>JBBPBO010000001.1:56894818-57452248 GCA_037974295.1 Cicer cuneatum
GATAATATTGTTGACATTTTAAAACATAAAAGATCAAATTGTCACTTAAAATTAAAATAAAGGACCAAACTGAAAAAAAAAAAGATAAAGGACTAAAACGTTAACTAAAATTAAGTTAAGGGACCACGGGTGCTATTTAGCCAAAAGTTTAATATATATGAATGAATTAATATTGTTTTTAAGCTAAAAAATGTTTTCTAGAAAGTCATCCATCAATATTCAATATTAAATTTAATATGTATTTTTGGTAAGCATTAAATTTAATATATATATATATATATATCATTATATATTCTAGGGATGTAAATTAGACCTAGATCTAGTGGGTACCTGCAAAAAAAAACCCACACTGGGTAGGATAAAAACCCGCATAATGAATATGAGTATGGGAACGGGTAATTACCCGCAAAATTAAACAGATATGGGTGAAGGTATGGGTACTACAGTACTCATCCCACTCCACCCCGCACTTATATATTATTATTATTATTATTATTATTATTATTATTATTATTATTATTATTATTATTGGATGTATTTATTTTATCTTAAATAAAAATAATTTTTGTTTTAAATAATTTAGAGAATATTTTTTCGAGATTTTTGTAAAATGATTTTTAACTTGTTTGTATATAATTTCATAAAAATGATTTTTTTTTAAAACTACAAATTACCATAAAGGATATAAAAATGATATTCAAGAAAACATGTTTGTTTGAAAAAATATTTTATAAATATATGATTTTTCTAAATACATATATGTCCCTATACTCTGTTATGCATCTTTATCTTCTCTCAATCTCTATCTATTATCTCTCTCACTCTCTATTATCTCATGTCTCTCTACCTCTCCTTTTTATTCCAAGCAAATAAATGAATTTAGGTTTTCCATTTCATAATTTTTGAATCCTTCTAAAAAATAAACATATAAATAAATCATCACGAAAATATGCTAATAATAGATTTTGGAGGTTTTGTTCTAATCTTAAAAATTGAGACCTTAATAAAAAAATGCAATTTTAATAAATAAAATAATTGAAAAAATAAATAAATTTTAGTCTCTATACACATATCAAGCTACATGATGTTCTGTCCATATCAATTTACATATGCTCTATCTATACCAATTTTTTAAATTTAATCACAATAATAGCCATTATTTATCGATATATTTTTGTTAAAGTGCGGGTAATGGGTATGGGTACGGGCACTTAAGTACCCAAAGGGCAAGGGTACGAGTCTTAAAGTTGATACCCATGAGGGTACGATCACAGACACAGATATTTTTTTAAACTGCGGGTACGGAATGTACTACATGAAGGTGCAAACACGAAAAGGGGGGTTGAATTGTGTTTGACTTAACTTGAATACTTTTCCTGTTTTAATACTTTCAAAACAAAACTTGATGTATAATTAAAACAGAGTTAGCAGCGGATAAAAATAAAAATAAAAACTCACAGATTTTATACTGGTTCACCGTTAACGAGGCTACGTCCAGTCCCTTCGCCTTGAAGGATTTCACTAATTCAACCTTGAATTACAACCTTGCTACTGACCCTCCAAGTCAGTCTTCTCAAATAGTCTAACAATCCTAGACTTCTTTGAGGAAAAACAACTCCTGTTCTTCAGCCAATCTGACACCTCAGATTGTAGAAGAATTCACAACACTATGAACCTAACTGCTAAGTACCTTGCTACCCTTTCTGAATCCCTCAGTTTGTAGACTCTACTTCAACAACTTAGATACAACCCTATCTAATTGCCAAGTAATCTGCTACCTCTACTGACTCCCTCAGATTGTAGACTCTACTTCAACAACTTAGATTTGCCACAATGGAAAGAAAATAACCGAGTACTTGATTCTTGAAAGCTGAAACTCACAATTGACTTATATGAAAATTTGAGAGTGGTTACTTTGGAAGTGTATGACTCTTTTGTGATTTTCGATACTGAGTATTCTGCCTTGAGCCTCTTTTTATAGATGCAGATTTGGGCCTCTTCCAATGCTTAAATTCGAGCTGAATCTTGCTGGATTCTCTTGCAAAAATAACTTGACCAATTGAACTTCATTTAAATAAAAAACATATCTTCAGATTTCCTTTCAAAATAACTGGCCAATTAAATCCTTTCATTGCTTCCCGCCACACTCCTGATTTCCATGCTACTCCACTTTATTTTTATAACAAATCTTTTGTAATACTTTGATAAAAATATCATGAGATCTTCACCATTAATTCCCATCATCAAATATGCACTATTGGATCTTCATGCGATAGTCCACATCTGGACCAGCCTTTTTGATATTCTGTAATCCTCTGATTTCGGCCATTCCTGGACCACACTCCCTAACCCTCTGATCTTCTGATTTCGGCCAGCTTTGATGCGCGCCTGATATTCTGAATTCTTTTGGACTCGGCTGTCCCTCTGATTTCGGCCACCACTGGGCCATGGTCTGAATTTCTGATCTGGACCATCGCTGGACTCAAAAAATTATTTCTGAACCATTGATCTGGAAGTTTTTACTCTGATCTGGACAGATTCTGGATTTTGGCTGGAACAAACTGAAATTAACTTGAACAAAAAATATTTCAGTCTGGACATTTTACCTTTGATTTTGGACCAGGTTTGGATTGATTCTGGAACTCATTTCTTTTGTTCTGGACTTAGTTCCATGCCCTGAATCATGCTATCTTATGGTCTGGGCCAAATCTGGATTGATCCTCTTGTTCTGGACTCATAAACATACCTTCTGGTCAAGTCTGGGATGTGTAATTTTTCACTGCCAGGCCATCTTCTGGTCAGAATACCTTCTAGAATAAAATTGATATTTGATTCCTGTTTGTCTTGATCAACTCTCCTTCTGGCAGGCTTTCCAATGGTATGATCAATGTTTCCTTCTGATTTTTCCTCCTTCTGATATAGGCCTGCAAAGATATCTTCTGGTGATGTTTTGACATCCTGGAACATTTGGAAATTCCAGAATTCATTTTCCTTTGATCTTCTGCTTCTGATTTCTTCATATTCTAGTTGTATTTAATTTAATAATTCAAGGTACAAAATAAGTTTACATTGAGTGCTTTTGTAAACATCAAAATCCTAAGTCTTAGAACCAACTTGGTTCCAACAATCTCCCGCTTTTTGATGATGACAAAACCTTAACTTATTTTGCTAACTTATAATTCGAAAACTTGAATTACTCCCCCTCAGACCAATCTTTCCCCCTAAGTCTGATACTCTCCTTTTCAACTCCTTCTTTTTCACTCTTTCTTTTCTTCGCTTCTCCTCTCCTTTTCAACTCCTTCTTTATTCTCTCTTTCTTTTTCTCTCTTCACGCTTCCTCTCCTTTTCAACTCCTTCTCTTTTTCACTCCTTCTTTCTTTTTAACTCCTTTTCTACTTATTTCTCCTTTTTCTCTCTCTCTTTCTCCCCCTTTTTGTCATCAGCCAAAAAGTGGTCCCACTATTTTTGTATTTTTTGTTTTTCTTTATACAAAGTACAGAAAATAAAAACAGAAAATAAAAGACAGAAAATAAAATAACAAGAAATTTAAAAACTCCTAAGATGACTACTTGAGCTGGTCATATATGGAGGTCATGCTGAAATGCTTCTTAATGAAATCGAACCTATCTTTTGGTAATGCCTTGGTGAAGATATCAGCCCATTGATGTGTCCACAAACTATGAACTGCATCCTGCTGCTGATATATACTCAGCTTCAGCTGTTGACATGGCAATGGTGCTTTGTCTTTTGCTTGACCAAGAGATCTAAGAAAGTGCAGTTGCCACTTGTACTTTTCCTTTCCATCTTGTCTCCACCATAGTCAGAATCACAGAAACCTCTGAGTTTGTAGGTGGGGGTTTTTCTCTGTATGTTTTCTGTGCTACCTTTTGGCTGGTTTCATCTGATTTACCTGGATGAATCTGAATTCCCAGGAAGAACTTAAGTTCTCCCATCATGCTCATTTGGAACTCTTTCTGCATTAGGTCAGAAAACTCTTTGCACAAAGTGCCATTAGTTGATCCAAATATGATATCATCAACATAAACTTGGATAATCAGAATATCATAGTGTATTATCAATCTGGCCTCTATTAAATTCATTCTTAAGCAGAAAGTTACTAAGTCTGTCATACCATGCCCTTGGTGCTTGTTTTAAACCATATAAAGATTTTTTGAGTTTAAAAACATGGTCTGGAAAATCAGAGTTTTCAAATCCATGGGGCTGTTTGACATAGACTTCCTCACTTATGTAGCCATTTAAGAATGCACTTTTAACATCCATTTGATACAGCATTATATCATGATTAGCAGCAAATGATAAGAGAATTCTAATTGCTTCTAACCTGGCCACTGGAACACAAGTCTCAGTGTAATCTATACCTTTCTGTTGACTGTATCCCTGAGCTACAACTTCACCCTTTTCATTGAATTTGTTTATGAACACCTACTTGGTTCCAATAATGTTTTTGTTTGGTCTGGATGCCAGATCCCAAACATCATTCCTTTGGAATTCATTCAGCTCTTCTTGCATTGCAAGTATCCACCCTTCCTCTGCCAAAGCTTCATCAACATCAGCTTCTGGTTCTGGAAGATCTGTAACATCTTCTGATCCTGATAGATCAGCTTCTGGTTCTGGTGAATCTGTAACAGCTTCAGATTCTGGTAAATATCCAGATTTCTCTTCTGGCTTATCTTGGCTGTTTCTGATTTGATCAGATTTATCTTTTGAAGATTTGTCATGGGTTGTTGACTTGCTTTCTTCTGCTTCTGCTTCTGCTTCCTTTGGTTCTGGTGAACCTGCACTATCTTTATCTTGCTTTGATTTGTCAAGATCAAGCAGTTTGTTATATAACATAATACAAATCAATTAATTTAAAGATGAACTTAATACAGCCAAACCATTAATTCTGCTTCTGGTGGTTTCTGTTTGTTTTTGAAACCACTGGAATGCTGTTTCTGCTGAGGTGTTCTATTCGTGTGAATCACCTGGTTCCTTTGACAATTTGAAAACCTGCAGAACAGTTATCTAGCTTTGATTTGTTAAGATCAAGCTTCTTGTTATCACAGTAAACATAAATATTAAATAATAATAGTATTAACAGCAAGATGTAGCCTCAGTTCTGAAAATCCTCTTGCTTCTGATTTTCAGATTCCTAATCTATATGTTCTGAGATTACATGGTTTGGATGAGGGAATTTGAATTCCCTTCTAGGTTTGTAGTCTTGATGAATCTCACTGGAGTTTTTGAAGAACTCTCCTGATTCTGATATTTCTGCTTTGGCTCATATACCATGTTCCTCTGGTGATTCTGGAACATGTGGTGATTCTGGTAATTATACTGATTCTGATAATTAAAGTAGTTATGATGATCATACCTCAACCTTTGATACTGATACTTGTTCAGGTTCTGGTTCTGGTACTGATTCTGATTCTGATTCTGGTTCCAGTGTTGATTCTGGTTCTAGTTTCTGTGCCTCCAGTTCTGGTTCTGGTTCTGGTTCTGGTTCCAGTGTTGGTTCTGGTTCCAGTTCCTGTACCTTTGATACTATCTCCCAGTTTTGGTTCTGGTTCCAGTTTCTGTGCTTCTGGTACTGGTTCCAGTTCTGGTTCTGGTTCCAGTTCCTGTTCCTCTGATACTGGTTCCAGTTCTGATTCTGGTTCCAGTTCTTGTGCTGATTCGAGTGATATCTATGATATTTCCTGTTCTTGTTTTGGTTCTGATTTCGATTCTGGTTCTGGTTGGGATGACCAAACCTTCTTCCATCAGACTCAGATTGCCTTTGTCTTGTTGTAGTAGGAACATACACCTTCTTCTGCTTGTGCATTACCAACATCCACTGTCCAGGCACCATTGTTGGTGTCTCCTTCTGGTTGCTCAGAACATCTGCAACATAGACAATTTGATCTTTTGGTACCCAAAACTGATTGGGTCCAGGTTTGTTAGTCTTAACAGCTATCTGATCTTGTTCAGATTTTACCATTGGACAAGATAATTCAGAGTGACCTTTCTTAGCACAGACAATACATAAAACATCAGAATAAGCAGTTTTATTTTCAGTACTTGTTTCTGTAAAACCAAGACCTCTCTTTCCAGAGTTGTTGTTTCCATAAATTATAGATGCATACTTACTTCTTTCCATTCCATTTGAAATAAAGTTTTGAAAAAATTGCTCATGCATATCAGATTTACAAACCGTCTCAGAATTGGAACAATTATTATTTTTCAGAGTTTGGTTTTCAGACTTGAGTCTTGCAACTTCAGTTTTCAAATCTTTGATTTCAGTTGCATACTCAGAAATTCGATTCTTTGAAACTTGGACCTCTTTGGTTAGATTTTTCTTATCTTCCCTAAGAGTTTTCAGTTTTAAAGATATCTTATTATTTGCATTTAACAAGTCCTTTAAAGTATCAATTAATTCAGGTTTAGAAAGATCAGAAAATACCTCACTGTCTTCATCTTCTGATTCTGTTTCAGAGCAGTATTCAGAACCTGAATTTGTATGAGCCATCAGAGACATAATTGTTTCCTCTTATGTGCTTCTAGACTTGCCTGAGTGATTGCTTCTATCACTCTTCCTTCTGCATATTTTCCCTCTGGAATTCATGTTTTTATGAAGACCAGAAGCAGACCTGATGTGAGCCATCTTTGCTGTTTCTTCCTCTGATTCTGATACATCCCAGGTAGCCATCAGACCTTTCTTTCTGTATCTGGAACTTTTCTTATGCTGTTTGCCTTTTTCCAGATTAGGACATTCTGACTTGATATGTCTAGGTTTATTGCATCCATAACAAACAATATTCTTTTTGTCAGATTCTTCCTTATCCTTGCTGTTATGTTTCTTTCTGAAGTTTCTTTTCTTCCTGTTTTCCCAGATCTTAACCATCTTTTTGGTTAAGTATGCCATATCATCACAGTCACTATCACTATCCTCTGATTCTGATTCTGCCTTTGTAGCTTTCTTCTATTTCGATTTCAGAGCCAGATTTTTCTTCTTCTTAGGTTCATCTTCTTCCAGTTCTATTTCATGAGACCTAAGTGTGCTGATTAGATCTTCCAGCCTCAAGGTACTCAGATCCTTAGCTTCCTGAATTGCAGTAACCTTTGGTCTCCACCTTTTTGGAAGACTTCTCAGAATTTTCCAGACATGGTCTTCAGTGGTATAGCTTTTGTTTAATACTTTCAGTCCTGATACCAAAGTCTGGAACCTGCAGAACATTGTGTCAATGTCTTCATCCTCTTCCATCTTGAACAGCTCATACTTTCTGACCAATATGTCAGCCTTCGTTTGTTGAACCTGCTTGGTTCCTTCATAAGTCAGAACCAGACTATCAAATATACTCTTTGCTGTTTCTTTATTTGTGCATCTATCAAATTCCTTGAATGTGATTGCACTGACCATCATGGTTCTGGACTTGTGATGAAGTTTGTGTAATCTGATCTGACCTAGTTTCATATCAAACATATCCAGTTTCTTAGTTGGATCTTCTAGATTCTCTTGCAAATCTGACACCCCAGATTGTAGAAGAATTCACAACACTATGAATCTAATTGCTAAGTACCTTGCTACCCTTTATGAATCCCTCAGTTTGTAGACTCTACTTCAACAACTTAGATACAACCCTATCTAATTGCCAAGTAACCTACTACCTCTACTGACTCCCTCAGATTGTAGACTCTACTTCAACAACTTAGATTTGCCACAGTGGAAAGAAAATAACCGAGTACTTGCTTCTTGAAAGCTGAAACTCACAATTGACTTATATGAAAATTTGAGAGTGGTTGCTTTGGAAGTGTATGACTCTTTTGTGATTTTCAATACTGAGTATTCTGCCTTGAGCCTCCTTTTATAGATGCAGATTTGGACATCTTCCAATGCTTAAATTCGAGCTGAATCTTGCTGGATTCTCTTGCAAAAATAACTTGACCAATTGGGCTTCATTTAAATAAAAAATATATCTTCAGATTTCCTTTCAAAATAACTGGCCAATTAAATCCTTTCATTGCTTCCCGTCACACTCCTGATTTCCATGCTACTCCACTTTATTTTTATAACAAATCTTTTGTAATACTTTGATAAAAATATCATGAGATCTTCACCATTAATTCCCATGATCAAATCTGCACCATTGGATCTTCATGCGATAGTCCACATCTGGACCAGCCTTTTTGATATTCTATAATCCTCTGATTTCGGCCATTCCTGGACCACACTCCCTAACCCTCTGATCTTCTGATTTCGGACAGCCTGGATGTGCGCCTGATATGCTGAATTCTTCTGGACTCGGCCATTTCTGGACTTGCACATCCTGTCTCTCTGATTTCGGCCACCACTGGGCCATGGTCTGATTTTCTGATCTGGACCATCGATGGACTCAAAAAATTATTTATGAACCATTGATCTGAAAGTTTTTACTCTGATCTGGACAGATTCTGGATTTTGGGCCATGCTACTCCACTTTATTTTTATAATAAATCTTTTGTAATACTTTGATAAAAATATCATGAGATCTTCACCATTAATTCCCATGATCAAATCTGCACCATTGGATCTTCATGCGATAGTCCACATCTGGACCAGCCTTTTTGATATTCTATAATCCTCTGATTTCGGCCATTCCTAGACCACACTCCCTAACCCTCTGATCTTCTGATTTCGGACAGCCTGGATGTGCGCCTGATATGCTGAATTCTTCTGGACTCGGCCATTTCTGGACTTGCACATCCTGTCTCTCTGATTTCGGCCACCACTGGGCCATGGTCTGATTTTCTGATCTGGACCATCGATGGACTCAAAAAATTATTTATGAACCATTGATCTGAAAGTTTTTACTCTGATCTGGACAGATTCTGGATTTTGGTCTGGAACAAACTGAAATTAACTTGAACAAAAAATATTTCAGTCTGGACATTTTACCTTTGATTTTGGACCAGGTTTGGATTGATTCTAGAACTCATTTCTTTTGTTCTGGACTTAGTTCCATGCCCTGAATCATGCTATCTTATGGTCTGGGTCAAATCTGGATTGATCCTCTTGTTCTGGACTCATAAACATACCTTCTGGTCAAGTCTGGAACAAGTCTGGGCTGTGTAATTTTTCACTGCCAGGCCATCTTCTGGTCAGAATACCTTCTAGAATAAAATTGATATTTGATTCCTGTTTGTCTTGATCAACTCTCCTTCTGGCAGACTTTCCAATGGTATGATCCATGTTTCCTTTTGATTTTTCCTCCTTCTGATATAGGCCTGCAAAGATATCTTCTGGTGATGTTTTGACATCCTGGAACATCTGGAAATTCCAGAATTCATTTTCCTTTGATCTTCTGCTTCTGATTTCTTCATATTCTGGTTGTATTTAATTTAATAATTCAAGGTACAAAATATGTTTACATTGAGTGCTTTTGTAAACATCAAAATCCTAAGTCTTAGAACCAACTTGGTTCCAACATTATACTACCCTACTCAAATCTTATCCATTGTCATTCCTAATATATTCATAGTATATTATTACTTTGAGGAGTACTAGCACACTCTATCTGAAATTCAATTAATATTTATATAAAATTTATTTAAATGAGATTATCTTTTAAAAATATCTAATAAAATATTAATAATTCAAGGGAGTCACAGTAGAATGAGCGTGAAATATGATTTAGATTAATATTTGCAAAAGTACTTTTGAGAAAATTTTATTTTATAAGCATATTTTTAGTTAAAATTAGATTTTCTGTAACGGAATTTATGTTTAGATTTTTTTGAATGTCGTTTTATAGTATGAAATTTGTTTTAATTATAAATTAAAAGTACTTTTAAATATATATATATATATATATATATATATATATTATTAAAACGGGTTTATACTTTATAGGATTAAATAAGTTTTCTATAAAATTTTAAGATTTTGATTTTAATCTTTGTAAAAAAAAATCACATATTTTAGTTCCTACAAAATTATTATCCAAGCAGTTTTGAGCATCAACATGTATTTTTGAATGATTGTTTTGCATATATATTTACAACACTATAAAATGTTCTTCCACAAAAAAATGAATTTAAAAGTTGATTTATAGATCTATATTTTAAGGACTTTTATTTAGGACATATGACTTTTAAAAAATTCATATTTAATTAAAAACAATATATATGTTCAAATGAACGTTTAATAATGTTTTAAACATATTGACAAAAAATCATTCAAAAATTTAAAAGTTGAAGTATGTTTTGTTTTTAGCAAGGACTAAAATTACTTGTTCGATAATTTTGTAAAGACTAAAATATGTAACTTTTTTTACAAAAACTAAACGGAATTTCAAAATTTTATAAGAGTTAAAAACTTATCTAATTCTATTTTATAATATAATATGAATATTGTGTTTATATTAATTTTTTAAATATAGTAATGATTACTACAAAATTATGTATATTTAATATCTTTTTTATTAAATAGTTTAGTAGTTATACTCATATCCTTTAAAGATAGAAAAGTTGAAAATCTCATATTATTACAACTCAGATCCTTACTTAATGATGTATATTAATTGAGTTATGTAGTTCTTTTACTATTTCGAAATACTACTTGGTGTCAGCTATTTTTCTATGACATATGTGACCATCTCCATGAAATCAAAAGAAAAAACAGTGTAACTAGAAATAAAAAAATTACACTTACTTTCTTGAAAAAAACAAAGTCATGACTTGAGCAAATGATAAAATGGGTAAAAAGTATTTTAATATTTTTAAACCGTAAAAGTACCCACTAACTTCTAGTTGAATGTGGATTTGAGACGAATTATTTTGACAAATGACATTCCATAATTAACCAAGAAGTCAAACTCATTTAAAGTCTTAAACATACATTTAAATTTCTAAATGAAAATCCATAAATAACCATATGATGACAAGCTGACCAATCTATCATATAAAAATAAATTTTTATGTCAATTGAATTATACTTCATATTCTTATGTGTCACATCATAACATTATTCTTATGTGTTACATTTCACTAGTTAAACTATACCTTTATTCAAATATGTATTCATTGTAATTCATTATCTATAAATGCAAATAAAGTATTATCTAACTTGCACTAACAAAAAAAAATACTTTCTAAAAAACAAATTTAACAAAATATTATATCTCTAAAAAAAAAAGAATTCTAAAAGTCATTACAAATTTATGGAGCATTATTATACAAAGATCTTAATGTAAAATATTATGATTGATTTTTCTTTACTACACAAAAATGATAACATACCAACTTATTTTTGAAAGTGATTGTGTAGGATTAGTTAAGAAATCATACACTTATCAATCAAAAGCAATATATTATAACACATTTTCACAATTTAAATTAACTATATTACTGATTTTATTTTTTTTATATGTTAATGATGGTGTGATAACATATGTTGAAAAGAAAAGAATACAAATTTATTAGTTGTATTTACAAAAGTGTTACTATAATGATTCAATCTCTTGTTATTTAAACAATAACCTCATTTTATCAATATAAATAAATAGGTTATTCTATTTTAGAGGATTTTAGTTTTTTTTTTCTCCTTTATTTCTTGTTATTGATCTTTTTATTTTATAATAATATTTTTAGGGTGCTACAAATAACTAATGCAATTGAAATGTCAATTTATTGCGATGGTTTCTTTTCACTTTCAATTTTGCTTTTAAAAAAATGTTATTCGATCTCAACTCTCCAATTTCAAGTTCACAATATATTTGATTGTATCCCATTAACAAAGAGTATAACACTATTTGTTAGAAATGCTCGAAGGTTTTTCAACAAAAATAATTATGGTTAATTTTTCAACTAAAAATAGTTGAAGAGTAACAATAGTGCAAACAAATCAAAATTTAATGTGTAAACAAATAAATAAATGATGTTTGTGAAATAAAATAATTTTTATTTCACATTGGCATATTTAACATTATTAGTTACATATATAATACTTTGACATATATAATATTATTAATTACAAATTTTCAAAGGTTAATCAACAAAAACAATTATGGTTAAGTTTTCAACTAAAATAGTTGAGGAACGACAATGATGCCAATACACCAAAATTTAACGTGTAAACAAATAAATAAATGATGTTTGTGAAAAAAAAATCATTTTTATTTCATGTTGAAATATTTAAAATTTTAATATTCTCTTAAATTTTGAAGTTGACAATTAATTATATTGTTAGTTATACTAGACCTTTATATTTTATTTTATCTATTTTTGTAGTAAAAAATAATTATATATTAATAATTCAAATATTAAATATACACATATAAAAATATATAAATACATGTGCAACACCTAAATCACATTATAATATATATATATATATATATATATATATATATAATTACAATAATATAATGCAAAGATATCAGCATCAAATCTTAATGTACCTAAGTGGTGTAACGGGTGGTAAATATGTGGATTTCTTTAACATTTTTCTGAGATTCGCTCTCTAATTGATGGTATGAAAAAATATATCTCTTAAATATATTCCAAAAAATATATCTTTATATCTGAATTAATCTCCAACTTCCGACTGAAATATCTAACAATAACAAATATATAATATAGATATTCAAATTGGTTCTTAAAAAAAAAATGGTCACAAAATATAATTTTATTTTTTTAAGATAATTTTTATGTGTATTTTATAATCTTTATCGTATATTCTTAGTAATTCTTTGCACTTTCAATTTTTGTTTGTAAAAAATCTCTATTATTAACTAAGTAAATTCATATTTAAGTTTTTGAATCATTTATATTTTAGTTTCTTAAAAACTAAATTGATTTTTTTTAACTGACCAAATTAGTCTGATTATGTTTTGTAAGTTATAATCCTCTTTTATTTTATTTTTTTTATGATTAGTTGAAGAAGAGAGATACACACGTAAGTAAAAAAAATTATAAAATTTAATGACGGTAAGATCTACTTAGTGATAGGATGTAATAAATGTTTGTTGTCATTTTTTTCAAATGAAATATAAATATAGGAAGAAAAAATGAAGATAATCCTATATTAATTAATCACTAACAATAATAATGTGATAAATATAATATATACTTTTTGAAAGAATTTCCCAATATATATTTCGATTATTACTATATTTTTAAAGAAGAATAAATAAATATTGAATATTCTGATTGCTTCATAAAACCAACAATAATAAAGTATGAAATAAGTACAAGTAATCCATCGAGGAAGCTAATCCAGTTTCTCTCATTCTCATTCTCATTCTCTTTTCTACAATTCGATTCGCTTTTCACTCATCACCCTCAACCTCAAAATGGACAAAGCGATCAACAGACAGAAAGTTTTGCTTCAACATCTCAACCCTTCTCAATCATCATCATCGATCTATTCATCATCCACCTCTCTCTCTGTTAGTTATTTCTTCCTCTTTTTCAATTCGCAATTTCGTTTCGATTTAATCGTCTTTTTTTTTTCTTTTGCGAAAATTAATTACCCTTTTGGCTCTTATGTTGGTATCCTTGATTGTTAATTAGTTTACAATTTGATCAAAGTTCTGATCTTGAATGTGTATATTCATATTAATATTCATATGAATATCAGAGTTCTTCGTATCCTGAATTTGAATCTTGATTGGAACAATTTTTGGCCGGCCAGCGAAACTCCGGATTACTGGGTCCCATCCCCCTTAGAACCAGATTCTTAAAACCATAAAAATATTAATATTCATATTCAGGCGTATTCTATTGTAACCAACAGTTGAAAATCACCCAAAATACTAAGGAAAATATTGTCCCTTAGAATTAGAAGCTCCCGGTCATCCTTGTTATTATCATTTGGTAACCTGATTTGTATTGTTTAGATAGAAACAAAAGAAAACAAATATGAGTTGAGTTTTGAGGTGTTCATATTCGTTTTTCCTTGTTTTCTTTGAATCGGCACCAATCATGTCACTTTCTTATTCAATACCGTGAGTCATAGTTGGAGTTTTGGGTGATTTTCAAGTAATCGTTAACTGTGGTACTCCGTTTACCTTCATATTCTTTAGAATTGGAATTTTCAGGAGGGCCAAAATTGTGTGTGACCCTTTTGCTACACATGTTTCCTTTATTGAGTATTAGGCATTAGTGCAAAGCGAAAATGTGTGTGTGTATGCACATGTATGTACATAAGTATTTGTATATTGGTGTATATTTGCAATTTGAAATGACCTTGTCGTGGCGGTTTTTTATTTGTATGTTGAACATTTGATTCCCAGGCTTCAGAATGTTTGGCGGGTGATAGTGCTGCGTATCACAGGACAGCTGCATTTGGAGACGATGTAGTGATTGTAGCGTGAGTTCAGCTATTACTCCAATTGAATTTTCCACATTAAGCATGTGTTTTATTTGATAATTGATATAGGAGGTATTCAGGCAAGCCTATTTGAGCTTATGTTTTGATATAAGCCCTTATGTAAGTGATTAAGAAGAGATTTTAAAAATAATCTGTAATAGGCCCATACAATGTTTTTGGTTTATTTTCGTAAGCTCTATAGAATAACTTATATTATATTGAGCTTATGCAGAAAATTCTCCCTATTTTCTCTTCAATTGTAGATACAACTTTTACATAACTTTTCTACGATAAGTGTGTATTAAATACGTGCTCAACTGTCTTGTCATGTTCAACTATGAATTAGGAGCAATATATTTGAGGGATCTTTTAAATTTTTATCTGAAACAGAAGTTATATAATGTGCTCGCAGTGCATACCGGACAGCTCTTTGCAAAGCTAAACGTGGTGGTTTCAAAGACACTCATGCTGATGATCTCCTAGCTCCTGTTTTGAAGGTTTTGTTATTCTTAATTTATAATTCTTTTGCTACTTTAGTTCATATTTTGCTCTATTAATATATATCCATCTACACAAACCTGATGGCGAGGTTTTGTTGTAGGCTGTAATAGAGAAAACCAACTTGAACCCAAGTGAAGTTGGTGATATTGTTGTGGGTTCTGTATTGGGGGCTGGATCTCAAAGAGCTAGTGAATGTCGCATGGCTGCATTTTATGCTGGTTTTCCTGGTATGTCCAGATAACTTGTGTCAGTGAATGTAATAGATTATTTTGGTTTGTTATTTACATGTTATGTGTTTCTTATTCCAATCCAGAAACTGTGCCGGTTAGGACAGTTAACAGGCAATGCTCATCTGGGCTCCAAGCTGTTGCTGATGTAGCTGCTGCTATAAGGGCTGGATTTTATGACATTGGTAAAGGATGCATCAAATCGTTTTGTATTTCTTGTGATTGCAATAACTTTGTATATTGATTTTACTGCGACTTATTTTTGTTTAGGTATTGGTGCGGGTATGGAATCCATGACAACTAATCCAATGGCATGGGAAGGATCAGTGAATCCTAAAGTATTTTCTGTCCCTTTTTTCCTCACTCCATCTTCTTTGCCAGATTAATTAGTTCATTTAATTTTTTTTTCTTTTCTTTTTTGGAAATAAAACCTCTAAAGGACTACAAGGTTGTGATGTTTCTTACTTTGTTGTGACAGGTACAAATGTTTGAACAAGCCCAAAACTGCCTTCTTCCAATGGGGATTACCTCTGAAAATGTTGCCAATCGCTTTGGGGTTTCAAGGAAAGAACAAGATGAAGCTGCAGTAAGTTGGATATATCGTTTTTTTTAACCATGTTATTGGTGCGAAGTATCCATAAGGCTTGAACCCTTAAGGGATTTGAGTCCTGCTCTACTCAAACCAATGTAATGTTGGTTGTGGGATATATCTTTTAATGCAACATTGTGTTCTCTTATTTTATTTGTTAAACTTTAGCAACTTTTAACTGAATCTTGTTGATAATGTTGTTGGTAGGTCGAGTCTCACAGGCGAGCTGCTGCCGCTACTGCTTCTGGTAAATTTAAAGATGAAATCATACCAGTTCCGACCAAGGTACTTTTTCCACTATAAGGGTACATTGAATCTTCCTTTGGGGTATTAGGTTCGTAATTAGACTTTTCTTCAATAGATTGTGGACCCAAAAACCGGAGAGGAGAAATCTGTCACCATTTCCGTTGATGATGGAATTCGACCTAACGCAACATTATCTGATCTAGCAAAGCTTAAACCCGTGTTCAAGAAAGACGGAACCACCACTGCTGGTATAAGATCATAGAAATGTCATTCATCTCCTCAAATTCTTTCTAATTGATATAATATAACATTATTTAATCAGTTGATGTCTATGTTTTAGGTAATTCTAGCCAGGTGAGTGATGGTGCTGGGGCTGTTCTGCTGATGAAAAGAAGTATTGCAATGCAAAAGGGGCTACCCATTCTTGGTGTATTCAGGTACTTAGTGGGTAACATAAAGTTATAATCCTTTGCAATATTTATATACCGATTTCAAATTGGTCCGCTGTGTGCTTAAATAGACAAGGAAAGTGCAGCAGGTTTTCCTGCTATTTAACATAATAGATATAAATTAGAAAATATATATATTTAACATGAAATGCATTCGATAATTTGAAGAACATTATTTGTTGGTTGTCATGAAGGAGTTTCGTCGCTGTTGGTGTTGATCCTGCCATCATGGGCGTTGGCCCAGCTGCTGCAATTCCAGTTGCTGTGAAGGCTGCAGGTCTAGAGCTTGATGATATTGATCTTTTTGAAATAAATGAGGTGTTTAACTAATGTACTTATCTTATTTTCCATTTTTTTCTCTTACCAATTTTCATGAACTAACTTCAATGATTTGTATATATGTTCAAGGCTTTTGCTTCCCAGTTTGTGTATTGCCGTAACAAGCTAGGACTTGATTCACAAAAGATCAATGTTAATGGAGGTGCAATGGCAATTGGGCATCCTTTGGGAGCCACAGGTATATACCACAAGTCCACAACTGCTATTTTCAAAAACTACAACACTATTGCTGATTAATGAAGCTTTAAAATTTTCATACTTGTATCCTTTTTGTTTCGAAAGTTAACAATATGTTTGCGAGATAGATCTCACTTATAGCTAAATTTACCAACTAATAGATTTTCTTTATTTGCAAAATAAAACTGCAATGGCACCTTGGAAATGTAGCTAAGAAAATGTGAGAATTCAGAATTGAGCTAAAATGTCATAAACCAGGAAACTAATAATAACTGGTACTGCAAACATATGCATTTTGATATATTTTATTTTTTCGGTGTAGGTGCTCGAAGTGTGGCAACTCTATTGCATGAAATGAAGCGACGTGGCAAGGACTGTCGATTTGGAGTGATATCTATGTGCATAGGTACTCTCACTTTGTCACTCTGTGTGCGTTCGTGTGTACATGTGTGTGTGATCTTGAACACCTTATAGTTAATAGTGTTAATTGTTAATTGTGAGCAGGTACTGGAATGGGGGCAGCTGCTGTTTTTGAGAGAGGCGATTCTGTTGATGAGCTTCGTAATGCCCGCAAAGTGGACGACCTTTACTTATCTAAAGATGCTCGCTAGAACATAGTTACTTGGCACTCATTTCTATTTGGTTATTATTATTGATTACGAAATTAGAATAAAAACTTTGTTCTGGAATAGTGAAAATGTCAATCACTGCTGAAGAACTCTAAAATTTATTGTATGAAAGGATAGGCTAATACTGCAATAGCATATTTTACCACTTGTTCTTCAATGTGAAATGTTTCTGAATAATGTAATCACTTCATTCGCCCTCTTACTTTAGAGATGTATTCTGAATTGGAACATGGGTTGGTCATTATTTTGTTTAGTAAGAAAAACATATATGCAATAATATTGACGAGATCGAGTCGCACATGAAACTTTAATTTAATTTTGATTATTTTCGAAGTATAAATTTTTCCATTATATAGATTAAAGCATGCAATGAATTTTTCGAAATTCCTGCACGGCTTTTTTTCATCTAGTTTAACTACATCAAGTCGCAACAATTCATGATTCCTTACCAGATCACAGGGGACGACACACCAATTATAGGGTCAATTAATAAACTTAGCAACAGTAATGAATTATAGCGAGGAACGTGGCAACTTAAATCCTATTCCTATACTCTTTCTTTTCTTCCCCTAACTTGATCCTTTATTCTTCTCTTTCTCTTTTTCATTCACCGTGTTTTATTAAAACAAAAGTTATTTGAACATCCATTCCAAACCATAAATTTCGACAATGTTTTGAATTACTAGCGAAGTTACACACACCTGGTTAACGAAGCCTTAGATTTGGTTAACATATATGTCATGCGTTGTAATCTACTGAATTTTAAATATAGTTAGACACTAGAATTTGTGCTTAATTAGGTTCAGGGTTAATGAGTTATCCAATTTTGAAATTATAGTAACCACAAATTTTAAGAGCTAGTAATTGAAAAGACAATCTTATAGTAATCACTAAATAATAAGAGTTAAGAAATTAGAAAAGCAAAGATTATAGTAACTACTAAATATTAAAGGAATCAATCTTATTCGTTGATATGATACTAAATGGACGTCTTAGATTAAATAACATTACCTATAAAATTGGTTTTGCCCACAAAAGACTTAGTGTCTTAAAATAAGGGGTAAAGTGAGAGAAACCATTTTATTATATCAACTTAGTGCGAAGTACTGTAGCTTTTTCATCGAATCCGGGTATGTAAAAATCATAAACTTCAAATCTTTACATTGTTGAATGCTTGCGCTAAAAGTTTATTATGACAATTAAGTTTTACATGTGGTATTCAGAGTTTTGTTGTGAAATTTATGATTTTCCATCTATGATATTTTAATCTCTCTCAAATAATGAAGCATATTATATGAATAATTGAATTTAGACTAGTTTTAGTACTATTATCTATTTTATAGAATTGATATATAGAATTTTACTTTATATGCATATGAGATGGTAACTTCTAATAAATGAATTATGTGATTGTTATTATTATTTATGGTTTTTTCTTTTTTGCACCAAGAGGAAATATATTAAGCACGGTAAAAAAGCAAATTCACAAATATGATTTAAACAATTGTTTTTTGCTTTACTAATATGATGCATATATATCTTCAATGTATATGTATATATGTTTATTTTGAATCATTTATACATATTATGATTAAATGTTATTGAAGAAAGTTATAAATATTTCTAACAAGTTGTATTTTATTAAAACTTTATATGCATAACAGGTTTAGGGTTTAGGGTAGCATCCAATGGATGAATAAGTGATTGTTCTTATTAAATGAATTATGTGATTGTTATTATTATTTATGGTTTTTTTTTTGCACCAAGAGGAAATATATTAAGCACGGTAAAAAAGCAAATTCACAAATATGATTTAAACAATTGTTTTTTGCTTTACTAATATGATGCATATATATCTTCAATATATATATGTATATATGTTTATTTTGAATCATTTATACATATTATGATTAAATGTTATTGAAGAAAGTTATAAATATTTCTAACAAGTGGTATTTTATTAAAACTTTATATGCATATCAGGTTTAGGGTTTAGGGTAGCATCCAATGGATGAATAAGTGATTGTTCTTATTATATATGGTTTTTTTTTTCTTTTTCTGGCTCCCAGAGAAGATATATTAAGCATTGTAAAAAGAAAATTCATATGTATGATTTAAACAATTTTTTTTCTTTCTAATATGATGCATATATATCTTCAATATATATATATATATATATATTTAATTTGAATTATTTATACATATTATGATTAAATGTTATTGAAGAAAGTTATAAATGTGCCTCTAGCAAGTTATATTTTATTAAAACTTATGTAGACCAAAGTGACAAAGTTAAAATGACGAAAGAATGCAACAAAAATATGATTGTTAATTAATCAAAGGATTAGATTTACTCAAGGGAAAATTTTGTTCTATGGTCGATAAACTTGAGTATGAGAAATTGAAATTTTGGATCAAATATATATTTTTGTCTAAAGATAATTTGTGTTTGGTTGAGAATTTTAATTTTTTGATTATGATAAAATTGACATTATTTATGATAGTGCTTTGATATTTTTATCTAAATATATGATAAATCCAATGTGAGTATATATTTTAGGATTATTTTGCAACAATTTCTCTTCATTTGCAGCGGCATATGTTACCATTTTCAATGGTTTGAACTTTTTTGAATGGAGTGAACAAGTGAAGTTCCACTTAGGTGTTTTGGACATTGACTTGTTACTTTTGGAGAAAAAACCTTTGTTGAAGATAACAACATCAAAGATGAAAAGTTCGAGCTTAAGGCATGGGGACGATCTAACAGGTTGAGCCTTATGCTTATGCGAATAACTATTGCAAACAACATTAAGACTACTATTCCACAAACATAAAGTGCTAAGGAATACCTTAAGTTTGTGGAAGAACGTTTTCGCTCAGCTGATAAGTCACTCTTTGTTGCACTAATGGCTCAACTCACGACCATGAAGTTTGATGAGTCATGGGGCATACAAAAGCACATTATTGAGATGACTAACACGACAACAAGACTAAAATCTTTGGGTATAGCAGTGGATGACTATTTTATGGTTTAGTTTATTTTGAACTCACTTCCTTCTGAGTATGAAGCTTTCCAAATTAACTATAACACTATGAAAGACAAGTGGGATGTTAATGAATTGATTGAAAAACTCATTCAAGAGGAAAATTGGCTGGAGAATTTTAAGAGTCATTATGTCAACCTAGTTCATGGAGCTGAACAAGCATTAAAGCCAAAAGCCAATAACTTTAAGAAAAAGGAACACGTGAAGCATCAGAATAAATGTCATTTATGTGCTAAAGAATGACACTTCCAAAAAGATTGTCTAAAACGTTTGAGAAGAAAGGTTTGTGTAAAACATAAGTATGTACTTTAGAATCAAACTTAGTTGATGTTCCTGATATTTCTCGGTGGCTTGCATCTAGTGCTACTACTCATGTATCTAATATGATGTAGAGATTCCTTACGATCCATCACAAGTCAAATTAAGATGTTTCTCTACATAGGAAACCATAATAAAGCTCCGATTGAAGGCACATAGACTTATAATTTGATTTTGGATATTGACTATCATTTAGATCTAATAAAAACTCTTTATGTAACTTCAATGTCTAGGAGGTTAATTTCTCTTTTAAAGTTGGACAATTGTGGTTTTGAATTTAATGATGAACATGGTTGTTTCAATTTATGCAATAATAATAAACTTATTGGTTCTTGTTATATTATTAATGATTTATATAGATTGAAAATTCATGATTGTTTGTATGAGTCCTTCCTTATTGAGCATCAAAGTATTGGAATTAAGCGTAACATGCTTAATGAACATTATGCATATTTGTGGTATAAATGTTTGAGTCACATATCCAAGGAAAGACTAGAAAGGTTAATAAAGAAGATTCTACAAAATCTAGATTTTATTGATATTGAGTTATGTTTGGATTGCATTAAAGGAAAGTATATCAAACATAACAAGAAAGGTACCACAAGAAGCAACCAACTTCTTGAAAATATACATATTAATATATGTGGACCTTTTGACACTTCATATCTTGATGGAGAAAAATATTTTTTTCACCTTTATTGATGACTTTTCATGTTATGTGATGACTCTTCATCATATGCATATTTTTCATTGTTTTCAGTCTTATTTATCTTCAATCTTTAGTTAATTTAATGATTTATTTGATATATTTTGTTGATTCTAGTGCTTGGGTTTAATAAAATGCTTATGTTCTTATTTCGTTGATTAAGTAGAGATTTTTCGGAGTTTTGCGTCGTTTCTTTGTTTTTAGTGCAGTGCTGAATTCTGGTGAGAAATCAACATGACCTATGTGGAGTATTTCAGTGATATATGGAGTTGTAGATGTCCAATTGGAGTCAAACCAAGTGCAAATGAAAGCTAACATCCATAGCTACAACTTTCATGAAGACACCGGAGCCAAATTCGGACTCAAAATAGTAGAAATATGCAGTATACGTCAGATTGAAGATGCTGTGCGCCTGAAGCGCAAAGCATGCGCCTGAAGCGCATTTCTGCGCTACTGATTCTGTTTAAATGCGCTTGAAGCGCAAGGCATGCGCCTGGGGCGCGTGGCACGCTGCAGATTGCATAAAATCGAGATTTTCTGATTTTTTTAAGGATCTTTTGGTCAATTGAGAAGTTTAGAGACTTATGCCCTAGCAGAGAAGCTAAGAGACGGCTGTTCTACACCATTGAAGGAGTTTTATCAAGAATCATTCATGAATCTTTCTTGTAATTCTTCTTTAATCTCTATCTCTGTAATGAGTAACTAAATCCTATTTGTTAGGGATGAGTGAAACTAGATGAATACCTTAATTGTCTGATTTGATTCCTTGTTATATGAATATGTTTATTGAATTATTTTTCTCATCTCTGTGCTTAATGCTTTTTATTGCCTGATCAACATTAAAATGTTCTACGATTCGTAATTTGAAACGGGAGTGGACTTTACGAATGCTTGAGATGAGAAATTCATGAGATTGTAGTCTAGGTATAGATGCAAGTCATGAAACCAATTGAATTAGTTGCAAAGACAACAATTTAAAAAGAGAATTTCTGTACCGTAAAGCTTAATTATAATTTTAAATCCACTAAGGAATTAGGGGTTATTTTGGAATTAAAGGATTTGCCACTAAGACATTAGGGCAGAAATACTAAAGAGAATTCGGTAATAATTCAATAAAGGAATTCAATAACTAGGATCAAATTAGAAACCAAGGTTGGACTCAAGGTGAAACTCATCCCTGACATTTTTCTCATTATAAAAGTTCAATTTCATTACTATTGTCATTTTAAATATTACTTAAATCAATTTGGAAACTTTTTGTTCAATTTCAGTAATTAAAGATAATTCGATAGTAAAACGCAATCCTCGAGTTCGACACTCGGTACTAGCGTTTTAATTATTACTTGCAACGATTTAGTACACTTGCTGAAACGCTATCATTATGGAATATCTATTTACTTAATGAAAAGTCTCAAGCAGTTGATGCTTTTGAGATTTATATAAGTGAAGTCAAAAGGCAATTAGAAAAGAAAGTGAAAGTCGTAAGATATGATAGATGTGGTAAATTTTATGGAAAATATGGTGAAATGGGACAATGATCAGGGCCATATGTAAAACTTCTTGAATGACACGGTATCTGTGCACAATACACAATGCCATACACACCAAAACAAAATGGTGTGATAAAAATGCGTAATTAAACACTAATGGATATGGTTAGGAGTATTATGAGAAACTCCTCATTGCCCAAATTTTGGTGGATGTATGCATTAAAAGCTGCTATATATTGTTGGAACCAAATTGGTTCTATACTTAGAATTTTGATGTTAACAAAAGTATTTTATGTAAATAGTATTTTGACTTAGAAGATCAAATCAGAAGTTGTGCAAAATCAGAGGATGACACCACCAGAGGATAGAAATGTCACTAGTAGGTTAGGCCAGATAATGCATCCAGAGGGTACTAGAGGATGCATCCTGAAGGCACCAGAGGATACACCTCCAGAGGATATCAGAGGATGTCATCAAAGGCAAAATATCAAAGGAAAAATAACATCATCAGAGGATATTTTCCTTGGCCCAGATCAGAAGGAAGCAGAGTCTAGAAGGAGACTTGTTCCAGACCAGAAGGAATCATAATTCAGACTTGTTCCAGACTGAATCCTGACCAGAAGATAGCTTGGTCGTGAATATAAGAAACAGTCTAGACTTAATCCAGACTTGGTCTAGAGCAGAAGATAACTGGTCCAGAACAAATGACTTGGTCCAGACCAGAAGATAGCATGGTCAAGAACATAAAACTTAGTCCAGATCAGAAGAAATGATTGTCCAGATTTAATCCAGACTTGATCTAGATCAGAAGATAAATGTCCAGATTAAAAGATCAATGGTCCAGATTAAAATATCATAACTCCAGATTTAATTCAGATTCAATCCAGACTCAGTCCAGACTTAGTCTAGATCAGAGGGAAAATGTTCAGATCAATGGTCCATATTTAAGTATCATGGCCCAGTGTTGGCCGAGATCAAAAGATCAGATCATATGGCCCAGTGTTGGCCGAGATTAGAAGATCAGATCATATGGCCCAGTGTTGGCCGAGATCAGAAGATCATACGGTCCAAATTTTAATCATGATGAAAATCAGTGAGGACTTGATTAAAATTCGAAGAAGACTTGATTAAATTTTGATAGAAATTTGATCAAAGTATTAAGGGGATTTGATTAAAAAATTACTGAAGATTTGAAGAAATTCGAATGCAATCTGAAGCTTAAAAAGATATGGTTTGAAATTAAAAGAAACAAGATTGGTCAACAGAATTTTCAAATGCAATCTGAAGCTAAAAAGATACATTTTTTATTTAAGTGAAACAGGATTGACTAAGTTATTTTTGCAAGAGAATCTGGACAGATATAGCTCGAATTTGATCATGGAAGAAACCCTAATTTTCATCTATAAAAGGAGGCTCAAGGCAGAAGACTTTGTCATCGGAAATCAGTAAAAGAGTCATAAACTTCCAGAAGCAAGCACTCGAGTTTTCGGTGAGGTTAATTGTGAGTATAAGCTTTCCAAAAGCAAGCACTCTTGTTTTCGTTCCCCTTGTGTTAAATCTATATTGTTGAAGTAGAGTCTACAATCTGAAGAGTCAGAAGAAGTAGCAGGTGACTTAGCAATTAGATTCAAGGTGTTGTAATTCCATTTGCAATCTGGGGTTGTCAGATTGGTAGGAGATGACTTGACTTGAGAAGTCAAGGTGCTGTGTTCCTCAAGAGTGTAAGATTGTTAGACTGTTTGGGAAGACTGACTAGGAGGGTTAGTAGTACTGTTGTAATTCAAAGGTTTTGAATTAGTGGAAAAATCCTTCAAGTTGAAGGGACTGGATGTAGCCTAGTTAATGGTGAACCAGGATAAATCCTTGTGTTGTTTATTTTACTTTATCCGCTGCTAACTCTAATTGATTATATTTCAGATTTCAAATAATCATAAAAAATTGAAAAATAATTCAAGTAGTACAAACACAATTCAACCCCCCTTTTCGTGTTTGCACATTCATATATTTGTTAAACAGAGTTCCTACCAAGCTAGTTCCTAAAACTCATTTAGAGTTGTGGACAAACACGAAACCAAATTTAAGGCACTTTCACATATGGGGTTATCCAGTAGAAGCAATAGTATATAATCCACATGAAAAGAAATTAAACTCTTGAACAGTAAGTGGTTACTTAATTGGTTACCCAGAAAAGTCTAAAGGGTATATCTTTTATTATCCTAACCAAAATCAAAGAATTGTAGAAACTATAAATGCAAAATTCCTTGAAAATTCTTATCACAGCCTAAAATTTTGAGGTTTAGCTCGAATTCAATGGAGTCGTCAACAAAGTTTATTTTAATAGGGAAAACATTGAAAAATCCTTAAAAAGGAAAATGGTATTTGATACCATATTTAAGGTTCAGGAGTTGGTTATGCGTAGGGAATGTATTAACACCCTGTTAAAGAAAGATTACTATAATTACTTGTGCAAAATTTTATGTTAACTTTAGAATATTTATGTTGAAGGTGCAAACACGAGAAGGGGGGGTTGAATTGTGTTTGTAATACTTGAATTATTTTTCTGTTTTTGATGATTATTTAAAATCTGATATATAAGCAAGCAGAATTAGCAGCGGATAAAGTAAAATAATCAACACAAAGATTTATCCTGGTTCACCATTAACTAAGCTACATCCAGTCCCTTCACCTTGAAGGATTTTTCAAAGTTTATGACTCTTTTACTGATTTTCGATACAAAATCTTCTGCCTTGAGCCTCCTTTTATAGATGAAAATTAGGGTTTCTTCCATGATCAAATTCGAGCTGTATCTGTCCAGATTCTCTAGCAAAAATAACTTGTCCAATCCTGTTTCACTTAAATAAAAATCGTATTTTTTAACTTCAGATTGCACTTGAAAATTCTGTTGACCAATCTTGTTTCTTTTAATTTCAAACCATATCTTTTTAAGCTTCAGATTACATTCGAATTTCTTCAAGTCTTCCATGATCAAATTTATTAATCAAGTCATCACTAATTTTCATCATGATTAAAATCCGGACCGTATGATCTTCTGATCTCGACCAACTCTGGACTTATGTAATCTGATCTGCCCCAATTTAGTGATCCTCTGATCTCGGCCAACATTGGACCATATGATCTGATCTTCTGATCTCGGCCAACACTGGGCCATATGATCTTATCTTCTGATCTCGGCCAACGCTGGGCCATGATACTTAAATCTGGACCATTGATCTGAACATTTTCCCTCTGATCTGGACCAAGTTTGGACTGAGTCTGGATTGAATGTGAATTAAATTTGGACTTATGATATTTTAATCTGGACCATTGATCTTCTAATCTGGATCAAGTCTGGATTAAATCTGGACAATCATTTCTTCTAATCTGGACTGAGTTTTATGTTCTGGACCATGCTATCTTCTGGTCTGGACCAAGTCTTGACCAAGTCATTTGTTCTAGACCAGTTATCTTCTGCTCTGGACCAAGTCTGGATTAAATCTGGACTGATTCTTATATTTACGACCAAGCTATCTTCTGGTCAGGATTGAGTCTGGACCAAGTTTGACTTATGTTTCCTTCTGGTCTAGAACAAGTCTCCCTATGACAGGCTTCCTTCTGGTCTGGACCAAGTCTCCTTCTGGACTCTGCTTCCTTCTTATCTGGGCCAAGAAAGATATCCTCTGATGATGTTATTTGTCCTTTGATATTTTTCCTTTGATGACATCCTCTGATATCCTCTGGAGGTGTATCCTCTGGTGCCTTCAGGATGCATCCTCTGGTACCCTCTGGATGTTTCCTCTGGCCGAACCTTTCTGGTGACATTTCTATCCTCTGGTTGCTTCCTCTGGATGTATCCTCTAGTGGTGTCATCCGTTGATTTTGCACAACTTATGATTTGTTCTTCTAAGTGAAAATACTATTTACATAAAATACTTTTGTTAACATCAAAACTTTGATTGATCAAACCAACTTGGTACCAACAATCTCCCCCTTTTTGATGATGACAAAACTTTGTATTTTTGATAACTATTTTTCTTTCTTTTGACTTTGACTCCCCCTAGGACTATGATTTATTTTGACTTTTTCTCCCCCTAAGTCTAATGCCCCATATTCTCTATCAAATACTTCTTCTCCCCCTTTGTCATCAGACAAAAAGGATTGAAGGAAGAAAGGAGATCTTCTGCCCTTTTTTTTTTTCACAGAGTACAAAAAGATAAATAACAGACAATAAATGACAAAAAATTTAAAAACTACTCCTCTAAAAAGACTACATGATCTAGTCAGATATGGAGATTATGTTGATATGCTTCTTGATGAACTCAAATCCATCTTCAGGCAATGGTTTGGTGAAGATATCAGCCCATTGATGATTTGTGTCTACAAACTGGATGCTTATTGTTCCCTTTTGAACATGGTCTCTGATAAAGTGATGCTTGATTTCAATGTGCTTGGCTCTAGAGTGTAGTATAAGGTTCTTGGTTAGGTTTATGGCTGAGTATTGTCACGAAACAAAGGGATGTTGGTTTCAAAGATGTTGTAGTCTTCCAACTGATGTTTCATCCAGATTAACTGTGAACTGCATCCTCCTACTGATATGTATTCAGCTTCTGCTGTTGACATGGCAATGGTGCTTTGTCTCTTGCTTGACCAAGAAATCATATTATCACCTAAAAGCGTATAGTTGCCACTTGTGCTTTTTCTCTCTAATTTGTCTCTAGCATAATCAGAATCGAAAAAACCACTTAGTTTGTAAGATGGGGTTTTCTTGTAGAGCAAGGTAAGATGTGTGGTTCTTCTAAGGATTCTTTTGACAGCAGTTAAGTGGCATTCCCTAGGGTCAGCTTGAAAATGAGCACAGACACAAACACTAAACACTAAACAAAATGTCAGGTCTAGAAGTAGTTAGGTAAAGAAGGGATCCAATCATACCTCTGTATGTTTTCTGGTCTACCTTTTGGCCGAATTCATCTTTTTCAAGTGAGCAGGTGGGGTGCATGGGGGTGGCCATAGGCTTACAATCACTCATCTTGAACTTTTTGAGAAGTTCTTTAGTGTACTTAGATTGATGATCTGGTTTTCAAAGGTTCAGCTGCGCTTCCAATAATCAGTGTTTCTGGATGTGAAGACTTGTACTTCCACCAATTCTTTCCTTCTGACTTGTCTTCAGGTTCAACATTATCTTTGGATTTGCTTTCATCCTTTTCTTTCTCTAGTTCTATTGTTTGATCTGCTCTTGCTGTTGGAACCAAGTTGGTTCTAAGTACTTAGGATTTTGATGTTTACAAAAGCACTCCATGTAATCTTATTTTGTACTTGGAATTATTGTATAAAATGTCACCAGAAGATACATCCAGAGGAAGCAACCAGAAGATAAAAATGCCACCAGAAGGTTCAGCCAGAGAATGCATCCACAGGGTACCAGGGGATGCATCCTGAAGGCACCAGAGGATACAATTCCAGAGGAAATCAGAGGATGTTATCAAAGGTTAAATAACCATAAGAGGATATCTTTCCTGGCCCAGAAGGAAGCAGAGTCCAGAAGGAGACCTGGACCAGACTAGAAGGAAGCCTGCTAGAGGGAGATTTGTTCCGGACCAGAAGGAATCATAATCAGACTTGGTTCAAAATTAATTCTGACCAGAAGATAGCCTGGTATTTATTATAAGAATCAGTCCAAACATAATTAGAGCAGAAGATAACTGGTCCAGAACAAGTGACTTGGTCCAGACCAGAAGATAGCATGTGTTGGAACCAAAAGAATAGATCAGAGGATGACGTTACCAGAAGCATAAATCAGATGATGACGTCACCAGAAGCATAAATCAGAGGATGACGTCACCAGAAGATGACATCACCAGAAGTAGAAATCAGATTATGACGTCACCAGAGGATATTAATAGAGGAATCTGTCAGAGAAAAATGCTTAAAATAGAATTGGAGCAAAAGACTCGAGAAACTTAATCTAGCTAAAAGTATGCTCAAAACAGAAGCGGAGCAATATTCTCAAAACATATTAGTCAAACACAATCTCAAGTTAGTCAAACACAATTCAACCCCCCTTCTCGTGTTTGCACCTTCAATTGGTATCTGAGCTCGGTCTCAAGGCTGAGCACTTAACTAGTGTTTGAGGAAAGGTCCAAGGGGTCAACAACATGGCAGAATCCAAAGTTGATTTTGGAGGCAACATCAACAGACCACCACTGTTTGATGGAGACAGGTTTGAGTATTGGAAGGACAGAATGAGAAGTTTCTTCATATCTCAAGATCCTTAATTATGGAAGCTGGTAGTCAAAGGATACATTGCACCTACTGTTCCAAGAGATCCAACTCAAGAACTGGACATGGCAGATATGAGTCCAGACCAGAGCAGATTATACAAACTGCATCACAAGTCCAGAACCATCGTGATCAATGCCATCACATTCAAGGAATTTGACAGATGCACAGATAAAGAAATTGCAAAGAGCATATTTGACAGTCTGGTTATGACTTATGAATGAAGCCAACAGGTTCAAGAAGCAAGGGCTAACATACTGGTCAAATAGTATGAGATGTTCAAGATGGAAGATGATAAAGAAATTGATGGAATATTCTGTAGATTCTAGACTCTGATATCTAGACTAAAGGTCTTGAAGAAAAACTACACAACAGCAGATCATGTCAAGAAGATTCTAAGAAGCTTACCAACCAAGTCGAGACCAATGGTTACTGCAGATCAGCAAGCCAGAGATCTGAATAACTTAAGACTTGAAGATCTGATCAGCTTACTCAAGTCTCATGAAATAGAACTGGAAGCAGATGAACCAAAGAAGAAGAAGAATCTGGCCCTGAAGTCAAAACAGAAGAAAGCTGCAAAGGTAGCACCAGAATAAGAGGATAGTGACAGTGACTGTGATGATATGGATTACTTAACCAAACAAATGGTTTAGATCTGGGAAAATAGGAAGAAAAAGAAACATAACAACAAAGGAAAGGAAGAATCTGACAAGAAGAGCATCATCTGTTATGGATGCAATGAACTTGGACACATCAAGTCAGAATGTCCAAATCTAGAAAAAGACAAACAACACAAGAAGATTTCCAGATTCAAAAAGAAGGGTCTGATGGCAGCATGAGATGCATCAGAATCAGAAGAAGAATCATCTGATGAAGAAAAGGCAGAAACGACAATGATGGCACACATCAGGTCTGCCTATGGACTTCATAAAGGCACAGTTTTAGGAAGGAAAACAGGCAGAAGGAAGAATGATCAAAGCAGTCATTCAGGCAAGTCTGGAAGCACATCAGAGGAAGCAATTCTGGCTCTGATGGCTCATACCAACTCAAGTTCTTGATATAGCTCAGGCTCTAGAACAGATTCATAAGATGAAGACATTAAGGTATTTTCTGATCTTACTACATCTGAATTAATTGATGCTTTAAAAGATTTTTTAAATGCAAACAATAAGATGTCTTTAAAACTGAAAACTCTTAGGGAAGATAAGAAAAATCTGACCAAAGAAGTCCAAGTTTTAAAGAATCAAAATTCTGAGTATGCAACTGAAAACAAGGATTTTAAAACTGAAGTGGCAAGACTCAAATCTGAAAACCAAACTCTTAAAAGTAATATTTGTTCCACTTCCAAAACTGTTTGTGAATCTTATATGCATGAGCAATTTTTTTCAAAACTTTATTTCTAATGGAATGGAAAGAAGTAAACATGCATCTATGATTTATGGAAACAATAACATTGGAAAGAGAGGTCTTGTTTTTACAAAAACTATTGCTAAAACTAAAACTGTTCATTATGATGTTTTATGCATTGTTTGTGCTAAGAAAGGTCACTCTTAATCATCTTGTGCAATGGTAAAATCTGAACAAGATAAGAGAGTTGTTAAAACTAACAAACCTGGACTCAATCAGTTCTGGGTACCAAAAGATCAAATTGTCTATGTTGCAGATATTTTGAGCAACCAGAAGGAGACACCAACAATGGTGCCTGGACAATGGATGTTGGCAATGCACAAGCAGAAGAAGGTTTATGTTCCTGCTAGAACCAGACACAGGCAATCTGAGTGTGATGAAAGAAGGTCTGGTCAACTCAACCAGAACCAGAATCAGAACCAAAATCAAAACTGGAACCAGAATCAAAACAGGAACTGGAACCAGAACCAACACTGGAATCAGAATCAGTACTAGAACCTGAACCAGAACTAGAACAGGTATCAGTATCAAAGGTTTAGGTATGATCATCAAAATTACTTCAATTATCAGAATCAGTATAACTACAGGAATTATCAGAACTATAAGATTCATTAGAATCATCAGATTCATTCAAATCCCCAAAATTATCACATTAATCCAACTCATACAAATAACCAGAATCATAAGAGGAATAGGAAATATCAGAGAAATCACTCATATCAACAAAACTGGAACTACCAAAAGAATCAAAATCACCATAAGCTCCAGAATCATCAGAGGAACATGGTGTATCAGCAAAAAGAGAAGAATCAAAATCAGGAGAGTTCTTCAAACACTCAGGTAAAATGCATCAAGACTACAATCCAGGTAGGGAATTCAAATCCCTTCATCCAAACCATCTAATCATAGAACATACAGATTCAGAATCTGAAAATCAGAAACAAGAGGATTTTCAGAGTAAAACTGAAACTGTTGACATAGAGGTTACATCTTATTGTAAATATTATTATTGTTTGATATTTATGTTTACTGTGATAACAAGAAGCTTGATCTTAAAAATCAAAGCTGGATAAGTATTCTGCAGGTTTTCAAACTGTTAGAGGAATCAAGTGATCCATATAATATGAACACTTTAGCAGAAACAGCATTCCAGCAGAAATAGTAGAGACCACCAGAAGCAGAACTGATGTTCTGGTTGTATTAATTTCACTTTTTAATTATTTAAGTTGTATGACAAATAGCTTGACCTGAAAAGTCAAAGCAAGATGAGGAAATGGCAGGTGAACCAGAGGCACAAGAACCAGAAGCTGGACCAGCAGCAGAACCTGAGAAAGATAAAAATGAAAGTAAGGAAGAAGAACATGCTGACTCTGAAGACAAGTTAGAGGGAAAGAATGGATGGAAGTACAAGTCTTCACATCCAGAAACTCTCATTATTGGCAGTGTAGCAGAATCATTGAAAACCAGATAATCAAGTAGAGAAACCAGTCTGTTTGGTTTACTCTCAACAATTGAACCAAGCAATGTTGATGAAGCTTTGGCAGAGGAAGGTTGGATACTTGCAATGCAAGAAGAGCTGAATGAATTGAAAAGGAATGATGTCTGGGATCTGGTATCCAAACCAAACAAAAGCATTATTGGAACTAAGTGGGTGTTCAGGGATAAAATCAATGAAAAAGGTGAAGTGGTAAGGAACAAAGCCAGACTTCAAGCTGACCCTAGGGAATCCCATTTAACTACTGTCAAAAGAATCTTGAGATACCTTAAAGGAACCACCAACCTTACCTTGTTATACAAGAAAACTGTTGGAACCAAGTTGGTTCTAAGACTTAGGATTTTGATGTTTACAAAAGCACTCAATGTAAACTTATTTTGTACCTTGAAATATTAAATTAAATGCCACCAGAAACTGAAGAAATCAGAAGCATAAGATCAAAGGAAAATGAATTCTGGAATTTCCAGAAGATATTCCAGGATGTCAAAACATCACCAGAAGATATCTTTGCAGGCCAATATCAGAAGGAAGAAAAATCAGAAGGAAACATGGATCATACCAGTGGAAAGCCTGCCAGAGGGAGAGTTGATCCAGACCAAAAAGAATCAAATATCAAATTTATTCCAGAAGTTATTCTGACCAGAAGATGGCCTGGCAGTGAAATATTAAACTGCCCAGACTTGTTCCAGACTCAACCAGAAGCTAAGTTTATGAGTCCAGAACAAGAGAATCAATCCAGATTTGACCCAGACAATAAGAGAGCATGATTCAAGGCATGAAACTAAGTCAAGACAAGAAGAAATGATTTCCAGAATGATCCAGACCTGATCTAAAATCAAAGGTAAAATGCCCAGACTGAAATATTTATTGTCCAGATTTAATTTCAATTTAATCCAGACCAAAGTCCAGAATTAGTCCATATCAGAGGGAAGATTTCCAGATTAGTGGTTCAGAATTAATTATTTGGTCCAGTGATGGTCCAGATAAGAAAATCAGACCATGGCCCAGTGTTGGCCGAAATCAGAGGGACAGAATGTATAGTGCAGCAAAGGCCAAATTTATAGGATTATAGCATATCAGGTGCGCATCCAAGATGGCTAAAATCAGAAGATCAGAGGGTTAGGAAGTGTGGTCCAGGGAAGGCCGAAATCAGAGGATTACAACATAACAATCAGTATGGTCCAGATGTGGACTAGCGCATGAAGATCCAATGGTCCAGATTTAATCAGGAAATTTATACGGTGGAGAATTTAATTTATTTTGATCAAAGGATTAAAAAGATTTATTACAAAAATATTACAAGTGAGGTGTTACAAGTGAGGTGTTATGGAATTCAGGAGCTGTGGCGGGAAGGAACCAACAGATTTAATTGGCCAGTTATTTTGAAAGGAAATCTAAAGATATGTTTTTTATTTATATGAAGCCCAATTGGTCAAGTTATTTTTACAGAGAATCCAGAAAGATTCAGCTCGAATTTAAGCATTGGAAGAGGCCCAAATCTGCATCTATAAAAGGAGGCTCAAGGCAGAATAATCAAGCATCGAAAATCACAAAAGAGTCATACACTTCCAAAGCAAACACTCTCAAATTTTCATTGAAGTCAATTGTGAGTTCCAGCTTTCAAGAAGCAAGTACTCGTGTTATTTTCCTTCCACTGTGTCAAATCTAAGTTGTTGAAGTAGAGTCTACAAGCTGAGGGAGTCAGTAGGGGTAGCAGGTTACTTGGCAATTAGATTCATAGTGTTGTGTGTTAAATCTAAGTTGTTGAAGTAGAGTCTACAATCTGAGGGAGTCAGAAGGGGTAGCAGGTTACTTGGCAATTAGATTTATAGTGTTGTGATTTCTTCTACAATCTGGGATTGTCAGATTGGCTGAAGACAGGAGCTGCATTCGTCAAAGAAGTCTAGGATTGTTAGACTATTTGAGAAGACTGACTTGGAGGGTCAGTAGCAAGGTTGTAATTCAAGGTTTGAATTAGTGAAATCCTTCAAGGTGAAGGGACTTGACGTAGCCTCGTTAACGGTGAACCAGTATAAAAACTATGAGTTTTATTTTTACTTTTATCTGCTGCTAACTCTGTTTTTAATCATATATCAAGTTTTGTTTTAAAAGTGCAAAAACAGGAAAAGTATTGAAGTTAAGTCAAACACAATTCAACCCCCCTTCTCGTGTTTGCACCTTCCCCACCTACAAACTAAGAGGTTTTTGTGATTCTGACTATGCTGGAGACAAGTTGGAAAGGAAAAGTACAAGTGGCAACTGCACATTCTTAGGTGATAATTTGATCTCTTGGTCAAGCAAAAGACAAAGCACCATTTCCATGTCAACAGCTGAAGCTGAGTATATATCAGCAGCAGGATGCAGCTCACAATTAATCTGGATGAAACATCAACTTGAAGATTACAACATCTTTGAAACCAATATCCCTTTGTTCTGTGATAACACTTCACCCATAAACCTAACCAAGAACCCTATCTTACACTCTAGAGCCAAACACATTGAAATAAAACACCATTTCATTAGGGACAATGTTCAAAAAGGGACTTTAAGCATCTAGTTTGTGGACACTGATCATCAATGGGCTGATATCTTCACCAAAGCATTACCTGATGATAGGTTCGATTTCATCAAGAAGCATCTCAACATTATCTCCATATCTGACTAGCTCAAGTAGTCATCTTAGGAGTTTTTAATTTTCTTGTAATTTTACTTTATGTCTTCTATTTTCTTGTTTTTACTTTCTGTACTTTGTAAAGAGAAAAACAAAAATACAAAAATAGTAAGACCTCTTTTTGGCTGATGACAAAAAGGGGGAGAGAGAGAGAAAAAGGAGAAATAATTAGAACAGGAAAGATAAAAAGAAAGGAGGAGTGAAAAAGAAAGAGATGAAAAGAGAATGAGTTGAAAAGGAGAGGAAATAGGGAGAGAGAGAAATAAAGAGAGAAAAAGAAAGAGTGAAAAGAAAAGGAGTTGAAAAGGAGAGGCAATGTGAAGAGAGAAAAGAAAGAGAGAATAAAGAAGGAGTTGAAAAGGAGAGGAGAAGAGAAGAAAAGAAAGAGTGATTTAAGAAGGAGTTAAAAAGGAGAGGAAAAATTCATTATTAGACTTAGGGGGAGAGATTGGTCTGAGGGGGAGTATTTCAAGTACTTCGATTTTTTTTCAAGTTGTTCAAAGTCTTTTTAAATAAGTTATAAGCTAACAAAATAAGTTAAGGTTTTGTCATCATCAAAAAGGGGGAGATTGTTGGAACCAAGTTGGTTCTAAGTACTTAGGATTTTGATGTTTACAAAAGCACTCCATGTAATCTTATTTTGTACTTGGAATTATTATATAAAATGTCACCAGAAGATACATCCAGAGGAAGCAACCAGAAGATAAAAATGCCACTAGAAGGTTCAGCCAACGAATTCATCCAAAGGGTACCAGGGGATGCATCCTGAAGGCACCAGAGGATATAATTCCAGAGAAAATCAGAGGATGTCATCAAAGGTCAAATAACCATCAGAGGATATCTTTCCTGGCCCATAAGGAAGCAGAGTCCAGAAGGAGACCTGGATCAGACCAGAAGGAAGCCTGCTAGAGGGAGATTTGTTCCAGACCAGAAGGAATCATAAGTCAGACTTGGTTTAGTATTAATTCTGACCAGAAGATAGCCTGATAGTAATTATAAGAATCAGTCCAGACTTAATTAGAGTAGAAGATAAGTGGTCCAGAACAAGTGACTTGGTCCAGACCAGAAGATAGCATGTGTTGGAACCAAAAGAATAGATCAGAGGATGACGTTACCAGAAGCATAAATAAGAGGATGACGTCACAAGAGGATGTCACCAGAAGCATAAATCAGAGGATGACGTCACTAGAGGATGTCACTAAAAGATGACATCACAAGAGGATGTCACCAGAAGATGACGTCACCAGAGGATGTCACCAGAGGATGTCACCAGAGGAATCTGTCAGAGAAAAATGCTCAAAACAAAATTGGAGCAAAAGACTGAGAAAAAGAATCTATCTAAAAATATGCTCAAAACAGAATCTGAGAAAAATGCTCAAAACAGAATTGGAGCAAAAGACTCGAGAAACAAAATCTAGCTAAAAGTATGCTCAAAACAGAAGCGGAGCAATATTCTCAAAACAGATTAATCGAAATACACTCCAGAAGTAAAGCATCAGTGAAGTCTTAAAATTCATCTATAAAAGGAGGCTGAAGGCAGAAGACTTAGTATCGAAAATACTTGAGAGTTATACACTTCCAAAAGCAAAATACTTGAGTTTTCAGTGAGGTAAATTGTGAGTATCCGCTTTCTAGAAGCAAGTACTCTAAGTTTTTTCTTTCCCTTGTGTTAAGTCTAAGTTGTTGAAGTAGAGTCTACAATCTGAGGGAGTCAGAAGGAGTAGCAGATTACTTAGCAATTAGATTCAAGGTGTTAGGTCTAAGTTGTTGAAGTAGAGTCTACAATCTAAGGGAGTCAGAAGGAGTAGCAGATTACTTAGCAATTAGATTCAAGGTTCTTTTCCTCAAAGGTCTAGGGTTGTTAGACTTTGTGAGAAGACTGACTTGGAGTGTCAGTGGTACTTTGTAATTCAAGGTTTTTGAATTAGTGAAATCCTTCAAAGTGAAGGGACTGGACTTAGCCTAGTTAACGGTGAACCTGAATAAAATTCTGAGTTTTTATTTACTTTATATCCGTTGCTAACTCTGTTTTAATTCATACATAACTGGTTTTTTTTTTAAAACCAAAAAGTATTCATGTTAGTTAAACACAATTCAACCCCCTTCTCGTGTTTGCACCTTCACCTGTTTCTTGTGCTTCTAGTAAACCAGCAATTTCCTCATCTTGCTTTGACTTTTCAGAGTCAAGCTGTTTGTCATCAAACTTAATGTGTATGGATTCCTCCACAATGTTAGTTTCTTTATTAAACACTCTATAAGCTTTTGATCTCTCAGAGTAACCAATGAAGGTACACTTTTGAGATCTGGAATCAAATTTTGCAAGATTATCCTTAGTGTTTAACATATAACAAATGCAGCCAAACAGTTTGAAGTAGGAAATTTTAGGTTTCTTACCTTTCCACAGTTCATATGGAGTTTTGTTTAGAATAGACATGATGTAAACTCTGTTCTGGAGTTGCTTCCACCCATTCTTTCTTTCTGACTTGTCTTCAGGTTCAGCATTATCTTCAGATTTGCTTTCTTCATTTTCTTTCTGTGGTTCTGTTGTTTGATCTGCTCCTGCTTCCCATGCTTCTGGTAAACCTACAATTTCCTCATCTTGCTTTGACTTTTCAGAGTCAAGTTGTTTGTCATCAAACTTAATGTGTACAGATTCCTCCACAATGTTAATTTCTTTATTAAACACTCTATAAGCTTTTGATATCTCAGAGTAACCAATGAAGGTACACTTTTGAGATCTGGAATCAAATTTTGCAAGATTATCCTTAGTGTTTAACATATAACAAATGCAGCCAAACTGTTTGAAGTAGGAGATACTAGGTTTCTTACCTTTCCACAGTTCATATGGAGTTTTGTTTAGAATAGACCTGATGTAAACTCTGTTCTGGATGTAGCATGCAGTGTTGACAGCTTCTGCCCATAGGTAGGTAGCAACATTCATGTCATTCAGCATGGTTCTGGCCATCTCCTACAGTGACCTGTTTTTCCTTTCAAAAACTCTATTCTGTTGAGGTGTTATGGGGGATGAGAAGTTGTGAGAGATACCATTCTCATCACAAAATTCTTCAAAGTACCTGTTCTCAAACTCACCTCCATGATCACTTCTAATAGTTATGATTTTAAAACCTTTTTCATTCATAACTTGCTTGCAGAAGGAAATAAATACCTTATGGGATTCATATTTATTTCTCAGGAACTTTACCCAAGTCCACCTTGAGTAATCATCAACTATGACAAACCCATACTTTTTACCACTAAGGGATGCAGTTTGAACAAGACCAAACACATCTAAATGAAGTAGTTCAAGAGGTTGTGAAGTAGAAATATAGTTTTTAGGTTTAAAAGAGCTTTTGGTATGTTTACCTTTTTGACATGCTTCACACAGAATCTCAAATTTGGTACTTAGTTTGGGAAGACCTCTCACTAGCTGAAGTTTACTTAACTTAGAGACCAACCTAGGGTTTGCATGGCCTAACCTTTTGTGCCAAATCAGACTTTCCTCCCTAACAGATAAAAGACACTTAACTTTCTGCTTAACTAGACTAAACAGATCTATCTTATAGACATTATTCTGCCTAACACCAGTGAACAAAACACATCCATCTTTTTGACTAATAGACTTGCAGGTTTTCTGATTAAACATAACATCATACTTGCAGTCACTTAGCTGACTAATGCTTAACAAATTGTGATTTATACCTTTAACTAATAAAACATTTTCAATAGATAAGGAAGAAGAACTGTTACCAACTGTGCCTGTACCAATGATCTGAAGGTGCAAATACGAGAAGGGGGGGTTGAATTGTGTTTGACTAACTTGAATACTTTTCCTGTTTTTACACTTTTAAAACAAAACTTGATGTATGAATAAAAACAGAGTTAGCAGTGGATATAAAGTAAAAATAAAACACAAAATTTTTATACTGGTTCACCGTTAACGAGGCTACGTCCAGTCCCTTCACCTTGAAGGATTTCACTAATTCAAACCTTGAATTACAACAGTTCCACTGACCCTCCAAGTTAGTCTTCTCAAACAGTGTAACAATCCTAGACTCTTGAGGAATACATCACCTTGACTTCCTAAGTGAAGTCTTCTCCTGCCAATCTGACAACCCCAGATTGTAGAAGGAATTACAACGCCTTGAATCTAATTGCCAAGTAATCTGCTACCCCTTCTGACTCCCTTAGATTGTAGACTCTACTTCAACAACTTAGATCTAACACAAGGGAAAGAAAATAACACGAGTGATTGCTTCTTGAAAGCTGGAACTCACAATTAACCTCACTGAAAACTTGAGTGTTTGCTTTGGAAGTGTATGACTCTTTTGTGATTTTCGATGCTAAGTATTCTGCCTTGAGCCTCCTTTTATAGATGTGAATTAAGGCCTCTTCCAAGCTTAATTTCGAGCTGTATCTTGCTGCATTCTCTTGTAAAAATATCTTGACCAATTGGGTTTCACTTAAATAAAAAACATATATTTTTTAAGCATCAGATTTGCTTTCAAAAATAACTGGCCAATCATGTCTTTAGTTTCTTCCCACCAACAGCTTCTTATCTTCCATACGACTTCACTTTATTTTTGTAACAAATCCTTTTAATACTTTGATCAAATTTAATTAAATCTCCACCGTTAATCCTCATGATTAAATTTGGACCGTTTGATCTTCTGCGCTAGTCCACATCTGGACCATACTAAGTGATCTGCTGTGATCCTCTGATTTCGGCCAACCCTGGACCACATCTTCTGATCTTATGATCTTCAGATCTCGGCCAACCTGGTCCAACAAACTAATCTGCTGTGATCCTCTGATCTCGGCCACTACTGGACCACACTTTCTGACCTTCTGATTTCGGCCAACACTGGGCCATGGTCTGATCTTCTGATCTCGGCCAACACTGGGCCAAATACATAAATCTGAACCGTTGATCTGAATATCTTCCCTCTAATATGGACCAATTCTGGACTTGGTCTGGATTGAACTGAAATTAACTCTGGACAAATAATATTTCAGTCTGGACATTTTACCTTTGATTCTGGATGAGGTCTGGATCAATTCTGGAAATCATTTCTTCTGGTCTGGACTTAGTTTCATACCCTGATTCATGCTATCTTCTGGTCTGGGTCAAATCTGGATTGATTTTCTTGTTCTGGACCCATTAACTTATCCTTTGATTAAGTCTGGATCAAGTCTGAGCTGTTTATTATTTCACTGCCAGGCCATCTTCTGGTCATAATAACTTATGGAATAAATCTGACATTTGATTCCTTCTGGTCTGGATCAAGTCTCCCTCTGGCAGGCTTCCTTCTAGTCTGGACCAGGTCTCCTTCTGACTTTGCTTCCTTCTGATATGGGCCAGCAAAGATATCTTCTGGTGATGTTTTGACATCCTGGAGTATCTTCTGGTACCTTCAAGATTCAATCTCTAGAACCCTTTGATTTTCTACTTCTGTATACTTCAGCTTCTGGTGGCATTTAATTTAATAATTCAAGGTTCAAAATAAGATTACATGGAATGCTTTTGTAAACATCAAAATCCTAAGTACTTAGAACCAACTTGGTTCCAACATGATATGCCCTTTCTGGTTTCCTCCAAAGGCAACCTTGCCTCCTTTCTTCAGAGTCAGCTTCTGGAACATTGATCTATCTCTAGTCATATGCCTTGAGCATCCACTATCCAGATACCATACTTTGTGTTGCAGATAAGAGCTTTCTTCTTCTGATACTTCACCGTCAGAGTCAGAATCAGACTCAGTGCTGTAATCAGATTCTGTACGATCCATCAAAGCCAGTTCTGTTTTTGGCTTGTTCAGACTGGTTGAACTGTTCCCTTGATTCTGCTTCAGCTGATACACCATGTTCCTCTGGTGATTTTGGAACTTATGGTGATTCTGGTAATTCTGCTTCTTCTAGTAATACTGAAGTTGTTGTGTGTGATTTTGTTGTTTGTGGCTGAAGCTCTGATTCTGATACTGATACTGGTTCGGGTTCTGATTCTGGTGTGAATTGTACTGACCAAACCTTCTTTCATCAGACTCATTTTGCTTCTGTCTGGTGGAAACTGGAACATACACCTTTTTCTATTTGTGCATTGCCAGCATCCATTGACCAGGCACCATGATTGGTGTTTCCTTCTGGTTGCTCAGAATATCTGCAACATAAACAATTTTGTTCTTTGGTACCCAAAACTGGTTGGGTCTAGGTTTGTTAGACTTAACAGGTCTCTTGTCTTTCCCAGATTTTATCATAGGACAAGACAATTTAGAATGACCCTTTTTAGCATAAATAATACACATAACATTAGAATGAGCAGATTTACTTTCAGCAACAGATTCAGTAAAACCTATTCCTCTCTTACCATTCTTACTGATTCCATAAATCATGGAAGCATACTTACTTCTTTCCATACCATTTGCAATAAAGTTTTCAAAAGGTTGTTCATGCATATCAGATTCACAAACAATATTAGAAGTAGAGCAAATATTACTTTTGAGAGTTAGATTTTCAGAATTGAGTCTGGCAACTTCAGTTTTAAAATTAGTGTTTTCAGTTGCAAACTCAACATTCTGATTCTTTAAAATTTGTACTTCTTTGGTTAGAATTTTCTTTTCTTCCCTCAGAGTTTTCAGTTTTAAAGACATCTTGTTGTTGGCATTTAGAAAGTCTTTAGGAGTAGTAATTAATTCAGATTTAGTAAGATCAGAGAATACCTCTTTGTCTTCATCTTCTGAATCAGTTCCAGAGTTTGTGCTGGATCTAGAACTTGAGTTGGTATGTGCCATCAAAGCCAATACTGCTTCCTCTGATGTGCTTCCAGACTTTCCGAAATGAATTATTTGTCCATTCTTCTTACCCTCTGATTTTCTTTCAGAGTTAGTACCTTTATCGAGTCCAGAGGCAAACTTGATGTGAGCCATCATAGCTGTTTCTGCCTCTTCATCATCAGATGATTCCTCTTCTGAGTCAGATGCATCCCATGCTGCCATCAAACCTTCTTCTTCTTGAATCTTGAACCTTTCTTGTGATGCTTTCCTTTCTCCATGTTTGGACATTTTGACTTGATATGTCCAGGTTCATTGCATCCATAACAGATGATGCTTTTCTTGTTAGCTTCTTCTTTTCCTCTATTGGAGTATTTGCCATTTTTCCTGAGAGCTTTCTTCTTTCTGTTTTGCCACATCTTTGCAATATGCTTGGTTATGTAAGCAAAATCATCGTCTTCACTATCACTATCCTCTAATTCTGATACAACCTTTGCAGCTTTCTTCTGTTTTGACTTAAGGGCTAAAGTTTTCTTCTTCTTTGGTTCATCTGCATTCAGCTCTATTTCATGAGACATGAGGGAGCTGATCAGATCTTCAAGCCTCAAGGTATTTAGATCTCTAGTTTCCTGTACTGCAGTAACCTTTGGTCTCCATTTGGCTGGTAAGCTTCTGAGGATCTTCTTTACATGATCTACAGTGGTGTAACTTTTCTTTAATACTTTTAAACCTGATGCTAGAGTCTGGAATATGCAGAACATTGCTTCAATGTCTTCATCCTCTTCCATCTTGAACATCTCATACTGTTTGACCAGTTTATTTGCCTTTGCCTTTTCAATGTCTTCATAGGTCAGAAACAAACTGTCATAGATGCTTTTTGCTGTTTCCTTGTTGGTGCATCTATCAAATTCTTTAAATGTGATAGCATTGATCATGATGGTTCTGGACTTGTGATGCAGCTTGTATAACTTCTTCTGGTTGGGATTCATATCTTCTACATCCAGTTCTGGACCAGTTTCGTCTCCTGGTGTAGTGGGTACAGTATAACCGTTGACTATCAAGGTCCACATATCAGGATCTTGGGAGATGAAGAAGCTTCTCATTCTGTCCAATATTCAAAGTGATCTCCATCAAACAGTGGTGGCCTGTTGATGTTGCCTCCAAATTCTTCTTTGGATTCTGACATGTTGAACCCCCTTGGACCTTTCCTCAAACACTGTTAAGTGCTCAGCCTTGAGACCAAGCTCTGATGCCAATTGAAGGTGCAAACACAAGAAGAGGGGGTTGAATTGTGTTTGTAATACTTGAATTCTTTTTCTGTTTTTGATGATTATTTAAAATATGATATAAAAACAAGTAGAATTAGTAGCGGATAAAGTAAAATAATCAACACAAAGATTTATCCTGGTTCACCATTAACTAGGCTACATCCAGTCCCTTCACCTTGAAGGATTTTTCCATTAATTCAAAACCTTTGAATTACAACAGCACTACTGACCCTCCAAGTCAATCTTCCCAAACAGTCTAACAATCCTAGACTTTTGAGGAACACAACACCTTGACTTCACAAGTCAAGTCTTCTCCTACCAATCTGACAACCCTAGATTGCAGAAGGGATTTCAACACCTTGAATCTAATTGCTAAGTCACCTGCTACTTCTTCTGACTCTTCAGATTGTAGACTCTACTTCAACAATATAGATCTGACACAAGGGAACGAAAAACAAGAGTACTTGCTTCTGGAAAGCTGATACTCACAATTAACCTCACTGAAAACTCGAGTGTTTGCCTCTGGAAGTTTATGACTCTTTTACTGATTTTTGATACAAAGTCTTCTTCCTTGAGCCTCCTTTTATAGATGAAAATTAGGGTTTCTTCCATGATCAAATTCGAGCTGTATCTGTCCAGATTCTTTTGCAAAAATAACTTGGCCAATCCTGTTTCACTTAATTAAAAACCGTATCTTTTTAACTTCAAATTGCACTTGAAAATTCTGTTGACCAATCTTGTTTCTTTTAATTTCAAACCATATCTTTTAAGCTTCAGATTGCATTCGAATTTCTTCAAGTCTTCAGTGAATTTTTTAATCAAATCCCCTTAACACTTTGATCAAATTTCTATCAAAATTTAATCAAGTCTTTTTCGAATTTTAATCAAGTCATCATTGATTTTCATCATGATTAAAATCTGGACCGTATGATCTTCTGATCTCGACCAACTATGGACTTATGTAATCTGATCTGCCCCAATTCAGTGATCCTCTGATCTCGGCCAACACTAGACCATATGATCTGATCTTCTGATCTCGGCCAACATTGGGCCATATGATCTGATGTTCTGATCTCAGCCAACACTGGGCCATGATACTTAAATCTGGACCATTGATCTGAACATTTTCCCTCTGATCTAGACCAAGTCTGGACCGAGTCTGGATTGAATTTGAATTAAATCTGGACGTATGATATTTTAATCTGGACCATTGATCTTTTAATCTGGACATTTATCTTCTGATCTGGATCAAGTCTGGATTAAATCTGGACAATCATTTCTTCTAATTTAGACTGAGTTTTATGTTTTGGACCATGCTATCTTCTGGTATGGACCAAATCTTGACCAAGTCATTTGTTTTGGAACAGTTATCTTCTGCTCTGGACCAAGTCTGGATTAAATCTGGACTGATTCTTATATTCACGACCAAGCTATCTTCTGGTCAGGATTGAGTCTGGACCAAGCCTGACTTATTTTTCCTTCTGGTCTGGAACAAGTCTCCCTCTGACAGGCTTCCTTCTGGTTTGGACCAAGTCTCCTTCTGGACTCTGCTTCCTTCTTATCTGGGCCAAGAAAGATATCCTCTGATGATGTTATTTGTCCTTTGATATTTTGTCTCTGATGACATCCTCTGGAGGTGTATCCTCTGGTGCCTTCAGGATGCATCCTCTGGTACCCTCTGGATGTTTCCTCTGGCCGAATCTTTCTGGTGACATTTCTATCCTCTGGTTGCTTCCTCTGGATGTATCCTCTGGTGGTGTCATCCTCTGATTTTGCACAGCTTTTGATTTGTTCTTCTAAGTCAAAATACTATTTACATAAAATACTTTTGTTAACATCAAAACTTTGATTGATCGAACCAACTTAGTTCCAACATATGTCTCCACATGCGAATATAATTTTTTATAAATGTGATGCTGAAGTAAAAAAGTACTCAAAATAGAGAGAAGAAAAAAGGTTTTTTATTTTTTATTATTGTGTTTGACCAGAGTGCAATCTTGCTCCTACGTATCTCCAAGTGTGATGAAGAAATCAAAGCTACGTAGTCCTTAGGTAGAAAGTGCAGATGTGTTGATTGCTTTTAAAGAAAGTTAGGTAAAATAAGTTATTTTGACGAAAGAAAAATGAGTTTATTTGATTTAAATAATTATTTTAAAAAACGAGTTTTAAGACTATCAAGTTGTACAACTTGTATCTCAAACACTCAAGGACTAAAAATATGTTACATCTAGTTAACCATTTAAAAATAGTTTTATTATTTTAGATATAAAAATGAGCTTTAAAACCACCAAGTTGTACACCTTGGGTCTAAACAACTCAATTACTAAAGGATATAATTTAAAATTCGATTTTAGAATAATTTATTTATAAAAATGAGTGTTAGAACTATCAAGTTGTACAACTTGTGTTATGACAACTCAAAGATTTAAAAGATGTTCCATCTAATTAACTTTTAATAAAAAAAATTTATTTTTTTTTTTATAAAATTTGATATTTAGTTAAGAAATAAATTAAACTCAAAATTTAAGAAAGATAATACAACAGACATGTTTATTTTTGTTCTTACGTACAGGTAAAGATAGAGAAACTATTTTATTCTGTCAACTTGGTGTGAAGTACTATGGCTTCCTCATCAAATTCGGGTACGTGAAAATTATAAACTTCAAAATCTTTACTTGTTGAATGTTTGCGCTAAAAGTTTAATATGACATTTTAGTTTTACGATATCTACTAGTAACTGATTGAACTCCATTAATTACATGTGTGTATTTCTCTTACTTTTAAAAAATTATCAGATTTTGTTGTTTCAAATTGTTGAAATAAAATTTATGTTTATTGGGGGTAGTAAATCGATAAATTTTTACGTGAATTGTAATAGATAAATTAGAACGTTACATTTATTCATTTACAATTTCCTAAAAATTTCATTAAAAGTTGTAATTCATCCATAATATTATATTTTGATTATATTTTTTTTAATAGTTTTGAAAAATTATAAATAAATTAAATGACTTGTATTTATTGAGTATTTAAATAATGTGGTGACCAACATTGGCAGCGGCGACTATCGGTGGTGGCAGCAGACAACTGCCATTTGTGATTGGTGGTTGTCAACATTCACCGACGATGTTAGTGGTTAGTGACAATGATGGAAGTCGATGCTCAAGCGAGGCAGTGTTTCACAGCGGTCAAATGTACCGTCCTCACTAGGGATGGCAATTAGACCTAGATCCAGTGGGTACCCGCAAAAAAAATTCATAATGGGTAGGGTAAAAACCCGCATAATGGGTATGGTATGGGGACGGGTAATTACCCGCAAAATTGAATGGGTATGGGTGCGGGTACGGGTACTATAGTACCCACCCCGCCCCGCACATATATTATTATTATTATTATTATTATTATTAGTATGTAAGTTTGTTTTAACTTAAATAAAAATGATTTTCGTTTTAAATAATTTAGAGATTTTTTAAAGGCTAAATAGCACCCGTGGTCCCTTAACTTAATTTCAATTAACGTTTTAGTCATTTATCTTTTTTTTTTCTTCCCGATTTGGTCCTTTATTTTAATTTTAAGTGACAATTTGATCTTTTATGTTTTAAAATGTCAACAATATTATCCTTTTTTTTTACAAAAATTCAAAAAACTAATCAAAATTTTCAACCAAAACCCATAAAATTAATTATATTCTTTAATATAATACAAATTTCATCAAATTCGTAACTCAAATCTTCAAATAAACTCATACAAAAATTTCATTAAATTTCATTCTTTATTTGATGTTGTTAAAAATGGAAATATGAGTTTATTTGAAGATTTAAGTTTCGAATTTGATGAAATTTGTATTATATTGAAGAATATAAATAATTTTATGGATTTTGGTTGAAAAATTTGATGAATTTTTTGAATTTTTGTAAAAAAAAAAGGATAACGTTGTTGACATTTTAAAACATAAAAAATCAAATTGTCACTTAAAATTAAAATAAAGGACCAAATCGGAAAAAAAAAGATAAAGGACTAAAACGTTAACTGAAATTAAGTTAAGGGATCACGAGTGCTATTTAGCCTTTTTTAAATTATGATTTTTTAACTCCCGTTTGTTTACTATTATAAAAATGATTTTTTTTGTACAATAATTTTTAACATGTTTGTATACAATTTTATAAAAATAATTTTTTTAAACTAAAAAATTACCATAAAAGACATAAAAATGATTTTCAAGAAAACATGTTTGTTTGAAAAAATATTTTTTAAATACATGATTTTTCTAAATACACATATGTCTCTCTACTATCTTATGCATCTCTATCTCTCCTTCTAATCTCTAACTACTATTTCTCTCACTCTCTACTATCTCATGTCTCTCTACCTCTCCTTTTTATTACAAACAAATCAACGGATTTAGGTAATTCATTTCATAATTTTCGGATCCTCATGAAAAATAAACATTTAAGTAAATCATCACGAAAATATGTTAGTAAATAGTAATAGATTTTGGAGATCTTGTTCTAATCTTAAAAATTGAGCCCTTAATAAAAAAAAGTATAATTTTAATAATTAAAAAAATTTGAAAAATAAATTTTAGTCCCTATACACATATTTGATTCTGATGAAGAAGTAAATAATTGTGATTTTATATTTAAGAGTTTTTTTTATATTATTAATCATGACTTTATAATTATAAATAACTAATATAATACACATATCAATTTTTTTGACTTGCAACTTCATAAAATATTCTTTTAGAAAACATTATTTTTGATGTTTTGATATATTGTAGTAATGTACTTATGTTGGATCATGATATATTTTGGAAGTTTTGAGTTAGACAATATTTTGGTTTGTAATATTTATGATTTAGATTTAAAATATTTGAGAATTTTTTTAAATTTAATCACAAATTATTTATCGATATATTTTTGTTAAAGTGCGGGTAATGGGTATGGGTACGGACACTTAAGTACCCAGAGGGCAAGGGTACGGGTATTAAAGTTGATACCCACGAGGGTACGGGCACGGGTACGGGTATGGGCACGGGTACGGGCACGGGCACGGGTACGGGTACAGGTATTTTTTTAAACTGCGGGTACGGGCACGGGTACTATAGTACCCTACCCATACCCTACCCATTGCCATTCCTAGTCCTCACTTCAGTGGTGATGAGGAGTTATAATGCTTCTTTCTATTTCGGTCTAACCTTCTATTATTATCTATTTCTTTTTTTTACTCTAAAAAAAGGTTTGATTTTTAAACTTTTATTCTTAAGTTTATTTTCTCATCTTTTTATTTTTGTGCAAAAAAAAAAGGTTCAAATTTAAAAACTAAGTATATTTTTATAATAACTATGACTATATGGTAATAAAATGAACAAATAGATTTATTGTACAAGAGAAAAAAATAAAGTATATACCTCAATACTACCTAGAAAAGATGAAGAATTTTTGTATAAAGTTAGCCACTGCTTCTTCTTTGATTTTCTTGTGCAACTACTCTTTTCATTTTTTTCCTTGTTTGTGTTTTTCTAGTGAGATAGTATCAGACTATTTATAGAATTTTTCTTTACATGTAGTTTTCCCTCTCTTTAGGGTTCCAATGAACTTAATCTTTTGGTACTTTAATAGCTTAGTTGTTTTTATCTGAATATGTTTATGTATTAATCTTTTATTTGTGTGTAAGGATTAGAGCTAGCTTGCTGGGAGTTAAAGAGCTTTTTTTCTTTTCTATTTGCAAGCGTTGGGTCTATACTTTCTGGTGCTTAGCTGGATATAGGCACAACAGTTTGACCAACCAATTTGTATTTAGTTTCAAACACTTGCAACATCTAATTATATTTATTAATTTAGTTTTATTATGTACCATTTTTTGTTTGATACTCTTGTAATATCACTGACTCCATTGTCTTGATTGTAATTTATTTATTGTAACCTTGATCTTATCACTTTTAATTCTAATTTTTATTTTTACTTTGTTTTATTTCAAAATTAATAATTAACATAAAGACGGCTTTCTTTATGAGGAGAATTAAACTCATGGTAATAAAACATATTATGATTATTACAATTTAATTGGTTGGACAAAATTGGGGTACATCATCTTCTCCTATTTACTTATATTTTACTAGAATATATAAATAACAAAATTTTCATATTATTGCTATAAAAGATAAATAAATATAAGGAACCAATTTTATATGTCAAATTGTGAGTGCAAAATATGTAAAATGCGAAGGGAAGCAAGTATAATGCAAAATGAGGTTTAAAAATGTTGAGAGTAATGCAAAGAGGAGTGTGATGAAAAATAGAGAATTTGTTAATGTGAAAGCTATAAAATGTGAGATAAAATGTGAGAATAATGGAAAATAGGTAAACTACGAAAGCTTAAAAAGATCGTCTCCAGATTGGTTACTGGTGAATAGATCGACAAGAATTAAAATGATCGTTTTTGGATTGGATATCGATGCGTGGATCGACATGAATGTAGATGATCATCTCTAGGTTGGTTACTGGTGCGTAGATCGACAAGAATGAAAATGATCGTCTTCAAGTTGGTTACTAGTGCATACATCAACAAGAATGAAAATGACCGTCTTCAGATTGATTACCGATGCGTAGATCGACATGAATAAATGCAATTATAAAAGACTGTAAGCAAGGCACAACTCTAGTTCTTACTTTGAATAGAGATAGAGTTGTTAATTTGAATAGAGAATGAAATATGTGTTGGAACCAAGTTGGTTCTAAGTCTTAGGATTTTGATGTTTACAAAAGTACTCAATGTAATCTTATTTTGTACCTTGAATTATTAAATCAAATGCCACCAGAAGTTGAAGTAATCAGAAGCAAAAGATCAAAGGGTTCCAGAGATTGAATCGTGAAGGTACCAGAAGATACTCCAGGATGTCAAAACATCACCAGAAGATATCTTTGCTGGCCCAGATCAGAAGGAAGAAAAGTCAGAAAGAGACCTGGACCAGACCAGAAGGAAGCCTACCAGAGGGAGACTTGATCCAGACCAGAAGGAATCAAATGTCAGATTTATTCCAGAAGTTGTTCTGACCAGAAGATGGCCTGGCAGTGAAATAATAAACAGCCCAGACTTGATCTAAAATTAATCAGGGGATAAGTTAATGGGTCCAGAACAAGAGAATCAATCCAGATTTGACCCAGACCAGAAGATAGCATGATTCAGGGTATGAAACTAAGTCCAAACTAGAAGAAATGATCTCCAGATTTGATCCAAAACTGATCCAAAACTGAAGGTAAAATGTCCAGACTGAAATATTATTTGTCCACATTTAATTTCAGTTTAATCCAGACAAAGTCCAAAATTGGTCCAGATCAGAGGGAAGATATTCAGATCAATTATTCAGATTTAAGTAATTGGCCCAGTGTTGGCCGAGATTAGAAGATCAGAAAGTGTGGTCCAGGGTTGGCCGAAATAAGAGGATCATAGCATATCACTTAGTATGGTCCAGATGTGGACTAGCGCAGAAGATCAAACGGTCCAGATTTAATCATGAGGATTAATGGTGGAGATTTAATTAAATTTGATCAAAGAATTAAAAGGATTTGTTACAAAAATTAGTTGAAGTCGTATGGGAGTTCTGAAGCTGTTGGCGGGAAGAAACTAAAGAAATGATTGGCCAGTTATTTTTGAAAGAAAATCTAAAGCTTAAAAAAGATATGTGTTTTTATTTAAGTGAAGCCTGATTGGTCAAGATATTTTTGCAAGAGAATCCAGCAAGATACAGCTCGAAATTAAGCTTGGAAGAGACCCTAATTCGCATCTATAAAAGGAGGCTCAAGGCAGAATACTTAGTATCGAAAATTACAAAAGAGTCATACACTTCCAAAGCAAACACTCAAGTTTTCAGTGAGGTTAATTGTGAGTTCCAGCTTTCAAGAAGCAAGCACTCGTGTTATTTTCTTTCCCATGTGTTAGATCTAAGTTGTTGAACTAGAGTCTACAATCTGAGGGAGTTAGAAGAGGTAGCAGATTACTTGGCAATTAGATTCAAGGCGTTGTAATTCCTTCTACAATCTGGGGTTGTCAGATTGGCAGGAGAAGACATAACTTAGGAAGTCAAGGTGCTGTATTCCTCAAGAGTCTAGGATTGTTAGACTGTTTGAGAAGACTGACTTGGAAGGTTAGTGGAACTGTTGTAATTCAAGGTTTGAATTAGTTAAATTCTCAAAGTGAAGGGACTGGGCGTAGCCTCGTTAACGGTGAACCAGTATAAAAATTCTGTGTTTTATTTTTACTTTATGTCCGCTGCTAACTCTGTTTTTATTCATACATCAAGTTTTGTTTTAAAAGTGTAAAAACAGGAAAAGTATTCAAGTTAGTCAAACACAATTCAACCCCCCTTCTCGTGTTTGCACCTTCAATATGTACCCGAGAACGTCGTTGGGAGTGTCGTTAAAATATAAATGGTAGACAATGCACCGAATGTGATAATTGAAGTTAAATGAAATATGATTGTAGGATGTGTGATTCATACATGCCATGTATTATAGACAAGTTTTTGTTGAGGTCTTTATTTGTCTGGATTCCATGATTCGTAGGATCTTAGATGTCCCAATGTTCCATGAAGAACACTGTTTTCACATGATAACACCTTCTACATCCGTGAGATCTTTTTCGAAGGCAAAGTATTGAGGCAAAGTCCATTATTTAAAACGATTACTCTTCCTCTTTCTTACACACCCATATATCTTAAGAATTTATCGAGTTTCCCATATATGTTTCCCAAGCATCAAAATATTTAAAAATATATATTTTTTCATATTTTTAAACATTTCTAATTCCGAAATTCATTATCATTAAGTATATTTTTAAACACTAAAACAATCAGCAGTAAAATATATTACTTCTCAAAGAGGTGTAATGCATACACATAATGTCAACACACGAAAGTGTATTGCCACATTTGTATAATGTAAAAAATACAATCGGAATAAGAAATGAAACACTATGTATGACGTGGCAATGTAGGGGTGTTTGTGTTTACTTTTACTTTGAAGAATAACAAGTGCTAGACACTCTTGTAATTTACAACTCCCATTGGTCAGCTTCCAAGAATAAAGGTTTCCCTAGTTTGAGCCGTCTTAGCTTTGGAAACCCTGAACTTATATGTTTTTTTATCCCTAGGTTTTTCTTGGACCGTTCTTCCAAGTTTTCAGTGTTGGAACCAAGTTGGTTCTTCCAATTAAAGTTTTGATGTTAACAAAAGTATTTTATGAAAATAACATATTTGACTTCGAAGAAGAATGAAAGAAATCAGAGGATGTCATCAGAGGATGACGTCACCAGAAGATAAAAATGCCACCAGTAGATACGACCATAAGATGTCACCAGAGGATACATCCAGAGGATGTCATCAGAGGATACCAGAAGATACCTCAAAAGGATATCACCAGAGGACCCTATCAGAAGCAAGAATCAAAGAATGCCATCAAAGGCAAACATCAGAGGATATCATCAAAGGGAAGAAACAATGACATCATCAGAGGATATTATTCTTGGCCCAGATCAGAAGAAAGCATAGTCCAAAAGGAGACTTGGTCCTGACACGAAGGAAGCATACCCAAAAAGAGACTTGGTCCAGAGCAGAAGATAGCATGGTCCGGAACAGAAGACTTGGTCCAAACTTGGTCTAGACCAGAAGATAGCATGGTCCAGAACAGAAGACTTGGTCCAGACTTGGCCCAAATCAAAAGATCAATGGTCCAGATCATAAGATCAATGGTCCATATCAGAAGATCACACAGTCCAGATCATGAGACAGAATGGTACAGATCAGATTACATGGTCCAGACTTGGTCTAGATCAGCAGATCATACGGTCCATAATTTAAATCATAATGCAAATCAATTAAGACTTGATTTAAAATTCGAAGAAGACTTGACTGAATTTTGATAGAAATTTGATCAAAGTATTAAAGGGATTTGATTCAAAAATCACTGAAGACTTGAAGGAAATTCGAATGAAATCTAAAGCTAAAAGATACGGTCTGAAGTTAAGAGAAACAGGATTGGTCAATAGAATTTTCAAATGAAATATGAAGCTAAAAGATACGTTTTGAAATTAAGAGAAACATGATTGGCCAATAGAATTTTCAAAGGAAATCTACGCAAAATTTATCTCGAATTTAAGCTTGGAAAAAACCCTAATTGTAGCTATAAAAGGAGGCTTCAGTCAGCAGCATTAGGCATCGAAAAACACATAACTCAAGCTTCAAATTCAAAGTTATCCGAGAGTTAAATAAAGAGAAATTCTTGAGTACAAAAGCAACATTTTCTAAGTGTTTTCGAGAGAGAAATTCAGTGCAACAATCAGCTTCCAAGAAGCAACAAAAGAGTGCAAGAATCAGTGCAACAATCAGCTTTCCAAAAGCAACTTTGTAGAGTTCCAAACACTTGTAATCTAACCCAATAGTGGTGTAGATTCCTTCTTCAATCTGGGGTTGTTAGATTGGTAGGAGAAGACTTGACTTGTAAAGTCAAGGTGTTGTTATCGTTCCTCAAAAGTCTAGGGTTGTCAGACTGTTTGAGAAGACTTGGCTTGTAGAGTCAAGGTGTTGTTATCGTTTCTCGAAAGTCTGGGGTTGTCAAGCTGTTTGAGAAGACTTGACTTGGAGGGTCAGGTGCTGTAATTCAAAGGTTTTGAATTAGTGGATTAAAGCCTTCGGAGTGAAGGGACTGGATGTAGCCAAGTTAATGGTGAACCAGGATAAATAACTGTGTTCTTATGTTGTTATTATCCACTACTGAGTCTAATTAATTATTCATCAAATAATTCACATCAACATTCAACAAAACAGCGAAAAGAATTCAAGTTTGACAAACACAATTCAACCCCTCTTCTCGTGTTTGCACCTTCAATTGGCATCAGAGCTCGGTTTCAATGCTGAGCACTTTGCAGTGTTTGAGGAAAGATCCAAGGGTTCAACATGTCTGGATTCAATGAAGAAGCTGTTGGAGGAAACATCAACAGACCACCTCTGTTTGATGGGGAACGGTTCGAGTACTAGAAGGACAGGCTGAAGAGTTTCTTTATTTCACAAGATCCTGAACTTTGGGACTTGGTGGAAGATGTCTATACTGCTCTAGAGGATGTTGATGGTGTTAAAATTCCCAGAATTCGACAAGTGCACCAACAAAGAGACAACAAAGAACATATATGATAGTCTAACTCTGAGGTATGAAGGCTGCAAGGAAGTTCAAGAAGCAAAGGCCGACATTCTAGTTAAGAAGTACGAGTTGTTCAAGATGGAAGAAGATGAAGACATTAAAGCAATGTTTTCCAGATTTCATACTCTGGTTTCAGGATTAAGAGTACTCAAGAAGAGCTATACCACTGCAGACCACATGAAGAAAATTCTTAGAAGTTTGCAAACCAAGTGGAGACCAAAGGTCACTGCCATTCAGGAAGCAAAGGACTTGAACACTTTGAAGCTGGAAGAATTAATCAGCTCCCTCAAGTCACATGAACTAGAGCTGGAAGAAGATGAACCAAAGAAGAAGAACAAAACCCTAGCCTTAAAATCCAAACAGAAGAAAGTTCTAAAAGCAGAAGAAGAATCAGAAGATAGTGATTCTGAGGACTAGAATCAGAAACCAGAAGAAGAAGACATTGCTTTCATTACCAGGAAGGTTCTGAAGATGTGGCAGAACAGAAAGAAGAAGTTTCCCCAGAGGTATTTCAAGCATTCCAACAGAGGAAAGGATGAACAAGACAAGAAGAGTATCATCTGCTATGGACGCAATGAACCTGGGCACATCAAGTCAGAATGTAAAAATCTAGAGAAAGGGAAAAATCATAAGAAAGACTCCAGACCCAAGAAGAAGAATCTGATGGCAACATGGGATGATTCTGATGAAGAAGCAAAATTAGCCATGATGGCTCATGTAACACCCCGAGTTTTAAACAGCGCGAGTGTACTTTTTTTTCCAACCAAAATCAAATAAATAAAAGAATTTTCGAATTAATTCAAGATAATTAAAATAAAATTAAAATTAAGTCATTTCATAAAATAATACATCGTAATTTAAATGACGAACGTAATTAAATACTTACATCATAACTTTAAAAAGTAAACTAGTTTTGAGAAATTGATCTTCAAAATATACAAAAATAAAAATACATCAAAAAGTTGTATCCTGGACCCAAGAAGAATCTGATGGCAACATGGGATGATTATGATGAATCTTCTGAAGATGAAGAAGCAAAATTAGCCATGATGGCTCATGTAACACCCCGAGTTTTAAACAGTGCGAGTGTATTTTTTTTTCCAACCAAAATCAAATAAATAAAAGAATTTTCGAATTAATTCAAGATAATTAAAATAAAATTAAAATTAAGTCATTTCATAAAATAATACATCGTAATTTAAATGACGAACGTAATTAAATAGTTACATCCAAAAATAATCTTGAAAATATACAAAAATAAAAATACATCCAAAAGCTGTATCCTGGACCCACCCAAAACATTATCAGAGTGCGGAAAAATATACAATTATCCAAAAATAAATAATTACCTCCACTGAGCTCAAGACCCTATACATCAAGTCTAAATTGATCATGCACTAAAGCTACAGTAGCACGGTTTCCACCGCATCCTCTACAAGTCTCGTCTTCACCCAATTGTCCGTCCCTTTGCGTTGTCCACGAATACGTTGTACGTGAAGATCAAGGAAAACTAACGACGTCTCCGTCGTTAGTGCAACCGTCGGTGGGACGGGTTTGGGAATCATCTGAGGGCAAAGCCCAATTTTCCACAATAATTGTAAAGGGTCACCGACTGGAATTAACAATTACCGCATAACAATTATATTAAATATAACAGATACACTCATGGCATATTTCAATGCTATAACAACGATGATAAATAAGGATGCTTTCTTTTTAAAATACATGACATCTGCATCTTTGCAAAACAGCAAATAATTTAATATAAAAATCATGTTGCAAGTACAAATACAATCAACCATCCCTAAAACTCATTGGAAACTTAAAATTCATAAGATACTTGCACCCATTGATTTCCGCTCATCAATTCATATCAAATCATGACACACAGGCCAACCATCTCAATGCAATATGTATATGTCGTTGAACTCAACTCTTGGAATTACCAAGGTGCAGTCTCTCACAGACCAGAACACGTGTAGGCTCTCACGGACCAGCACGATTTACATATGTTAGGCTCTCACAGGCCAAACATGACCATGGTGCAGTCTCTCATGGACCAGCACCAGTGCAGTCTCTCACAGACCAGCACACGTGCAGTCGCTCACAGACCTGCACGTTTTACGTTTACCAGTGTAGTCTCTCACAGACCAGCACACGTGCAGTCGCTCACAGACCAACACGTTTTACGTTTACCAGTGTAGTCTCTCACAGACCAGCACACGTGCAGTCGCTCACAGACCAGCACGTTTTACATATGTTAGCCTCTCACAGGCCAAAACATACAGAAGTTAAATCATGGTGCGAAAATAGTGGCAAAATCAGCAATTCTGTAGCCCATCACGGTTACTACTTAACTTTGTGGCCTATCACGGTCACCACATCAACTCTGTGGCCCATCGCGGTCACCACCTGACTATGCAATGCATGGACATGCTATGTTTTCTCTTCACTGAAAACAATATGCAAAACCAATCTGAAATCCAGACCCTCCATCACCACCTCAAACCATCTCAAAAACATCGCATAAGTTTGTCATATACCTTCCAAATGTTTCCCAACTCTTTAAGTGCATAAACTAATGTTTAAAATGGATTTTTTGAAAAAATATCAATCTATATTCGAATACAATATCCTTGTATTCGAATACAGATGCCAAAATAGTGAAAAATCAGGATTTATGTATTTGAATACGAGGTTGTCGTAGTCGAATACAGATGCGAAAATAGTGGCAAAATCAGCAATTCTGTATTTGAATACGATAGGGTCGTAGCCGAATACAGATGCGAAGTCAGTAGCAAATCTTGCAATCCTGTATTCGAATACGACAAGGTCGTAGCCGAATACAGATGCTAAAATAGTAGCAAAAATCATGTATTTGTATTCGAATACGGAGTGTCGTATTCGAATACGACATTCAAAATTGCAATAAAACTGGAAATTTACAGGAATGTATTCGAATACACGAGTACCGTATTCGAATACAGTGAGATTTTCCAAAAAACTTCAACACGTTTTCAAACTCTTTTCTTTGAAAAACCAACACAAACACCAAAACATAATCACAGCTTGTTTAACCACCAAAACCCAAAACATCCTCAAAACATATACATGATTCTACTGATCAACACAACAACAAAACATCATCAATGCATCAACCAAGGCAGCAACGACACAGAACAACAACAACAACCCAACAACATGCATTTTCATCATCGATCACAACATGCAATGCATATTCAGTATCAAACAACAACACCATTTTTTTTAACACACATAACTCATAAAAATCATCCATCAACATGCATTTACAACGCTAAATGCAATCTAGAAAGTTGGAAGGTGCCCCTTACCTTTGTTACGTTTTCTTGCTCGTTTACGTTACCACGACAAAAGCCGGCGAAACTCCCGCTCGCGTCGTCGCTGCCAAAATTGGTTCTTTAGCACCGTGAGGATGAGAGGAATAACTTTCCTTCTTGACACTCTTTGATTCGAGGCCAAGTAATCTAGGTTTTGAGCATGCTCTTTTGTTACAAAAACAGAATGGGAAGAGGAAGAATGAAACTGGTGCGACAAAGAGAAACTGCTTCTCTCTCTGTTTCTGATTTTTGTTTCTTTCATCCTTCCTCTCACTTGCATGTATATATATATATATGGCATACCCTTACCTACTATACACATATTAATATTATAATAATCTTACTTGACTCTCATGTAATTAAACACTCTCGTCGCAACTCTATGGTCTCCAATAGTCGGATTCCAAATCACTTTGACTAGTGGGACTTCCTTGTTCCTCAACTGTTTAATCTTCATGTCCTCAATCCTTACAGGTAGCACTTCAATTGACAGGTTATACTTCAGTTGAATTGTGTATGGTTTGATCACGTGTGACGGATCATAAATGTATTTCCTCAACTGCGACACGTGAAACACGTCGTGGATATTGGACAATATTGGAGGTAAAGTAATCCGATAAGCCACTGATCCAATTTGTGCAGTAATTTGGTATGGTCCAATAAATTTTGGAGTCAATTTTCTTGATTTAATAGCTCTGCCAACTCCAGTTGTAGGCGTGATCCTTAGAAATATATGATCACCCTGCTCGAATTCTAAAGTTCTGCAACGCTTGTCCGTATAACTCTTCTAACGATCTTGTGAAATCTTCATTTTCTCTTGTATCCTCTTGACCTTCTCTGTAGTCTGTTGCACCATCTCAGGTCCAACAATCATAGTTTCTCCGTCCTTATACCAGCATAAAGGCTTCTGACACTTGCGTCCACACAAAGCCTCATAGGGTGCCATTTCAATACTTGCGTGAAAACTATTGTTGTAAGTAAACTCAATCAATGGCAATACCTCATCCCAGTTTCCTCTATCATCCAACACACATGCTCTCAATAGATCTTCCAAGGACTGATTCGTCCTCTCAGTCTGTCCATCTGTTTGCGGATGGTATATTGAACTCAACTTCAGTTTCGTTCCCAACGCTTCATACAACGCTCCCCAAAAGTGAGACGTGAACTTTGGGTCACGGTCTGATACTATACTCGACGGTACTCCGTGTAATCTCACAATCTCAGCAAGGTAGATCTCCGTCAGCTTATCTACCTTATAAGTGGTCTTTAACAGTAAGAAATGTGCAGATTTTGTCAATCGATCCACTATTACCCAAATCGAATCATTCTTTCTCCTTGTCTTGGGCAATCCAGTTATAAAATCCATGGAAATGCTATCCCACTTCCATTCCGGTATATCCAAAGATTGCAACATCCCAACAGGTCGCTAATGTTCCACTTTCGCTTTATGACAAGTTAAACAAGCCGATACATACTCCGCTACATGCCTCTTCATTCTTGGCCACCAGTAATTCTGTCTTAAGTCCTGGTACATCTTTGTCGCTCCAGGATGAATACTCAATTTGCTTTTATGAGCCTCTTCCAAATTTGTTCTCCTCATATCTGCAACGGCTGGTACACAAATCCTCCCATTACATCTCAAAATATTATCTGGTCCAATTCTAAACTCAGTTGTCTTTCCTTGTACTATTAGGTTCCTTTTTTCTTGGATTAATGCGTCATCTTGCATGTTCGCAATCTCCTCAAGTAGACCACTCGAAATTTTTATCATTCCACACTGTAAAATCCCTGGTGCAAACTCTACGTCCAAGTGTAGATTTCTAAATGCTTCCCACAACTCTTGTTGTCTGGCCATTATCTTTGAAGATACTGACACACTTCCTCTACTTAATGCATCAGCCACCACATTGGCTTTCCCAGGATGGTACTGCAATAAAAAATCGAAATCCTTGAGAGTCTCCATCCATCTCCTCTGGCGCATGTTCAATTCTTTCTGATCAAACAGATATTTCAAACTTTTATGGTCACTGAACACTGTGAACGTGCATCCATATAAGTAGTGCCTCCGGATCTTTAATGCAAACACTACCGCGGCAAGCTCTAAATCATGAGAAGGATAGTTTCGTTTGTGAGTTTTCAACTGCCTTGAGGCGTAGGCTACAGCTTTCTTGTGTTGCATCAAAACACATCCCAAACCTTTGTGAGATGCATCACAGTAAACCTCATATGGTTCCTCTGGTTGTGGTAAGACCAATACTGGTGAGGTTGTCAGCTTTCCTTAAGCAAATGGAAATTTTCCTCACACTTCTCTGTCCATGCAAACGGCTGATTCTTTCTAGTGAGTTGTGTCAATGGAGCCACAATCTTCGCAAATCCTTCAATAAATCTCCTGTAGTATCCTGCCAGTCCGACAAAACTTCGTATGTCTGTGATAGTCTGAGGCTGTTTCCAAGCAAGGATTGTCTCAATCTTTGCCGGATCTACAACGATTCCTTCTTTTGTTATCACATGTTCCAAGAAATTCACTTTCTCTAGCAAAAACTCGCACTTTGACAAATTGGCATACAATTGCTTCTCGCGTAAGACTTCAAGAACTTGACGTAAATGCTCTCCATGTTCTTCTTCATCCTTTGAATAAATCAATATATCATCGATGAACACCACAACGAATTTATTCAGAAATGGGCTAAAGATTCTATTCATATAATCCATAAAAATTGCTGGTGCATTCGTAACTCCAAATGGCATAACAAGATATTCATAATGTCCGTAACAGGTTCTGAAAGCAGTCTTTTGAATATCTCCTTCTCTTACTCGAATTTGATGGTAACCTGACTTCAAGTCAATCTTTGAAAATACCGCGGCTGCTCTTAATTGGTCCATCAAATCATCGATACGTGGTAAAGGATAACGATTCTTAATAGTTACCTTATTAAGTTGCCTATAGTCCACACATAAGCGCGAACTTCCATCCTTTTTCTTAACCAACAACACCGGAGCTCCCCATTGTGACACACTTGGTATGATAAATCCTTTCTCCAACAAACCTTCAATTTGGCCCTTAAGCCCGCTTAATTCCAATGGCAACATCCGATACGGCGCAATTGAAATAGGTCCAGTTCCTGGGTGTAGATCAATAAATAATTCCACCTCTCTTACTGGCGGTAATCCTGGAATTTCTGTTGGAAATACGTCTGGATACTCCTTGACAAGCACCACGTCTTCTATGCTCACATCCATCTTTGCTTCCACGTTAGCCAATGATAAAAATTCCCGAGTTCCTTCTCTCAGCGACACTCCGAGTTTGTTAGCAGCCAAATACCGAACGACTCTAGGTTCGAGAAAAAGAACTAATTTGCGAGCACAATCCAAGACTACATAATTATACGACATCCAATCCATGCCGAGAATGATCTTGAGTGATTGTAAGGGTAAACAAATTAAATTAACCAAGAAATCTCTATTCTGAATAGTCACAGGACAACATAAACATGCAGTATTTACGGTCAAAGTCTTAACAGGTGTGGAAACAACCAAATCAAAAGGAAAAGAAGACATAGATAGCTTAAAACGATTCACACAGTCCATAGCAATGAAGGAATGGGTTGCACCCGTATCAAAAAGTGCAGTTAGTGTGTTACCTACAATCTCGCAGTCTTTTTGGATCAAATTGTGAGATTGATTCATAGCTTCAGCACCCATGTGATAGACGCGTCCCCTAGTAGTAGGACGAGTAGCCCTAGTTGCGTTCACTGTTGGTTCCACCTTTGGAGCACTGCAATCCCTTGCAATGTGTCCTGGTTTCTGGCAATTGAAACATGTAGGATCCTTTGTAGTACAAGCAGTAGCATAATGTCCCTCTTTCCCACATCGAAAACATCGAGCCCCCTGTCCCAATTGTTGTCCAAAATTCTGGTTTCCCGGGCGATTCTGACCTCTGTTGTTGTCCTGTGGCCGGTTATATGGTTTAGCAACCTGCTTTCCTTTATTGTTCTGATAGCTCATCCGACTAGGCCCTCCTGAATTAAAGTTCCCTCCTCGGTTAGTCCTCCTATTCTTCATGTCCTCAACTTCTCTACATTTCTCCACTAATGCTTGGAAACGTTGAATTCCCAAGGGTAAAACCGAGTCTTGAATCTCATACTTCAGTCCATCTTGAAAATGATGACACATAAATTGTTCATCCACCTCTTCACGGAAAAATCTAAAATGCCTTGACAAATATTCAAACTTAGCTGCATATGCACCCACCGTCATGTTTCCTTGGTGCAATTTCAGAAAATCATCACCCAAATTAGTCCTAGTGCTCATCGGGAAATATTTGTCCAAAAACTTCTTTTTGAACAACTCCCAGTTCACCTCCTCATGAGCTGATTCCATCAGAAGTTTGGTACTTCTCCACCAATATTCTGCATCCCCTAGTAGCAGATATGTAGCATAGTTGACCTTTACCGCCGCCAGGCAATTAATCATTTCAAAAATCTTTTCCATTTCTTGAATCCATTGGTCCGCTCTTTCTAGACCCTCATCACCCTTGAACTTTGGAGGATTATGACGACGAAAATCATTTAGTCCTTTTGATTCAGCAGCACAAATCTCTCTTTCTCTTTTCTCTAGATCTCATTGAGTCTTTGCAGCCGTCTGTGCAGCAATAGACGCAGCCATGTTATTCATCGCTTCAGCCATCCGATCATCTCAGCTGACGTTGGCCCTTGTAGTGTCATCTCTTCTTGGAGGCATTGTTCCCTACAAAACCATCATCAAGTAGAAATCTCACACCACTAAGAATAATTCCAAAATCTTAACTTAACAACATCATTACTTCAGCACACCACAACTATACAAGACTTGACACTCTAACTACTTGCTCCTATGCATGATCAGATAACGACTCACAACCAACATTCTAACCAAAGCTCTACTCAAAAGTTTAACCAAAAGCACTAACCCAAAAATCAACCACAAGCTCCAACCAAAAGTTTAACCAAATGCTCTGATACCACAAATGTAACACCCCGAGTTTTAAACAGCACGAGTGTATTTTTTTTTCAACCAAAATCAAATAAATAAAAGAATTTTCAAATTAATTCAAGATAATTACAATAAAATTAAAATTAAGTCATTTCATAAAATAATACGTCGTAATTTAAATGACGAACGTAATTAAATACTTACATCATAACTTTAAACGAGTAAATTAGTTTTGAGAAATTGATCTTGAAAATATACCAAAATAAAAATACATCCAAAACCTGTATCCTGGACCCACCCAAAACATTATCAGAGTGCGGAAAAATATACAATTATCCCAAAATAAATAATTACCTCCACTTAGCTCAAGACCCTATACAACAAGTCTAAACTGATCATGCACTAAAGCTACAGTAGCACGGTTTCCACCGCATCCTCTACAAGTCTCGTCTTCACCCCCGCTATCCGTCCCTCTGCGTTGTCCACAAATACGCTGTTTGTGACGATCAAGGAAAACTAACGACGTCTCCGTCGTTAGTGCAACCGTTGGTGGGATGGGTTTGGGAATCATCTGAGGGCAAAGCCCAATTTTCCACAATAATTGTAAAGGGTCACCGACCGGAATTAAAAATTACCACATAGCAATTATATCAAATATAACAGATACACTCATGGCATATTTCAATGCTATAACAACGATGATAAATAAGGATGCTCACTTTTTAAAATACATGACATCTGCATCTTTGCACAACAGTAAACAATTTAATATAAAAATCATGTTGCAAGTACAAATACAATCAACCATCCCCACAACTCATTGGAAATTTAAAATTCATTACATACTTGCACCCATTGATTTCCGCTCATTAATTCATATCAAATCATATTCGAATACAGATTCCAAAACAGTGAAAAATCAGCATTTATGTATTCGAATACGAGGTTGTCGTAGCCGAATACAGATGAAAAAACAGTGGCAAAATCAGCAATTTTGTATTCGAATACGACAGGGTCATAGCCGAATACAGATGCGAAGTCATTAGCAAATCTTGCAATCCTGTATTCGAATACGACAAGGTCGTAGCCGAATACAAATGCTAAAATAATAGCAAAAATCATGTATTTGTATTCGAATACGGAGTGTCGTATTCGAATACGACATTCAAAATTTGAATAAAATTGGAAATTTACAGGAATGTATTCGACTACACGAGTACAATATTCGAATACAGTGAGATTTTCCAGAAAACTTCAACACGTTTTCAAACTTTTTTCTTTGAAAAACCAACACAAACACCAAAACATAATCACAGCTTCTTTAACCACCAAAACCCAAAACATCCTCAAGACATATACATGATTCTACTGATCAACACAACAACAAAACATCATCAATGTATCAACCAAGGCAGCAACAACATAGAACAACAACAACAACCCAACAGCATGCATCTTCATCATCCATAACCACATGCAAGGTAGATTCAGTATCAAACAACAACACCATTTTTTTAACACACATAACTCATAAAAATCATCCATCAACATGCATTTACAACCCTAAATGCAATCTAGAAAGTTGGAAGGTGCCCCTTACCTTTGTTACGTTTTCTTGCTCGTTTACGTTACCACGACAAAAGCCGGCGAAACTCCCGCTCGCGTCGTCGCTACCAAAATTGGTTCTTTAGCACCGTGAGGATTAGAGGAATAACTTTTCTTCTTGACACTCTTTGATTCGAGGCCTAGATTTCCACGTAATCTAGGTTTTGAGCATGCTCTTTTGTTACAAAAACAGAATGGGAAGAGGAAGAAGGAAACTGGCGCGACAAAGAGAAACTGCTTCTCTATTTGTTTCTGATTTTTGTATTTTTTATCCTTCCTCTCACTTGCATGTATATATATATATATGGCATACCCTTACCTACTATACACATATTAATATTATAATAATCTTACTTGACTCTCAAGTAATTAAACATTCTCGTCGCAACTCTGTTGTCGGATAATCTGCCCAGTATTAATTCTTTGTTAATATATTTAAATTATTCTTCGTCGAATAATTTTAATCAATCTCCAAAAATATTTATATATATATATATAAAATATTTTACAAATATTCCAAAATACACTTGATATTAAATCCATAATTTAATTTAAAATTTAAGGGTCTGACAGCTCACATCAATTCTGCCTTTTGATCCATAATAAAATCTGACTCTAGAAGTGAATCAGAATAAGCAGAATTGGCACAGACAGTCCGCACTCATTCTGCCTTTGGATCTAATTCTGGAAGATAATCAGAAGAAGCAGAATTGGCTCTGATGGCACACATTCATTATGCCTCTGGCTCCAACCCAGACTCTGATTCTAGAAGTGAATCAGAAACAGAACTAGCTTTGATGGCTCACACAAGCTCTGCCTCTGGATTCGATACATAATCTGATTCTGGAAGTGAATAATCAGAAGATGAAAAAGAGGTATTTTCTGAACTTACCTGATCTGAGTTAATTATTGCAATGTATGATATTTTAAATATCAATAACAAACTGACTTTAAATCTGAGAACACTTAGGAAAGAAAATAAATCTCTAACCAAAGAAATTGATACTTTAAAGAATCAAAATGCAGAATGTAAAACAGAAAATACAGCTCTTAACACCGAAATTGCTGAACTTAAATCTGAAAACCTAACTCTAAAAAGAAATCTTTGTTCAACATCAAGTGAAAATATTGTATGTAATTCTGATTTGCATGAACAAGTGTTACAAGATTTTATTGCTAATGGTATGGAAAGAAGCAAATATGCTTCTATGATTGATGGAGTTAGCAATAACGGTAAAAGAGGCATAGGGTTTGATGAATCTGTAATTGTAATTGAACATATTCTCTCTAATATTTTGTGTGCTGTTTGTGCCAAGAAAGGTCACTCAAAATTGTCTTGTCCCATGATAAAATCAACGAGAGACAAGAAATCTTTGAAGACTAACAAACTAGGACCCAACCAGATTTGGGTACCTAAAAACAAATTATCTTTGTTTCTGATGTCCTTAGCAATCATGTTGCAACACCAGTCATGGTACCTGGACAGTGGATGCTCGCGACATATGACAGGAGAAAAGTCTGTGTTCCAAGAACTAATTTTGAGCAAAGGAGGGACAGTGGCTTTTGGAGGAAAGCAAAAAGGCCAAATCATTGGTCGAGGCACGGTTGGTAATGGTACTTCTTCCTCTATTAAAGATGTACTACTAGTTAAAGGTCTTAGGCATAATTTATAAGTATTAGTCAATTAAGTGATAGTAATTATGATATTATATTTAACCAAAAAACATGCAAAGCTATTAGTCAGAAGGATGGATCAGTACTCTTCACAGGTCACAGGCAAAACAATATTTACAAGATAAATCTGTTTAGTCTAGAGAAACAAAAAGTTAAGTGTCTAGTGTCAGTAAATGAAGAAAAACTAATTTGGCATAAAAGATTAGGTCATGCTAACCTTAGATTAGTTTCAAAATTGAATAAACTTCAACTGGTGAGAGGTCTACCTAAGCTCAGCTACAAAACTGAAATTATGTGTGAAGCTTGTCAAAAGGGAAAACAAACAAAAAATTCTTTCAACCCTAAAAATTCAATCTCAACCTCAAAGCCCCTTGAGCTATTACACATAGATCTATTTGGGCCAGCAAAAACTGTTGGAACCAAGTTGGTTCTTTCAGTCAAAGTTTTGATGTTAACAAAAGTATTTTATGTAAGTCGTATTTTAACTTAGAAGAAAAAATCAGAGGTTGTGCAAAATCAGAGGATGACACCACCAGAGGATATCACCAGAAGATAAAAATGCCACCAGAAGTTTCGGCCAGAGGATACATCTAGAGGATACCATAGGAAACATCCAGAGGAAACTTCCAGAGGATGCATCCAGAGGATGTCACCAGAGGGTACTAGAAGATACCTCTAAAGAATACCAGAGGATGTCATCAAAGGAAAACATGAGAGGATATCATCAATCAGAGGATTTCATCAAAGGGAAGGAAAAATAACATCATCAGAGGATATCTTTCTTGGCCCAGATCAGAAGGAAGCAGAGTCTAGAAGGAGACTTGGTCCAGACTAGAAGGCAGCTTGTCAAAGGGAGAATTAGTCCAGACCTGAAGGAAACATAAGTCAGACTTGGTCCAGAACAGAAGATAGAATGGTTCAGAACATAAGACTTGGTCCAGAACAGAAGATAGAATGGTCTAGAACATAAGACTTAGTCCATATTTGGTGCAGATCATAAGATCAATGGTCCAGATCAGAAGATAAATGGTCCAAATCATAAGATCAATGGTCCAGATCATAAGATCATTGGGCCAGATCAGAAGATAAATGGTCCAGTTCAGAAGATCAATGGTCCAGATCAGAAGATCAATGGTCCAGATCAGAAGATCAGTGGTCCAAATCAGAAGCTCACAGAATGGTATATATCAGTGGTCCAGATCAGTGGTCCAGAATGGTCCAGAATGGTCCAGATCAGAAGATCACATGGTCCAGAATTGGCCGAAATCTGAAGATCATAGAATAGTACATAACAGATTACTTGGTCCAAGTTGGTTCTAAGTACTTAGGATTTGATGTTTACAAAAGCACTCTATGTAATCTTATTTTGAACCTTGAATTATTGAATCAAATGTCACCAGAAGTTGAAGATTGCAGAAGTAGAAAATGCATCCAGAATGCATTCTGGAATTACCAGAAGATACACCAGGATGTCAAAACACTACTAGAGGATATCTTTGCTGGCCCTGATCAAAAAGAAGCAAAGTCAGAAGAAGACCTGGACCAGACCAGAAGGAAGCCTGCCAGAGGGAGAGTTGTTCCAGACCAGAAGATGTCAAATGTCAGATTTATTCCAGAAGTTATACTGACCAGAAGATGGCCTGGCAGTGAAATGATAAACAGTCCAGACTTGTTCCAAACTTAATCAGAGGATGAATTAATGGGTCCAGAACAAGAGAATTAATCCAGATTTGACCCAGACCAGAAGATAGCATGGTCCAAGGTATGAAACTAAGTCCAGACCAGAAGAAATGACTTCCAGACCTGATCCAAAATCAAAGGTAAAATGTCCAGACTGAAATATTACTTGTCCAGATTTAATTTCAGTTTAATCCAGACCAAGTCTAGAATTGGTCCAGATCAGAGGGAAGATTTCTAGATCAATGGTTCAGTTTTAATTATTTGGCCCAGTGTTGGCCGAGATCAGAAGATCAAACCATGGCCCAGTGTTGGCCGAAATTAGAAGGACAGAAAGTGTGGTCCAGTAGTGGCCGAGATCAGAGGATCACAGCAGATCAGTTTGCTGGACCAGGCTGGCCGAGATCAGAAGGTTAGGAAGTATGGTCCAGGGATGGCCGAAATCAGAGGATCACAGCATATCAATTACTGTGGTCTAGATGTGGACTAGCGCAGAAAGATCAAATGGTCCAGATCTAATCATGAGGATTAACGGTGGAGATTTTAATTTATTTTGATCAAAGTATTAAAAAGATTTGTTACAAAAATAAAGTGAAGTATTGTGGAACTCAGAATCTGTTGGCGGGAAGAAACTAAAGACTTGATTGGCCAGTTATTTTGAAAGAAAATCTGAAGATTAATAAAAGATATGTTTTTTATTTAAATAAAGCCCAATAGGTCAAGTTATTTTTGCAAGAGAATCCAGCAAGATTCAGCTCAAAATTAAGCTTGGAAGAGGCCCAAATCTGCATCTATAAAAGGAGGCTCAAGGTACAATACTTATTATCGAAAATCACAAAAGAGTCATACACTTCCAAAGCAAACACTCAAGTTTTCAGTGAGGTTAATTGTGAGTTCCAGCTTTCAAGAAGCAAGCACTCGTGTTATTTTCTTTCCCTTGTGTTAGATCTAAGTTGTTGAAGTAGAGTCTACAATCTGAGGGTGTTAGAAGGAGTTGCAGATTACTTGGCAATTAGATTCAAGGAGTTGTAATTCCTTCTACAATCTGGGGTTATCAAATTGGCAGGAGAAGACTTGACTTAGGAATTCAAGGTGGTGTATTCCTCAAGAGTCTAGGATTGTTAGACTATTTGAGAAGACTGACTTGGAGGGTCAGTGGAACTGTTGTAATTCAAGGTTTGAATTAGTGAAATCCTTCAAGGTGAATGGACTGGACGTAGCCTCGTTAACGGTGAACCAGTATAAAAATTATGTGTTTTATTTTTACTTTATATCCGCTGCTAACTCTGTTTTTATTCATACATCAAGTTTTGTTTTAAAAGTGTAAAAACAAGAAAAGTATTCAAGTTAGTCAAACACAATTCAACCCCCCCTTCTCGTGTTTGCACCTTCAGAAGATACCTCTAGAAGATACAAATTAGAAGCAGAAGATGTCATCAGAGGATGACGTCTCAAGAAGATAAAAATGCCACCAGAAGATACAGCCAGAAGATATCACCAGAGGATACCTCCATAGGATACCAGAAGATACCTCCAGAAGATATCACCAGAGGATCCCATCAGAAGCAAGAATCAGAGGATGTCATCAAAGGCAAAAATCAAAGGATATCATCAATCAGAGGATATCATCAGAGGGAAGAAACAATGACATCATCAGATGATATTATTCTTGGCCCAGATCAGAAGGAAATAGAGTCCAGAAGGAGACTTGGTCCAGACTACAAGGAAGCATACCCAAAAGGAGACTTGGTCCAGACCAGAAGGAAACATTGTCCAGACTTGGTCTAGACCAGAAGATAGCATGGTCCAGAACTGAAGACTTGGTCCAGATCTGAAGACCACACAGTCTAGATCATGAGACAGAATGGTACAGATCAGATCACATGGTCCAGACTTGGTCCAGATCAGTAGATCATACGGTCTAGAATTTAAATCATAATGTAGATCAGTGAAGATTTGATTGAATTTTGATAGAAATTTGATCAAAGTATTAAGGGGATTTGATTCAAAAATCACTGAAACTTGAAGGAAATTCGAATGAAATCTGAAGCTAAAAGATACGGTCTGAAATTAAGAGAAACAGAATTGCTCAACAGAATTTTCAAATGAAATCTGAAGTTAAAAGATACGTTTTGAAATTAAGAGAAACAGGATTGGCCAACAGAATTTTCAAAAGATATCTGAGCAAGATTTATCTCGAATTTAAGCTTGGACAAAATCCTAATTGCAACTATAAAAGGAGGCTTCAGGCAGCAGCATTAGGCATCGAAAAACACAGAACTCAAGCTTCAAATTCAAAGCTATCCGAGAGTTCAATAGAGAGAAATTCTTGAGTGCAAAAGCAATATTTTCTAAGTGTTTTTGAGAGAGAAATTCAGTGCAACAATCAGCTTTCCAGAAGCAACAAAAGAGTGCAAGAATCAGTGCAGCAATCAGCTTTCCAGAAGCAACTTTGTAGAGTTCCAAACCCTTATAATCTAACCCAATAGTGGTGTAGATTCCTTCTTCAATCTGGGGTCTTAGATTGGTAGGAGAAGACGTGACTTGTAGAGTCAAGGTGTTGTTATCGTTCCTCAAAAGTCGAGGGTTGTCAGGCTGTTTGAGAAGACTTGGTTTGAAGGGTCAGGTGCTGTAATTCAAAGGTTTTGAATTAGTAGATTAAAGCTTTCGGAGTGAAGGGACTCGATGTAGCCAAGTTAATGGTGAACCAGGATAAATCGTTGTGTTCTTATGTTGTTCTTATCCGCTGCTGAGTCTGATTTATTATTCATCAAATAATTCACATCAACATTCAAAAAAACAGTGAAAATAATTCAAGTTTGACAAACACAATTCAACCCCCCTTCTCGTGTTTGCACCTTCATTCAGTCCATCGGGAAGCTCTAATTTTTGCCTTGGTCACATTTTCAGGTTTTCAACCTAGCGAACCCATTTTCAACCATCCATCTTTGTGTGTATGGTCCCTCATAGTTCGATGTCCATTTTCCACGAGAATACTTTTGGATGGGCAATGTTTTATTTAACACTAAGTTTCTTCTTGAAACTCTTGAGGACAAAACTTTTTCTCGTAGGCCTTTTTAATCCTTTTTTGATATAGTTAACGGTGACATAGAGCTATCATCTTTTTTTCTTCTATGAGATTCAATTCATCAAATCGTATTTGAGCCTATTCTGCCTCTTCGAGTTTTGTTTCCATCAAGAAATGAGTTTCCCCTGTTGAGGTGCAAACATAGGTTCTATAAGCATGTAATGCAAAGGGAAGCATTTCATGCCAATATTTATATGTCTCTACTATCTTTTGTATGATTTTCTTGATATTCTTATCACACATCTCTTTCAACATTTTGTTGTTCAAATTGGTCGCGTTATCAATGATAATCTTATTTGGCAATCCATATTGACAAATCAAATGTCTTTTGATGAATTTGACAACCACGCTCCTCGTCACATTGGCATAAGAAGCAGCTTCAACCCATTTTGTGAAATAGTCAATAGCAACTAGGATAAATCGGTGTCCATTTGAAGCCTTAGGCTCAATGAGTCCAATAACATCCATTCCCCACATTGAAAATGTCCTCGGTGATGTCAAGACATTCAAAGAGGTTGGTGGTACATGTATTTTATCAGCATAGACTTGACATTTATGAAATTTCTTCACACAATTAAAACAATCAAATTCTATGGTCAACCAATAGTAGCTAGCCCTCAAGATTTTTCTTGCTATTGCATGCCCATTCACACGTGTTAGAAAAGAACCTTCATGAACCTCTTGAATGATTTTATCTGCTTCATTTTTATCAACACATATGAAAAGCACTATATCATGGTTCCTCTTATAAAGAACATCACCATTTAAGAAGAAATTCATTAACAACCTCCTTATAACGCTTTTATCATTCTCTGAAATTCCCATTGGATATTCCTTGTTCTTAACATAGGATTTGATATCATGAAACCATGGTTTGCCATTAGGTTCTCCTTCTTTTGCTAGACAATATATTGGCTTGTCTAATTTTTTACTTTTTATGATTGGCATATCCTGATCATTGCTTATTTTGAACATTGATGACAATGTGGCCAAAGCGTTAGCCAACTGGTTATCTTCTCAAGGAATATGATGGAAAATGATTTTCTTAAAATTTTATGTCAACTTTTTAATATGCGAATGATATGGAATCAATTTAGAATCTCGAGTTTCCCATTCGCCTTTTATTTGATGAATGACCAAGGTTGAGTCTTCATATACATCAAGCATTCTTACTTTCGATTCATTTGCTGCTTCAATGCCCATGGCACATGCCTCATATTTTGCCATATTGTATGTGCAATCAAAACACAACCTATCAGTAATCGGAGTCAACTGGTTATTTGGGGAGATAAAAATGACTCCAATTCCATGCCCTAATTTGTTAGAAGCACCACCAAATACTAGAGTCCATTTTTCTTTATTAGAAAATTCCTTTTTTTTCAAATATAGTCATTATATCTTCGTTAGGGAATTCAAATTGTATTGATTGATAACCTTCTATAGGTTGACGAGCCAAATACTCTACAATGCACTTCCTTTAGTAGCCTTATGTGTGACATATACTAGGTGATATTCTGATAATAATATTTGCCAATGAGCAGTTCTTCTAGTAAAAGCAGACTTTTCAAAAATGTACTTGATTTGGTCCATTTTAGACACCAACCAGGTTGTATGGCATAACATGTATTGTCTCAATCGACAAGCAGCCCATGCTAGTGCAAAACATGTTCCTTCTAGCAATGAATACATTGTTTCACAACTAGAAAACTTTTTGCTTAAATAATAAATGGTGTGTTCCTTCTTACCAGCTTCATCATGTTGCCTTAGTACACAATCCATCGACACATCAAGTACTATTAAGTACATAATAAGTGGTTTTCCAAGAACATGAGGCGTGTTCCTTCTTGAAAGCCTTATGACAATTCTCATCCCATTCAACTTTTTGATCTTTATACAACAATTTGAAAATTGGCTTGCATGTTGCATTGAAATGTGATATGGACCTAAAAATGTAATTTAATCTACCTAAGAATCCACATACTTCTTTTTCTGTGCGAGGAGTTGGAATTTCTTGTATTGCTCGCACTTTATCTGGATCTACTTCTATCCCCTTTTGGCTAACAATAAATCCAAGTGACTTGCCTAATCTCACACCAAAAGTTCATTTAGTTGGGTTTAATTGAAATATGTACTTCCTCAATCATGCGAATAGCTTTTGTAGGTTAACAACATGGTATTTTTCGGTTATAGACATTGCAATCATATCGTCCACATAAGCCTCTATCTCCTTATGCATTATATCATAGAATAAAGTCACCATTCCCTCTAGTAAGTTGCTCCAGCATTCTTCAATTCAAATGGCATTAATTTATAGTAAAAAAGTTTCCCACCGTGTGATAGATGTGGTTTTCTCCATAGCCTCAAGGGCCATCTTGATTTGGTTGTACCCTTAGAAACCATCCATAAAGAGAATAAAGAATATTAAGCAGTGTTATTGTTGAAGAATCTAGGGAAATCAAATTTGATTCTTATTTTGAACCAGAGGATGTCATCAAAGGCAAACATCAGAGGATATCATCAATCAGAGGATATCATCAAAGAGAAGGAAAATAACATCATCAGAGGATATCTTTCTTGGCTCAGATCAGAAGGAAGCAGAGTCCAGAATGAGACTTGGTCCAGACCAGAAGGAAGCTTGTTAGAGGGAGAATTAGTCTAGACCAAAAGGAAACATAAGTCAGACTTTTTCCAGAACAAAAGATAGAATGGTCCAGAACAGAAGATAGAATGGTCCATAACATAAGACTTGGTCCAGAACATAAGACTTAGTCCAGATTTGGTCTAGATCATAAGATAAATGGTCCAGATCATAAGATCAATGGTCTAGATCAGAAGATAAATGGCCCGGATCAGAAGATCAATGGTCCGGATCAGAAGATCACATAATGGTACATATCACATCACATGGTCCAGAATTGGTCGAAAGCAGAAGATCACAGAATGGTACAGATCAGATCACATGGTCCAGAATTGGTCGAAATCAGAAGATCACAGAATGGTACAGATCAAATCACATGGTCAAGAATTGGTCAAAATCAGAAGATCACATAATGGTACAGATCAGATCACATGGTCTAGAGTTGGTCGAGATTAGAAGATCATACGGTCCAGAATTTAAATCATGATGCAGATCAGTGAAGACTTGATTAAAATTCGAAGAAGACTTGATTGAATTTTGATAGAGATTTGATCAAAGTATTAAGAGGATTTGATTCAAAAATCACTGAAGACTTGAAGGAAATTCGAATTCAATCTGAAGCTAAAAACATATAGTTTGAAATTAAGAGAAACAACATTGGTAGAACAGAATTTTCAAGTGCAATCTGAAGTTAAAAAGATACGATTTTAAATTAAGTGAAATAGGATTGGCCAACAGAATTTTCAAAGGAAATCTAAGCAAGATTTATCTCGAATTTAAGCTTGGACAAAACCCTATTTGCATCTATAAAAGGAGGCTCCAGGCAGCAGCATTAAGCATCGAAAATACAAGAACTCAAGCTTCATATTTAACACAATTCGAGAGTTCAAAAGAGAGAATCATTTGAGTGCAAAAGCAATATTTTCTAAGTGTTTTCAAGAGAGAAATTCAGTGCAACAATAAGTTTTCCAGAAGCAACAAAAGTGTGTCAAAGTCGTTACAGCAATCAGCTTTCCAGAAGCAACTTTGCAAAGTTCCAAACCCTTTTAATCAAACCCGATAGTGGTGTAGATTCCTTCTTGAATCTGGGGTTGTCATATTGGTAGGAGAAGACTTGACTTGTAGAGTCAAGGTGTTGTTCTCGTTCCTCAAAAGTCTAGGGTTGTCAGGTTGTTTGAGAAGACTGGCTTGGAGGGTTAGGTGTTGTAATTCAAAGGTTTTGAATTAGTGGATTAAAGCCTTTAGGATGAAGGGACTGGATGTAGCCAAGTTAATGGTGAACCAGGATAAATCTCTGTGTTTTGATGTTGTTATTATCCGCTGCTAAGTCTAATTATTTATTCATCAAATAATTCGCATCAACATTCAACAAAACAGCAAAAGAATTCAAGTTTGACAAACACAATTCAACCCCCCTTCTCGTGTTTGCACCATCAAAAACAGCATCTCTAAGTGGAAAGAAATGTAGGTTTGTTATTGTAGATGATTACACTAGGTGCACATGGGAAAAATTTTTAAGTAAGGATGAATCCCACAAAGTGTTTATCACATTTTGCAAACAAATAATGAATGAAAAAGGTCTTAAAACTATAACAATTAGAAGTGATCATGGAGGAGAATTTGAGAACAAATTCTATGAAAGTTTTTATGATGAGAATGGAATCTGTCATAAATTTTCTTCTCCTAGAACACCCCAACAAAATGGAATTGTAGAAAGAAAAAATAGAACACTCCAAGAAATGGCCAGACAATGCTAAATGATATTAATGTTACAAAACAACTTTTGGGCAGAAGCAATTAATACTGGTTATATTCCAAATAGAGTCTGAAGGTGCAAACACGAGAAGGGGGGGTTGAATTGTGTTTGACTTAACTTGAATACTTTTCCTGTTTTTACAATTTTAAAACAAAACTTGATGTATAATTAAAAACAGAGTTAGCAGCGGATAAAATTAGAAATAAAACTCACGGTTTTTATACTGGTTCACCGTTAACGAGGCTACGTCCAGTCCCTTCACCTTGAAGGATTTCACTAATTCAAACCTTGAATTACAACCTTTATACTGACCCTCCAAGTCAGTATTCTCAAACAGTCTAACAATCCTAGACTACTTTGAGGAATGCAACTCCTGTCTTCAGCCAATCTGACAATCCTAGATTGTAGAAGAAATCACAACACTATGAATCAAATTGCCAAGTAACCTACTACCTCTACTGACTCCCTCAGATTGTAGACTCTACTTCAACAACTTAGATTTGACACAGTGGAAGGAAAATAACATGAGTACTTGCTTCTTGAAAGCTGGAACTCACAATTGACTTCTATGAAAATTTGAGAGTGTTTGCTTTGGAAGTGTATGACTCTTTTTGTGATTTTCGATGCTTGAGTATTCTGCCTTGAGCCTCCTTTTATAGATGCAGATTTGGGCCTCTTCCAATGCTTAAATTCGAGCTGAATCTTGCTGAATTCTCTGTAAAAATAACATGACCAATTGGGCTTCATATAAATAAAAAACATATCTTCAGATTTCCTTTCAAAATAATTGGCCAATTAAATCTGTTGGTTCCTTCCCGCCATAGCTCTTGAATTCCACAACACCTCACTTTATTTTTGTAATAAATCTTTTTAATCCTTTGATCAAAATAAATTAAATTCTCCACCATATAAATTTCCTGATTAAATCTAGACCATTGGATCTTCATGCGCTAGTCCACATCTGGACCATACTGATTTTTATGCTGTGATCCTCTGATTTCGGCCTTCCCTGGACCACACTTCCTGACCCTCTGATCTTCTGACTTCGGCCAACTTGGATGCGCACCTGATATGCTATAATCCTCTGAATTCGGCCTTTGCTGGACTATACATTATGTCCCTCTCATTTCGGCCAACAGTGGGCCATTATCTGATTATCTGATCTGGACCATCATTGGACCAAATAATTAATTCTGAACCACTGATCTGGAAATCTTCCCTCTGATCTGGACTAATTCTGGACTTTGGTCTGGATTAAATTGAAATTAAATCTGGACAATAAATATTTCAGTCTGGGCAATTTACCTTTGATTTTAGATCAGGTCTGGATCATTCTGGAAATCATTTCTTCTTGTCTTGACTTAGTTTCATGCCCTGAATCATGCTCTCTTATTGTCTGGGTCAAATCTGGATTGATTCTCTTGTTCTGGACTCATAAACTTAGCTTCTGGTTGAGTCTGGAACAAGTCTAGAAAGTTTAATATTTCACTGCCAGGCCATCTTCTGGTCAGAATAACTTCTGGAATAAATTTGATATTTGATTCCTTTTGGTCTGGATCAACTCTCCCTCTGGCAGGCTTTCCACTGGTATGATCCATGTTTGCTTCTGATTTTTCTTCCTTCTGATATAGGCCAGCAAAGATATCTTCTGGTGATGTTTTTGACATCCTGGAGTATCTTCTGGTAATTCCAGAATTCATTTTCCTTTGATCTTCTGCTTCTAATTTCTTCAGTTTCTGGTGACATTTAAATTAATAATTCAAGGTACAAAATAAGATTACATTGAGTGCTTTTGTAAACATCAAAATCCTAAGTCTTAGAACCAACTTGGTTCCAACAATCTCCCCCTTTTTGATGATGACAAAACCTTAACTTATTTTGCTAACTTATAACTCAAAAACTTGAATTACTCCCCCTCAGACCAATCTCTCCCCCTAAGTCTGATACTCTCCTTTTCAACTCCTTCTTTGTTCTCTCTTTCTTTTCTTCTCTTCTCCTCTCCTTTTCAACTCCTTCTCTTTTCACTCTTTCTTTTTCTCTCTTCACATTTCCTCTCCTTTTCAACTCCTTCTTTTCTCACTCTTTCTTTTTCTCTCTCCCTGTTTCCTCTCCTTTTCAACTCCTCATTTTCAGTTTTTCACTTTTTCTATTTCTCTCTCCCTGATTCCTCTCCTTTTCAACTTATTTCTTCTTTTTCTCTCTCTCTCTCTCTCCCCCTTTTTGTCTTCAGCCAAAAAGTGGTCCCACTATTTTTGTATTTTTTGTTTTTCTTTATACAAAGTACAGAAAATAAAAATAGAAAATAAAAGACAGAAAATAAAATAACAAGAAATTTAAAAACTCCTAAGATGACTACTAGAGCTAGTAAGATATGGAGGTCATGCTGAGATGCTTCTTAATGAACTCGAACCTATCTTCTGGTAATGCCTTGGTGAAGATATCAGCCCATTGATGATCAGTGTCCACAAACTGGATGCTTAAAGTTCTTTTTTGAACATGGTCCCTAATGAAATGGTGTTTTATTTGAATGTGTATGGCTCTAGAGTGTAAGATAGGGTTCTTGGTTAGGTTTATGGCTGAAGTGTTATCACAGAACAAAGGGATATTGGTTTCAAAGATGTTGTCATCTTCAAGTTGATGTTTCATCCAGAGTAACTATGAACTGCATCCTGCTGCTGATATATACTCAGCTTCAGCTGTTGACATGGCAATGGTGCTTTCTCTTTTGCTTGACCAAGAGATCAAGTTATCACCTAAGAATGTGCAGTTGCCACTGGTACTTTTCCTTTCCAACTTGTCTCCAGCATAGTCAGAATCACAAAAACCTTTGAGTTTGTAGGTGGGGGTTTTCTTGTATAACAAGGTAAGGTTGGTGGTTCTTTTAAGGTATCTTAGAATTCGTTTGACAGCAGTTAAATGGGATTCCCTAGGATCAGCTTGAAAACGGGCACAGACACAAACACTAAACAGAATGTCAGGTCTAGAAGTAGTTAAGTAAAGAAGGTATCCAATCATACCTCTGTATGTTTTCTGGTCTACCTTTTGGCTGGTTTCATCTTTCTCAAGTGAGCAGGTTGGATGCATGGGGGTGGCCATAGGCTTACAGTCACTCATCTTGAACTTTTTGAGAAGTTATTTAGTATATTTTGATTGGTGAATGAGTATAACTGATTTACCTTGGTGAATCTGAATTCCCAGAAAGAACTTAAGTTCTCCCATCATGCTCATTTGGAACTCTTTCTGCATTAGGTCAAAAAACTCTTTGCACAAAGTGCCATTAGTTGATCCAAATATGATATCATCAACATAAACTTGGATAATCAGAATATCATTTTTGATGGATTTCCTAAACAGTGTATTATCAATCTGGCCTCTATTAAATTCATTCTTAAGCAGAAAGTTACTAAGTCTGTCATACCATGCCCTTGGTGCTTGTTTTAAACCATATAAAGATTTCTTAAGTTTAAAAACATGGTCTGGAAAATCAGAATTTTCAAATCCAGGGGGCTGTTTGACATAGACTTCCTCACTTATGTAGCCATTTAAGAATGCACTTTTAACATCCATTTGATACAGCATTATATCATGATTAGCAGCAAATGACTGTATCCTTGAGCTACAACTTCACCCTGGCTCAAGAATTTTAATTGCTTCTAACCTGGCCACTGGAACAAAAGTCTCACTGTAATCTATACTTTCTGTTGACTGTATCCTTGAGCTACAACTTCACCCTTTTCATTGAATTTGTTTCTGAACACCTACTTGGTTCCAATAATGTTTTTGTTTGGTCTGGATACCAGATCCCAAACATCATTCCTTTGGAATTCATTCAGCTCTTCTTGCATAGCAAGTATCCAACCTTCCTCTGCCAAAACTTCATCAACATTGCTTCGTTCGCATCAGCTTCTGGTTCTATAACAGCTTCTGATTCTGATAAATCAGCTTCTGGTTCTAGTGAATCTGTAACAGCTTCAGATTCTGGTAAATATCCAGATTTCTCTTCTGACTTATCTTGGTTGTTTCTGACTTGATCAGATTTATATTTTGAAGATTTGTCATGTGTTGCTGACTTGGTTGTATCCTCTACCTTTCCAGGTACTTCTGCTTCTGCTTCTGCTCCCTTTGGTTCTGGTGAACCTGCACTATTTTTATCTTGCTTTGATTTGTCAAGATCAAGCAGTTTGTCATATTACATAAAGTAAATCAAATAATTTAAAATTTAACTCAATACAGCCAAACCATTTATTCTGCTTCTGGTGATTTCTGCTTGTTTTTGAAACCACTGGAATGTTGTTTCTGCTGAGGTGTTCAATTCGTGTGAATCACCTGGTTCCTCTGACAGTTTGAAAACCTGCAGAATACTTATCTAGCTTTGATTTGTTAAGATCAAGCTTCTTGTTATCACGGTAAACATAAATATTAAGTAATAATAGTATTTACAGCAAGATGTAGCCTCAGTTTTACTCTGAAAATCCTCTTGCTTCTAATTTTCAGATTCTATATGTTCTGAGATTACATGGTTTGGATGAGGGAATTTGAATTCCCTTCCAGGTTTGTATTCTTGATGAATCTCACTAGAGTGTTTGAAGAACTCTCTTGATTCTGATTCTTTAATTTCTGCTTTGGCTTATACACCATGTTCCTCTGGTGATTCTGGAACTTATGGTGATTCTGGTAATCATACTGATTCTGATATTTAAAGTAGTTCTGATGATCATACCTCATCCTCTGATACTGATACCTGTTCAGGTTCTGGTTCTGGTTCTGGTATTGATTCTGATTCTGATAGTGTTGACTCTGGTTCCAGTTTTTGTGCCTCCAGTTCTGGTTCTGGTTCCAGTTTTTGTGCTTCTGGTAGTGGTTCCAGTTCTGGTTCTGGTTCCAGTTCCTGTTCCTGTTCCTTCTATAATTCTGGTTCTGGTTCTGATAGGTATTGTGTTGACTAGTTCTTCTTCTACCAGAGTCACTTGGCTTTTGTTTGGTAGATATTGGAACATAAACCTTCTTCTGCTTGTGCATTGCCAACATCCATTGTCCAGGCACCATTGTTGGTGTCTCCTTCTGGTTGCTCAGAATATCTGCAACATAGACAATTTGGTCTTTTGGTACCCAGAACTGATTAGGTCCAGGTTTGTTAGTCTTAACAGCTCTCTGATCTTGTTCAGATTTTACCAGTGGACAAGATAGTTCAGAGTGACCTTTCTTAGCACAAACAATACATAAAATATCAGAATGAACAGTTTTAGGTTCAGTAATAGTTTCTGTAAAACCAAGACCTCTCTTTCCAGAGTTACTGTTTCCATAAATCATATATGCATATTTACTTCTTTCCATTCCATTGGAAATAAAGTTTTGAAAAAATTGCTCATTCATATCAGATTCACAAGCAGTTTCAGAAGTGGAACAAGTATTACTTTTGAGAGTTTGGTTTTCAGATTTGAGTCTTGCAACATCAGTTTTAAAATCTTTGTTTTCAGTTGCATACTCAGAATTTTGATTCCTTAAAATTTGGACTTCTTTGGTTAGATTTTTCTTATCTTCCCTAAGAGTTTTCAGTTTTAAAGACCTTTTATTGTTTACATTTAATAAGTCTTTTAAAGTCTCAATCAATTCAGATTTAGAGAGATCAAAAAATACCTCATCGTCTTCAACTTCTGATTCTGTTCCAGAGCCTGAGTTGTATTTAGAACTTGAGTTGGTATGAGCCATCAGAGACAGAATTGCTTCCTCTGATGTGCTTCCAGACTTACCTGAATGATTGCTTCGATCATTCTTCCTTCTGCCTGCTTTCCTTCCTGAAATCATGCCTTTATGAGGACCAGAAGCAGACCTGATGTGTGCCTTCATTGTTGTTTCTGCCTCTTCTTCATCAGACGATTCTTCTTCTGATTTTGATACATCCCAGGCAGCCATCAGACCCTTCTTTCTGTATCTGGAACTCTTCTTGTGCTGTTTGCCTTTTTCCAGATTTGGACATTCTGACTTGATATGTCCAGGTTTATTGCATCCATAACAAACAATATTCTTCTGGTCAGATTCTTCCTTTCCTCTGTTGTTATGTTTTTTCTTGAAGCTTCTTTTCTTCCTGTTTTCCCAGATCTTAACCATCTTTTTGGTTAAGTAAGCCATATCATCACTGTTACTATCACTATCCTCTGATTCTGATGCTGCCATTGCAGCTTTCTTCTGTTTCGACTTCAGAGCCAGATTCTTCTTCTTCTTTGGTTCATCTTTTTCCAGTTCTATTTCATGAGACCTGAGTGAGCTGATCAGGTCTTCAAGCCTTAAGTTATTCAGATCCTTAGCTTCCTGTATTGCAGTAACCTTTGGTCTCCACCTTTTTGGTAAACTTCTTAGAATTTTCATAACATGATCTGCAGTGGTATAGCTTTTGTTTAATACTTTTAAACCTGATACCAGAGTCTGGAATCTGCTGAACATTGCTTCAATGTCTTCATCCTCTTCCATCTTGAACAGCTCATACTTTCTGACCAATATGTTAGCCCTAGCTTCTTGAACCTGCTTGGTTCCTTCATAGGTCCGAACCAGATTGTCGAATATGCCCTTTGCTGTTTCTTTATTTGTGCATCTATCAAACTCCTTGAATGTGATTGCACTGATCATGATTTTTCTGGACTTGTGATGAAGTTTGTGTAATCTGCTCTGATCTGGTTTCATATCATCCATGTCTAGTTTCTTAGTTGGATCTTCTGGATCAATAGGTGCAATGTATCCTTTAACTATCATCTTCCATAGTTTAGGATCTTGAGATATGACAAAGCTTCTCATTCTGTCCTTCCAATACTCAAACCTTTCTCCATCAAACAGTGGTGGTCTGTTGATGTTGCCTCCCAATTCTTATGACATATTGAACCCCTTGGACCTTTCCTCAAACATTGTTAAGTGCTCAGCCTAGAGACCGAGCTCTAATGCCAATTGAAGGTGCAAACATGATAACGGGGGGTTGAATTGTGTTTGACTTAACTTGAATACTTTTCCTGTTTTTATACTTTTAAAACAAATATTGATGTATAATTAAAAACAGAGTTAGCAGCGGATAAAATTAGAAATAAAACTCACAGTTTTTATACTGGTTCACCGTTAATTAGAAATAAAACAGAGTTAACACGAGTACTTGCTTCTTGAAAGCTGGAACTCACAATTGACTTCTATGAAAATTTGAGAGTGTTTGCTTTGGAAGTGTATGACTCTTTTTGTGATTTTCGATGCTTGAGTATTCTGCCTTGAGCCTCCTTTTATAGATGCAGATTTGGGCCTCTTCCAATGCTTAAATTCGAGCTGAATCTTGCTGGATTCTCTGTAAAAATAACTTGACCAATTGGGCTTCATATAAATAAAAAACATATCTTCATATTTCCTTTCAAAATAACTGGCTAATTAAATATGTTGGTTCCTTCCCGCCACAGCTCATGAATTCCACAACACCTCACTTTATTTTTGTAATAAATCTTTTTAATCCTTTGATCAAAATAAATTAAATTCTCCACCGGATAAAGTTCCTGATGAAATCTAGACCATTAGATCTTCATGCGCTAGTCCACATCTGGACCATACTGATTGTTATGCTGTGATCCTCTGATTTCGGCCTTCCCTGGACCACACTTCCTGACCCTCTGATCTTCTAATTTCGGCCATCTTGGATGTGCACCTGATATGCTATAATCCTCTGAATTCAGCCTTTGCTGGACTATACATTATGTCCCTCTGATCAGTTTCTGAAGTCTGAGCAGTTTAATATTTCACTGCCAGGCCATCTTCTGGTCAGAATAACTTCTGGAATAAATTTGATATTTGATTCCTTTTGGTCTGGATCAACTCTCCCTCTGGCAGGCTTTCCACTGGTATGATCCATGTTTCCTTCTGATTTTTCTTCCTTCTGATATGGGCCAGCAAAGATATCTTCTGGTGATGTTTTTGACATCCTGGAGTATCTTCTGCTAATTCCAGAATTCATTTTCCTTTGATCTTCTGCTTCTGATTTCTTCAGTTTCTGGTGGCATTTAAATTAATAATTCAAGGTACAAAATAAGATTACATTGTGTGCTTTTGTAAACATCAAAATCCTAAGTCTTAGAACCAACTTGGTTCCAACAGAGTCTATATTAGATCCATATTGAATAAAACACCATATGAATTGTGGAAACGTAAAAAGCCTAACATTTGTTATTTTAAACAATTTGGTTGCACTTGTTATATGTTGAACACTAAAGATAATCTTGCAAAATTTGATTCACGATCTCAAAAGTGTACCTTCATTGTGTTGGAACCAAGTTGGTTCTAAGTACTTAGGATTTTGATGTTTACAAAAGCACTCCATGTAATCTTATTTTGTACTTAGAATTAATATATTAAATGCCACCAGAAGATGAAGTCACCAGAGGCAAAAGTTGAAGTCACCAAAGGCAGAAGATGAGTTACCAGAGATTAAAATCATACCAGAGGATACACCTCCAGAAGATACCAGAGGATGCATACAGAAGGCACTAGAGGATACACCTCCAGAGGATATCAGAGGATGTCAAAACATCATCAGAGGATATCTTTCCTGGCCCAGATCAGAAGGAAGCAGAGTCTAGAAGGAGACCTGGTCCAGACCAGAAGGAAGCCTGCCAGAGGGAGACTTGTTCCATACCAGAAGGAATCACAAGTCAAACTTGGTCCAGACTTTATTCTGACCAGAAGATAGCTTGGCAGTGATTATAAAATTCAGTCCAGACCAGAAGAAATGATCGTCCAGATTTAATTTAGATACAATCCAGACTAGAAGATAGCGGTGGCGGCACCAACGATGATGGTTAGAGTGAAAATCAGAAGTAGTCAATAACGCCGACAATATTGGTTTAAGCAGTGGCGGCAGCTCAAACGGCAGTGGTGGCTGGAATGGTTTATCTAACAATGGTTTTTCCAATTTTTTAGGCCATGAGGGAACTTTTAAAGCCCTCAAGGTTGAAATTCAGAAACTCAATAGAAAAAATTATGTCGAATCGTCCCAAACCACAAGATTAATAATAGACGGTAAGGGAAAATATAGTTTCCTCACAAGTGAGCTGCAAATGCCTACCACAACTAATCCTAATTAATGGTTTTGGAGATATGGGAACTATGTTATTATTGCTTGGCTGCTTAGAAATATGGAATCAATGATTAGAAAAACTTTTATATTTTTGCCTACAGCGAAGAATGTTTGGGAAACTGTCAAAGAAACAAATTATGATATTCAGAATTCTTCTCAAATTTTTGATCTCAAATCACGATTGTGGCATGCCAAACAAGGAGATAGAGATGTCACTACCTATTATAATGAGTTGATGACACTATGGCAAGAATTGGATCTCTACTATGATGATAATTGGAAGTACTGTAAGGACAATGTTTTGTTTCTTAAGAGACAGGAGAACGACCGAATATTCATGTTCTTTGTTGGGCTTAATAAGCGGCTTAATGAAGTCCGAGGTAGAATATTGGGAAAGATTCCATTGCCATCACTTCAGGAAGCGTTCTCAAAAGTTAGAAGAGAAGAGGCGAGACAAAGTGTAATGATGGGTAAGCCATCTTCTATCATTGATGTTGAAAGCTTTGCGCTGATCACTAAGAATGTAGACGAGAAGAGAGATGGCAAGAAAACATGGCATGAACATTGCAAACGTCAATGGCACACACGTGATACATGTTGGAAGCTCCATGGAAAACCTATAAATTGGAAGCTCCATGCCATCCAAGTTGGTACCTCTGATCAGGAGAAGCAGTCTCCTTCAAGCCCATCTCCTTTCACCAAGGAATAGTTAGACCAATTGTAAAAATTCCTTGAGTCTCAGACTCCTTCTTGCTCTATAGCTTAGAGGGGTAATTTTCAAATACTGCTCTATTTGGTGTCACTCCCAATGATACTTGGATTATTGATTCTCATGCTACTGATCATATGACTGGGGAGTTGAGTTTATTTTATTCTTATAGTCCTTGTGTAGGTAACCACAAAATTAAAATTGCATATGGCTCTCTTTCAGCCATTGTAGGGAAAGGTCCTGTTATTTTCTCACCTGTGTTAACCTTAAAAAATGTCTCACATGTTCCTAATTTATCATGTAATCTGTAATCTATTACTAAATTAACAAATGATATAAATTGGCAAGCTAACTTCTTTCATGCACTTTTAAGGATTTGAGCACAGGGAAGATGATTGGCCATGCTAAGGAGAGTGGAAGACTCTATTATCTTGACAATGGGCTCGACTTCATAGACCAACCTCAAACAAGTACCTACATTGAATCTATTTTTGTTTTTTCTAATAATGATGATATTATGTTATGACATTTACGGTTAGGACATATGATTTTTCTGTATTTGAAACATTTGTTTCCTAAATTATTTTCTAAGAAAGATTTGTCTTTATTTAATTTTGAAACTTGCGGATTTACTAAACATCACCATTCTTCTTTTTCTACACAACCATATAAACAATCAAACCGTTGCAATTATTTATAGCGATGTTTGGGGTCCTAATAGAATAAACACATTTTCTAATAAAAATTGGTTTATAACTTTTATTGATGATCATACTAGAATTTGTTGGGTTTATTTATTGTAAGAAAAATCGGAAGTTGGACAGGTTGTCAAAATTTCTTTAACATGGTGCCAACTCAATACCAAACAAATATTCAAGTCTTCAGAAGTGACAATGGTAAATAATATTTTAATATACTTTTGTCCTATTTTTTTCTTGCAAATGGGGTTGTTCATCAAAGGTCTTGTATTAATACACCCCAACAAAATGGAATTGCAAAGAGAAATAATAGGCATCTTCTTGAGGATGTCAGAGCTTTAATATTTGCAAATAAGGTTCCAAAATATTTGTGGGGTGAAGCTGCTTTAACTACATCATAGTTAATTAATCGTATGCCATCTAAAACTTTAAATTTTAATACCCTTCTTGATGTTTTTTGAAATTGTTTTCCTTTGACTAGTGTCTCTACTGATTTGCCACTAAAAGTTTTTCGAAATACTTTTGTTCATAAACATAAACAACTTGACAAACTCGAGCCACGAGCAATGAAATGTGTGTTTACTAGTTACTCTCCAACTCATAAGGGGTATTGGTGTTTTGAACCAAAATCAAAAAGAATTTTTGTAACCACGATTGTTACTTTTGTTGAAAATCAACTATTTTTTATTGACATTCATCATCAGGGAGAAATTTTAGGGAAGATTCAACTTTTGTTTTTGAAAACATCATTACTTTAGGTGATATAGGGTTGTTACAAAATTTTGAGACTTACACTGATGCACCCAAAAAAATGTCCAAGAATCCATATTGGAACTCAATCCACTTATGACTAGTGTCTCTGTTGATTTGTCACTAAAAGTTTTTGGCTGTACTACTTTTGTTCAGGAACATAAACAACTTGAAAAACTCGAGATGCGAGTAATAAATAGTGTGTTTACAAGTTACTCTCCAACTCAAAAGCAGTATAGGTGTTTTGAACCAAAATCAAAAGAATTTGGTAACCACGGATGTTACTTTTGTTGAAAATCAACTATTTTTTATTGACATTCATCTTCAGGGAGAAATTTTAAGGAAGATTCATATTTTTCTTTTGAAAACATCATTACTTTAGGCGATATAGGGTTGTTACAAAATTTTGAGACTTATACTGATGCACCCAAAAAAATGTCCAAGAATCCATATTGGAACTCAATCCACTTTTGAATGACGTTTCGACAAATTCAGGGATGACAATTTCAAATCAAAATCACAATGATCAAATTCTTGATCTCTATAATAATGAAGGACCACCACCTAAAATGCCACAGCATAATGACTCAAATAAAGAGACACAAAGTAAGTTTACTACCATTGACCCCTACTTGGATGGGAAATGTCTTTGAAAGAAGAAACCGTAAATAGAAAAATGAAGGACCCATTATCCAACCCTTCCAAGATTCTGAACCAATAGATAATCCAACACATCATCTTGATGCAGGTAAGTCTCTTATGTTCTTAAGAGTCATGTCAAGTATCCTGATATAGACTTTCCTATTGCAATTAGAAAATGTGTTAGATTATGCACTAAACATCATTTGTCTAATTATGTGTCATATTCAAAATTGTCTTCTTCATTTTATGTGTTTACCTCTAAGTTGTCTGCTTTAGAAATTCCAAAAAATGTATAGGAGGCTCTATAAATTCCAAAGTGGAAGGAAGCTGTTCTCGAGGAGATTAGAGCACTTGAGAAGAATCAAACTTAGAGATTCATGACGTTACCTACAGAAAAATATATCGTTGGTTGTTAATGAGTATTTACTGTGAAATATAATTTTGATAACACAGTTGAAATATACAAGGCACACTTGATTGCTAAATGGTTTACTCAAACATATGGCATTGATTACTCATAGACTTTTTCTCATGTTGGCAAATTAAACACTATTAGAGTTCTCTTGTCCTTGGAGGTGAATTTACATTGATCTCTTAACCAACTTGATGTAAAAAATCCTTTTTTGAATGGTGACTTATTGGAGGAAGTATACATGGATAGTCCACCTGGTTTAGAAGATAAGTTTGGTTTAAATGTGTGCAAACTACAAAAATCCCTTTAAGGTCTCAAGCAATCCCCAAGGGCTTGGTTTGAAAAATTCACTTGGTCGATAAAAAGGCAAGGATATATGCAAAGACAATCAGACCACCATACTCTATTCATGAAGTTCTCTAATGTTGGTAAAATTACAATTCTAATTGTATATGTAGATGATATTATTCTCACAGGAGATGACATTGTTGAGATGGAAAGATTCAAGAAAAATTGACAAAAGAATTAGAGATCAAAGATTTAGGTGCGCTTAAATTTTTTTCTTGGTATAGATGTTGCTCGCTCAAAGAATGGAATTGTTGTTTCTCAAAGAAAATACATCCTAGATCTCTTGGAAGAAACTGGGATGAGTGGGTGTAGATCAGCAGATACTCCTAAGGAATTAAATTCTAAGCTTTGGGAGAAAGACAATGTTCCTGTTGAGACTAGAAGATATAGTGGTTGGTTTGCAAACTTATTTATCTATCCACACTAAACCTGACGTCGCTTTCTCTGTGAGTGTTGTAAGCCAATTCATGCATTCTCCCTATGAAGAACACTTGGAGGCAGTTTATCAGATCTGAAGGTACTTTAAATCCAATCCTAAAAATGGTTTGTACTTCAAGAAAACTAATGACAGATAAGCCTCTATATTTACAGAAGTTGATTGAGCATTACTGATAGAAAATCCAATACCAGATATTATGCCTATGTTTGGGGAAATTTAGTCATTTGGAGAAGTAACAAACAAGAGGTTGTTGCTCGAAGAAGTGCAAAAGCCGAATTCAGAGCAATGGCTCAAGGAATTTGTGAACTTTTGTGGATTCGTAAACTCTTCGACGAATTGAAAATGAAAGTTAACCCACCCTTAAAATTGTTCTGTGATAGCAAAGCAGAAACAAGTATAGATCACAACCCTATACAACATGATAGAACCAAGCACATTGAGATTGACCGCCATTTCATAAAATAAAAATGGATGCTGGAATTATATGCCTGCCATTTGTGAATTCCAATAAGCAAACTACTGATATCTTAACAAAAAGTTTGGCAAGACCTAATTTTGAGCGACTTATAGTCAAGTTGGGCATGACAAATATCTATGCACCAACTTGAGGGGGAGTGTTTAAGAATCAAGAGAAATCATATTTGATTCTCTTTTATTTTATGATTCTATCATTATTACTCAATATTATTATTGTAATTTATTTTCCTATATAAACAGCTTAGCGTTGTACTAATAAAAGATGAAAGTATTTTTCCTTTTACTTTCTTTAGCTATCCACCAAGAAATAAATATGAGGCAATGGGAGGTCATCTTTAGGATTGGCTCTATTCAAATCATGATAATCAACACACACATTCGAACTTTCCTGTCTTTCTTTGGAACTAGGACGATATTAGCAACCCATTGAGGATACTTGACCATTGCTAAGAAATATGCATCAATATGATTTTTGAGCTCTTCTCTAATTTTAAGCGACATGTCAATCCTCATCCTCCTCAATTTATGTTTAATAAACCATTTTTTGATACGCATTACTTCAAATCTAACCCAGGACCCGAAACACAGGGATAAATTTAGAAGAAGAATACTACAATGGTCTTCGGATCCTCGATTTCATCTAGACTTTTCGGGGCGCTCGTATAATATTGACTGATATTCATACTTTTTGACTTGATATCGGTTGGTTTCCAAAATATGACCCCAGAATCGAAACACATTGATAAATTTAGAAGAAGAATGCTACAGGGGTCTCGGGATCCTCATTATCATATGGCCTTTCTGGGTGATTTCCGTGGCAATGGCATGAAATCAACCAAAATCCGTACTTTTCGAAACGATAACTGTTGGTGTCCAAAATCTGACCTGGGACCCAAAACACTGACAAATTTAGAAGAAGAATGCTACAGGGGTCTCCGGATCCTCGATTTCATATGGATTTCTCGGCGATTTTTGGGGTGATCGCACAAAACCAACCGAAATCTGATTTTTTTTGACTCGATAAAGGCTGTTGTCCGAAATCTTACCTGAGACCCGAAATAGATAGATAAATTTAGAAGAAGAAGGCTACATGGGTTTCGAGATCATTTGGATTTTCCTGGCGATTTTCAGGGAAATCGAACAAAATCGATCGAAATTCGTACTTTTTGACTCGATAATGGCTAGTGTCCAAAATCAAACTCAGGACCTGAAGCACAATGATAAGTAAAGAAGAAGAATGTTACTGGGGTCTCCGGATCCTCGATTTCTTCTGGACTTTCCGAGCGATTTCCTAGGCAATTGCACAAAATCGACCAAATTCCATACTTTTCAACCCGATAACAGCTGGTGTACGATATATGACCCGAGACCAGAAACACAATGTTAAATTTAGAAGAAAAATGCTACAGGGGTGTCTCTGGATCCTCGATTTCACCTTAACTTTCCGGGCGATTTCGAGGAGTTCGCACAAAACAGACCTAAATCCGTACTTTTCGACACGATAAATTTTGGTGCTTGAAATCTGACCTGGGACCCAAAACACAATGATAGATTTAGTAGAAGAATGCTATAGGGGTTTGCAGATCTTCTAGACTTGCTAGGGGATCTCTATGGCAATCGCACAAAATCGATCGAAATGCGTACTTTTGGACCCAATAACGGCTGGTTTCCAAAATATGATCCATGACATAAAACACAATGATAAATTTAGAAGAAGAATGTTACGAGTGTATTGGGATCTTCGATTTCATTTGGACTTTTTGAGCGATTTTCGAGGCGATCGCACAAAATCGACCGAAATCCGATCTTTTTGACCCGATAACAGCTGATGTCCAAAATATTACTTGAGATCTAAAAGACATTGATAAATTTAGAAGAAGAATGCTATAGTGGTCTCCAAATCATCTTGACTATCCAGGCGATTTTCCAGACGATGGAACAAAATCGGACAAAATCCTTACTTTTTGACCCGGTAACTGTTGTTGTCCAAAATTTATCGGGTTTGCAGATCTTCTAGACTTGCTAGGGGATCTCTATGGCAATCGCACAAAATCGATCGAAATGCGTACTTTTGGACCCAATAACGGCTGGTTTCCAAAATATGATCCATGACATAAAACACAATGATAAATTTAGAAGAAGAATGTTACGAGTGTATTGGGATCTTCGATTTCATTTGGACTTTTTGAGCGATTTTCGAGGCGATCGCACAAAATCGACCGAAATCCGATCTTTTTGACCCGATAACAGCTGATGTCCAAAATATTACTTGAGATCTAAAAGACATTGATAAATTTAGAAGAAGAATGCTATAGTGGTCTCCAAATCATCTTGACTATCCAGGCGATTTTCCAGACGATGGAACAAAATCGGACAAAATCCTTACTTTTTGACCCGGTAACTGTTGTTGTCCAAAATTTATCGGGTTTGCAGATCTTCTAGACTTGCTAGGGGATCTCTATGGCAATCGCACAAAATCGATCGAAATGCGTACTTTTGGACCCAATAACGGCTGGTTTCCAAAAAATGATCCATGACATAAAACACAATGATAAATTTAGAAGAAGAATGTTACGAGTGTATTGGGATCTTCGATTTCATTTGGACTTTTTGAGCGATTTTCGAGGCGATCGCACAAAATCGACCGAAATCCGATCTTTTTGACCCGATAACAGCTGATGTCCAAAATATTACTTGAGATCTAAAAGACATTGATAAATTTAGAAGAAGAATGCTATAGTGGTCTCCAAATCATCTTGACTATCCAGGCGATTTTCCAGACGATGGAACAAAATCGGACAAAATCCTTACTTTTTGACCCGGTAACTGTTGTTGTCCAAAATTTGACTTGGGACCCAAAACACAGTGATAAATTCAGAAGTTGAATTTTATAGGGTCCATGGATCCTTTAAAATATAGAAGAATAAGGCTACAATGATCTCCATATACTCAATTTCATCTGGACTTTTCAGACGATTTTTACGGTGATCGCACAAAATTGACTTTAATTTGTACTTTTCAACATGATAAAAACCGTGGTCCGAAATCTTACCTGGGACTTGAAACAAAGTGATAAATTTAGAAGAAGAATTCTGGAGGGATCTCCCGATCATCGATTTCATCTTAACTCTTCCGACAATTTCTGGGAGGATTGCCCAAAATCCACCGAAATCCGTACTTTTCAGCGCGATAACAACTAGTGTGCTAAATCTGACCCGGGGCCCAAAACACAGTGATAAGTTTAGAAGAACAATGCTACTAGAATCTCTGGATATTCAATTTCATCTGGACTTTCTAGGACGATCACACAAAACAGACCGAAATCCTTACATTTCGACCTGATAACGGTTGGTGTCCAAAATCTGATCTGGGACACAATGATAAATTTAGAAGAATAAGGCTACAATGATCTCCAAATCCTTGATGTCAGTTGGAATTTTTGGACGATTTCTGGGGCAATCGCACAAAACCGACCAAAATACGTACTTTTTGACCCGGTAACGGCTGGTGTTCGAAATTTGACCCACGACCCAAAAACCAGTGTAAAATTTAGAAGAGTAATACTAAAGGGGTCTCCAATTCCTCGACTTTATATCGACTTTCCAGGCGATAGCACAAAACCATCTGAAATCCGTACTTTCTGACCCGATGATGTATGGTCTCTGAAATCTTACCCAGGACCTGAAACACAGTGATATATTTAGAAGAAGAATGTTGTAGGCGTCTTCAGATCCTCGATTTTATATGGTCGGTTTGCGCGACGAGCCATACTTCACACAAGTTATCTAATTAGGATAACACTGTGATCTAAGTGTAACCTTAGATTTGTAAGGAAATATGTTTTTCACGGCTATACAGTAGGTTCAGGTCACACAGTAAGTCGTGCACTAGAGGGGTTTTCAAGAAAGAGAGGTGGGTCAGCGAACCACTTAATAACCAAGTCTTTCCTTAGCCATAATCCCACTAATACAACTTTTTACGGTATTACCTTTCCCATTTATTATGGGGACTATACAATGGGTTCAGGTAACATAGTAACTCATGCACTAGAGGGGTTCTCAGGAAAGAGAGGTGGGTCAACATACCACTTAATAACCAAATCTTTCCTTAGCCAGAATCCCGTTAATACAACTTTTTACGGTATTACCCTTCCTTGCTATTACGAGGATTTTAAAATTTTATGTAGGTTAGAGGTTTAAAGCATTGTCTTTATTACAAATATTTAGATCATAACACAAAAATTAAGTAATTAAAGAATATTTATAATCATTATAAATTCAATTGGTCTAACTAATAACGTCATTAAAGTAGAGACCAATTGATTATTGTATGTTTTTTCGGTTGAAGTAAAATCAATTCTGAATATTTCAAATCTAGATATCATAAGCGATCATTGCATAATAATTTCATAATATAGAAAAATAACAACTTATCATATTTTAAATTTTAAAAATTCAAATCGTGGCAACTAATTGATAATGTCATAAACGTGCGAACAATTATTACATGGTTTATATTAAAAAAATTCAAATCACGAGTAGTAAATTTTTAACGTTATAAAATTGAAAGCAATTATTGTATTGAATCAAATTAAATCAAGATCGTTTAAATTTATAACACAATAAATTCATAATTCATAACATTATAATAGATTATTGCATTGAATCAAATTAAATCAAAATTATAATACAATAAATTCATAGCATCATAAAATCATAATTAATTATTGTATTGAATCAAATTAAAATTATTTCAAATCATAGGATAAATTAAGGCATATCATAGTTACAATTAATTTGAAGAATTTTTTTTTTTTTTTGAGAAAGAAATCAATTAGTATTAAAAGTGATCACAAAATTTATTCATAGTGTTGATTTCCCTACATAAAAATATATATGAAAAATTAATAATAAAGGCTAGAATAAAAATATAACAAAATCAAGCATCACACATCAATCAAGGCATGCATCATACAAGATCGTCCCATCCTAAACATTTTCGAGGATTATTGCGCTGATACCATAATGTAACGCCCCGAATTTTGAATTGAAAGCATTACTTAAAATACTTATTGCTTAGAAAAACTTATGAAGAATTTTGTTTTTTTTTTTAAGTAAGAATACCTAAACATTTATTCATTTAAATAATTAGTAACAACCACATTTATTTAATATTATTAAGAAAATGTTTATTCAAATGCTAAAACAAAGTAAAAGTAATTATCCTTACAGAAGGGAACTCACTTAAGTATTTCTAGTATTCTAGTGCATTTTAAAAGTTGGTGACAAAAGATTAAAAATAAACTTAGAAATATCGCGACAATTCTATTATTACAAAATTTTCTTGAAAAACTCATTTTACCACACGTTCGCCGCACATTAATATTCACCAACTACTTTTGAATCTCCTCGAACTCATTAGTACCTAAAATATTGTTGTAAGGGTCGGTTTTTTTTTTCCATCATCCACATCAAACCAAAGCTAAACATATGATAAAGTGACACAAAACATATAAATGTAAAACTTCCAATTTAAAAGACAAAAATGCAAACCGGTGAATCGTATAACACTAGCATATGCACTTGTGCGTAATGCATGCTTCTAAAACTATATGATCTGGATATAAACGTACCACTAAGGCTACTTCTACACAATAAAATCACTCATACCAATGGGGAAAACAAACCTGCCACTAAGGCAACTCCCACGAAGATGCATATGCCACGACATGACGATATATTATCAAAAAAACTATATTCTCACACAGCCCACTAAGAATCATGTCATATACATTAAAAAAAACACTTTTTAAAATTATCATCTTGTTCACATATCATCACTAAGATCATATACCACACATCCTTATCATGAGAATCATATATTCATAGACAAATAATCATAAAAATTATAACTTTCACCATATACACATAAAAATCGAAACTTGATTTCATATAAACCATAAAAATTAAAACTTTAACATGTATAATAAGAAGGTCCAAAACTCCAACTCATATACATAATCAAGGTTAAAACTTTATCACATAACATAAAAATTCAAAATTTATTTCATATTCATCATAAAAATTAGAACTTCATCACATATAACATAAAAATTCATACTTTACATCCATATTCATCGTAAAAATTAAAACTTTATCGCATATAACATCAAAATTCATACTTTACTTCATATTCATCATAAAAGTAAAACTTTATCACATATAACATAAAAATTCAAACTTCATTACATATTCATCATAAAAATTAAAACTTTATCACATATAGCATAAAAGTTCATACATTACTTCTTAAAAATCGTATATTATCTATCGAACTCAACGTAAAGAGTTGGGGTTTCATTATTTTAATTACATTAGTCTACATTTATTCCTTTTTAAAAGCAATCAATCACAAATATTAATTTCATGTCATTCAACCAATGGTCTAACTATAATTTGTGTGGGCGAAAAACCCTTACCTTTGCCTTTTTTCTTCCTAGCATAAACCTCTAAACTTTTGATGCGCTGAAAGAGGAAGTGTGACGGTGATGGTGGCTAGGGTTTCGGTATTCCTTTTTGTTTACAGAATCTTGTCTGTAAAGGGTTTGTGAGTTAGGGTTTGTTTTCTTCTGTTTTCCTGCTTATTATTACTTAGTATGGAAAAATTGTGGACCTTAGGGAATATTTAAAGTGAAGATTGTTGGGTCGATAGTGTTGGGCCAGAATGAAGACTAGGAGGGAGAAAATATCAATTTTTTATGTTAACATTGATCATAAAAAAAAAAAAAATAAGCCACAAACCCCTAGCTCAAATTTCAACTCATTCATATGGGTTGGGTCACACCAAGCTAAAAACCTTTAGCCAAAATTCTTCTTGCACTGAAGATAAAAAAAAAAACCCATCTACATATAATATATATATATATAAACTCTTATATTGATTAAATAATTCATACTAACAACTTTATCAAATACAATAAGTCGAATAACGCAAATAATTATGAAACATAAATTACTATTGAAAGAAATATTTATACGTCCTAATTATTTTAAATAATAAATTTAGACCCAATAAGAGCTAGTGTCCCCGAAACACAGTGATAAATTTAGAAGAAGAATGATACATGGGTCTTCGGATCATTGATTTCATTTGAACTCTCAGGACGATTGCACCAACTTGACTGAAATTCATACTTTTCGACGTGAAAAGGGCTTCTGTCCTAAATCTGACATGGGACCCAAAACACAATGATAAGTTCAGAAGAACAATGCTACAAGGATCTCCAGATCCTTAATTTCATCTAGACTTTTCGGGAAGATTGCACAAAACTGACCGAAATCCTTACATTTCGACCAGATAATGTCTGGTGTCCAAAATCTAGCTCGATACCCGAAACACAATGATAAATTTAGAAGAATAAGGCCACAATGATCTACAGATTCTCGATTTCATCTAGACTTTCCGGACGATTTCGGGGGCGATCGCACAAAACTGACCGAAATTTGTACTTTTCGAGCCGGTAACGGATGGAATCTGAAATTTGTCGCAGGACACGAAACACAGTGTAAAATTTGGAAGAACAATGGGGGTCTCCATATTTTCAACTTCACATCGACTTTCCAAGCAATTCTGAGGCGACAACAAAAAAACCGTCTAAAATCCATACTTTTTGACCTGATAACCGATGGTGTCCGAAATCTTACCAGGGACCCGAAACACAGTGATAAATTTAGAAGAAGAATGCTGCATGGATCTCCGAATCCTCGATTTCATATGTACTTTTCGGGCTATCGCACAAAAATGAATGAAATTCGTACATTTTGACCCAATAACAGCTAGTGTCCGAAATTCAACCCGGGGCCTGAAGTAGTGATAAATTTAGAAGAAGAATGCTACCTGGGTGTCTGGATCATCAATTTCGTATGGACTTTCCGGGAAAATCCCACAAAAAATATAGAAATTTGTAATTTTCGACCCAGTAATGGCTAGTCTCCGAAATCTAATCTAGGACCCGAAACACATTGTGAAATTTAGAATAACAATGCTAAAGGGGTCACAAAATCCTCGATTTTATATCGATTTTCCTGGAGATTTCCGAGGCGATATTACAAAACCGTCTGAAATCCATACTTTTCGATCCGATAACGGATGGTGTCAGAAATCTTACCTGGTACTTGAAACACTGATAAATTTAAAAAAAGAATGTTGCAGGGATCTTCGAATCCTCGACTTCAAATGGATTTCCGGGCCGATCGCACAAAACCAAACAAATTTTGTCTCTTTCTACCTGATAACAGCTAGTGTCCGAAATTCGACCCAAGGCCCGAAACAGTGATAAATTTAGAAGAAGAATGCTCCATGGGTCTCAAGATCATAGATTTCATCTGAATCCTCTGTGAGATTTCCAGGACGATTGCACAAAATCGACTAAAATCTGTACTTTTCGACGGGATAACGACTGGTGTGCTAAATCTAACCTGGGGCCCGAAACACAGTGATAGGTTTAGAAGAACAATGCTACAAGGATATTTGGATCTTTAGTTTCATCTGAACTTTCCAAGACAATCACACAAAATAGACCAAAATCTTTACATTTCGACCTGATAATGGTTGAGGTCCAAAATCTGACCCAGGACCCGAAACACAATGTAAAGTTTAGAAGAATAAGGCTACAATGATCTCTGGATCCTCGACTTCATCTGGACTTTTCAGTCGATTTCCAGGGCGATCCCACAAAACCGACCAAAATTTGTACTTTTCAACACGATAACGACTGGAATATGAAATATTACCCGGGACCCGAAACTCAGTGATAAATTTAGAAGAAGAATGTGGCAGGGATCTCCGGATCCTCAATTTCATATGGACTTTTCAGGCGATCGCACAAAATCGAACGAAATTTCGTACTTTTTAACCTGAAAACAGCTAGTATCTGAAATTCATCCCGGGGCCCGAAACACAGTGATAAATTTAGAAGAAGAATGCTACATGGGTATTTGGATCATCGATTTCATTTGAACTCTCAGGGAGATTTCTGAGACGATTGCACCAAATCGATTGAAATTCGTACTTTTCGACGCGAAAACAACTTATGTCCTAAATCTGATCTGGGGCCCAAAACACAATGATAAGTTTAGAAGAACAATGCTACAAGGATCTCCAGATCCTTAATTTCATCTGGACTTTCTGGGGCGATAACACAAAACCGACCGAAATCCTTACATTTCGACTAGATAACGTCTGGTGTCAAAAATCTAACCCGGGATCCAAAGCACAGTGATAAATTTAGAAGAATAAGGCTTCAATGATCTTCAAATTCTCGATTTTATCTTGACTTTCCAGACAATTTCTAAGGCAATCGCACAAAACTAACTTAAATTTTTACTTTTCGACCCAGTAACAGATGGAATCCAAAATCTGTCATAGAAAACCGTCTGAAATCGACTTTCCAAGCGATTTTGGAGGCGACAATACAAAACCGTCTGAAATTTGTACTTTTCAACCCGATAACCAATGGTATTCGAATCTTACCCGGGATCCGAAACACATATAGAAGATGAATGCTGCATGGATCTCCAAATTCTCGATTTCATATGGACTCTTCGAGCGGTCGCATAAAACTAGACAAAATTCTAACTTTTCAATCCAATAACAGCTTGAGTCTAAAATTCGACCCGGGGCTTGAAACAGTGATACATTTAGAAGAAAAATGCTACATGGGTATCCGGATCATCGATTTCATAAGAACTCTCCGTGCGATTTCCATGACAATTGCACAAAATTGACCGAAATCCTTACTTTTCGACCCAATAATGGCTTGTTTCCAAAACCTGACCCGAGACCTAGAACACAGTGATAAATTTAGAAGAATAAGGCTACAATGATCTCCAGGTCATCGATTTCATCTGGAATTTATGGGCGATTTCTAAGGAGATCACACAAAACCGACCAAAATCCATACTTTTCGACTCGATAACGGCTGTTGTCCGAAATCTAACCCAAGACACGAAAAATGGTGTAAAATTTAGAAGAACAATGCTAAAGGGGACACTCGATCCTTAATTTCATATCGACTTTATAGGCGATTTCTGGGGCGATAGCACAAAAAGGTCTGAAATCTGAACTTTTCTATCCGATAACGGATGGTGTCTGAATTCTTACCCGGGACCTGAAACACAGTGGTAAACTTAGAAGAAGAATGTTGCAGAGATCTATGGATCCTTGATTTCATATTGACTTTTCGGGCAATCGCATCAAACAACCGAAATCTATACTTCTCGACCCGATAACAGCTAGTGTCCGAAATTTTACCCAGGGCCCAAAACACTTTGATAAATTTAGAAGAAGAATGCTATATGGATCTTCGGATCATTGATTTCATATGGACTTTTTGAGCGATGGCACAAAACCAACCGAAATCTATAATTTTTGATCAGATAACAACTAGTGTCCGTAATTCGACCCGTGTCCTAAAACACAATGATTAATTTAGAAGAAGAATGCTAGATAGGTCTAGGGATCATCGATTTTATCTAAACTCTCCGAGAAATTTCTGGGATGATTGCAAAAAATCGACTAAAATATGTACTTTTCGATGCGATAACATCTGGTGTCCTAAATTTAACCTAGGGCCTGGAACACAATGATAATTTTACAAGAACAATGCTACATGGATCTCCGGATCCTTAATTTCATCTGGACTTTCAGGGACGATCGCACAAAACCGACTGAATTCCTTACATTTCGACATGATAACAGCTTGTGTCTAAAATCTGACCGTAGACCCGGAACACAATGATAAATTTAGAAGAATATAGCTACAATGATATCTAGATCCTCGATTTCAATTGGACATTCCGAGCGATCGCACAAAACCGTTTAAAATTTGTAATTTTTGACCCGATAGCGGCTGGTGTCCTAAATCTGACCCGGGTCCCGAAACACAGTGGAAAATTTAGAAGAAAAAATGTTGTGGGGGTCTCCGGATCGTTTATTTCATCTGGACTTTTCGAGACGATCACACAAAATCGACCGAAATTCTTACATTTCCATCTGATAACGGCTGGTGTCCGAAATCTAACATGGAACCCAGAACAGAGTGATAAATTTAGAAGAATAAAGCTACAATGAACTTCGGATCCTCGATTTCATCTGGACTTTCCAGACGACTTTCAGTGGCGATCACACAAAACCAACCGAAATTTGTAGACATGATAACGGTTGTTTTCGAAATATGACCCAAGAGCCGAAACACAGTGATAAATTAAGAAGAACATTTCTTAAGAGGTCTCCGGATACTCGACTTTATATTGACTCTTCAGAAGATTTTCGGGGCGATAACACAACCATTTGAAATCAGTACTTTTTGACCCGATGACGGATGGTGTGTGAAATCTTACCTAGGACCTGAAACAAAATGATAATTTTAGAAAAATAATGTTGCAGGGGTCTCCAGATCCTTGATTTTATATGGACTTTTCGAGCGATCGCACAAAACCGATCGAAATCCGTACTTTTTGACCCGATAACAACTAGTGTCCAAAATTCGACCCGGGGCCCGAAACACAGTGATAAATTTATAAACAGAATACTACATAGGTCTCCATATCATCGATTTCATCTTAACTCTTTCGGAAATTTCCGAGACGATTGCTGAAAATAGACTTAATCCATACTTTTCGACGCGATATCGGCTGGTGTCCTAAATTTGACATCGGCCCGAAACATAGTGATAAGTTTTGAAGAACATAGCTACAGGAATCTCCGGATATTCAATTTCATCTGGATTTTTCGGGACGATAGCAAAAACTTGACCAAAATCAGTACATTTCAACCTGATAGCGGCTTGTGTCTAAAATCTGACACAACACCTGGAACAAGGTGATAAATATAGAAGAATAAGGCTACAATGATCTCACAACTTTTTGGGCGATCGCACAAAACCGATCAAAATATGTACTTTTCGACTCGGTAATGGTTGTTGTCCGAAATCTTACACAAGACCTGAAACACTGTAAAATTTAGAAGAACAATACTAAAATGGTCACTAGATCCTCGATTTCATATCGACTTTATAGGCGATTTCTGGGGCGATAGCAAAAAACTGTCTGAAATCCGTACATTTTGACCCGATAACGGATGGTATCCGAAATCTTACCAAGACCCGAAACACAAATGTAAATTTAGAAGAATAATGCTGCAGGGATCTCTGGATCCTCGATTTCATGTAGACTTTTCGAAAGATCGCAACAAACCAACCGAAATTCGTACTTCTCGTCCCGATAACCGCTAGTATCTGAAATTTTACCCGATGCCCGAAACACAATGGTAAATTTAGAAGAAGAATGCTACATGGGTCTCTGGATCATCGATTACATTTAGACTCTCTAGGAGATTTTGGGACAATTGCACAAAATTGACCGAAATCCGTATGTTTTGACGTGATAATGGCTGGTATCCAAAACCTAACTCGAGGCCCGAAACGTTGTGATAAATTTAAAAGAATTTAATCTAGACTTTCCGGGGTGATCGGACAAAATCGACCAAAATTTGTACTTTTCATCCTGGTAATGGTTCTTGTTCGAAATCTAACCCAAGACTCGAAACACAGTGTAAAATTTAGAAGAATATGCTAAAGGGGTCTCCAAATGCTCTATTTCATATCGACTTTCTTGGCTATTTCCAAGGAGATCGCACAAAACTGACCAAAATTTGTACTTCTCGACCAAGAAACTGCTGGTGTCTGAAATCTGAACCAAGACCCGAAATACAGTGTAAAATTTAGAAGAAGAATAATGCTAAAAGGGTTTCCAGATCCTCGATTTCATATCGAATTTCCAAGCGATTTTCGTAACGATAGCACAAAACCGTCTAAAATCCTTACTTTTCAACCCGATAGCAGATGGTGTCCGAAATAAAAATTAGGACCTGAAACTCAATGATAAATTTATAAGAAGAATATGGTAGGGTCTCCGGATCCTCAATTTCATATGGAATTTCCAGTCGATTGCACAAAAACAACCAAAATTCGTACTTTTCGACGCGATAACGGCTGGTGTCCTAAATTGGACCCTGTGCCCGAAACACAATTATAAGTTTAGAGGAACAATGCTAGAGGGATCCCCGGATCCTGAACTTCAACTAGACTTTTCAGGACGATCGCAAAAAAACCGACCAAAATCCTTACATTTTGACCTGATAATAGTTTGTGTCCGAAATCTGACATTGGACCCAGAACAAAGTGATAAATTTAAAAGAATAAGGCTACAATAATCTCCAGATCCTTGATTTCATCTAGACTTTCCAAGGCGATCGCACAAATTAATCTAAATTTGTACTTTTCTACCCAGTAACGACTGGAGTCCGAAATATGACCCAGAACCTGAAACACAAAGAACAATTTAGAAGAACAATGATAAAGGGGTCTCCAGATCCTCGACTTCACTCGACTTTCTAGGCGATTTCCGGTGCAATAGCACAAAACCTTCTACAATCTATAGTTTTTTATCCGATAACAAATGGTTTCCGAAATCATAACAGGCACCCGAAACATAGTGATAAATTTAGAAGAACAATGCTAAAAGTGTCTCCAAATCCTCAATTTTATATCTAATTTCCTTGCGATTTTCGGGGCGATAGGGAAAAACGTTCTAAAATCCGTATTTCTCGACTCGATAAGGGAGGGTGTCCGAAATCTTACCCGAGACCCGAAACACACCCATAAAATTAGTAGAAGAATGCTGTAGGGTTCTCTGAATCCTTGATATCATATGGACTTTCCGGGCGATTGCACAAACCCGAACAAAATTCATACTTTTTGATACCATAACGGCGGGTGTCCCAAATCTAACCTGGGGCCCGAAACACAGTGATAAATTTAGAAGAATAATGCTATATGGATCTTTAGATCATCAATTTCATTTGGACTTTCCAAGACGATCGCACAAAACTGGCCGAAATCCTTACATTTCGACCTGATAATGGTTGGTTTCATAATCTGACCTAGGACACGAAACATAGTGATGAACTTGGAAGAATAATGCTACAATAATCTCCAGATCCTTGATTTCATAGATACTTTCCAGGCGATTTCGGGGGCGATCGCACAAAAATGACTAAAATTTGTACTTTTCGACCCATAACTGCTGGTGTTTGAAATCTAAACTAGGACCCAAAAAAACAGTGACAAATTTAGAGGAACAATGCTATAGAGGTCTCCAGATCCTCTATTTCCTTTCAACTTTCCAGGCAATTTCCACGGCGATAGCATAAAACCGTCTCAAATCCGTACTTTTCGACCCGATCACGGATGGTGTCCAAAATCTTACCCTGGTCCTGAAACACAATGAAAAATTTAATAGAACAATGATAAAGGGGTCTCCAGATCCTCGATTTCATATCGACATTCTTGGAAATTTCTGTCGCGATAACATAAAACCATCTGAAATCCTTACTTTTCGACCTGATAACGAATGGTATCCAAAATCTTACCTGAGGCCCGAAACACAGTGATAAACTTAGTAGAAGAATGCTACAGGGGTCTCCGGATCCTCAGTTTCATATGGATTTTCCAGGTGATCGCACAAAACCGACTGAAATTCGTACTTTTCGACCTGATAACAGCTAGTGTCTGAAATTTGAGCCGCGGCCCGAAACACAATGATAAATTTTGAAAAAGAATGTTATATGGGTCTGTGGATCATCGATTTCATCATGACTCTCGGGGAAATTTTTGGGACGGTTGCACAAAATCAACCGAAATCCGTACATTTCGATGCGATAACGGCTGGTGTCCTAAATCTGACCCGAGGCTCGAAAACACAGTGATAAATTTAGAAGAAGAATACAACAGGGATATCTGGATCCTCAATTTCAATAGGACTTTTCGGTCGATTTTTGGAGCGATCGCACAAAACTGACCGAAATCCGTACATTTTGACCTGATAACGGCTAGTGTCTGAAATCTTACTCGAGACCCAAAACAGTCATAAATTTAGAAGAATTATGCTACACGGGACTTCAAATACTCGACTTCATTTGGAATCTCTAGGCGATTTTAGGGACGATCGCGCAAAACCTACCGAAATCCGTACATTTCAATCCGATAATGGCTGGTGTCCGAAATCTGACTCGGGACCCGAAACACAGTGATAAATTTAGAATAATTATGCTGCATGGGACTCCGTATCCTCGATTTCATCTGGACTTTTCGTGCGATATTAGGGGCAATGGCACAAAACCGATCGAAATTTGTACTCTTCGACCCGATAACGGCTAGTGTCTGAAATCAGACCCAAGACCAGAAACACAATGATTAATTTAGAAGAACAATGCTAAAGGGGTCTCCAAATCCTTATTTTCATATCGACTTTCCATGCGATAGCACAAAACCGTCTGAAATCCGTATTTTTTTACCCAATAACGAATGGTGTCCTAAATCTTACCCAAGACCTGAAACACGATGTTAAATTTAAAAGAAGAATGCTACATGGGTCTCTAGATCACCTGGAGTATCCAGGCCATTTTCGGGGCAATCGAACAAAATCGACTTAAATCCATACTTTTGGCCACGATAATGGCTGGTGTCTGAAATCTGACCTAAGACCTAAAAAACAGTGATAAATTTAGAAGAAGAATGCTACAATGGGTCTTGGGATCCTCGATTTCTTATAGACTATCTGATCGATTTTCGGGGCGATCGCACAAAATCGAGTGAAATTCATACTTTTTGACCCTATAACGGCTGGTGTCCGAAATCTGACTCGGGACCTGAAACAGAGTGTTAAATTTAGAAGAAGAATGCTACATGGGTCTCCAAATCCTCAATTTCATCTGGACTTTCTCGACGATTTCTGGGGCAATCGCACAAAACCGACTAAAATCTGTACTTTTCGATCCGATAACGGTTGGTGTCTGAAACACAGGTGATAAATTTAGAAGAAGAATGCTACAAGGGTCTCCGGATCCTCAATTTCATCAAGACTTTCTGTGCAATTTCCGGTGCCATCGCACAAAACTGACCTAAATCTTATTCTTTTCAACCCAATAAGGGCTAGTGTTTGAAATCTAATCCAGGACCCGAAACACAGTGACATCGCACAAAACTGACCAAAATCCGTACTTTTCGACCCAACAACGAGTGGTGTCTGAAATCTGACCCGGGACCCAAAACACAGTGACATCTATATTGATGGCTCATCGACTTGTGGGGAAATCCTTTGCGACCATAATGGGGAGTTCATATGTGATTTCTACTACAAAGTGACATCTAGTCGCTCCTTATTTTCTAAAATGTGGGTTTTCGCAAAAGGTTTTACTGGCTCATGATAAAGATATTCGAAATGTTATTTTTGAAACTAACTCACTGACCCTTCTCTTTGTGATCAAGAAAGTATATACTCAGTTTACCTTGTTGCTTATCTTTGTCAAAAAAATTATCTCTATATTGCACCAGATGGTTGGACCTACTCTCTTAGTTATTCTCTAAGAGAAGCAAATAGATGTGTTTATTTCTTAGCTCAAATTGGTCACAATGCTCCTCTTTTTATTCAAATGGCGTACTCACTTTTTCTTTGTTAGATTCATTTTTTATGTATGATGTTGAAAATTATCATTACAAACTTTCATTTTAGTTAATATAATTCATTTTTAAAAAAAAAATACTAAATTATATTGCAACTGACACATTTATAGTAGTATCTAGGTCCACTCTAAAATGAATACATATCCACAAGTGGATATGCATAATATTTTCTAGTTTCTTCATAAAATGTTTAAAAATCCTCCTAATTCCGAATAAAATTCAAAAGGATAAAACGAAGCAAAAACCAATTAACTTTTTTTTATCTTATAAGATATAGTAAATTTCACCATAATTAACTCATACAACTGTGAACTCTCGTATTCTAACTCAGAAAAAAGATGTTCAACCTAATAATATCAATATTTGTCAGTTGAGCAAAGTTTAACAACATTAATTAACTTCTCTTTATTAAATATAAAATAAATCCATTGGATTGACATGCTTTGTTTCAAATAACGTCTCCTTTCTATTCACCTTTTGATATCTAAAGACAAGATAGTACACTGTAAAAGGAAGCGTGTCCTTATTACAATTACAACTTCTAAGCAGAAACAAATTGTTCATGCTTTTCTTTACCTTGAAAGATAAAATGAGACCGCTGAGATAACTCACCCCAGCATGATAAATTAACTATTCAAATCCCAAGCATAGTTAGGTGATATATGACTTGCACACCGGGCACGACTTTTTCCTACCAAGCCAAGGATCAATACACTGCCATAAACAGGTTAATACACATAAGCATTCTGACAATTTCTTCAAATAAAATAGCAAATAAATAGATTATTTTGATAGTCTTACGTCTTTGTGAAATTTATGCAAACAAGGAAGGTGGCGAATAATTTCTCCCTTGGCTGGGGTCTCAAGACATATGGCACAATCCTCTGTGAAGCTGTCAGTCTGTGGCAAATGAACAACATTAATTTGTGTTGAACTCCACAACAATTAGTTCCCTTTGTCAGATGGTTCTTTGTTCCAAAACTGAAAAACTGACAACAGAAGAAGAAAGGTTCTAGAAAACGGAGAGGGGAGTTGTTACCTGGATGGTGGACTGTGGCAAGCTATTGATTTGATTGACAGATGCACCAGTATGCTGGTGATTGTGATCGTCAAGGGCCAATAACATTTCATAGTCATCTCTGCATGACAGCACGAGGAAAGCATGAAATTCTAATGTTTATTTTAATGAAAACAGAATAAAGCGAGAAAAAGCTTTCCCTAGACATTTGTGAAGCTACTGCACACATAAACTTCATAAGAAAATCCACTAATCCAGATATCAAGAAAAAGAAAACTCATGCCAAATGGAGGGACGAAAACAGGGCCAATTCACTTGGGAAAAAGGATGAGGCCAAGAGTATTTGGAAATGGGCTAGAGTGAATCAGAAATGTGGCGACAACCACTAAACAAAAAAATAACGGAAATTTTGTGGAGAACAACTTTGAACAGTGTCAACCACAAGCAGACCAGTCATGGGTCACCCAAGAAGTGAGAGAAAACGACACTAGAAAGGGGTAAATGAAGCCAAAAAGTGCATGCTCGCGTCTCAAATCAATAAATCAACACACAGAAGAGGATGGTGGAGTGACCAGAAGTGGTAATAGTGATGTTGGAAAGAAAAATCACGGCAGAAGAGGTGACCAATTAGTGTTCCAACCTTTTGGGAATACAACAATGGAATCGTGACTGGACAGATCACAGAGGATGGCATCGCTTTGAAACTGTGTTGAAGTTATTGGATAAGAGAAATAATAAGGACTTGATACAAAAGAGCACCAACTACTAATTATAGAGATGCACGACTCCTAATCCTAATCAATTAGAGAAACAAATCACGATAATAATTATATAATATGAAAACTAATATTCAGATATACTCTTAAGATAAGAAACTAATCCTATGAGATAATTAGGTATGCTACAATAATATTAAGATATTTTGAGATACTTCATATACTCTTAACATAAAAGGAATATTGATGATTCAAAATGTATAGGTTAAATGAGATTATGCAAATGAAATACTCCTACCCACCAATAAAAAAAATTAAAGACACCTTGTTAATGATGCAATGAGCAAACCCTATTTCTAACATAAAAGGAATATTGATGATTCAAAATGTATATATATGTTAAATGAGATTATGAGAATGAAATACTCCTACCCACCAATAAAAAGAATTAAAGACACCATGTTAATGATGCAATGAGCAAACCCTGTTGGGCTTCATTCTACACAAGAATATGGAAACATAGCTTATGTGCATGAATATATTCACTAAAAGCTTACTCATTGAAATCACGATGAGCATTAAGGATGTCATCAGCCATTCCCATATCATTAAAATCCCCTACTGCATCCTCTAATGCTTCCAATATATCAAGCCTCTGCAATAAGAGAGATAGATAAGCATTGATAACAAACTATATATATCCAATAGAACCTAATTCTAACAGATTAAAAAAAATAAAAAAATAAATGAGAATAAATATTCTGATGCACACAAGTAAGGGGTGTATGTTAAGAGGGCCGAATGTTTATGTTGACATTTAGTATAAATTCTTTATAAAATAGAAATTATCGAAAAAACAAATTTGCAGGGATAAACATGTGAATAATAAGATGAGCAAAACAAAATAATAGTAATTATATTATGCTAAAAGTTAAGGCAAAATAGAACTGTGTACTTCACTTCTTTTAGAGATTTTACTTTTGTCCCTCAAGTTTAATTTTTCCCTAAATAGTCCCATAATAAAAATGTTTAGCAACTAATGCATAATTCCATCTTAATTTAGTATATTTCTTCTATGTGGAACCCGATGTGGCATATACGTAGAGAGACTTGAAGAGTAATAACCAAAAATTATTACTTTGTCCCAAAACTTATTTTCAAATTTTACATTCATTTCTCATGTTTTGTTTGTATTCCTTTAGAAGATAGGAAACAAAACGAAAACAATGATGTATTATTTTAATTATTGGTGAAAAATTTAAAACAAGAATTGAAAACAATTCCTCAAACCAAACCCATGATCATTTCTCTCTCTCTCCATCCAAACTACCCAGAGGGAACAAGAGTCTATGGTAAAACTAATATTGATGTCTTGTGCAAGGGAAATCCTAAGGATGAAGGACAGTAATGATACCATAGCAATAGCAAAAATAAATCAGGGTGCAAAACAAGTGTTACATATTACATCTATCATCCCCTATGGATCTCTATCCAAGGACATCCAATGTATATGACCTAAAGTAAACTAAATGAAGATAGAGAATCCACTAATTACAAGGATTAGGCCTACACATTCACAACAACCATAGAAAAAGTAGCAGTGAAGAGACTCAACCAAAAATCAAGATAATGATCTTTTGATTTATAAAAGATTCCTTCTAGGAAATATAAAAGCAATAAAAAATGATATTCAAAATGAGAACATTGCAAGAAAAATAACATTACAAAACCAACATTGCATGCAAAGAGGTAAAATAAGAAAAGAAACAAGGAAAATGGTAAGAAAGTACCATGTCTAGGTCCATATCTAGAGGAAACCGAGGGCGTCTTCCTCTAGATGATATGGCAGGTCTTGACGATCGAGTTGTCATGCGACTCCTCAACTGTGAAATTCTATTAGTATGAGGAACTTGAGGCACAGTTCTCCTCCTATTTGAAGGATCTTGATGAGGTCGTGAACGAGGCTGTCTATTTTCCCTTGGAATCCGTGCCTGTATAAATAAATATAGATAGACATTATATAACACATTAAGTACTGCTGCACGAATAACAAACTCGTTACTCAGGCAGCAATCAGTTACCAGTTCTATACTTTGATGAGTTAAGGACTTAAGGGGTATGTTCGAGGTTCAAGATACCAATTCCACTGGTCCAATGTGGGAGCGAAGGGGGAGAGTTACATATGAGAGTTACATATGATCAGTAGGATGTTGGATAAGAAACCAGAATATATCGAGCCCTACTGTTTAAAATTATGAGTTCTGGTTAGTTACTAATATTTTTCTTGCAGCCTATCAATAATCAATGATATGAATACAAATAACAGCAAACCTTACTCATTGCAGATCCCTTATGACTTCTGGTTAGTTACTGATATTTTTTATGTGCTTTCAAGTGCACTTGGCACTCCCTCCTTTTAATTCCACATTTGAGTCTCTTAAAATATATTTAGAAAATGATTAAATCATGATATACAGAGGAAAATTTGACAACAAATTAGGCACAGGTCTGGTCATTTTAGTGTCAATATACAAAAAAAAGCATCTTACTAACACAATATTTGGTATAACCCATAAAAGAAATTTTACTTTTAAAGAAAGGAGGTCTCTAATATATATTTAAATCAGAGAAAAACAGGGAGAGACTTAGTTACAGGATGAGGTATATCGTGACTATCAATTGATGTATGCAGAAGATCCCCTGCATGCTGCAGCTGCCAAGCTAAATGTTCATCCATCTGCAGAAAATCAACCGATAACAAGTTATAGTAAATAAGTACATGCTTAAAGTCTTAAATGACAACTTACATAAAAATTGAGCAAAAGAAGATAGCTGACCCCACTGCCTTCAAAATCATGATACAGTTGTTCTTGGAGTTCACGTGCCAATATCTCATCTGCTTCTAATTGCCTTGCCCGAGCATCCGAACTATTGTTGCCATTGTCATTTAAACCTTCATTAAGTCCGTTGGTGAAACTTGGTATGGTAAACAACTCGTCTAATTCAGGATCCAAGACATGGTTCCGTGATGAACATGATGCTTCCCCGGATGAATTTCCCATTATAGTTTTAGAACTATGAGATGACTCACGTTTCCTTTGCCTTTTGGTCAGTGAGTCAGCAGTAGGATGATGTGTAGTTGACTGACCTCCCTCTGGAATAATCAGTGAGGTTGGTTGAGGTGTATGATCGGATAGAGAACCAAGAACACCGTGGCCATTTTGATTGCTCTCAGTGTAACTTCTGTCCAGTCTGTTTATATTCTGCCTGTTAATAAATCTTCCAACATTATAATTTCTCCAACCACCTTGTCTCTCCCAGTTTTCAAATGAATTTCTTGAATTATTACTGGTACCACTGGCCTCTTCATAATTGATCGCAGGGCTGCAAAAGAAGCACTTTGAATGTCCTTAAATAGTCAAAAGAAATGACAGATGGGATGATATAAACATTTAGGCAATAAAAAAGAAACTTGATATATATGTCTAAATGTCGTGTCATTTGACTCATTTCACTTTCCAAAATGAGTCTACAGACATCAGGTTTAAAAATTACTTAACCACCCCTAATTCTGACTAAATGTGCCTTTAACATAGACTTTACCATATTCCAACAAGTCAGTGCAATTTAAAATTTGAGGTTCAAATAGTCAAGATTACATCCATGGTAATCTAATTTCATGCAATTTGAGTTTAAGTAATGAAAGAAGTATCTAATTTCATTTTCAGGTGTGGCTTCAAAAGTTGAAATCACATCCTTTTATCTAAAATACTCCCTTGCCTTCATTGTGGAAGGCATAGTTCAACAATGACTAGCTATTAATGCATGAACTTCATAAAACCTAATGAACCAATATCTGGTAAATTTTAATGTCCAAAAGCATACAAATTTATGCTGGCAACAAATAGACCAAGAAAATAAATGAGGAAACAAACCCAATTTTTTAAAAAATTGCAAATTGGATAGTTTTGTTGTCTTTCCAAATTGTTTTTTCATTTATGAATTTATTAACAGGTTATTCATATATTTAATAAATGCATGCCGAGGAATCTTGCCTAACTCTTGATGCAAAGGCAGCAAGATTTCTGGGAAAAGGTGATATGACCCCAAGGCCGTTGACTAAGAAACACTTCAATCTGAAACACAGCCAGATTACCTGCTATCAGTGTGAATAGTTCCAGCATTAGTTCCATGGGATGAAGGATGAACAAGTACTCCCTTTCCTTTAACTCTACCACTACCTCTCTCTTCAGCAACTATATCATCAACACTAATTTGAGACGTTGTATTGCTAGAAACTGAATGTCCAGCATGGATCAGTTCCACATTATTGGTTTGAAGACTGCTCTGTTCAGCTGATTGTTTTGCCCTAGTTGCAATATTTTGTGGTGAAATGCACCCATTTCTTACCAATCTCTTGTGCCCTCTACCTCTTGGAGCAGTGAAGAGACGAGAAGGCAAAGAAACATGCTTTTCAGCTTTTGATTGAGATTGAGAATCATTAGACAGAGAAATGCTCTTGCCACGGTCCATAAATATATTAGGACCTGGAAGTGTTTTGTCATCTAATTTACACTTTCCAGTGACTCTTGATGTATTAGAAGAATCGGTGATTAATGGTAACGTTGAATTCCCAATACTTGCTTTCAATTCTTTCTTGTCTTCAATCATGTTATCTCTTGATCCACAATGTGAGAGAGCTGGTTTTGGTTGTTGGAACTTTCCACTCTCTTCAGTCAAATCTAAAACAGGAATACGCCCGTGAGATGACTTAGAAGGAATCTTGGAGCTTACAGTTTTCCCTTTCTCCATCTTTTCAACTTTAGAGTGTGATGTCCCAAGTCCAAAAACTTTCTCAGTTTGAGCTCTCCTAAAGATGGGACCATTTTGAGAAGGATAAGGTCTACTCGAGGATGAAGAACTCCCAATACTTGCTTTAAATTCTTTCTTGTCTTCAATTGTGTTATCTCTCGATCCACAATGCGAGAAAGCTGATTTTGGTTGTTGGACCTGTCCACTCTCTTCAGTCAAATCAAAAACAGAAATATGCCCGTGGTGAGTTGACATAGAAGGAATCTTAGAGCTTATAGTTTTCCCTTTCTCCATCTTTTCAGCTCCACTAGAGCGTGATGTCCCAAGTCCAAAAACTTTCTCAGTTTGAGCTCTCCTAAAGATGGGAGCCTTCTGTGAAGGATAAGGTTTATCTGGGGACAATATTATATAGTTTCTGCAGTTACTTATTTCATCAGCAACAGGAAAACCCTTCTCCCTCTTCTCAAGATTACCAACACGTTTTCGATCATTGTTCCCAGCATTTGATCTATCCGGAGTATCAGGAACATCTGCAATATGAACAAATTCCATATTCTCCTCCATACCCTGTTTTTCATTTTATATATATAACTATCAAGAAAATCCCATAAAACATAAAGTAATAATTATAATTGACAGCAACTTATTTGCATTAAAATTAAAATGTTGTACAGACTGAAAGAACTCTGGATATACAAATTCCAAAAATGAACAAGAAATAAAGTAATAAACACTTCACACCACAATATTGAGCATAAAAATGACTGCCAGGAATATAACAAAATATTTCGTGGGTATATGAAACACACTTTAACCAAAATAATTTAACAGAAAATATTCAAAAAGATAAAGTGAAGAATAATACAACAACAGTGAAGAATAAGAGATCCTCCTTAAAAGAAGAGAAGAAACAAACATCAAAAAACCAAAGATATCAGTGTAGCAAAACAATCCAATTCCTCAACATATCTTTTTCGAAAACGCCATAGGACCATGCACTTTACACTATATGGTAGCTATATGCCTAATCTTATCTAAAGGCAGTTGCTTATAAAGAAAAATCCCCAAAAATGGAATCTCACACCTCTAACCATACACGCCAAAGGGTAGAAAACAATGCGCATTTGAATATTTGAAATCTACAAAAAATTGCACTGTGCAAGAATCTTGAGCACACCCAACACACTCCAAAAATACTGAACAAAGAATTCCAAAATGCCATAGCAGCAAAACAAAGTAAGAAAGGATGAGGAACTGATTTCGAGCTTACATCAAGATAAAAAAAACAGACATTTCAGGGGGTACTGTGTCCACATTTTCAAATATGCCCAAAAATAATTTCATTATTGATAGAACCAGAATGACAGTGAAACAGAAATACTGTTATTTATTGGAAAAAGTAACTATTACAGAATAGAACTCCCCTGTAGCCCTGAGTTAATGCTCCTCATAGAAAAGATTATTCTCGCTTTGCCCAACCTCTAAGGTTCTAAAATAAAATAATCCATAATGCCATACTACTTGCCCTTCCCTCTAACTGTACTGCCTACTCTAAATAACTGGTCACCTCAGTAATTCCCGATTCAGCCCATCTGTTGGGCTAAGGCCAAATCCAGTATCCTAATAGTTATCATATTGGTAAAATATAATTACATAAATGTTGCAGTGTATTAATATAAAAAAATTAGCACCAACGGGACAAATCTAAAGCTTACCACCACCCCTTTATGTGAGTAAAAAAATAGTTCATATTTCTACGGATAAAAAAACTTTTGGAAAGTTAAGTTTTACAAAATTTTAGCTTTTGATGAAGCACCCAAAAAAATCCTATATCCAAATTTTTCAAAATTTGAAATTCCTAACTTTCATTTGTCTTTAGAACAAGAGAACTTTAGGGCTTTAGAAAAGTGAAAGAAAAAAAATCAAGCATACACCTAATCATGAATAATAAATTACATTCTGATGCACCCCGTCAATGTTAAGCTACACAACAATTTTGATTCTAACTTTAATAACCACGATCTAAAGATGTTAAGCATGATGGTATAGAAATCTCATGATCATCTATTCTAGTGAAAGACAACGGATAATGATCAAAGAACTAATTTTTCCAGTCACACACAAATGCAGTTAACAAAGTAGATATTTCATCCAGTGTTTTAAAGTGCAGACCACATCATGTGGTGCTGCAGCTGGCCACAGCATCTCAGTCTGTGATTGCAGACCACATAGGCCATTGTTGGCCCTCATCAGCTCGCACAGCTTTAACATAACCGCAACTGCAAATTAAAATCCTAGTTTCATCTATCACCAACAAAAAATGAGGGTTAGAACCTAGGGCTCAGGGGTCACAAATTCAAATATAAACCTAAAAAAAAATTCAACCAGTTTCTGAAAGCCACAATCAACACTCAACATGATGGTTTGAATAGGAGACAACAATTTTGAAATGAGCCCTAAAGGAAAGCAAAGATGAACAATTGCAGTTGAAATTCGAAACTAAACCCAGTAAAATTGAAGTGAAAGCAAAATGCCTACTACCCTAAGAAAACAAAAAGATGAATTCAAAATTGAAGGAAATGTTCATTTCTCATCAAGAAAAATGAAATCCCATAAATTCACTACTAACAATAATCTGACTTCACTGAATGATGAGTTCAATAATCACAAAGGGGTGGGATAATTATTCATGGCATTAACGTAACACAAAATCATACAAAGAATTAAATAAAACTGGAAATGAAGTTGCTTCACTGCATCAACGTGATTTTTCATGGTATAACCTTGTCACAAAATCAGACAAATAATTAAATAAAACTGAAACTTCAAACAAATGCACGAAAAATTAGAAAACAAAGCGAGGCACCATCAATCCAAGCTAATAAGAATTTGACAATACCTATTGATTAGGAAAAAAAGATCGAATTGTTCAAAACCCGAAAGAAAACATTACTAAATGATAAATGAAAAAACAAAATGCTACGTATTTTAAAAAAGCAGAATTCAAACAATAAAATAGAATATTTAAAAAAAAGCATACCTGATTAGTAGCAAGATTGAAAAGTGAGAAAGAGAGAGAAAGGGGGGAGAATTTATCAGTGCGGTTAACGGGTTCGATCTGTTGCGATGCAAGAAAATGTGGACTCGGGTCGGGTTGAATCGGCGAATACAAGTTGGGGAAAGAGCCCAAAAGCTTAAGATAACCACACGGTATTGGGCGGTGAAATCAAATTCCGCCTATCCTATTTTCAATTGAGTTTAAGGATGTCTCCAGAGAAATAAATTTTAACCCTGTAAAAATTATATTTGGAAGAGAAAATAAATCATATATATGTCAAAGAGTTATATTTTTTTACAAGAATGGTGAATTTACTAAAGCTCAAAGATTTACTATTGCAAACTCTCACTAAATATAGAATATCCACGTAGATATGAGAATGGTCTTTCTACAAGTACTTTAACAACACAATGTACTCGTATATTTAAGTTCTCACAAAATATGAAATATTAATAAAGTTATCCATAATTTTGCGAGGGGCAAATATAAAGAAAAAATAAAATATATATTAAAAAATATATTAAATTTAACCGATAAAGAAAAAAATTATAATAACTGATATAAAATGTAAATTAAAGAAGCAAAAAGAAAATAACAAAAGACAATAATCATTTAAAAAAGTCGAGTTTTATGACCTTTTAAAGAGTCAAATTCATATAATTAACGTTGTATTAAAAATATGATGAATATTTTTTTCAATATAAACAATTAAGTTATTTGCAAGAAAATCATGTCCATTTTATTTATGAGATGTATGTTCACAATTTTCATTGGTGACAAATCTCTCTTTGTAATTGTGTAAAATTAAGATCTAAATATAATTTTAGTCATTACAATTATAGCATATTTTTTGTTTTAGTCCTATAAGTTTTTGTGTTTGGATTTCAGTACTTGCAAACTCAAAAACAATTGTTTTTAGTTGGACCACATGGCGTGATTTTATTGGATCGCGTATGTCACTAGGGACTAAAAGCAACAAATTTTGAAATAGCAAAAATTGAATATAAACAAAAAACTTACAAGGACTAAAATCAAAAAACACTATAATTGAAAAAATTAAAATCATATTTAAACTTATAATTAATTTGCGGCAAATGCAAAATTTTAGAATAATATTAGACCGCATAAAATAGATATAAATTGTTACATGTTTTTAAAGAGGATTTTCTCTTTTCTTAGTTATTGTCATGACAGGTAAGAAATATAACAACAAATATATAAATATGATGTCACAAAATATTCTAATATCGATAAAGTGTTGGAATTAATTTACTAATCCATCATACAAGACATGCTTTCTACATATATTATATTGCGGAAACTTAATAGTCAAAGAAGCATGCTACAAACATCAAGAACGAACATAAATTTTGATTATGTACTTTAGGATCTACGACATGTTGATTAATCACAGATATTAATTAGGTTTTAGGAATACCTAAATTCATAGTTAGTCATCTCTTTGTGGTAATCTCGAATAGTACTTAAATATCGATCATGAAACACAAGATGAGGAGATGAGTAACGAAAACTTAACGACTTGTGGTTCTTCCTCAACTATTACTCCTAATACCTTAATACTCTTCAGATGGATAGAAACGACTACTTGCGGTGTGTCTAGGGGTGTGCAAAAAAATGGTTAATTGGACTATATTGGTAAATTGCATTGTATTGCACTACAAAAAACCAAACCATTTAAATGGTTCATGAATTGAACCACATATTTAAAACAATTCAGTTAACCAAACTTAATTCAAAAACCACTTTAACAATTTTAAAATATTTTTAACTTCAATTAAGATTTTTTTTCTTACAAAATTTTTGAAATTTGTTTTTCTCAAAAAGAAATACAAAATACCGAAACTTTGTATTTCGAAAAAAATCAAATAAAAAAATTAAATAATTTTTTTAAAAAAAATTTTTGAGAAAAAAATCGAAAATATTTTTTTCTTGAAAATTTTTTGATTTTTTTTAAAGAAAATCGAAAATTTTTTTTTTAAATTTTTTTATCAAGAAATTTTTGTTATCTATTTTTCTCGAAAAAACTTGAAAAATTTCTCAAAATATTTTTGGGAAAGAATTTCGAAATTTCTTTTCGAAAAAATTTTTTTATCGGGAAATTTTTTTCATCTATTTTTCTTGAAAAATAATCAAAAAAAAAATCTCCAAAAATCGATATTTTTTAATCAAAAGAATTTCAAAATTCTTTTTTCCGAATAACTAATTTTAAACTAATTTTAACTAAAAATTTGTTCAAAATATTAAACTGGTTTATATTTATAAACCAGTTTCGAACCGGTTTAGAACTGCACTGAACTTGATTTGAAAAGTGGTTTTCAAGAACTGAACCAAACAATTAATGTGGTCCAATGCGGTTCAGTTTATGCACCATGAACACAACTAGGTGTGTCCAGGGGACCGTAGCCTATATATAGAGATGGCCAATAATAATTCTCATTATTCTCAAATAAGTCATCTATGACATCCACTCATATGAACTAATTAAATAATTAATTATTAAAATAGAACTCTAATAAGCCTTTTTACTTGATTCGAGCACTGATTAATAAAAAGGCTCCTAATTAGTAAATAATAATATAATAAATAAATACATGTGTCTACGGAATAATATTGAAATATAATCATTAAATAAAATATTTAATAAAATATTAAAAAAATAAGGTACTCAAACTATAACTGTCATAACCATAAAATTAAAGTACGTTGAATAATTATCAACAAATTATATTAAGAATAGTCCAATGATAAAGAGTTGGTATATTTTTAGGCCTGTGATATAGATCTAGTTAGAAAGAGTCTTAGCTCTTGCGAGCGCCGACTCCATGAAACATCTATCAGGTTTGTAATTTTTCATCGCCGACTCTCCCATCCTCAATATCATCATCGTATCAATCATACTTTCCCATCGCTTTCATTCATCAATTGGTATTGAATTTAATTGGTCTTGAGAATTTAAAACATAGAGACACTCTCCCTTTTTTGTTTGTAGTGTTTTGTTTTTCATCCTACAATTTCAGACACCATTTTGTTTGGCCGGCATTCACGATCTTGGGTGTTGGTTTTCGTGTCTTTGTCGTGTAAATGGTTACCATGAGAAATTATCACTTCTATGGTGTGTTCTTCGTGACTCAACACCTACAAGGATCACAAAATAAACAAACACAATGTGTCAGTCATACTTAACAACCCTCTTGAAATCTTTTGCACATGTTTTAAAACATTCTTGAAACATTCCTATGAGCCAGTTGTTAAAATCTTGTATCAAAAGGTTTACCGTCGCTATCAAAATTCCAAAGGATGAATACCAGCTTTGTTTGGCAAGCTGCAAAAATCATGGTAGAGTTATTATGTCTAAAAGTGATGCACACGTTTTTTATTTTACGTGAGAAACATTTGTAGTTAAAACATTTGTAGATATCAAAATCGATAGGCTCTTGGCACGTTGTTCCCCGCAAGAAAGGATTTTATGAGTTCTATGTTTCTCTTGTCGACTTGTAAAGTGTTTGAACAATTGGAATATGGAATTTGAAACTAGATCTTCTTTGCGTATTTTTTTGGATGAAAGATTTCAATCTGAATTTGATGAGAAACACAAAGGTCCAATGTTGAATTTATATCTACAATCGGCCTTAGGGAATATTGGAGGCCAAAATCATTTTCAAAATTTCTTCTAGCATTAGCACCCCTTATCTCTTGATGAAGCAACTAACCCAAAAACCTTTGGACATTCCTGTTGATCGTTAAGGTTTTTTTTTTTACAATGGTTATGAAAAATTGTCATTATTTTGTGAATCTTATAAGATAGTAGGACATTCTATAGATAAATGTCAAAATTCTAATGGCATTGAATAGTTCACTTTATTGAAGATGCGACAATTGTAAAGAAGTTGATAAATAACTATAACCCTAAAAATACTACTACTTTGGACAAGGTTGAATTTGAAAGTATAGATAGAGATATTCAGGGGTAACAGTATTCACTGAGTTTTTAAATTTCCTTTTGTTAATCATATTCTCAATGTTGAATTAGGAGACACCCGTGTTATTCAAGAATCTTCCTCTGATCTGAAAAAAAAATTACAAGAATTACGAAGAAGCTTCTGACTCGGATTCAATTTATTTTGGAGAATCAGAAACCATTTTAGAGACTTTTCAAGAATTTGAGGTCCAGCCTTAGTCTACATTGGTCCTAACTTTTGTTTTCTTTCTACTTTAATAAACTTTTAGCTTATATAAAAAATAGTTAAATAAATTTTTATTTCTTATAAAATTTTATTTTTAATCTCTATAAAAAAATCTAAACTATGTTGTCACTAAGATTTTTTTATTCACTTTTAGTTCTTATTTAAAAAGTTTTTGTAAAATATTGATACGTTTTGTCACTTAAAAAAGTCCCTATAAAATCAAACTAGTACACTAATAGGGTATGATTATTATAAATATAATATTAATTATAACTAAAATAATTTTAATTATTTAACCTGTACAAAACATTTGTGCAACTGTATCCAAAATAGGTGGAATTACAATTATAAAAATCAATAATAATTATGCAAAAAAGTGTATAAAATATTTTTATACTTATTCAGAATTGAACTCTCAAAATAATTAGATTTAACATACTTCAACCATAAATAAGAAAATGGAGTATTATATACAAAATTAATAAAATCATGTAGAGTTCAAAGTTTTAAAATATTTTGGATTATAGTTCAATTTTATACACATAATTTTATATTTTATAATAAGTCACAGCAAGTTGAAAAATTATTAAATTACGACTAATCTCATTGAATGTGACATTTATTCTTATACGTAGAGTCACTTAGCTTTGATAACTCTAATATCCATAAAATCTATTATAGTGTCATCTTAAATGGTTTATAAATTAAATTTACGTTGTTATATCAAAATAAGACTCTAGTTATAAGTTGATCATATTTATTTAAATAGTCAATTGCAAGCATGATATAATTTTTAATTGCCTCAAGTAATTCTTTAATTGTTAATATTAAACAAATGAGAATATAATTTACAACGAGGCAACATATAATTTACTATACACTATTTGGTATCAAAACCAACAAAATTGAGCCTATTTTTCCTTTTTTTTATTACAATTATAACACTTTATAGAAATACAATAATTAGTGTTATTATTATAAGAGAGAATTTACAAAGGATATTTTTAGTCTCAAATCTCAAATATTTAGAATATATAACTTAAAAATAGTGTACGATTTTTATATTTAATTGACACAGTATATTTAGAGATTTCATAAAATAATTTTAAATACCTAAAATAAAAAATATAATATTTAAAAATCGAGCAATTTTGTTTGAATAAATTGAGCAATACTTTTGAATTGGATATAAAAATATTATGTGTATAATTTTTTTACTTAGCTAAAAATTTATTAAGAAAAAAATAAAAATTGGGGGACATAAACCTAACCCGAAAAAGATGAACATAAAAAACAAATAAAGGTTCATCGAATTAAGCAGATTTGCTCATCCTTGGACATGTATTATATAACTTGGCCTCTTTCTGTATTTTCTTTTCAAATGCTTTAGAAATCACATTTGTAAACAACTCTTCACCGGCAGTAGAAAGATTATGCAAATATCTAATAGCTAATGTTTTCTCTTCCTCATCAATGTATCTCCTACAATGTATTTCGCTAGCATCTCAATCTTTCCAAAAATTGCGCAATATCAATCAATCATGAGCAATCATAAGATTTAAATTATTATCAGTGACAATAACATTTGGATATGTCATACTCGACACCAAAGCTTTTAAGTGTAAATTGACTTCTTAATCAAAAGAGATTTGATGAACTAGAACACTATTCTCCTCTAACATTGCATTACTCTAAAAAACTACAATGCACCTATCTAGATGTTGATGATCTTCTCTTTTGGTTGTGTTATCTAAATAAGATGAGATTGATCTATAAACCCCATCAATTGCATCATGATCTTTATCATCTTCTTGGCATAACTCAATCTTAACATTTCCTAAAGGGTGTGAATCTGCTACCACTTCCTCATGAGTGAATGTTGGGGAATCATGCGATGGACATTAAAACTTTTTTAAAATCATTCTCATGAGTGAAAAAATTGTCTTTAGCCAATGAACACGTAAACACAAAATTTCACAAGAAGGTTTCATGTGTTTACCTCTAGAAGCGTCAAGGAGACAAATCACTCCCACCAGATGCATAGTGTCTTTATTTGGTCCACGTGAATGGTCGCTTTGGAATGGCATTGGTGCTAGTTTACGACTATAGTAAGGAGGCAAAACAAAAACTATACATTCTAGGGTTTATTTAGAAGAGGCACAATAAATATATATATATATATATATAGTGTGCATTTCTAACTTTTGTTGTCTTAGAGCCTTGTACTCTACAAGCCCATCATTTAATTTAATTTAATTAAATTATTATTCAATTAAATAATAATGATTAATTAAATATTTACTTTCCGATTCAACTGTTCAATTGTGTGACCCATATGTTCCCATTTAATTGATAATAATATTAAATTTATATTAAATATTATAAACAATGAGTGACATCTAGTAATGCATCATTGCTACCCAATTAATGAGAAAATCGATGATACGAATTTAACCTTACCGTGACCACTATTTACCGTGCAGTAATTATCCATTTGTTCAAATGTCTAATTGAACCCAAGTCACAATGTGTCTCATCGTTGCATTGTCCAATTATTTATTTATTGATTCCATAACAGACACGTAAATATCAATGGACTCGATACCACATATTGATCAATTCCAGCATGGCCATGCATTTTCACGACATCACTCTATCAATCGACCCAAGACGTAACTCCTGTTACGTAGGAGGGAAGAATCCTATCTACATCACTCACACTTCTCCACATGGTTTATTGCAAGACTAATAACCACATTTATGATTGTTTTGTTACATACAACGTTTGATTACCTTAAAGCCTACAACTCCTCATGTAGGGATCATAGTGACTTCAAGTCGAAAGACTACTCACTATGTTCACATGAGAATCACTAATGACACTTACACAACAATTATGTAGCATTTTCATGGTGGGTCAATCCAGCATAAATATTACTCCTAATATTTATACCTATGTGATGACTTAATATCTTATATTCATGACCCATGAGATGTGGTCATCAGTCAACTCACATGATAGTCTCGATGTATTATTTTTGTCTTAATTAACAATAATATTTTGACTATGGATATTTAAGAATAGCGTTCTTAAAGTTCAATAGGGTCTCACGATCAAGTCACACTTGATGTTTTATTGGCCGAACTATTCATTCTAAGGACTTTATTACATTATATGATTAATAACATATTAAGCGATGCCTTGTACATATATCCGAATTAAATGCTTCATCATGATTCTTATAAATTATTTCTTGATAAAAATCTTGAATAATCGTGTTGCCTCCTAATTCAATGTTGATCTTATCAACAAAAGGAGAGTTAACAACATGATGAGTACTAACACCATAACTTACTTTAGTTGCAACTTCAAATACAACACTGACAGGAGCTTCAATGTTTTTTGGGACATGTTTCGTTACGAACCTTTCAACAACTCCAACATCTTCAAGAGATTGAGTAAATCCATGACCATTATAATATTTTCTACATTTATCTATAGAATGACCTATAACCTTACAAGACTCACAAAACAATAGAAATTTTTCATTCTCAATATAAAAAAAAATGCATTTCCTTCATGTTCAACAAGAATATGATCTCTCATTTCTTGTATCAATTCCAAATTGACCAAAACTCGAGCGAAATGTACCAATGTTTTTGAGTTGGTCAATTTATCAAGTGACAAATGGGTGCCAATACTTGAAGCGGTTGTAAAAATGATCTTTGGCCTCCAATATTCTCAAGGAAGATTGTAGATACGAATTCAATACTATGTATTTGTGTTCCTTGCCAAATACGGATTGAAATCTTTCAACAAAGAGGAAACATGAAGAATACCTGATTTCATATTCCATCTTCCCACTGTTCAAATGTTTTGTAAATCATCATGAAAAACAAAGGAAAATGGTAGAACCAAGTTGGTTTGAAGAACTATGACTCTTACTTATTTTGATGATAACAAACTCAGTTTATGGGATCAATTTAAAAGCACTAACGTTTTGATTAAGTGTGCAGTTCCCAGATCAAGTGAATTTTATAGGATCTTATGTTGTATCCTCTTTTGATTGGACTAAGACAAAGGAACAACAAGACTTTGAAGGTGCAAACACGAGAAGGGGAGTTGAATTGTGTTTGCCAAACTCAAATTCTTTTTGTTGTTTTTGATGAATGTTGATTTAAGTTACTTGTTGAATAAATAATCAGATTAAGAAGCAGATAATAACAACATAAGAACACAACAATTTATCCTGGTTCACCATTAACTTGGCTACATCCAGTCCCTTCACTCCGAAGGCTTTAATCCACTAATTCAAAACACTTTGAATTACAGCACCTGACCCTCCAAGCCAATCTTCTCAAACAGCCTGACAACCCCAGACTTTTGAGGAATAACAACACCTTGACCCTACAAGCCAAGTCTTCTCAAACAACCTGACAACCCCAGACTTTTGAGGAACAACACCTTGACCCTACAAGTCAAGTCTTCTCCTACCAATCTGACAACCTCAGATTGAAGAAGGAATATACACCACTATCGGGTTAGATTACAAGGGTTTGGAACTCTGCATTGTTGCTTCTAGAAAGCTAATTGTTGCAATGACTTTCACACTCTTTAGTTGCTTCTGAAAAGCTGATTATAATGATGCTTCTCTTGAGTAGTTGCTTCTGGAAAACTGATTATAACATTGACTCTCACTCTCTGAAAACACTTAGAGCATATTTCTTTTTCGCACAAGTATTTCTCTCTTTTGAACTCTCGGATGACTTTTAATTGTAAGCTTGAGTTCTTATGTTTTTCAGTGCCTAATGTTGTGGCCTAAAGCCTCCTTTTATAGCTGAAATTAGGGTTTTGTCCAAGCTTATTTTTGAGATAAATCTTGCTTAGATTTCCTTTGAAAATTCTGTTGGCCAATCCTGTTTTACTTTAATTTTGAACCGTATCTTCTTGCTTCAAATTTCATTCGAATTTCCTTAAAGTCTTCAGTGATTTTTGAATCAAATCTCCTTAATACTTTGATCAGATTTCTATAAAAAATCAATCAAGTCTTCTTCGAATTTTAATTAAGTCTTCACTGATCTGCATCATGATTTAAATATGGACCATATGATCTGCTGATCTGGACCAAGTCTGGACCATGTGATCTGATGTGTACCATTCTGTTTCCTGGTCTGGACAATGTAACCTTCTGATCTGGACTATGTGATATTCTGATCTAGACCTGTGATCTTCTGATCTGAACCATGTGATCTGTTCTAGACCATGCTATCTTCTGTTCTGGACCAAGTCTACACCAAGTCTTCTATTCTGGACCAAGTCTGGAACATGTCTTCTGTTCTGGACTGAGTTATCTTCTGATCTCTGTTTCCTTCTGGTCTGACCAAGTCTCCTTCTGGACAAGATTACCTTCTGGTCTTTCGAAGTCTTCTTCTGGACAATGTTTCCTTCTGGTATGGACCAAGTCTCCTTCTGGTCTGGACCAAGTCTCCTTCTGGACCATGTTTCCTTCTGGTTTGGATCAAGTCTCCTTCTGGACTATGCTTCCTTCTGATCTGGGCCATGAATAATATCCTCTGATAATGTCATTGTTTCTTCCCTTTGATGATAGCCTCTGATGTTTACCTTTGATGACATTCATTGATTCTTGCTTCTGATGGGATCCTCTGGTATCCTCTGGAGGTATCTTCTGGTATCCTCTTATGACATCCTCTAGTATCCTCTGGATGCGTCCTCTGATGACATCCTCTAGTATCCTCTGGATGTATCCTTTGGTGATATCTTCTGGCCGTATCTTTTGGTGATGTCATCCTCTGATGACATCTTCTACTTCTGATTTGTATTTTTTGGAGGTATCTTCTGGTTGTATCTTCTGGTGACGCCATCCTCTGATGACATCCTCTGGTGACGTCATCCTCTAGTGTAACCTCTGGTGACACCATCCTCTGATTTTTCACATCCTCTGATTTTTCATATCTTCTGATTTTTCATTCTTCTTCTAAGTCAAAATATGATTTTCATAAAATACTTTTGTTAATATCAAAACTTTAATTGAAAGAACCAACTTGGTTCCAATAGACTTCGCTTCACTCTGTTTCTCTAAGTATGGTGAAAGCACTTTGGCACGCACATCAAGTGATGAAAGCAACACTCTGATTCAGTTAACTCTGATAATGCAAGCAATGCTCTAACTCTAGTGACTCTGAAAATACATGATATGTTTTGTTTTAGTTGCCTCTGATGAATGCAGTTATGCTCTATTCGTTTACCTCTAATAAGCTTAATAAACAAGTGATTGTCTACCTCTGATAATCACATCATACATCAAGTTTCTGATCGTCTGATTCTGATTTATGATGCATGCTCCGAAAGAATTCAACACTCTGATGAAAGTCAATGCTCGAAAGAAGACAAAGCCTTTGTGCATCCTCATATGAACATCCTAAATCTGCTACTTGTTTGAAGGTTTATGAGACATGCTCTGATCATCGTATCTTCTGTTTCCCCGTCTTCATAATAAGATATGCTGAATCAATTACAAGGGCACATTTTAAAAAGTTGTAAATAATTCAAATGTTCTTGTTGATAAGATTTTGATCATATCTTCTTTAAATATATTGAACATATTTTGATCACACTTTGTAAAGTAAAATATATTGTTCTCATAAACTAATTTTGTTAACATCAAAACTCTAAGTATAAAACCAACTTGGTTCCAACAAAGTTTTCTATAAAAAAATCATTCTCCAAAGATTTGAAATGAAACTTCATGATTTATGCATTCCTCACTTGAAAAACAAGAAACACACAAATATAAGCACATACAGCCTCCTCCGCACTTTTGCTCTCAATCACTCGTTTTACCTAAGTGGTGAGATAAGTTTTTGAGAGAACAAATTCGTAAACATTCTCTTGTGAGAGCTTTTTCAAAAATCCTAAACATATTCTCTTGTAACCTAGCCCAATAGTGGTTGCTCTCCTCAACAGCTTGACTGTACTAAGCTAGAAGGTTGAGAGGGCTTGAACACAATCAGTTTGACTAGTAGGTGTTGAGGGAAAGTGTAACTCTAGGGTGAAATAGTGGATTAAATCTTTCAAGTTGAAGGGATTGGACGTAGCTATTGTGGTTTTGGTGAACCAGGATAAATCGTCTATGTTATTTTTTTGTTTATATGTCATGTTTTCCTTACAGTGGCTTAGTCACATTAAAATGATTTTAAAAACAAACACAATTCATACCACCATTTCTTGTGTTTCCTATTCTAAAATTGGCATCATAGCCCAGTCTCAAACTTGAGCACTTAACCGTGTTTGAGTGAAGATCTGTTATTATGACTAATTATGGTAAAGAAGTTATAGGTGAAAATGTTAATAGGTATCCCGTGTTTGATGGAGAAAGATTCGAGTACTGAAAAGACAGACTCATAAGCTTCTACATCTCTCACGATCTTGAACTCTAGGACATAATCGAAGATGGCTATGAGGCTCCAAAAGATGCTGCTGGTGTTGATATATCCAAAAAGGATTTCGACGATGATCAAAGAAACAATAAAAAATGCATCATAAAGCTAGAACCTTCATGATGAATGATATCACCATCAAAGAGTTTGAGAAATGCAGTAACAACGAAACAACAAAGAGTATCTTTGATGCTCTGGTTCTCAACTACGAAGGAAATAAGCAAGTACATAAAGACAACACAAATCTACTCGTTAGAAAGTATAAACTCTTTCAAATGAAAGAAGATGAAGGAATTGAGAAAATATTCTCTATATTCCAAACTCTAGTTTCTGGGCTGAAGGTTATCCAAAAGAGTTTCACTACCTATGACCATGTCAAGAAGATTCTCACAAGTCTTCCCAGCAAGTGGGGACCAAAGGTAGCAGCTATTCAAGAGGCTAAGGATCTAAATAAACTGCTATCTAGAAGAGCTGATGAGTTTACTTAGATCCCATGAGATTGATCTGGTTGAAGATGAGCCCAAAAAGAAGTCAAAGTCCTTGGACCTCAAATCGCAAGGAAAGCAAACAAATTCTAAGGCTTTACAAGCAACTAAAGAATTAGAGGAAAGCGAATTGGAAAGTCAAAGTGAAGACTCATATGATAAAAAGTTGTCCTTTATCTCAAGATAAATCCACCACATGTGGAACAACAGAAAGAAATATTTTCCCAAAAGAGATTTGAAACAATCCCAAATAGCAAAGAAGGAAGTGAAAAGAAGAAACTCATCTGCTATGAAAGCAAGGAATTAGGTTATTTCAAATCAGAATGTCCTAAACTTGAGAAAGGAAAATCCCAGAGGAAAAACTTCAAGACAAAGAAGAAAGGTCTTATGGCTACTTGGGATGACTCCGATGAATCATATGATGAAAAGCATGCAAACATGGCTCTAATGGAATATACTCAATCTGACTCTAACAATGAATCTGCTAATGAAGAAATTGAGGTATTCTATGACCTATCTCGTTGTGAACTCATAAATATGATTTTCTTATGAGAGGACATAGATTTCTTAAGATTAAAAACATGATTTGGAAATTCAGAACTTTCAAAACCTAGGGGTTGTTTAACATAAACTTCTTCACTTATATAACCATTTAAAAAAGAACTTTTAACATGCATTTGAAATATTGTAATGTTATTATTTGCAGCAAAAGAAAGTAGCATATGAATAGCTTTTAACTTGGCCATTGGAGCAAATGTCTCAATGTAATCAATGCCCTCTTGCTGACTGTAGCCTTGTGCGACAAGTCTTGCCTTGTTTCTGACCACTTCACCTTTTTCATTTAGCATGTTTATGAAAACCACTTGGTTCCAATAATGTTCTTCTTTGGTCTAGGTACTAGATCCCAAATATCATTCCTCTTAAATTCATTTAACTTTTCTTGCATTGGAAGAATCCATCCATCATCTGCCAATGCTTCATCAATAGAGGTAGGCTCAAATGATGAGAGTAAGACAAACAAAGTGGTATCTTTTAGTGATGATCTGGTCCTCAAAGGATCACTTGCACTTCCAATGATTAGAGTTTCAGGATGAGATAACTTGTATTTCCATCCTGATCTTCCTTTTGACTTATCTTGACTTTTTCTAACTTGATTAGATTCATCCTCTGAAGATTTGTCACTTTCTTTTGATTTTCTTGTATCCTCTGATTCCAATAAACTTGCACTATCATCATCTTGCTCTGACTTTTTAAGGTCAACTTGTTTGTCATCAAATTTAACATGTATTGATTCTTCCACAATTTGAGTTTCCCTATGAAACACTCTATAAGCCTTAGATCTTTTAGAGTACCCAATGAAGGTCCACTTTTGAGATCTAAAATCAAATTTACCAAGCTTATCATTAGTGTTAAACATATAATAAGTACAACCAAATGTTTAAAGTAGGAAATGTTAGGCTTTTTACCTTTCCACAATTCATATGGTGTTTTATTCAATATAAACGTAATTAAGACTCTATTTTGAATATAACATGCAGTTTTAATTGCTTCAGCCTAAAAGTGTTTTGTAACATTAATCTCATTTAACATGGTTCTGGCCATTTCTTGGAGTGATCTATTCTTTCTTTCTGCAACTCCATTTTGATGGGGTGTTTTAGGAGAAAAGTTATGAGAGATTCCATTCTCATCACAAAAAATTTCAAAGAACCTGTTTTCAAATTCTCCTCCATGATCACTTCTAATTGTTACAATCTAAATACCCTTTTCTTTCATTACATTTTTTTTGCATAATGTGATAAACGCTTTGTGGGATTCATTCTTACTTTTTAAGAATTTTACCCGTGTCCACCTAGTGTAATCATCTACTATAACAAAGCCATATTTCTTTCCACTTAAAGAGATTGTTTTCACTAACCCAATATGATCTATATGTAAGAGCTCAAGGGGCTTTCAGGTAGAGTTTGAGTTATTAGGGGTAAAGGGATTCTTTGTTTGTTTTCCCTTTTTACAAGCTTCACACATAATTTCAGTTTTGTAACTAAGCTTAGGTAAACCTCTGACTAGTTGAAGTTTATTCAATTTGAAATTAATGTAGTTTTGCATGACCTAATCTTTTGTGCCAAATTAGTTTCTCTTCATTTATTGACATAAGACACTTAACATTTTGTTTCTCTAGACTAAACAGATTTATCTTATAAATGTTGTTTTGCCTCTGACCTGTAAAGAGTACAGATCCATCCTTCTGACTAATTGCCTTGAATGTTTTTTTAAATAAATATAATATCATAATTATTATCACTTAACTAACTAATACTTAATAAATTATGCATAAGACCTTTTACAAACAATACATATTTAATAAAAAGGGAAATACCATTACCAATTGTACTTTGACCAATGATCTAACCTTTTTGCTTTCCTCCAAATGTCACTGTGCCTCATTTGCTCAATGTTAGTTCTTGGAACATAGACTTTTCTCCTATTATGATCCGTGAGCATCCACTATCCATGTACTGTAATTGGTGTTTTAACTTAATTGCTGAGGACATCTGCAATATAAACAATTTTTTTCTTAAGCACCCAAATATGGTTGGATCTTGGTTTGTTAGTCTTGAAAGGTTTCTTGTTGTTCCTTGTATTTAACACGGGACAATACAATTTGGAGTGACCTTTCTTAGAGCAAACAATTTGGAGTTACAGTTTATTCAAATCCTAGACCTCTTATACCATTTCTACTAACTTCATAAATCATAGAAGCATACTTGCTTCTTTCCATACCATTAGCAAGAAAATCCTGAAATACTTATTCACGCTTATCAGAGTTACATGTGGTATTTTCAGTTGATGTTGAATTGTGATTACTTTTCAGAGTTAGATTTTTAGCCTTAAGTTCAGCAATATCAGTTTTCAGTGTTTCATTTTCTGTTTTAACTTCAGCACTTTGATTCTTTAAATTATTATTTTCTTTAGTTAGGTTTTCATTCTCATTGCTTAATGTTTTTAGCTTTAAAGACAATTTGTGATTCTTGTTCAAGAAGTCATATATAACAATAAATAATTTGTGATTCTTATTTTCTTTAGTTAGGTTTTCATTTTCATTGCTTAATGTTTTTAGCTTTAAAGACAATTTGTGATTCTTAGTGTTTTTAGCTTCATCTGCTGATTCACATCAAGAGTCAGAATCTGTGTTGGATCCAGAGGCAGAGTTGGTATGAGCCATCAGAGCCAAATTTTCTTGCTCTTATTCATCAGAGGATTCATTAGAATCATCCCACGTAGCCATCATACTTTTCTTCTTGGGTATTGGAATATTTCTTCTAATGTATCCCTTTCTCTAGATTTGTACATTCTAACTTGATATGTCTAGGTTCATTGCATGCATAACAGATGATGCTTTTCTTGTCAGATTTATTATCCTTTCTCTGCTGGACTTTTGGAATATCTTTGGGGAAATTTCTTCTTTCTGTTGTGCCAAATCTTTTGAATTTTTCTGAATATGAAAGCTAGTTCCTCTTCCTTTGAGTCTCCATTATGATTCTCTAAATCATCATCCTATGATTCTAGTGTCGCTTTCCGAACTTTCTTCTACTTGGATTTCAAAGCCATGTTTGATTACTTCTTCTTGGGCTCATCCTCTGCAAGTTCAATTCATGCTATCTAAGAGAGTTGATTAATTCTTCTAACTTAAAAATATTCAAATCCTTTGCTTCCTTAATGGAAGTGATCTAAGGTCTCCACTTGCTTGGAAGAATTCTTAGTATGTTCTTCACATGATCATCAGTAATATAACTCTTCTCAAGTATATTTAATCTTGAGACTAGAGTCTAGAATCTGGAAAACATTGTTTCAATGTCTTCATCTTCTTCCATCTTGAACAACTCATACTTTTTGACTAGGAGGTTGGCCTTTTCTTCTTGAACTTGCTTGCTTCCTTCATAGGTCAGAATTAGACTATCATAGATACTATTTGTTATCTCCTTGTTGGTGCACTTGTCAAACTCCTTGAATGTGATTGCATTTATCATGACTATTCTGGACTTATGATGCATCTTTTACATTTTCTTTTGATCAGCATCCATCTCTTTTTATTTGAAATCTCAATACCATCAATATTCTTTGGAGCAGTATAACCATCTTCCACCAAGTCCCAAATTTCAGGATCTTTTGAAATAAAGAAACTTCTCTACATGTCCTTCCAATACTCAAAACGTTCTCCATCAAATAGAGGTGGTCTGTTGATGTTTCCTCCAACAGCTTTTTCACTGAATCCAGACATAATGAACCTTTGGATCATTCCTCAAACAATATAAAGTGCTTAGCCTTGGGACCGAGCTTTGATGCCAATTGAAGGTGCAAACACGAGAATAGAGGGTTGAATTGTATTTTACTAAGTTGATAACTTTTTCATTATTTGATTAAACTGGTTCAAACTTGATGATTTACTTGGAGTAGAAGCAATAACAAAACTACATAATATAGGAATAAAGTGACACAAGTAATTTATCCTGGTTCACCACTAACTTGGCTATATCTAGTTCCTTCACTTAGAAGGATTTAATCCAGTAATTCAACAACATGAATTACAACGCACTGACCCTCCAAGCCAGTCTTCTCAAACAGCTTGACAACCTTAATTTTGAGGAAAACACACACCATGACTCTACCATCCAAATCTTCTCCATACAATATGACAACCCCAGATTGTTTAAGGCACACTAACACCATAATCGAGTTTGAATACAAAGGTTTGGAACTTGAGTAGTTGCTTATAACAAGCAAATTATAACAATGACTATCACACTCTAAGAAAAGCACTTAGTAAATATTTCTCATTCAAACAAGTGTTTCTCTCTTTGAACTCTAAGATGAATTTCAAATTTTGAGCTTAAGTTCTTATACTCTTTTATGATTTTTCGATGATTTTCTTCTTCAACCTTGAGATCTATTTATATATAAAACTTGAGCTTCAATTTAGTCTTTGTTTAATTCTGAATTTTAACTTCATTCTTAGCTTAGTCAACAATGATCTTATTCAAAAATAATTCTGAACAACATGCTTTTTGATAATATGTTCTTTAGCCAATTCTTTATTTCTAAATCCTATCTGAGCAGTTCGTCTAGATTACTATGTTCGTATCTTATTCAGATTGATTTTTTAAATTCTTCAGATTGATTGGTTCCAGCATCATCTACTTATGGATGGTACAACATCAGAAAGCCAAGTGCAATTTGTCCAGAAAGCTCATAACAGCCCATTCATCAGGCTCATTCAGGGATGCTCCATCTCCTTTTCCTGATCTTCTTTTGGATCCTTTAGTGCAATCCGTCCAAAAAACTCCATACAATTGCATTTGCGAGCCCCTCTACATCTCCCTTTGGCCCCATTTTCAATCCCTCTCAATTTGTTAACAAGGAATATTTTGAACACCTTGAAGCTAAGACTAAGACGTTTATGGAGAAGACTGCCAATAATAAGGAGAATATTTATAATACCCTTAGTATAACTCTGGCTAGGCTCACAAATCCAAACCCTTAGTTGCTTGTTTTTTTTCTTCTGTATTTTGTTGTACTATTTTTTGTTTCTCTGTATTTTTCTTTTTCCTCTCTTTATGTCTGATGACAAAAGAGGGAGAATGTATTTTTGAGAAATTTTAAGCAATGAATTTTGTCTTATTCTGAACTTCAATTATTAATGCACATTGAACTAATATGTCAGAATATACTTCATCTTATGAATTGAACATGCATATTCTATTTTACTCATTTCTTTTATTTTTTTAAAATGAACCAACAATTACCAAAACTAATTTTTTAACACTTTTTTTAACACAATTTGATTACTAAAGTATTACTAATATTTTATAAAAAGTAATTAAAGTAATTACTCTTTTAAAATACATTAATAACCATAACTCTCATATTCACAATATTAACTACTGTTATTACTATAATATTTTACAAAATAATCACATAAAAATACTACTAGCTTTATAGAATAGTCAAAATGATAAAGTAAGTAAATATAATATTAATAATTTATATTGATTACTAAATCACAATAAATACGTATAAAATCATCATATCATAGAAAATATATAAAAATAAAGAAATTAATCACAATATTACTAGTATCTTAAGACAATTATTTAGCTCAATTTATTTTGAAAGGAAATCTGAAGATATGTTTTTTATTTAAATGAAGCTCAATTGGTCAAGTTATTTTTGCAAGAGAATCCAGCAAGATTCAGCTCGAATTTAAGAAATGGAAGAGGCCCTAATTTTCATCTATAAAAGGAGGCTCAAGGCAGAATGCTCAATATCGAAAATCACAAAAGAGTCATACACTTCCAAAGCAACCACTCTCAAATTTTCATATAAGTCAATTGTGAGTTTCAGCTTTCAAGAAGCAAGTACTCGGTTATTTTCTTTCCACTGTGGCAAATCTAAGTTGTTGAAGTAGAGTCTACAATCTGAGGGAGTCAATTGAGGTAGCAGGTTACTTGGCAATTAGATAGGGTTGTATATAAGTTGTTGAAGTAGAGTCTACAAACTGAGGGATTCAGAAAGGGTAGCAAGGTACTTAGCAATTAGATTCATAGTGTTGTGAATTCTTCTACAATCTGGGGTGTCAGATTGGCTGAAGAACAGGAGTTGTTTTTCCTCAAAGAAGTCTAGGATTGTTATACTATTTGAGAAGACTGACTTGGAGGGTCAGTAGCAAGGTTGTAATTCAAGGTTGAATTAGTGAAATCCTTCAAGGCGAAGGGACTGGACGTAGCCTCGTTAACGGTGAACCAGTATAAAATCTGTGAGTTTTTATTTTTATTTTTATCCGCTGCTAACTCTGTTTTAATTATACATCAAGTTTTGTTTTGAAAGTATTAAAACAGGAAAAGTATTCAAGTTAAGTCAAACACAATTCAACCCCCCCCCTTCTCGTGTTTGCACCTTCAAAAATATCTCCACAAATATCTAATGCAAAGCTACATGTAAACTCACTCAAAATGTTATTCTCTAAAATACTTTTTTCTAAAATACAATTGTTTTATAGAAAAATAAATTAAATAACTAAACATAATATTTATAATTTCTATTACTCATTAAATCTAATATATATACAATTATCAAATCATAAGAAACTCACAGTTATAAGGAGAAGTAATAATAATATTAATAATATTAATAAACATATATTCTAAAATAATTTTAACACCAAATTAATTTCTTTAAAATCCTTTTTAATTAATAAAATAGTTGATTATAAAATTTGGGATGTTACACAACCACTGGAAGTTCCAGATGAACAACATTAGAGGAGATGGGTCATCCCTTGATGAGCATTCTGACGTGGCTGTCAGGAGCTTTTTGGACCGATTGCTCTAGGCTTTCTGAATTTGTAAGATCATAGATAGACGATTTCAACTATTTGTATAAAAATTGTAGAGTTATGAGAGGCCAACTGCATTCTATGATCCATGTTGTCCCTTATTGAATTGGTGACAAACGAGATGACCTTGTTCCACTTGGTTGAAACATCATTAGGATCCAAACTTTGAGCATTCTTATTGCGGGCTATAGTGATTTTGGAAATAAGAGAAGTAATGAAGGAGTTGAGGTTTAGGAAGCCAGATGGAATGAAATGTGTGAGGCGAATGAGGCTTAGAGGGATGGTGGAGGTTGCAGATTCAAAGTGAAAAGGGGTAGTGGGAAGTGTAGATGAGTCTTATGATGATGTATCATAGGCTAAATCAATGATGACTTGAGCTGTTGTGTCGACTTCTTTGTGAGGTAGGGTTAGATGCAGGTGTGGATAATGTAGGTGTTTGTGGAATGTTGGAGTTGGGATGTGTTTGTGGTGTGTTAGTTTTATGGTTGATGGTGTTGGGTTTTAAGTGTTGGTCTTGAGAAGAAGGGTTTTATATGGGAGGTAGCAAAGTGTTCGACTAAGGTTGCCTGAAACATATCATCTGAGGTGTTAAAGTTTGAGTCAGCTAGCGTAATAAGTGGATGATCAGAAGGATGGACAACTAAGTTTGTATTTTGGGTAGAGGGTGTGAGAGGTTATGGTTCAGGTTGTTTATTACTACTCGTATTACCAAAAATAACAGAAGGAGTAGTTTTCTCAAGATTGGATGTTAGCTTCGTCCATATTGGCCTCTATTTCTTCTTCTTTGTCCTTTATTACACATATTGTCTTGTCAACCCTTTTTCTTTTCTTCTCAAAGGGGAAGGAAAATTGGGTAGAGGAAGGCAAATTGGAGACATCTCTTGATTGGACAGACACGTGATTAGGTATTCTATAACTACTACTTTATTATCTTACTAAAATAAAGGAGCATTAGCGTCCTCAACCATAGATGGAATGGCTTGAGATCCACTAGTTTGACTAGATATCCTTCTGGCATCACCACTGGGCTGAATGCATTACTTAGGAGAGATTAGTCTCATCTTGATGACGTTGGATATATTGAACAAGGGTGCAGAAAAATTAACCATGTGTTCTTCTTGGGTAATGCCTCTTAGTTCCTCTAGAGCCTAAATGAGGGGAGTTTTCACCAGTATTGCTGTGATGAGTCTACGGTAGTGGATTGTCCTTATCTTCCCTGACCTACAATTGATGACCTTATGTTCCAAAATAAGGTTTGGAAGATTGGTCTTGATCGTTTGGAAGATATTCAATATTAGACCCTTCTAATCTTTGCTAACATGGTCCACTAACCCACATTTGGGTACTACACACAATCAAGATCTTGAATAGTACTTTGTATCTAGGTTTCAAGTGGACTGATATGGAGTTGACCTTAGGATCTTCGAACAATTCCTTATTGATGTTGAATGAGCCAACCCTTGACTCATAACCATTCTCAAGCAACATCCCATCATCAGGACATATGGTGAAAGTTGCTAGGGATTGTTGGGTAATCTTGATAGGAAGCCCTAGCACGGTACTAGATACTTCTGTGCCCGTGGTTGTGCCAGCAAATCTCCAAAATTCTTTAACCAGAACATCCAAAGCCACTTCTTGTTCAACGTTAAAGTACTCAAACCATCCTACACAAGCAAAGTGTTCAATGAAATCAAAATCATTTTAAGAAAGCGTGGAGAAATTTACTTGGAGTTCATGGAGAACTTCTAATTGTCAAGATTGTATTGCATGGTAGAAACTTACGAGACATTTCCTAGTATAGGGTTTTTGGATGTACTCGAAGCCATTGAAGTAGGAGAAACTAAGAGATTTTCCAGAAATTTCAGGGTTTGAAAGATAGAAAGTATGAGAATGCATGAGGGTTGTGAGTGATGAATGGGTTTTAGGAAAACATTTCAGTTTTTAAAACAATAACTAACATGCATGTGTAACACACGTGAAAACCACTTGTCAGAGTATCACAGACCAAGCACAACTTACAAGAAGACTGTTCTTATTAAAATTAATTGATTTTAGATTGACTAGAGACACAAGTAAATCCAATTTCAAATACGGCAGAGCATAGATACACATTTAACCATTTACTATGTTTTACCAAAAGCAAAGATACTGAATCTTCAATATCATTCTTTTATAAACAAAATATTTAGATTTTTCTTTATAACATTGATTTTGTCCGCATCAATGGGTTTTGTGTAAATATCAGCCCACTAATGATCAATGTCAACAAATTTAATGTCTAAAATATCCTACTAGACATTATCCCTTATTAAATTATGTTTAATCTCTATATTTTTTTCTCTTCAATGTAAAATACGGTTTTTGGTTAAACATATAGCTGAAGTATTATCGCAAATGATATGAATATTACTCTCATTGATTTTGAAGTCTTCTAATTGATATTTCATTCCCAATAGTTGAGTGCTACATTTGGCTGTTGAGATATACTCTGCTTCTACTGTAGACATAACAATAGTCTTTTGTCTTTTGATTGACTAGGAAATTAGATTTTCACCAAGAAATGTATAGTTTCCACTGGTGTTTTTCTTTTCTAACTTGTCTCCAGCATAGTCAGCTATGCAGAAACCTACTAACTTGTACTAAGAGGATGGCTTATAACACATACCAAGGTCAATACTGCCTTTCATATATCTAAAGATCCTCTGAACAACTGTTAAGTGGAAATCTTTAGGATCAAACCGAAATTTGGCACATACACACATTAAGCAAAATATAAGGTCTAGACGCAGTTTGGTAAATAAGGGTGAAGGTACAAACACGAGAAGGGGGTTGAATTGTGTTTGACTAACTTGAATACTTTTTCTGTTTTTGCAGTTTTATAACAAAACCTGATGTCTGAATCAAACAGAGTTAACAGCGGATATAAAATAAAAATAAAAAACACAATTTTATACTGGTTCACCATTAACGAGGCTACATCCAGTCCCTTCACCTTGAAGGATTTCACTAATTCAAAACCTTGAATTACAACAATACCACTGACCCTCCAAGTCAGTCTTCTCAAACAGTCTAACAATCCTAGACTTTTGAGGAATACAACACCTTGACTTCTTAAGTCAAGTCTTCTCTTACCAATCTGACAACCCTAGATTGTAGAAGGAATTACAACGCCTTGAATCTAATTGCCAAGTAATCTGCTACCACTTATGACTCCCTCAGATTGTAGACTCTACTTCAAAAACTTAGATCTAACAGAAGGGAAAGAAAATTACACGAGTGCTTGCTTCTGGAAAGCTGGAACTCACAATTAACCTCACTGAAAACTCGAGTGTTTGCTTTTGGAAGTGTATGACTCTTTTGTGATATCCGATACTGAGTCTTCAGTCTTGATCCTTCTTTTTTAGATGTGAATTCGGGTCTCTTCCAAGCTGAAATTCAAGCTGTATCTTGCTGGATTCTCTTGCAAAAATACCTTGACCAATCGAGTTTAATTTAAATAAAAAACATATCTTTTTAGCTCCAGATTTGCTTTCATAAATAACTTGGGCCAATCCTGTCTTTAATTAATTCTGGAACAAATCTTTTTTCCCGCCAATAGCTTCAGAATTCCCATACAACTTCAACTTATTTTTGTATCAAATCCTTTTAATACTTTGATCAAATTTAATCAAATCTCCACTGATTATCATCTTGATTAATTCTGGATCGTTTGATCTTCTGCTCTAGTCCACATCTGGACCATACTAAGTGATCTGCTGTGAGCCTCTGATTTCGGCCAACACTGGACCACACTTTCTAATCTTCTAATCTTGGCCAACCTGGTCTAGCAAACTGATCTGCTGTGATCCTCTGATCTCAGCCAATGCTGGACCACACATTCTGACCTTCTGATTTCGGCCAACACTGGGCCCTATACTTAAACTTGACCATTGATATGAACCTTTTCCCTCTGATCTGGACCAATTCTGAACTGGGTTTGGATTTAACTGAAATTAAATCTGGACAAAGGATATTTAATTATGAACATTTACCTCTTGATCTGGATCAGGTCTGGACATCATTTCTTCTGATCTTGACTGAGTTTTATACTCTAAATCATGCTATCTTCTGGTCTGGTTCAAATCTGGATTAAATCTCTTGTTCTGGACCCATTAATTTATCCTATGATTAAGTCAAGGTCAAGTCTGGACTGTTTATCATTTCACTGCCAGGCTATCTTCTGGTCATAATATTTTCTGGACTAAGTCTGACTTATGATATCTTCTGGTCTGGAACAACTCTCCCTCTGGTAGGCTTCTCTCTAGTCTGGTCCAGGTCTTCTTCTGACTTTGCTTCCTTCTGATCTGGGCCAGGAAAGATATCCTCTGGTGGTGTTTTGACATCCAGGTGTATCCTCTGGTAATTTCAGGATGCATCATCTGGTACCTTCTGGATGCATTTTCTGGTGTCTTCTGGAGGTGTATCCTCTGGTCTGTTTTTATCCTCTGGTAACTCATCTTCTGTCTCTGGAAACTTTATCTTCTGGTGGCATTTAATGTAATAATTCAAGGTACAAAATAAGATTACATGATGTGCTTTTGTAAACATCAAAATCCTAAGTACTTAGAACCAACTTGGTTCCAACAAAGGGAACCAATAATTCCTTTGTGTACCTTCTATTCTACCTTTTTACCTAACTCATCCTTATCAAGATAATGTGTTGCATGCATAGGTGTATACATAGGTTTACACCCATCCATTTTAAATTTCCTAAGCACTTCTCTTGTGTATTTGGTCTGATGAATAAGTACGCCATCCAGGTTTTGATGAATTTGGATTCCAAGAAAGAATTTTAATTCTCCAATCTTGCTCATCTAAAATTCATTTTGTATTAACTTCCCACATGAGGGAAAGTTTTAGTGTAATCAATATCTTCCCGCTGACTATATTCTTGAGCTACAAGTCTAGCTTTGTTTATGACCAGTTCACCTTTCGCATTCAGTTTCTGAAAACCCACTTGGTACCAATTGACTTCTTTTCTTTAGGTTTGAGGACAAGATCCCAAACGTCATTTCTTTTGAATTGATTCAACTCTTCTTGCATATCATTTATGTTAGAACCAAGTTGGTTTGAAGAAATACGCTCCTTACTTGTTTTGATGATAACAAAATCGTTTGTGGGAACAATTTAATGCACTAACATTTTGATTAAGTGTGGGGGTCTTAGATCAAGTGAGTTATATAGATTCTTATGTTATACCCTCTAATAACTAGACAAAGACAAAGGAACAACAAGATTTCGCTTCACTCTGCTTCTGTAAGTCGGATGGAAAGCTCAAACACGCGCCACCAGTGATGCGAGCGAGGTTGGTTGACTCCGATAATACGAGTAATACTTTAGTTCTAATGACTCTAGATATACATGATATGTTTCAATTTAGTTGCCAATGTTGAACGCATCTTTGCTCTTTTCATCTTCATCTGATACAATAGACAAAGTAAGTTTCCATCTGCCTCTAATCTGATTAACAAAGCAAGTCGTCGTCTGCCTCTAATAATCACAACGTCACTTCAAGCATCAGATCGTCTGACTCTAACTTATGTAGTATCCTATGATAGAAGTCAACATTATGATAAAAGTCAACACTATGATGAAAGTCAATGTTTTGATAAAAGTCAATGCTCCAAAGAAGGCAAAGCATTTGTGCATCCTCTGATGAACATCCTGAATCTACTACTAGTCTGAAGATCTTAAGACATGCTCTGACCATCGTACCCTTTGCTTCCCAAATATTTTAAATAGGAAATGCTAATTCAATTACAAGATCAGTTTTGGAAAGTTTATATGGAAAATCAATCTCAAAATATAAGATACGAAACATCATAAATTATGCTGATTTCTTGCAATGAGGACAACAATAAAAAACCTTAATCGTTCTATACAAAAGGGCGTGCATTCCTCAAAGGAAAAATAAGAAACACACAAGCTATAAGCACATTTGTACTCTTGTTCATCATCATTCGTTTTGTACTCTTGTCTTCCTCAACAACTTGATTGAACTAAGCTAGAAGGTTGAGAAAATTGAACACAATTAGTGTTGACTAGTATGTGTTCAAGTGTAAGTATCTCAAGATGCAAACACGAGAAGAGGGGTTTGAATTGTGTTTTCCAAACTTGAATTCTTTTGTTGTTTAGTTGAATGTTGATGTGAATTATTTGATGAATAATTAATCAGACTCAGCAGCAGATAATAACAACATAAGAACACAACGATTTATCCTAGTTCACCATTAACTTGGCTACATCCAGTCCCTTCATCCTGAAGGCTTTAATCCACTAAATCAAAACCTTTGAATTACACCACCTGACCCTCCAAGCCAGTCTTCTCAAACAGCCTGACAACCCCAGACTTCTGAGGAACGAGAACAACACCTTGACTCTACAAGTTGAGTCTTCTCCTACCAATCTGACAACCCCAAATTGAAAAAGGAAGCTACACCTCTAACGAGTTTAATTACAAGGATTTGGAACTCTGCAAAGTTGCTTCTTGAAAGCTGATTGCTGCACTGAATTTCTCTCTCGAAAACACTTAGAAAATATTGCTTTTGCACTCAACTATTTCTCTCTATTGAACTATCGGATAAATTTGAATTTGAAGCTTGAGTTCTGTGTTTTTCGATTGATTTGAACTCTAAGATGAATCTGGATTTTATGCTTGAGTTCTTCTATTTTTCGATGCATATTACTGCTGCCTGGAGCCTTCTTTTATAGCTGAAATTTGGGTTGTGTCCAAGCTTATTTTCGAGATGAATCTTGCTCAGTTTTCCTTTGTAAATTCTGTTGGCCAATCCTGTTTCACTTAATTTAAAACCGTATCTTTTTAGCTTCAGATTGCATTTAAAAATTTTGTTGACCAATCCTGTTTCTCTTAATTTTAAACCGTATCTTTTTAGCTTCAGATTGCATTCGAATTTCCTTCAAGTCTTCAGTGATTTTTGAATCAAATCCCCTTAGTACTGTGATCAAATTTCTATCAAAATTCAATCAAGTATTCTTCGAATTTCAATCAAGTCTTCACTTATCTGCATTATGATTTCAATTCTGGACCCTATGATGTTCTGGTCTCGACCAACTCTGGACCATGTGATCTGATCTGTACCATTCTGTGATCTTCTGATTTCGTCCAATTCTGGACCATGTGATCTGATATGTACCATTCTGTGATCTTATGATCTGGACCATTGATCTTCTGATATGGACCGTTGATCTTCTGATCTGGACTATTGATCTTCTAATATGGACCAAGTCTGGACTAAGTCTTACATTTTGGACCAAGCTATCTTCTGGTCTGGACCAAGTCTTCTGTTCTGGACCAAGCTATCTTCTGGTCTGGACCAAGTCTGAGTTATGTTTCCTTCTAGTCTGGACCAAGTCTCCTTCTGAAAAGCTTCCTTCTGGTCTAAACGAAATCTCCTTTTGGACTCTGCTTCGTTCTGATCTGGGCCAAGAAAAATATCCTCTGATGATGTTATTTTTTCTTCCCTTTGATGATATCCTCTGATGTTTGCCTTTGATGACATCCTCTGATGTTTGCCTTTGATGACATCCTCTGGTATTCTCTGGAGGTATCTTCTAGTACCCTCTGGTGACATCCTCTGGTATCCTCTGGATGCATGCTCTAGTATCCTCTGGTGATATCTTCTGGCCGAATCTTCTGGTGGCATTTTTATCTTCTGGTGACGTCATCCTCTGGTGACATCTTCTGCTTCTAATTTGTATCTTTTGGAGGTATCTTCTAGTTGTATATTCTGGAGGTATCTTCTGCTGACGTCATCCTCTGGTGTATCCTCTAGTGACATCATACATCCTCTGATTTTTCATTCTTCTAAGTCAAAATACGATTTACATAAAATACTTTTGTTAACATCAAAACTTTAATTGAAAAAACCAACTTGGTTCCAACAGTATCATTTTGTGGTGATGTAGTGGATTAAATCCTTTAGGATGAAAGGATTGTATGTAGCTATCGTGTTCATGGTGAACCAAGATAAATTTATTGCATCTTTCTTCCATGTTTTCATTTACTTGTTCTGCTTTCTTAACTTTAGTATAGCCATGCGAAAAAGTATTTAAACAAAAAAAAAACAACTCAAACTCCCTTTTCTTGTGTTTTTCGTTCTACAATTGACTTTAGAGCTCGATCTCAAAGCTGAGCACTTATTCGTGTTTAAGTAAAGATATCTTTTATGGCTAACTATGGTGAAGAAGTTACAGGTGGAAACGTTAACATGCCTCCCATGTTTGATGTGGAGAGATTCGAGTACTGGAAAGACCAACTCATAAGCTTTTACATATCTCACGATCGTGAACTCTGGGACATAGTCAAATATGGCTATGAGGCTCCAAAAGATGCTGTTGGTGTTGAAATATTTAGAAATAATTTTGACGTTGATCGAAAGAAACAATACAAAATGCATGATAAAGTTAGAACCTTCATGATGAATGTTATCACCTTCAAGAAGTTTGCAAAATGCAGCAACGAACAATCAACTAAAAGTATCTTTGATGCACTAGTTCTTAACTAGAAGTAAACAAGAAGGTACATGAAGCCAAAGCTAATCTACTTGTCAGAAAGCATGAACACTTTTAGATGGAAGAAGATGAAGAAATCGAAAAAAATGTTTTCTAGATTCCAAACTCTTGTTTCTGGACTGAAGGTTCTCTGAAAGAGCTACACTTTTTCGATCACGTCAAGAAGATCCTCAGAAGTCTTTCCAATAAATGCAGACCAAACATAATGGCTATTCTAAAGATCTAAACAAACTGCGTCTAGAAGAGCATATGAGTTCACTTAGATCCCATGAGATTGAACTAGTTGAAGATGAGCCCAAAAAGAAGTCAAGGTCCTTAGCTCTAAAATCCCAAGGAAAGAAGACAAATTCTAAAGGTTTGCAAGCAACTGAAGACTCATAGGAAAGCAAATGGGAAAATCAGAGTAAAGACTCAGATGATGAAGAGTTGTCTTTTATCTCAAGAAAATTCCAGCGCATGTGGAACAACAAAAATAAATCATTTCCCAAAATAGATTTAAGGCGGTCCCAAAAAAGTAGAGATGGAAGTGAAAAGCTAGACAAATAGAAGCTCATCTGCTATAAATGCAAGGAACCGGGTCACATCAAAGCAGAATGTCCTAAACTTGAGAACGAAAATTCCCAAAGGAAAGACTTCAAGACTAAAAAGCAAGGTCTTATGGCAACTTGAGATGACTTTGTTGAAGATGAAAAGCATGCAAACATGGCTCTATTGGCAGATACTTACTCAAATTTTGATTTTAAATCTGACTCTAAATCTGTTGATCAAGAAATTGAGGAATTCTTTGACATATCTCGCAGTGAACTCAATGATATGTTAAATTAAGTCCCTCAGAAAATCTCATGACATCTTAACAAACAAATGCAGTTCCCTAGAAAAAGATTTTGAAAACCTAAAAAGGGAAAATATAACTTTGAAATAAACGGTTTCAAAAAGTTCAGAGGATAAAGTTTGCAATTCAGTTAAGTATTAAATAGCCTTCCAAGAATTTCTTGCAAATGGCATAGACAGAAGTAAACAAGCTTTTATGATCTATGGTGTCAATATAAACAATAAATATGGCATAAGCTTTGAAGAAACGAAAGAAAATCCTAGATTTACCCAACCAAATATTGTTTGCACATACTGCCATAAGAAAGGTCACAACATAATAACTTGTCCTATGCTGAAAACATGGAAAGACATGATACCTTTTAAAACTAACAAACCAGGACCCAACTAAATTTGGGTTCCTAAGAATAAAATAATTTATCTTGCAAATATCATTAGCAACAAAGTTGAAACACCAGTTATGGTACCTAGATAATGGATCCTCACAACACATGATGGAAGAAAAGTCTTTGTTCCAAGACTTGACCCTCAAGAACATTGTGCACGACATAATAGGTAATGGTTTTCTTCCCTCTATTAAGAATGTTTTATCATGAATCAAATTTTTCAAGATTTTCTTTGGTGAAAGCATGAAATGTTGGGTCTAATATAGTTTCTATTTTGAATATAACATGTCATGTTAACTTCTTCTACCCAAAATTGTTTGGCAACATTCATTTCGTGAATCACGGTGTGCGCTATTTCCTGAAGGGATTTATTTTTTCTTTCTACAACATTGCTCTATTGAGGTGTTATTGGAGAGGAAAAGTTATGTAAAATTCCATTCTCTTGACATAATTTTTCAAAAAACTTATTTTCAATTTCACCCCGACGATCACTACAAATCTTTGCAATACAAATGCCTTTTTCATTTTGCACTTATTTGCATAAGGTAGTGAAGAATTTGTGTGAGTCATCCTTATGTTTAAGGAATTTTACCAATGTCCATATGGAATAATGATCAACAATAATGAGTCCATACTTTTTACCTCTGACAGAAGTAGTCTTTTTACCACTGACAATAATGTAATAGTTTAAATGGTCTAGAAGTGCAAACAACATTTTTAGAAAAAACGATGATTTTGATTGCTTCCCTTTCTGACATGCCTCACAAAGAACATATGATTCGTATTTAAGATTTGGAAACCCTCTAACCAAGTCGAGTCTTTTTAATATAGAGATTAACCTCAAATGGGCATGTTCTAATCTTTTGTGCCAAATCAATTATTCTTCATTCACAGGCATGAGGCAGTTTACTTCTTATTTTTCCAAATCATGCAAGTTTATTTTGTAAATATTGTTTTTTCTTTGACGAGTAAATAGTATGGATCCATCATTTTGACTTATTTCCTTACATGGCTTTTGATTGAAGACAACATCGTAACCATTGGCGCTTAATTGACTTATGCTCAGTAGATTATGCATTAGTTCTTTCACAAGTAAAACATTTTTAATAGAAAGAGGAGAACAATTACCTATTGTGTCATATCCAATGATATTACCTTTATAATAACCTCTAAAACCTATGAATCCTCCGTTCTTGAGGGTCAGGTCTTGGAACATAGACTTTGCTCCTATCATGTGTCGTGAGCATCCACTACCCAAGTACCATGATTGGTGTTTTAAGTTTGATGCTATAGATATCTGTAAGATAGATTATTTTATTCTTAGATACCCAAATTTGGTTGGGTCTATTAGAACCAAGTTGGTTTGAAGAATTATGACCTTTACTTGTTTTGATGATAACAAAACTATTTTGTGGGAACAATTTAAAGCACTAATTTTTTGTTTTAGTGTGCAATTTATAGATCACGTTATTCTATATGAGTTCAAGCTGCACCCTCTAATCTTTTGTTTCTAGTTAAACGAACACCAAGACTCCACTCCATTCTCCGTTTTCTAAGCCCGGTGAACATGCTCTATAACGTGCCTCTGGTGACTTTATCTAATATAAGCAATGCTCTGACTAGTTTGACTATGATAATAACAACAAGAATTTGATCTCTCTACATCTAATAACCTTAACAAGCAAGTGATTTTGTGCCTATGGTAATAACAACAAACATATGATATCTTTACCTCTGATAACCTTGACAAGCAAGTGATTGTTTGCCTCTTATAATCACAACAAGCATCTGATCTTTCTACCTCTGATAACCTTGACAAGAAAGTCATTGTATGCCTCTGATAATTGCATCATGCATCTGATCATCAAACTCTATCAATAGTATATGCTCTAATGAAAGTCAACGCTCTGAAAAGTCACTACTTTGGAAAAAAAAGAAAGCTTTTGTGCATCCTTTACTGAGCACCTTGAATTGGTATTTGTCTGAAGGTCTGAGCAACATACTCTGATCATAATATTCTCTACTTTTTCTATCTTCATATCAAGATTCATAAAATCAATTTCAAGGATATCTTTGAAAAAGATTAATGGCGAATCAATCTAAAAAAGATTTGATAAAAAACGTCATGATACATGTTGATTTCTTGCATTTCGGACAACGACCAAAAACCTTAAAAATCTCTATAAAAGAACGTGCAACCCTTATTGAAAAACACAAGCAACGACGTACCACAATAACCACAATACTGTTGTCTCTGCACTCTTGCTCTTAATCTTTTGTCTTGTCTAAGTGCTGAGAAATTTTTTCCTAAGAGTACAACGTTATAAACACCCTCTTGTGATAGTTATTAAAAAAAAATCCTTAAACATGTTCTTCTGTAACCTAACCCCAATAGTGGTTGCATCCCTCAGTGGAAATGTAGTTCCGTTGGTAAATTAGTGGATTAAATCCTTCAAGTTGATGAGACTGGACACAGCTACCTGTTGGTAGTGAACTAGGATAAATTGGTTGTGTCGTTCTCTGTTGTTTTTTTTTTATTTTCTTTGTTCTCATCACATTATTTTAGCCTTGGTAAAACTGTCCTTATTTATTAGTTCTGAAAAATGTCTTGTCTTTCCATATTTTTTTCATAGGACAAGTACTTTTATTATGACATTTATTTAAGCAATATACGCAAGTGATATCTGGTAGGTTAGCCTCAAGAGTTTCCTATGGTTCTTCAAAACCAATACCACGCTTATTGTTTTTGCTAACACCATATATCTAATAGGCTTGTTTGCTTTTGTCTATGTTGTTTGCAAGAAGTTCTTGAAAGGCTTTATTATACTTAACAAAATTAAAAACTCTATCCTCTAAAGGTTTTGGAAAATTTTCTTTTAGAATTATATTTTCTCGTTTTAGGTTTTCAAACTTCGTTTTAGGAGAACATTATTTATTTTTTAACAAATAAGAGTTATTCCTTCTAGTGGCTACATCCCTCAACATATTGACTGTACTAAACTAGAAGGTCGAGAAGACTTGAACATAGTCAATTTGAATAATAGATGTTCAGTGGAAGTGCAACTCAATTGGTAAACTAGTGGATTAAATCTTTTTGGTTGAGGAAATTGGACGTAGCTACCGTGTTGGTGGTGAACCAGGATAAATTGATTGTGTCGTTCTATTTTTCTGTTTATTTTCTTTGTTTTCATCTCGTCATTTTAGCCTTGTTTAAACAGTTTTAAAATAAAACACATACTCTATCAAAGAGGCTTGTTTGCTTTTGTCTATTCCGTTTGCAAGAAATTCTTGAAATTTTTTTTCATACTTATGGAAAACTATTTCAAAAGTTTAAGATGAGTGATTGCAAACCTATGGCTACACCAATGCACCATGCTTGTTCACTTGAAAAAGATGATTCAAGCAAAAAATTTGATCAAAAAACCTATAGTGGAATGATAGGATCCCTACTTTACCTTACCGCTTCCAGACCTGACATCATGTGTAGTGTATGTGTATCTGCAAGATTTCAAACTAACCCTAGGGAATCACATTTAACTACTATTAAGAGAATCCTCAAATACCTAAAAGACACTACCAACCTTACCTTGTTCTACAAGAGATCTCCTAAGTACAAAATGAGTGGATACTATGATTGTGATTATGCTGGAGATAAACTTGAGAGAAATAGCACTAGTGGCAACTACACCATTCTAGGTGACAACTTAATATCTTGGTCAAGTAAGAGACAAAATACCATTGCATGTCAATAGTAGAGGCTAAGTACATTTCAGCAGCTAGCTCTAGTTCTCAACTACTTTGGATGTAACATCAACTAGAAGACTACAAAATCCTAGAAATCAACATTTTCATCTATTGTGATAACACTTATGCCATTTGCCTAACCAAAAACCATATCATACATTGTAGAGCTAAACACATAGAGATCAAACACCATTTCATTAGGGACTTTGTTCAAAAAGGGTACTATACATTCAATGGGCTAACATATTCACCAAACCACTACCTGAAGATAGTTTGACTTCATCAAGAAAACCTAAACCTTACTTTCATACCTGATTGATGTTGTGACAACTTCAAAGTAGTTTAGTTTTAAAATAGTTTTTATATTTTCTTTTAATATATTTACGTTATTAAAAAAAAAGAGAAAAAAAAGAAAGAGAAAAAAAAAGAAAAAAAGAAAGAGAAAAAGAGATAAAAAAAATAGGGAGCAAGTTTAACTTTCAAGTCTTTTTATCTGATGACAAAAGGGGGAAAACATATATTTGATAAAGTGAGGAGAAAATGATACTTAGACTTATGGGGAGCCTTAAGTTAGGGGGAGTCAAAGAAATATAAATAAAAGTTGTTATAAAAAATACAAGTTTTGTCATCATGAAAAAGGGAGAGAATGTTGGAACCAAGTTGGTTTTATCCTTAGATTTTTATGATAATAAAAGTATTTTATGAGAATAATATATTTGACTTCAAAGAGTATGAAAGAAGATTCATGTTTTTGAAGAAAATCTAAAATAAGATTTGATTCAAAATTATAATTGAAGAAAATCTTTGACCAAGTTGAAAAGACAATATGGTCAAGATTTGAAAAATATTTGATCAAGATTTGAAGAACATTTAATTAAGATTTGAAGAAGATTTTATCGAGATTTGAAGAAGATTTAATTAAGATTTGATCAAAATTTGAAGAAGATTTGATCAATCTTTATGAAAGATTTGTTGAAGATTTGATCAACATTTATCTACAAAATATGAACAGAATCAATCTGAAAAATTTACAAACTTAATCTAAACAAAATACAAACAGAATCAATCTAAAGAATTTACAAACTCTTTGAAGAAGATACAATTCGGAATTAAACAAGGACTAAATTGAAGCCCAAATTTTAACTATCAATGGATACTTATGGCTGAAGAAGAAGAGCATCGAAAATCGAAAAAGAGTAGAAGAACTCAAGCTCAAATTCCAAATTTCTCTTAGAGTTCAAAGAGAGAAACACTTGTTCGAATGCGAAATATTTTCTGAGTGTTCTTTTCTCAGAGTGTGTGAGTTATTATTATTATCAGCTTTGTTAGAAGCAAACACTTAAAGTTACAATCTTTTGTATCCAACCCAATAGTGGTTTAGTTCCTTCTTCAATCTGGGGTTGTCAAGTTGTTAGGAGAATACTTGGCTTGTAAGCTCGTCATCTCTTCTAGGGGTAGTTTGTTAAGATCCTTAGCCTCTCGAATTGTTGTTACCTTTGGTCTCCACTTGATAGGATGACTTTTGAGGATCTTCTTGACGTGGTCAAAGGTAGTGTAACTCTTTTGGAGAACCTTCAATCCAAAAACCGAAGTTTGGAATTTAGAAAATGTTGTCCCAATGTCTTCATCTTCTTAGATCTAGAAGAGTTCATACTTCCTGACAATTAAATTTACCTTAGCTTCTTGTACTTGCTCATTGTAACATCCTCTAAATTTATTTAAAATAATTCAGACCTATATATATATATTTCAATATTAATTTAGGTGTAATAATTATTTGCGTTGTTCGATTTATTGTAGTTGATAAAATTATTAGTAAAAATTATTTAATCAATGAGGGAGTTTTATACATATATATATATGTAGACGTTTTTTAGTAGTACAAAAAGAATTTGGGCTAACGATTTGCGGCTAGGTATGACCCAACCCATAGTAGAAATTTGAGCTTGGAGTTTGTGGCTTGGTTTTTGTATGATCAAGGTTAAAAAGAAAAATAAATAAATAGATAAATAAAATAATATTTTCTCCCTTCTATTCATTATTTGGGCCCAACACTATCTACCCAATAATCTCCACATTAAATTTTCCCTAAAGTCCACAATATTTCCATACCAAATAATAATAAGCAGAAAGGAATACCGAAACCCTAGCCGCCATCACCTTCGCACCTCCTCTTCTTCGTGCATCAAAAGCTTGGAATTTCTTTTCTTGTGAACAACTTCGTGGGGGCTTAGAGCTTTGTACTAGGAAGAAAAGCGACCAAGGTAAGGGCATTTCCCCTTACAAATTATAGTTAGACCGTTGATTGGATTACATGAAATTAATAATTGTAATTGCTTGCTTTTGAAAGGAATAAATGTAGACTAATAAATTAAAATAATGAAATCTGAATCCTTTACATTGAGTTCGATACGTAATATACTTTTTTTTTAAGAAGTAAAGTATGAATTTTTATATTATACGTGATAAAGTTTCAATTTTTATGATGGATAGGAAGAAAAATATGATTTTTATGTTATATATATGATAAGTTTTTGATTTTGATGATGTATATGAGTTGGAGTTTGAATTTTCTTGTTATATATAAAGTTTTAATGCGTACGTGGTGAAAGTTATTATTTAATGATTATTTGTCTATGAATATATGATTCTCATGATAAGGATGTGTGTTATGTGATCTTTGTGATGTGTGAATAAGATGATGGTTTTAAAAAGGTGATTTTTTGAATGCATATGACATGATTCTTAGTGGGCTGTGTGGGAATATAGTTTTTTGATAATATCTTGTCATGTCATGGCATATGCATCTTTGTGGGAGTTGCCTTAGTGGCAGGTTTATTTTCCCCATTGGTGATTTTTGTGTGTGGAAGTTGCCTTAGTGGCAGGTTTATATCTGGATCATATAGTTTTAGGAGCATGCATTAAACATATGTTTTTGATATACAATTTACGTTTGCACATTTGTTTCTTTTAAATTGGAAATTTTTACTTTTATATATTTTGTGTTATTCTTTTATATGTTTAGCCTTGGTTTGATGTGGACGATGGAAAAAACTGACCCTTACAACAACATTTTAGGTACTAATGAGTTCGAGGAGATTCAAGAGTAGTTGATGAGTATTAATGTGTGGCAAACGTGGGGTAAAAATAGGGTTTTCAAGACAATTTTGTAATAATAGGATTGCCGCAATATTTTCTATATCTATATTTAAATCTTTGTCACCAAACTTTAATAAGTTTTTTTTTGTTTTAGTTTTTGAATAAACATTTTTTAATATTATGAAATAAACGCAATTGTTACTAATTATTTAAATGGATAAATGTTAGATATTCTTGCAAAAAAAAAATTATCATAAATTTTTCTAAAAGTATTTTTAAGTAACGTTTTGGATAAAAAATCCAGGGCGTTACACTTATTTCCTTCTTAGTTGAGAACCATATAATCAAAAATCCTCTTTGTTGTTTCTTTTTGGCTGCATTTTCAAACTCTTTGAAGGTGATAATTGATCATGAAAGTTTTGGCTTTATGATGCATCTTGTATTGTTTCTTTTGATTAGCGCTGAGATCTTTTCTAGATATTTCAACACCTGTAGTCTTTTGGAGCCTCACAACCATCTTTGACTATGTTCCAAAGTTCAGGATCATGAGAGATATAGAAATTTCTGAGCTTGTCTTTCGAGTACTTAAATCTTTCTCCATCAAACAGAGGAGGTTTGTTAACGTTTCAACCTATAACCACGTCCCCAAATATAATCATAATAACATAGATCTTTACTCAAAGAATAAATGGGGTTTAAATTGTGTTTCATTTTAAAACCATGTTAACAAGGCTAAAATAAAGTGAAGAAACCAAAGAAAATAAACAGAATGATAGAACCAAATTATTTTGATTCACCACCAACACGGTAGCTACGTCCAGTCCCTTAAACATGAAGGATTTAATCCACTAATTCACCAACTGAACTATACTTCCACCAAACACCTACTAGTGAAACTTAATTTGTTCAAGTCATCTGAACCTTATAGCTTTAACAATCAAGTTGTTGAGGGATGCAACCACTCTTGGGTTAGGTTACAAAAGAAGAGGTTTAAGGGTTTTTTCAATAACTCTCTCACAAGAAGGTGTTCACAATTTTATATTCTCAGAAAATATTTCTCACCACTTAGACAAGACGAAAGACTAAGAGCAAGATTGCAGAGACCATTGTATTGTGCTTATAATGGCATGTTGTTGCTTATGCTTTTTAATAACGGTTGCACGTCCTTTTATAGAGATTTTTAGGGTTTTTGGTTGTTGTCCTGATTGCAATAAATCATGTATATCATGAAGTTTCGTATCAAATATTCTGAAATTGATTCGCCATTAAACCTTGTCAATGATATCCTTGAAATTGATTCTACGAATCTGGATATGAAGATAGAAAAAGCAGAGAATATTATGATCAGATTATGTCGCATAGAGCTTCAGACAAATACGGATTCAGGGTGTTTAGCAGAGGATGCGTAAAAACTTTGTCTTTTTTAGTGTTGTCTTTTTAGAGCGTTGACTTTACATAGTGTTGACTTTTTAGAGAGTTGACTATTAATAGAGTAAGATGATCAGATGCTTGATGCAATTACGAGATGCAGACAATCACTTGCTTGTTAAAGTTATCAGAGCCAAACAGATCAGATGCTTTTTGTGATTATTAGAGTCATACTAATTAGAACATTGCTTGTATTAGATAAAGTCATCACAGGCGCCTTTTAGAGCATGTTCACCAGACTTAGAATGCAGGGAATAGCGTGGAGTCTTGGTGTTCGTTTAACTTGGAGCAAAAGATCTAAGGATGCAGCATGAACTCATATAGAATAACCTGATCTGGAAACGACACACTAAAATAGAACATTAGTGCTTTAAATTGTTCCCACAAAATAATTTTCTTATCATCAAAACAAGTAACGATCATAGTTCTTCAAACCAATTGTGTTCTAACAGTTGTAACTTAAGGAACTCATTTTGGTTTCCTTCACTACACTGCGTAGTGAACCTGTCAATGTGCTCCATTGTTGAGTTTCCATTTTGCTTGGAAAAGATGGCAAATAAGAGTTTTATAGCCTTTGGGAAGAAAGTTGTTAGAACCAAGTTGGTTTGAAGAACTATGACCCTTACTTGTTTTGATGATAACAAAATCGGTTTGTGGGAAATTAAGTGTGTAGTTTTCAGATCATGTGAATTTTATTGGTTCTTATGCCATATCCTCTGATGACTGGACTAAGACAAAGGAACAACAAAACTTCCCTTTACTCCGTTTTTCAAAATCCAGTGAAAGCGCTCTGATACACACCTCAAGTGATGCAAGCGACACTCTATATTGAATTGACTCTGATAATGCAAGTAATGCTTTGGTTCTTGTGACTATGGAAATACATTATGTTTTGTTTCAATTGCCTCTGCTAAACGCAATTATGCTATGTTCGTTTTCCTTTGATAAGCTTGACAAGCAAATTGTTGTATGCTTATGAAAATCACATCAAGTATCTCATCATCCGAATTTGATTGATGATGTATGGTCTAAAAGAAGTCAATGCTTAGAAAAAGATAGCTTTTGTGAAAGTGCAAACATGAGAAGCGGGGTTTAATTGTTTGACAAAGTTGATAACCTTTTGCTAATTTGATGAACGCTGGTTGGTTTTTATGAATTACTTAGATAAGAAGCAATCATGTTCAGAGGCAACAAACAATGAAAGAATAAATAATTGGACACTTAATTTTATCTTGGTTCACCACTAATTTGGCTACATCCGTTCCCCTCATTCAGAAGGCTTTAATCCACTAATTCAAATATCGTGAATTACAAAGCACCTGACCCTCCAAGCCAGTCTTCCCAAACAGTCTGACAACCCCAGACTTTTGAGGAACTAACCACCTAGACCCTCATTCAAAAGGCTTTAATCCACTAATTCAAATACCTTGAATTACAAAGCACCTGACCCTCCAAGCCAGTCTTCCCAAACAGTCTAACAACCCCAGACTTTAGAGGAACTAACCACCTAGACCATACAAGCCAAGTTTTCTCCTAACAACCTGACAACCCCAGATTGAAGAAGGAACTAAACCATTATCGGGTTGGATAAAAAAGATTATAACCTTAATCGTTTGTTTCTAACAAAGCTGATAATAATAATAACTCTCACAGTCTAAGAAAAAACACTAAGAAAATATTTATAACTTGAATAAGTGTTTCTCTCTATGAACTCCAAAATCTAACTTTGGAATTTTGAGCTTTGAGTTCTTCTCCATTTTTGTAATTATCGGTTATGTTCTTCTTCAGCCTTGAGTATCTATTTATAGTTAAAATTAGGACTTCAATTTAGTCCTTGTTTAATTATGAATTATATCTTCATTCCTAGCTTGGTCAACAATGATCTTATTAAAATATAGTTCTGAATAAGATACTTTTTGAAAATATATTTTTTAGTCAATTCTTTATTTTTGAATCCAATATGAGTAGTTCTTCTAGATTGAATTTGTTCGTATTTTGTTGACATTTAGTTTGTAAATTCTTCATATTGATTTTATTCGTATTTTGTTCAAATTGAGTTTGTAAATTCTTCAAATTGATTTTGTTCATATTTTGTTGTAGATAAATCTTGATCAAATCTTGACCATATCTTTTTTTTCAACTTGGCCAAAGATTTTCTTCAATTATAAATCTGAATCAAATCTTATTTTATTTTTTCTTCAATTATAAATCTTAATTAAATCATATTTTAGGTTTTCTTCAATTTATAAATTTGAATCAAATCTTTATTTTAGATTTTCTTCAATTATAAATTTTTATCAAGTCTTATTTGAGATTATCTTTAAAAACACGAATCTGCTTTCATACTCTTTGACGTCAAATATATTGTTCTCATAAAATAATTTTGTTATCATCAAAACTTTAAGTATAAAACCAACTTGGTTACAACATTTTATGCATCCTCTGATAAATATCTGAAATCTTCTACTTGTCTGAAGGTCTATAAGACATGTTCTGTTCATTGTATTCTCTACTTCCCTGTCTTCATACCAATATACACTGAATCAATTACAAGGATATGTTTTGTAAAGTTTTCTATGCCAAAATAATCTCAAAAGATATGATAGGAAACTTCATGACTTATGGTGATTTCTTGCAATTAGAACAACAACAGAAAACCTTAACCATCATTCCTCACTAGAAAAAAAAAAGAAACGTGTAAGTTATAAGCACAAACATCCTCATCTAGGCTCTTACTCTCAATCTTTCGTTTTAATTAAGTGCTGAGATAAGTTTTTGAAAGAACAAATTTGTAAACACTCTCTTTTGAGAGCTTTTCCAGAAAACTAAAACCTATTATGGTGTATCCTAGCCCAATAGTAGATGCCTTCCTCAACAGCTTAACTGTACTAAGCTAGAAGGTTGAGAAGTCTAGAACACACTCAATTTGACTAGCAGGGTTATGTGAAAGTGTAATTATGTTGTGAACTAGTGGATTAAATCCATTAAGTTAAAGGGATTGGACGTAGCTACCATGTTGGTGGTGAACTTGGATAAATCATAGGTGTTATTCTGTTATGTTCTTATTCATTTCCCTTGGTTTCTTTACTATAGCTTAGTCACGTTAAAAAGAAACACACCTCAAACCCCTATGTCTTGCGTTTCCCATTCTACAATTGGTATTAGAGAACTTAATCGTGTTTGAGTAAAGATTTGTTATTATGATTAACTATGGTGAGGAAGTTACAAGTGGAAACGTTAATAGGCCTTCCAATGGAAAGGCTTCTTGGAACCAAGATGACTTTATACTTAGAGTTTTGATGTTAACAAAAATATTTTATGAGAGAAATATATTTGACTTCACAGAGTATGAAAGAAGATTCATGTTTTTGAAGAGAATATAAAATTAGGTTTGATTTAGATTTATGATTGAAGAAAATCTTTGACCAATTTGAAAAGTAGATATGGTCAAATGTTTTTGAATAAAATCTAAAATAAGATTTGATTCTGATTTATGATTAAAGAAGATATGGTCAAGATTTGATTCTGATTTATGATTAAAGAAGATATGGTCAAGATTTGATTCTGATTTATGATTAAAGAAGATATGGTCAAGCTACGAACGAAGATCAAATTTAAAAGCATCTTGTTCAGAATTATTTTTGAATAAGATCATTGTTGACCAAGCTACGAACGAAGATCAAATTTAAAATTAAACATTGACTAAATTGAAGCATTTATATTATGTATAAATAGATACTCAACATTGATGAAGAATATCATCGAAAATTAAAAAAGAGTAGAAGAACTCAAGCTCAAAATTCCAAATTCATCTTAGAGTTCAAAGAGAGAAACAGTTGTTCGAATGAGAAATAGTTTCTAAGTGTTTTTCTTATAGTTTGATAGTCATTGTTACAATCAGCTTGTTAGAAGCAACTACTCAAGTTCCAAATCATTGTATTCAAACCCGATAGTGGTGTTAGTGTGCCATCAATAATCTGGGGTTGTCAGATTGTGTGGAGAAGACTTGGCTAGTAGAGTCAAGGAGTGTGTGTTCCTAAAAAATATGGGGTTGTTAGGCTGTTTAAGAAGACTAGCTTGGAGGGTCAGGTGCTTTGTAATTCAAGTTATTGAATTAGTGGATTAAATCATTATGAGTGAAGGGACTGGATGTAACCAAGTTAGTGGTAAACAAGGATAAATTACTTGTGTCACTTGATTTCTGCACTCCTTAGTTTTGTTATTGCTTCTACTCCAAGTTAATCATCAAGTCTGAACCAGTTTAATCAAAATAAATTGACTAATAGTTTGTAAATTCTTTTCAACTTGGTCAAAAAATTTCTTCAATTATAAATCTGAATAAAATTTTGTTTTAGATTGTCTTCAAAACCACGCATCTTCTTTCATAATCTGTGAAGTCAAATATATTGCTCTCGTAAAATACTTTGTTAACATCAAAACTCTAAGTATAAAACCAACTTGGTTCCAACAACTCACTATGACTCTGATTCTAACTATGACTCTGAATTTGCTGATGAAGAAATTGAAGTATTCTCTGACCTATCTCTTAGTTAACTCATAGATATGTCAAATGAGTTTCTCAACAGGAATCGTAAGGTTTCTTTTAAACTTAAGTCTCTCAGTAAAAACTCATGACATTTTTACAAACAAATGCAATTCCCTTGAAAAGGAGTTTGAAATAACCATTCAAGAATTTCTTGCAAATGGCATAGACAAAAGTAAATAAGCTTATGTGATCTATGGTGTTAGCAGAAACAATAAACGTGGCATAGGCTTTGAAGCACCAAAAGAAAATCCTAGGTTTAATCAGCCTGATATTGTTTGCGCATATTGCCATAAGAAAGATCATAATAGAGTAACTTGTCCTAGGTAGAAAACATGGAAAGACAAGATACCTTTAAGAACTAATAAACCAGGACCCAACCAAATTTGGGTACCTAAGAATAAAATAATTTATCTTGCAGATATCCTTTATGTGAACAAGTGCAAAATAAAAAAGGTTTCTGCATAGCAACGATTCGTAGTGATCATGGAGGTGAATTTGAAAATAATTTTTTTGAAAACTTATGTAAATAGAATGGTATTTTACATAACTTTTTCCTTTCCTAGAACACCTCAAAAAAACGGTGTTATAGAAAGGAAGAATAGATCTCTTCAAGAGAAAACACATACCATGATTCACAAAATAAATATTGCCAAGCACTTTTGGGAAGAAATAGTGAACATTGCATGCTATATTTAGAATATAATCTATATTAAACCTATTCTCAATAAGACTCCTTATGAATTGTAGAAAGGGATAAAATCCAACATTTCGTAATTTCATCAGTTTGGTTGTATATGCTATATTTTGAACACGAAAGGCAATCTTGGTAAGTTTGGCTCACAATCTCAAAAGTGCATCTTTTTGGAATACTCTGAAAGGTCTAAAGCCTATAGGGTATACAATAAAGAAACAATGATTGTTGAGGAATCAATCCATGTCAAGTTTGATGAAAAAAAGAACAACCATAAAAACTCAAAGCTAGACATAGACTTTGCAGATCTATATATTTTAGAGGAACCAAATATATAAGAGGAATCAGATAAATAAGAGGAATCGACAAATTCGGTCCAAAATGAATAAGAATATATGGCCAATAATTCAGATCAAAAGGCTAGTAGGTTTCTGTGATGCTGACTATGCTGAAGATAAGCTAGAAAGGAAGAACACTAGTGGAAATTGCACATTCCTTGGTGAGAGTCTAATCTCCTGGTCAAGCAAAAGACAAGGGACTATTACTCTGTCTACAACAGAAGCAGAATAAATCTCAACAGCTAATTGCAGTACTCAGCTGCTGAGGATGAATCTCAACTAGAAGATTTCAAAAATATGTAGAGTAACATTCTTATCTCATTGGATAATATTTCGACCAGCTATATAGCACTCGTGGTCCCTTAACTTAATTTCAGTTAACGTTTTAGTCCTTTATCTTTTTTTTTTTTTCTCGATTTGGTCTTTTATTTTAATTTTAAGTGACAATTTAATCTTTTATGTTTTAAAATGTTAACAATATTATCCCTTTTTTTTACAAAAATTCAAAAAATTCATCAAAATTTTCAACCAAAACCCATAAAATTAATTATATTCTTTAATATAATACAAATTTTATCAAATTCGTAACTCAAATATTCAAATAAACTCATATTTTTATTCTTTATTTGATTTTTAAAATTCCATCTCTAACAACATCAAATAAAAAATGAAAATATGACTTTATTTGAAGATTTGAGTTACGAATTTGATAAAATTTGTATTATATTAAAGAATATAATTAATTTTATGGGTTTTGGTTGAAAATTTTGATGAACTTTTTAATTTATTGTAAAAAAAAAGGATAATATTGTTGACATTTTAAAACATAAAAGATCAAATTGTCACTTAAAATGAAAATAAAGGACCAAATCGGGAAAAAAAAAAGATAAAGGACTAAAACGTTAACTGAAATTAAGTTAAGGGACCACACGTGCTATTTAGCCTATTTCGACCATATGATTAACCAAAAACTCAATTTTATATTCAAGAGCAAAACATATAGAGATTAAACATCATTTGATAAGGGATTATGTCCAAAAGGGTAATTTAGCCTTTAAATTTGTTGACACTGATCATCAACGGGCTGATATTTTCACAAAACCCCTTGTTGAGGACAAATTAAGTCTTATAAAGAAAAATCTAAATATTTTTTGTATTAAAGAATGATGTTTAAACCTTCGTATGCTTTGCCTATAGTTAAACAAAGTGAATGGTTAAATATATGTATGCTCTGTCTTAGATGAAATTGAATTTATTTGTGCCTCTAGTAAATCAAAATTTAATTAATCTTGGATATGAACAGTTTCTTTCTCGTAAGGTGTGATACTTTGATAGTTGTCTTACGCATGGGTCAAGTAGTGGTGTTGAAAAGTGAACTGATTTTTGCTCTTAAAATCACTTATTACTCACAACTCTTACATCTCCCACACTATCATTTCATTGCAAACCGTTAAACTTTCCACTCTCATATAATCCCTCCTGCTTCAGTGGCTACATGTTCATCCTCAATCCCCTCAATTGGAAACGTCTCCTATGTTCCAACACCACAATGCATCCTGGATCAACTTGAGATTATTCACAAATTGAAGGTTGATTTCACAAACCTAGTTGAGAATGAATTCGACTTCATTGAAGACCTTATTGAAGTAGGTTGGTTTGAATAATTCAACCTGGAACAAGAGGTTGTTTTAGATGTCTTGGTAAAGGAGTTTTGGAGGTTTGTTGATGCAAACTCTGTAAGAACAGAGTTGCACCTAAGAGGGGGGGGGGGTGAATTAGGTGTTAGACAATTTTTCTGTTTTTAGAGTTTTGGAGATTGTTTAAGTGTCTGTTTTGAGTTTGTTTAATCTTGCTGTGTTAGTGAATGAAAGCTGTAAATGACAGAAGATAAAAACACACAGAAATTTATCCTGGTTCCCCTTACAACCAAAGGTACATACAGTCCTCTTGCACCCCACAAGAGATTTTCCACTATCTGTTAGAATAAGTACAAGTCTAACCCTAAGACTTCAATTACAAATTCCTAACACTCTTCCTAAGATAGAACACCACTATCTTAGTTTACAACACTTGAAGAAAATACACCACTTTCTTCAAACAATAACTTTAATGATTTTTTAACAATGTTCTTAATTAAGAACAACAGGATATAACAGTTTGTACAAGGATAACAATGCAATATACTTTCAAGTACAATAGAGAACCTTTCTCAATGATATGAAAATGTAAAGCATGTACTTGAAGTATGAAAATATAACTTTGAAAAGTTCACAAAATATTTCAGAAAGTTGTTCAAAGTTCGTGGTAGGATTGATTTGTTTTAAAACTGAAGTTATGATGTATTTATACTTCATAGGTAATACTTCAGATCAATGGCAATTGTTCCAAAACGTTTTGATGAACTTATGCAATGTTTCAAAATTGAACAATTGGATTGTTTCAAAGTTGTATTCGAATAACAACCTTAGTGTATTCGAATACACTTCAATAACGTTCAGTTTTTAGTTAAAATTTGAACTTCGTATTCGAATACAATACCATGTAGTCGAATACAAGTATAAGATTTTTGCCACTGACTTGAGTTGTATTCGAATACACAAAGCTGTAGTCGAATACAGAAGTTTAAATTTAGCTACTGACTTGCAATTTGTATTCGGCTACGACACTTCGTATTCGAATACAGATATTCAGTGTTGGCTACTGACTTGCAATCTGTATTCGACTACGACACTTCGTATTCGAATACAGATTTCCAGTTTTGTAAAAAAACTTTATTTTCAAACATATGTTTATGTTAATAAATATTTTTATAAAATATTTTAATGCATATGCTATCAAGAAGGTTCTCATAATATTGTACTTGAAAAGTATTTTCCTAAGTTACCTAAATATAAATTTGAAGGATGAGTTGCTTAAAATCCTTTTGCTTTTTGATCAATGATCTTTTTGTCTTCACCAAAAATGTAGATCTTTAAATTTCATTCTCCCCCTTTTTGATGATGACAAAAATCTTGTTGCTTGAATTTTTCAGCGTCTTGATTTCTCCCCCTAGATGTGTGCTTACTCCCCCTTGATATATGTTTTTCTCCTTCTTAAGTGTTGGAGGATCTGTATAAAATAACTAGCAACAACAATATATATACACTTTTTCTCCCCCTTTTAACATTATCAAAAAGGAAGAGGATACTTATAAACATATTATACACAAGTAAAAATAGAAGCATCACATGATATATAGAAGGATGTATAATCAAAACAAGAATTCAAATAACCATGTTCAGAATTACATTTAAAAGAAACTAAGTTTTAACAGGAAAGTCAAACAGTAGCAGAAACAAATAACAAAAACTACAAATAGCCAACTTAATCATCTGAGTTTGGTGGAATATGTAGATGGTCAATTTTATCTGATAGGTCACTAAGTTCTTGATGAAAGAATGTATGGTGTTTTGTGATGGTGTCTTCAAGATCTTGGAATTTGTTGTTGAAGGAAGCAGTCATGTTTTGCATTTGATTACTGAAAGACTCATTCAAGTGTTGGAATTGATCTGTGACAAAAGATTGAATGAAGTTGACTCTGTCCATGATCATTCTGTTTGATATGATGTCTTCAGCCTGTGCTATGATATCTGGTTCTGGTGCTACTGTTGTTGCTGCTTCTGGTGCATCTTCTGATGCTGCTTCTGGTACTACTGCTGGGCCTGTTGTTGGTTCTGCTTCTTCTGCATTTTCATCTTGGGCATTTGATGAACTTTGTCCAAGATCACCCTTATGGACATAAATTTGAAGTGATTCACTCCAAACTATTTTCATACTGGGCAAAACACTTAAGTCTAGCAGATTATCTTTGGTGGTCTGGTACAGCACCTCGCATGAGAAATCAACTTTAAAATGATCTAGAATTCTTGTGATTTCTCTTGCATAGGGTAAAGCTATAGAATCTTGTGAAGCATATAGAACTGAACGAACAAAATATGCCCAATTTAAAATAGCACCTTCTATCATAAAAATCATAACTTGAAGTTCAAATTCAGAGATCTCTGAGTAGTTCCCTACTTTTGGTATCAATATATAACTTAGGAAATAATGCCGTAATCTGTTTCTTTTGATTTGACACTACTTTGTACAGATTCTACATTCATTAAGTAGTTCTTTAATGGCTTGTTGTGCATCATTATCTTCAACACAATAATCATTATTATCATAGCAAATGGTATTACTACTAACCTCTTCTTCATTATCAGAATGATGAGATGCCATCAAAGCAACATTAGCGCATTCGTCATTATCTGAATTTGATGAAGAACTTACTTCATTATCTTCCCACGCTATGTATGCCTTTTTGAGCTCCTTCCTTCTGTTAGCATTTTTCTTGATAAGGTTAGGACATTCTACTTTCATATGTCCTTCTTTCCCACATTCAAAGCAAGTGACATTCTGATTTGTAGTGAAGACATCTTTGTTCCTAAAGGTTTTCTTCTTCTTAAATGTTTTATCGTTTTGAAGAAACTTACCGAACTTTTTAACCAGGGAAGTGATGTTTTCATCTTCATCTGAATCTTCTTCATTTGTCAATTCTTTTGATTCTATTCTTAATGCTATATTCTTTGTTTTCTTTTCTAAATTTTCATTCTTTTCCAATCTTTCTAATTCTATTTCGTGCTCTTGTAACTTTCCAAAAAGTGTTGAGTGACATTTTTGACAAACTTTTCTTTTCAGAAATTGCTGTCACTTTAGGCTGCCATGCTCTGGTTAATGATCTCTGAACCTTTAGGTTCAATTCATCATTAGTAAAGCTTTTGCCAAGTGCTATCAAGTAATTTGTTAAGTGAGAAAAATGTTTCTGCATGTCCAGGATTGCTTCTCCTGGTTGCATTCGAAACATTTCGTATTCTTGAGATAAAGTGTTCAGTTTTGAACGTTTTACCTCAATTGTCCCTTCATGGGTTACTTCAAGAGTATCCCATATCTCTTTTGCTGTTTTGCAGTGGGATATACGAAAGAATTTGTCCATACCTAATGCTGATTGTAACATATTTTTTGCTTTCTTGTCAAATAGTACTTTTCTCTTTTCATCGTCTGTCCATGAGGCTTTTATTTTTATTTCCTCTTTATTGTTGATGACTGTTGTTGGAATATATGGACCGTTTTCTACAGCCTCCCATATGTCATCTCCTTGAGCCTCAAGGTATGCTTGCATATGTATTTTTCAAAAATCATAATGTTCACCGACAAAGCAGGGTGGTTTGTTACTTCTACCACCATCTCTAAAAACAGGTTGTGCAGAAGCCATGAATCTAGGAGTAAATTACCAAAAACCTGCTCTGATGCAAATTGTAAGAACAGAGTTGCACCTAAGAGGGGGGGGGTGAATTAGGTGTTAGACAATTTTTCTGTTTTTAGAGTTTTGGAGATTGTTTAAGTGTCTGTTTTGAGTTTCTTTAATCTTGCTGTGTTAGTGAATGAAAGTTGTAAATGACAGAAGATAAAAACACACAGAAATTTATCCTGGTTCCCCTTACAACCAAAGGTACATCCAGACCTCTTGCACCCCACAAGAGATTTCCACTATCTGTTAGAATAAGTACAAGTCTAACCCTAAGACTTCAATTACAAATTCCTAACACTCTTCCTAAGATAGAACACCACTATCTTAGTTTACAACACTTGAAGAAAATACACCACTTTCTTCAAACAATAACTTTAATGATTTTTTAACAATGTTCTTAATTAAGAACAACAGGATATAACAGTTTGTACAAGGATAACAATGCAATATACTTTCAAGTACAATAGAGAACCTTTCTCAATGATATGAAAATGTAAAGCATGTACTTGAAGTATGAAAATATAACTTTGAAAAGTTCACAAAATATTTCAGAAAGTTGTTCAAAGTTCGTGGTAGGATTGATTTGTTTTAAAACTGAAGTTATGATGTATTTATACTTCATAGGTAATACTTCAGATCAATGGCAATTGTTCCAAAACGTTTTGATGAACTTATGCAATGTTTCAAAACTGAACAATTGCATTGTTTCAAAGTTGTATTCAAATACAGCCTTAGTGTATTCGAATACACTTCAATAACGTTCAATTTTTATTTAAAATTTGAACTTCGTATTCGAATACAATACCTTGTAGTCGAATACAAGTATGAGATTTTTGCCACTGACTTGAGTTGTATTCGAATACACAAAGCTGTAGTCGAATACAGAAGTTTAAATTGAGCTACTGACTTGCAATCTGTATTCGGCTACGACACTTCGTATTCGAATACAGATATTCAGTGTTGGCTATTGACTTGCAATCTGTATTCGACTACGACACTTCGTATTCGAATACAGATTTCCAGTTTTGTAAAAAAACTTTATTTTCAAACATATGTTTATGTTAATAAATATTTTATATAATATTTTAATGCATATGCTATCAAGAAGGTTCTCATAATATTGTACTTGAAAAGTATTTTCCTAAGTTTCCTAAATATAAATTTGAAGGATGAGTTGCTTAAAATCCTTTTGCTTTTGGATCAATGATCTTTTTGTCTTCATAAAAAATGTAGATCTTTAAATTTCAAACTCCGATAGCGAGGTTTCAAGCACTGTATTGGATCTCCATATCAAGATCACTTAGCAATCCCTTGTTGCCATCACCAAATGCCTAGATGAAAGCATGATGCGTCATCAACTCTAGGACAGGGAAAATCAAGTATATCCTCTACCCCAAACTGATAACTATAGTACTCATGCATACTTTTCTTATTTAGGATCTGGAGGCACTACTCAAGAGAAACACTTGGTATCCCAAGCATTGCATTCGACCTAGTGGTGATGCCAGAAGGTCAACAGGTCAAACAAGTAGCTCTCATGCCACTCCCTATGAGTTTGATGACTTTGTTGCTCCCATATTTGTAGCAGACAACAAGGAAGTTGTTATGGAATACCTACGAGTGTGTTAGTCTGGCCAAACTATGGCCCTAGTTTGTTTACCTCTACCTCAGGCTGCATAAGTATTTGAAAAGAAGAGGTTGAGGAAGAAACACCTAACGCCGATGAAGACACAACCATTTTTCCATAGAGAAAGAAACATAAGGTACATTTAAATTTTGAGAAACCTATTCATATCCTCCACTTCAAACCTGAATCATCCCCTTCCATTCCCTCTCCCCAAAAAACAACCATAGATAGCCCTCCCTCTAACCCTACACATGTCACCCTCCTACTTCTGACTCTAACACCTCAAATGAAATGTTTGAGGTTGCCCTGGCTAAACACTTTGCATCCCTCAAATACAAAACCCATCGTTTCCTACACATGCCTAACACTCCAACTCAAACACCTACCCCCTCTATTTTCCCTTCACCATCTACCTCTTCCACCCCAGTACTTGACACCAAATCACCACATTATGCATCTCCCTCTCCCCAAGAAGCTACACCAGTTCTTGTTGACCTAGTCTCTAATACATGATTTGATGATTCCTCTACATCTCCCTTCACTCTTTTCCTCTCTGACTCTGCTGCCTCCTCAATCCCTCTTGCCCTTATTCCTTCCACACAATCTATTCTGTCTGGCTTCCCATACCTCTAGACCTTCCTTTATGCCAAAATTTCCTCCACCCAAAATAGAAATGCTCAAAGTTTAGATCCTAATGATGTTTCACATCAGTGAAACAAAGTCCTCTCCTTTTTAAAGGTGCAAGCACAAAAAGGTAGGGTTGAATTGTGTTTGCCAAATTTGATAATTTGATGAAGGTTGATTGGTTTTTATGAATTACTTAGATAAAAAGCAATCGGGTTCAGAAGCAGCAAACAATGAAAGCATAAATACCTTGTTCACCACTAACTTGGCTACATCCAGTACCCTATTCAGAAGGCTTTCATCCACTAATTCAAATACCTTGAATTACAAAACACCTGATCCTCTAAGCCAGTCTTCCTAAATAGCCTGACAACCCCAGACTTTTAAGGAACAACACCACCTTGACCCTACTAGCCAAGACTTCTCCTAACAACTTGACAACCGCAGATTGAAGAAGAAACTAAACCACTATCGGGTTGGATACAAAAGATTGTAACTTTTAGTGTTTGCTTCTAACAAAGTTGATAACAATAATAACTCTCGCACTCTAAGAAAAAACACTTAGAAAATATTTTTAACTTGAACAAATGTTTCTCTCTTTCAACACTAAGATGAATTTTAAATTTTGAGCTTGAGTTCTTCTACTCTTTTCTGATTTTTGATGATGTTCTTCTTCAACCTTGAGTATCTATTTATAGTTAAAATTAGGGCTTCAATATAGTGCTTGTTTAATTCTGAATTGTATCTTCATTCCTAGCTTGTTCTATTGGAACCATGTTGGTTCTTCCAATTAAAGTTTTGATGTTAACAAAAGTATTTTATGAGAACCATATTTTGACTTAGAAGAAGTATGAAAAATCAGAGGATGACCTCACCAAAGGATACACCAGAGGATGACGTCAGCAGAAGATACCTCCAGAAGATACAAATTAGAAGCAGAAGATGTCATCAGAGGATGACGTTACCAGAAGATAAAAATGCCACCATAAGATACGGCCATAATATATCACCAGAGGATACCAGAAGATACCTCCATAGGATCCCATCAGAAGCAAGAATCATAGGATGTCATCAAAAGGTAAACATCAGAGGAGATCATCGAAGGGAAGAAACAATCATCAGAGGATATTATTCTTGGCCCAGATCAGAAGGAAGCAGAGTCCAAAAGGAGACTTGGTCCAGACCAGAAGGAAACATTGTCCAAACATGGTCCAGACCAGAAGATAGCATGGTCCAGAACAGAAGACTTGGTCCAGACTAGAAGATAGCATGGTCCAGAACATAAAGACTTGGTCCATACTTGGTCCAGATCAGAAGATCAGACGGTCCAGAATTTAAATCATGATACAGATCAGTGAAGACTTGATTAAAATTCGAAGAAGACTTGATTGAATTTTGAAAGAAATTTGATCAAAGTATTAAGGGGATTTGATTCAAAACTCACTGAAGACTTGAAGGAAATTCGAATGAAATCTGAAGCTAAAAAGATACGTTTTGAAATTAAGAGAAATAGGATTGGTCAACAGAATTTTCCAATGCAATCTGAAGCTAAAAAGATACGTTTTGAAATTAAGAGAAACAGGATTGGCCAACAGAATTTTCAAAGGTAATCTGAGCAAGATTCATCTTGAAAATAAGCTTGGACAAAGCCCAAATTTCAGCTATAAAATAAGGCTCCAGGCAGCAGTAATAAGCATCGAAAAACACAGAACTCCAGCTTCAAATTCAAAGTTATCCGAGAGTTCAATAGAGAGAAATTCTTGAGTGCAAAAGCAATATTTTCTAAGTGTTTTCGAGAGAGAAATTTAGTGCAACAATCAGCTTTCCAGAAGTAACATAAGAGTGCAAGAATCAGTGCAGCAATCAGCTTTCCAGAAGCAACTTTGTAGAGTTCCAAACCCTTGTAATCAAACCCATTAGAAGTGTAGATTCCTTCTTGAATCTGGGATTGTCAGATTGGTAGGAGAAGACTTGACTTGTAGAGTCAAGGTGTTGTTATCGTTCCTCAAAAGTTTGGGGTTTTCAGGCTGTTTGAGAAGACTGGCTTGGAAGGTCAGGTGCTGTAATTAAAAGAGTTTTGAATTAGTGGATTAAAGCATTCAGAGTGAAGGGACTGGATGTAGCCAAGTTAATGGTGAACCAGGATAAATCACTGTGTTCTTATGTTGTTATTATCCGCTGCTGAGTCTGATTAATTATTCATCAAATAACTCACATCAACATTCAACAAAATTCCAAAAATAATTCAAGTTTGACAAACACAATTCAACCCCCCCTTCTTGTGTTTGCACCTTCAATTGGAATCAGAGCTCAGTTTCAAGACTGAGCACTTTACAGTGTTTGAGGAAAGATCCAAGGGTTCAACATGTATGGATTCAATGAAGAAGCTGTTAGAGGAAACATCAACAGACCACCTATGTTTGATGGGGAATGGTTCGAGTACTGGAAGGAAAGGCTGAAGAGTTTCTTTTTATCACAAGATCCCAAACTTATGGACTTGGTGGAAGATGACTATACTGCTCCAGAAGATCCTGATGGTGTTAAAATTCCCAGGAAAGATATGGATGCTGACCAGAAGAAGATGTTCAAGATGCATCACAAATCCAGAACGTTCATGATCAATGCAATCACATTTAAGGTGTTCGACAAGTGCACTAACAAAGAAACAACAAAGAGCATATATGACAGTATGATTCTGACTTACGAAGGCAGCAAACAAGTCCAAGAAACAAATGCCAACATTCTAGTCAAGAAGTACGAGCTGTTCAAGATGGAAGAAGATGAAGACATTGAAGCAATGTTTTCTAGATTTCATACTCAGGTTTTGGGATTAAGAGTACTCAAGAAGAGCTATACCACTGCTGACCACGTGAAAAAAATTCTTAGAAGTCTGCCAACCAAGTGGAGACCAAAGGTCACTGCCATTCAGGAAGCAAAGGACTTGAACACTCTGAAGTTGGAAGAATTAATCAACTCCGTCAAGTCACATGAAATAGAGCTAGAAGAAGATGAACCCAAGAAGAAGAACAAAACCCTAGCATTAAAATCCAAACAGAAGAAGGTTCTAAAAGCAGAAGCAGAATCAGAAGATAGTGATTCTGAGGACCAGAATCAGAAACCAGAAGAAGAAGACATTGCCTTCATAACCAGGAAGGTTCTAAAGATGTGGCAAAACAGAAAGAAGAAGTTTCCCCAGAAGTATTCCAAGCATTCCAACAGAGGAAAAGATGAACAAGACAAGAAGAGTATCATCTGCTATGGATGCAATGAACCTGGGCACATCAAGTCAGAATGTAAAAATCTGGAAAAAGGTAAAAATTAGAAGAAAAACTTCAGACCCAGGAAGAAGAATCTGATGGCAACATGGGATGATTCTAATGAATCTTCTGAAGATGAAGAAGCAGAATTAGCCATGATGGCTCACATAAATTCTGCCTCTAGATCCAACATAAAATCTGACTCTAGAAGTGAATCAAAAGAAGCAGAATTGGCTCAGACAGTTCGCACTCATTCTGCCTCTCGATCTAACTCTGAAAGGAAATCAGAAGAAGCAGAATTGGCTCTGATGGCAAACATTCATTCTGCCTCTGGATCCAACCCAGACTCTGATTCTGGAAGTAAATCAAAAACAAAACTACTCACACAAGCTCTGCCTCTGGATCTAATAGAGAATCTGATTCTGGAAGTGAATCATCAGAAGATGAAAAAGAGGTATTTTTTGAACTCACTCGATCTGATTTAATTACTGCAATGAATGATATTTTAAATATCAATAAAAAACTGTCTTTAAAATTGAAAACACTTAGGGAAGAAAATAAAACTCTAACCAAAGAAATTGATATTTTAAAGAATCGAAATGCAGAATGTAAAACAGAAAATGCAACTCTTAAAACTGATATTGCTGAGCTTAAGTATGAAAATCTAACTCTAAAAAGTAATCTTTGTTCAACATCAAGTAAAAATAATGTATGTAATTCTGATATGCACGAACAAATTTTACAAGATTTTATTGTTAATGGTATGGAAAGAAGCAAATATGCTTCTATGATCTATGGAGTTAGTAACAATGGTAAAAGAGGCATATGATTTGATGAAACTATAACTGTAACTAAACCTATTTCCTCTGATATTTTGTGTGTTGTTTGTGCTAAGAAATGTCACTCAAAATTGTCTTGTCCCATGATAAAAACAAGAAAAGACAAGAAACCTTTCAATACTAACAAACCCGGACCCAACCAGATTTGGGTACCAAAAGATAAAATTGTTTATGTTGCAGATATAATGATCAACCAAAGTGAAACACCAGTCATGGTGCCTGGTCAATGGATGCTGGCAACATATGAAGGGAAAAAGGTCTATGTTCCAACATCTGCCAAATAGAAGCAAACTAGCTCTGGTGGAAGAAGAACTGGTCAACAAAATAACTATCAGAACCAAAACCATACGAAGAATCAGAAATATCAAAGAAAGCACACATGTCAACCAAATCAAAATAGGCAGAGGAATCACACATAACAACGAAACTAGAACTACCAAAGGAATCAAAATTATCATCAGTTCCAGAACTATCAGAGGAACATGATATATCAATAGAAAGAGAAGTGTCAGAATCTGGAGACTTCTTCAAACACTCCAGTGAAATTCATCACGACTACAAATCTGGAAGGGAATGCAAAGCCTTTCATCCTGACCCTCTAATCACAGAATATGCAGATTCAGAATCTAAAAATCAGAAACAAGAGGATTTTCAGAATGAAACTGAATCTGACATATAGGTTATATCTATCTTTAACTATTATTATTGTTTGATATTTATGTTTACTGTGATAACAAGAAGGTTGATCTTAAAAATCAAAGCTAGATAAGTATTCTGTAGGTTTTCAAATTATCAAGGAACCAAGTGATCCACGTGATGTGAACACTTCAACAGAAATAGTATTTCAGTGGTTTCAAAAACAAGCAGAAACCACCAGAAGCAGAATTAATGGTTTGGCTGTATCGAGTTCATTTTTAAATTATTTGATTTGTATTATGTTATATGACATATAGCTTGAGCTGAAAAGTCAATGCAAGATGAAGCTGATGCAGGTTAACCAAAACCAGAGGAAACTAATGCTGGTTTACCATAACCAGAGGAAGCTAATACAGGTTGACCCGAACCAAAATCTGATTTACTAGAACCAAAAGCTGATACAGATCTACCAGAACCAGAAGCTGATTTACCAGAACCAAAAGTTGATTTACTAGAACCAGAAGCTGATACAGATCTACAAGAACCAGAAGCTGATTTACTAGAACTAGAAGCTGATGCAGGCAAAAGAACTTGAAAAAGCAGAAGCTACAAGCAAGAATACGACAAATCTTTAGAGGATAAATCTGAAGATGAGTCAGAAGAAGGATATAGATAGAGTCTACCAATGCAAGAAGAGCTAAATGAATGATATTTTGGATCTAGTTCCAAGACAAGAAAAGAACATTATGAAAGTGCAAACACGAGAAGGGGGGTTGAATTGTGTTTGACTAACTTGAATACTTTTTATTTTTAAAACAAAACCTGTTAAAACAGAATTAGCAGCGGATATAAAGTAAATAAAAACTCAGAATTTTATACTGGTTCACTGTTAACTAGGTTACGTCCAGTCCCTTTACTTTGAAGGCTTTCACTAATTCGAAAACCTTGAATTACAAAGTACCACTGACCCAACAAGTCAGTCTTCTCAAAAAGTCTAACAATCCTAGACTTTTGAGGAAAAGAACCTTGAATCTAATTGCTAAGTAATCTGCTACTCCTTCTGACTCCCTCATATTGTAGACTCTACTTCAACAACTTAGACCTAACACAAGGGAAAGAAAAACTTAGAATACTTGCTTCAGGAAAGCGGATACTCGCAATTGACCTCACTGAAAACTCAAGTATTTTGCTTTTGGAAGTGTATGACTCTCAAGTATTTTCGATGTTGAGTCTTCTGCCTTGAGCCTCCTTTTGTAGATGAAGATTAGGGTTTCTTCCATGCTTAAGTTCGAGCTGTATCTTGCCAAATACTCTTGCAAAAATAACTTGGCCAATCGGGTTTCTCTTAAATAAAAAACATATCTTTTTAGCTCCAGATATGCATTCGAAAATAACTTTGGCTAATCCTGTCTTTAATAAATTATGGATCAAATCTTTCTTCCCGCCAATAGCTTCTGAATTCCCACAAGACTTCAATTTATTTTTGAATCAAATCCTTTTAATACTTTGATCAAATTTCTGTTCGACTTTAATCAAGTCTCCACTGAGTATCATCATGATTAAATCTGGACCATTTGATCTTTTGCTCTCGTCCACATCTGGACCATACAAACTGATCTGCTGTGATCCTCTGATCACGGCCAACTCTGGACCACACGTTCTGATCTCAGCCAATCACTAGACCATATAATCTGATCTTCTGATCTCGGCCAACTCTGGGCCATATGGTCTGATCTTCTGATCTCGGCCAACACTGGGCCATGATGCTTAAATATGGACCATTGATTTGAACATTTTCCATCTGATCTGGACCAATTCTGGACTGGGATTTGATTCAAAACTCACTGAAGACTTGAAGGAAATTCGAATGAAATCTGAAGCTAAAAAGATACGTTTTGAAATTAAGAGAAATAGGATTGGTCAACAGAATTTTCCAATGCAATCTGAAGCTAAAAAGATACGTTTTGAAATTAAGAGAAACAAGATTGGCCAACAGAATTTTCAAAGGAAATCTGAACAAGATTCATCTCGAAAATAAGCTTGGACAAACCCCAAATTTCAGCTATAAAAGAAGGCTCCAAGCAGCAGTAATAAGCATCGAAAAACACAGAACTCAAGCTTCAAATTCAAAGTTATCCGAGAGTTCAATAGAGAGAAATTCTTGAGTGCAAAAGCAATATTTTCAAAATGTTTTCGAGAGAGAAATTCAGTGCAACAATCAGCTTTCCAAAAGCAACAATAGAGTGTAAGAATTAGTGCAGCAATCAGCTTTCCATAAGCAACTTTGCAGAGTTCCAAACCCTTGTAATCAAACCCATTAGAGGTGTAGATTCCTTCTTCAATATGGGATTGTCAGATTGGTAAGAGAAGACTTGACTTGTAGAGTCATGGTGTTGTTATCGTTCCTCAAAAATCGAGGGTTGTCAGGCTGTTTGAGAAGACTTGGTTTGAAGGGTCAGGTGCTGTAATTCAAAGGTTTTGAATTAGTGGATTAAAGCTTTCGGAGTGAAGGGACTCGATGTAGCCAAGTTAATGGTGAACCAGGATAAATCGTTGTGTTCTTATGTTGTTTTTATCCGCTGTTGAGTCTGATTTATTATTCATCAAATAATTCACATCAACATTCAAAAAAACAGTGAAAAGAATTCAAGTTTGACAAACACAATTTAACCCCCCCTGGTCAGGTTGTTTGAGAAGACTGGCTTGGAGGGTCAGGTGTTGTAATTCAAAGAGTTTTGAATTAGTGGATTAAGGCCTTCGGAGTGAAGGGACTGGATGTAGCCAAGTTAATGGTGAACTAGTATAAATCACTGTGTTGTTATTATCCGCTGCTGAGTCTGATTAATTATTCATCAAATAACTCACATCAATATTCAACAAAACACCAAAAGAATTCAAGTTTGGCAAACACAATTTAACCCCCCCTTCTCGTGTTTGCACCTTCATGGTCAACCATTATCTTATTCAAAAATAGTTCTGAACAAGATACTTTTTGAAAATATATTTTTTATTCAATTCTTTATTTTTGAATCCAATATGAGTAGTTCTTCTTGATTGATTTTGTTCGTATTTTGTTCAGATTGAGTTTGTAAATTCTTCATATTGATTTTGTTCGTATTTTGTTTAGATTGAGTTTGTAGGTTCTTTAGATTGATTCTGTTCATATTTTTTTGTAGATAAATCTTGATAAAATCTTTTTCAAATCTTGATTAAATGTTCTTCAAATCTTGATCAAATTTTCTTCAAATCTTGTCAAATTGTCTTCAAATCTTGATCAAATCTTCTTCAAATCTTGATCAAATCTTCTTGAAATCTTTTCAACTTAGTCAAAGATTTTCTTCAATTATAAATCTGAATAAGATCTTATTTTAGATTTTCTTCAATTTATAAATCTGAATCAAATCTTTATTTTAGATTTTCTTCAATTATAAATTTGAATCAAATCTTATTTTAGATTATCTTCAAAAACACGAATCTGCTTTCATACTCTTTGAAGTCAAATATATTGTTCTCAAAAAATAATTTTGTTTTCATCAAAACTTTAAGTATAAAACCAACTTGGTTTCAACACTTTTGTCACAAACTGGATTTTAGACAACAAGAATCATGGACTACAACTGGCTTCATAGAACTCTGCAGCTTTCAGGAAAACAATTGAGATCATTTACTTATGGATCATACAACTTCAGAAAGCCAAGAGCAATTGATATTGAAATCTCATAACAACCACATCAGCAGGATCATCAAGGGATGCTCCATCTCCTTTTGGTGGTGTTCTTTTGGAACCTTTAGTGGTTTCTCTGGTCGCACCATTGCAGCTTCCTGTGCTCATCCCACATATTGAGACATGCACTTTTCGATGCTCATCTTACTGTTGCTTTAGGGTCTGCATACTCTGCTTCTGGAAGTCCCTCTACACCTCCTTATGGCCCTTTCTTTTTATCCCTCCCAGTTTGTCAAAAAGGAAGATTTTGATCGATTGGAAGCCAAGACTGAGGCGTTCATGGAACAAACGGCCAAAAATCAGGAGGATATTCAGAATAACTATAGTTTAATTCTGGCTAGGCTCACAAATCCAAACCCTTATTTGCCTTTTATTTTTATTTTGTTGTACTGTTTTTGCTTCTCTGTATTTTTTTTCTCTTTTTTCTAATGACAAAAGGGGGAGAATTTATTTTTGAAAAATTTTAAGCAATGAATTTTGTCTTATTATGAACTTAATATATTAATACACATTAAACTACTTTGTCAGAATATCTTTCATCTTATGAACTAAACATGCATATTCTAAGGGGGAGCTTTGCTGTATTACTATATAATATTCTTTTATACTTTATTAAAATTAAAAAGTGTTCACAAAAAGATGTTTCTCATCATCAAAAAGGGAGAGATTTTTAGAACCAAGTTAGTTTTAAGAACTATGACCATTTCCTATTTTGATGATAACAAAGACAATTTGTGGGAACAATTTAATGCACTAACATTTTGATTAAGTGTGGAGTTTTCAGATCAAGTGAATTTTACATGTTCTTATGCCATATTCTCTTATGACTGGACTAAGATAAAGGAACAATGAGACTTCGCTTTACTCTACTTTTCTAATTTTGGTGAAAGCGCTGACACGCGCCTTAAGTGATGCAAGTGATACTTTGTTTCAGACTAACTTCGATGACTTTGGAAATACATTATGTTCTATTTCAGTTGCCTCTACTGAACGTAGTTATGCTTTATTTGTCTACCTCTGATAATAACATAATCACATCAAGTATATGATCCTCTTACTCTGATTTATGATGTATGCTCTAAAAGAAGTCAATGCTTCGAAGAAGAAAAAGTTTGTGTACATCCTCAGATGAACATCCTAAATCTGCTACTTTTCTGAAGGTCTATAAGATATGCTCTTATCATCGTATCCTCACCTTCCGTGTCTTCACACCAAGACACGCTGAATCAATTACAAGAGTATGTTTTGGAAGGTTTTCTATGGCCAATCAATCTTAAAAGATATGGTACGAAACTTCATGACTTATGTTGATTTCTTGCAATCAGGACAACAGTCAGAAAACCTAACCAATCATTCCTCGCTGGAAAAAAAAAAGAAACGCACAAGCTATAAGCACATACATTCTCCTCTGCACTTTTACTCTCAATCTTTCATTTTACTTAAGTGCTGAGATAAATTTTTGAAAGAACAAATTTGTAAACACTCTCTTTTTCATAAAACCAAAACCTATTCATGTGTAACCTATCCCAGTAGTGGTTGTCTTCCTCAACAGCTTCACTGTACCGAGCTAAAAGGTTGAGAAGACTTGGACATAGTCAGTTTGACTAGCAGGTGTTAAGTGAAAGTGTAATTCTGTGGTGAACTAGAGTATTGAATCCTTCATGTTGAAAGGATTAGACGTAGCTACCGTGTTGGTGGTGAACCAGGATAAATCATCTATGTTATTTTGTTCTATTCTTGTGCATATACTCTACTTTCTTTACTATAGCTTAGTCACGTTAAAAAGATTTTAAAAATATATACAATTCAAGCCCTCATTTCTTGTGTTTCCCGTTCTACAGAAGCATCCGTTCATGATAAGGATTTGTATACATAGGCCTATATCCATGGGGTTCAGTTGAATCCAAAAGTAACTCTTGATTGTATCAACTATGAGGTTGAATGCAACAATTGTTGTCTAGGAGGTCTGACGTCGACTGCAATTGGCTAGCGCCACACTATCTTTGGGGCGGGGGGGTTTGGAAATTGTATTGAAACTGAACTTGATGTGGAGGATTCCCTCATTACTGGTGTTTGTAGGCAAAATTAATCTTATTGGCCATAAATTGTAGCCTGTAGACATATAATCGTGCTCGACTAATTACACGAGTAGTGCGTGATAACTTCTCATTTGAAGGAGTTTGTGGTGCCCCACGATCAGCTCATTTTCCTATTTTTTCAGTATGTCATGTTGGCAATATTTGTGTGCTCTTTTTCCTACTATCGTGCCTTTGTGTTGATCGTTTGTGGCGCTAAAGACGTAGAAGGTGGGCGTAATTCTCGAATTATCAGGTTGTAGTGGGATTCGACGTATATATTTTGATGTTGCATATAATTAATGATGGAAGAGAATATGGATGGACAAGCACATGGGATGATGTTGATAATTTAATGTTAATAATTTTTCTTTATTTATTTATTTATTTATTTTCTCCACTATAAGTTTTTGAGTAACTAAATAGTTATTTCTTACTATTGTTATAATATTTATTAAGGTTAAATGCATTTTTGGTCCCACTATTTTGTTCAAAATAAAGTTTTAGACTTTTTACTTTTCAAATTAGTTTTTTTTAGTCCTCTATTAACTAATTATTAGGATTTCTTTGGTCCTCTACCATTTTTTATGATGTGACACTCATTAATAACATGACATTTATAAGTTGAATAAAATATTTTCCTTATCATTATTATTTTAATTAATTTTACTATTTATTTATTTTTAATATTTATTTTAAATATTTTTATCTAAATATTTTAAAATTTTAAATTATTGTTGGATAAAAAATAAAAGATAAATTTAAATATTTTAAATTTTAATTTTAAATATTTTAATATATAAATAAAATTAAGTACAACAATAATGATATGAAATTTTTTTTATCTAATTAATAAATATCATCAAAGTTCATATCATTAATGAGAGTCTCTCATCGTCAAAAATGGTGGGGATAAAAAAGTACAAGAATTAGTTAATAAAGATTAAAAAATTGATTTTAGAAATCAGGAGATAAAAGTTTATTTTGTGCAAAACAGGAGGAACAAAAATGCATTTAAGTCTGTCTAGTATTTATTGTAAAAAAATTGATGTAATTAAGTGTTTTTCTATTTTGCATTTTCTCACTGCTTGCAGAAAGTGCATTTATTGTAAGAACACTCTAATAAGTATACGATTTAATTCCTTTGTTTTGCTATGTGGCCTTTTATAGATATTACGATTTTGCTGCTTTTATCATTAATGTTATTTTTACTATTTATGTTAAGCGGTTATTTATCAATAATAAAAATAAAGGATTTTACTTAGAGTATATAGGCAAATAAGCTTTAAATCAATCCATAAAATATATTTGTATATGCATTAAAAAAAAAATCTATTGTGACACTTAATTTTTAGTGATACCTATTTATTGTCACTATAGTTACTCTTAGCTACAGAGAATAGAAAGTGTCACCTATTCTCATTTAATATCAATATATGAATTTAACTTAAAAGAAAATTCTAAATTATTCATATAAAAAAAATTCAATTATTCTAAAAAATGAATTCAGTAATATTTTTATGGCTTCCACCAAAAAAAAAAAATAGTGATTTATTAAATTCTATAATTTAGTAATATTTTAATGGTGAAAATATAATATCAAATACTTTAATTTTGAATAGTATTTTTTACACATGTAAGTAAACATTGAGGGTGAATTAATAATATTTAAAAATTAAATTAAATTTTTTTTTCTTTAAAATTGAACCTCACTTTTGAGAGTGGTTTTTTTATTCATTGTAGCAACAAAAAAAATTAATTTAGATTTTAATGAATTATATTTTTGAAAGAGTTTAATGAATTTTAATGAATTATATTGTGATTGTAACCGCTGTTACAATTGTATTCTTCTACTCTATTCTCTTTTCTTTTCTTCTCTTCTCCTCTCTCTCCCACTCTTTCCTTTGCTGCTCCTCCAGATCTCTTCTCCCACTTCAGGTAACTTCCTTAATTCGATCTCACCTTTTCCGTTCTTGTTTTTTCGCTTCGATTTCACTTTTTTTTCTTCATTTTATTTATGCGATTTCGGTTTAAATACTAGGTTGCTTTGATTCATTAGTTTTATTCTTCGTTTAGATTACGATTGATTTGAATTGATTTTCATATTTACTTTGATTCGATCTCTCATCGATTTGTTTGAAATTTTGAATCTAGTCACTCACCTTGATATTATATTTGGGCAAAATTGAAACCAAGGGCACACGCAGTCAAGTCAACTGTATATCCTTCATTCAATTAACTATAGATATACTTGATTTTCTAATTTCATGTTAATTACTGTTATCGATCGTGAAAAACTCAATTAATTGTTGACACATATCAACTAGCTCCAATTAAAGAACATTTCGTGTATGTTTGTTATACTTTTTGAAATTCAATTTGAATATAATTTGATTTATGTGCTTTGATTTATTGTATTCTTCTTTTCCTTTATTTATATCTAAGTTATATTTTAAGCTATATTTGTTCTATGTTAGTATATATTCTTCTTTTCCTTTCTTTATATTTAATTTATATTTATTAACTTTTTGTGTTATTTCATTCAATTTTTTAGTTTATTGTATTGAATTGAATGGATAAGAGTTGGATATCCTACAATCCCAAGAACTCTCTTAATAAAGAGATGTACATTAGACGAGTTATTAATCTTCTTGATTTTGCATTTGCAAAATCAAATGATGGAAAAATTTTATGTCCTTGCACCAATTGTGTCAATTGTAAGCGGCACTCTCGGGTGGATATTTTGAGCATCTAGTCCATTTTGGCCAAAAGGATTGTCAAAGCAAGAAAGAAGTAGGATAGGTGTTAGCAAGCTTAGGCTGTTTCTGGAAGAAATACTACAAAAGAGGTTTATTTGTATTAGATTGTTTTTCTCTAGACAATATTTAGTAAATCCATCATTTCAAGGTGTAAACACTAGAAGGGGAGGTTAAATTGTGTTTGACTAACTTGAATACTTTTTAGTTTTAAAACAAAACCTGTTATGTATGAATTAAAACAAAGTTAGCAACGAATATAAAGTAAATAAAAATTCTGAATTTTATACTAGTTCACCGTTAACTAGGCTACGTCCAGTCCCTTCACTTTGAAGGATTTCACTAAGTCAAAAACCTTGAATTACAAAGTACCATTGACCCTCCAAGTCAGTTTTCTCGAAAAGTCTAACAACCCTAGAATTTTGAAGAAAAGAACCTTGAATCTAATTGCTAAGTAATCTGCTACTCCTTCTGACTCCCTCAGATTGTAGACTTTACTTCAACAACTTAGACCTAACACAAGGGAAAGAAAAACTTAGAGTACTTGCTTCTGGAAAACGGATACTCACAATTGACCTCACTGAAAACTCAAGTATTTTGCTTTTGGAAGTGTATGACTCTCAAGTATTTTCGATGCTGAGTCTTCTGCCTTGAGCCTCCTTTTATAGATGAACAATTACGATTTCTTCCATGCTTAAGTTCGAGCTGTATCTTGCCAGATTCTCTTGCAAAAATAACTTGGCCATTCAGGTTTCACTTAAATAAAAAACATATCTTTTTGGCTTCAGATTTGCATTCAAAAATAACTTTGGTCAATCTTGTTCTTGATTAATTCTGGACCAAATCTTTCTTCCCGCCAATAGCTTCTGAATTCCCACAAGACTTCAATTTATTTTTGTATCAAATCCTCTTAATACTTTGATCAAATTTCTATTAAAATTTAATCAAGTCTCCACTAATTATCATCATGATTAAATCTGGACCGTATGATCTTCTTATCTCGACCAACTCTGGACTTGTGTAATATGATCTGCGCCACTTCTGTGATCGTATTATCTCGGCCAACACTGGATCATATGAACTAATTTGGACTATTTTATGATCTTCTGATCTCAGCCAACACTGGGCCATGATACTTAAGTCTGGACCATTTTACACTTATCCTCTGAAATTTATCATTTAATCTGGACATGAATTTTACCTTTTGATCTGGACACTTATCCTCTGATTCTGGACATGCTATCTTCTAGTCTGGACCATATCACTTGTTCTGGACCAGTTATCTTCTGGTCTGAACCAAGTCAGGATTAAGTCTGGACTGATTCTTATAATTACTACCAGGCTATCTTCTGGTCAGAATTAAGTTTGGATCAAGTCTGACTTATGATTCCTTCTGGTATGGAACAAGTCTCCTTCTGGCAGGCTTCCTTCTGGTCTGGACCAGGTCTCCTTCTGGACTCTACTTCTTTCTGATCTGGGCCAGGAAAGATATCCTCTGATGATGTTTTGACATCCTCTGATATCCTCTGGAGGTGTATCCTCTGGTGCCTTCTGGATGCATCATTTGGTATCTTCTGGAGGTGTATCCTCTGGTAGCTCATCTGGTGGTGTCATCTTCTGCCTCTGGTGACGTCATCTTCTTGTGACATTTTATATAATAAATCTAAGTACAAAATAAGATTACATGGAGAGCTTTTTGTAAACATCAAAATCCTAAGTACTTAGAACCAACTTGGTTCCAAAATCATTTTTTTATATTCTACAGCTAAATCCCAAGAATTAACCTGCTAGGTATATAAATAACGTACCATTGATCATTCCATTTCTTGAGAAGGAGTATCGGAGCATGACAAGGAAATTGAGTGACATAAATCAAGAATTGAGGTTTGTATTAAAGTTAAATATATCTTTGTTGTCCATGGTATTCATATGAAGGGGCAGGGATGATAATTTTATTTATTGATTTTATTGTTACCTTTGTATGTATTCGTTTCATTCTTCAAATTATATACAACACACTGGATGAAGCCAAGCTGAAGGAGAAAGGAAGAACTTTTCACAAATTCAATTTTCTTCTCAATATGAAAATATCTAATCCTGCTTTATTGGGTGAATTTCTTCTGTTGATGGATATAATTACTTCTACCATCGGAAGGGTTATTTAATCTGGATATGTTGCTTGTGGATTAAGTTTATTTGTCTGTCCAATATTCTATATAAACTTCCATATGAAAGCTTTTATTTAATTTTTTTAAGCTGTTAGAACCAATAGTCCTGGAACCTTGAAGATATACTTCATTCTATATTTACTTCCCTGACTCACATATTCTCTATCATTCAGCTTTCATTGCTGCTTAAAGGGACAGTTGTCGCGCCTCCTGATAAGTTTGGTAAATTTCCTAAACTCTCTTTTATGGATAAAGCTAATGAATAGTAGATAATGCTTAATGAAAAAAGAAATCTCAGTATGTGGATATCTCCCTTCTTTTGATAAATGGTCATTATTATATTCCTCAATGTTCCTTTTGTTTTGTTTTAGGTGAAACACTACAAGATGAGCGAATAAATGGAGGTGCATTTGTCGGTGCTGATGGTGTTCAAATTCCTCACAAGCTAATACCTGTAAGTTATATAATCATTTTGGGTTTGTTTTTCTCAGTACTTATGTCCTACTCATTTTATTATATTATCTTCCTGTTTTAAAAGTTTATTGATAAATTGATAATGACTGTTTTTCTTTTTCTTTTGGCTGATGATGATTTCGTTTAACCTTATGCCTGTAATTACCACTTTCATGTGAGTTTTATATATGTGCGGTGGGTCATTTGGCATAAGCTTTTGAATTATTTCATAATCTCATAAAGCAAACATTTGATAGGGTGGCTTGTTCTTCTATGTAGAATGCAGGGATGCGTCTTTATGGTGGTGCACAATATCATCGGGCAATGGCTGAATTTCGTTTTGTAGTTGGAGGAATCAAGTACCCTCCAATTACTCGAGAAGAAATCGTAAATGCTTGTGGAGTTGAAAGACATTCGTGATGGAACAAACTACTCTAGGTAATTCTGGGTGTTTAACTTATTCATTCTTGTAATTTTACTAACTTTTGAACATTAAAGTGATTTTCTGTTTTGACCAACCAAGACTGCTTGTGTAATTTCTATTGCAAAGGCTCATGATACATTTGAACCTTTTCTTCATTAGGTGATTAATGCTATAGAAGTTAAAATCTTCCTTTCAATTACTTCCTTTAGTTATTTAATTCTTGTAATTTGTTAGGATTACAAGTCAAATTACACCATTATGTTAGACTATAGAATAAAGGGAAGTTTGAGTAGTTAGGGTTAAATAAAGGTTAGTTGGTTAGTTAAAAGGAATCACTTGCTACTATTTGAACTCGAAGCGGAATGATTTGTAATGAGAAAGTGAGATAAATAAATTTGTAATCTTAGTCAATGGCTAAGAGTCTGTTTAGTCACCACTATGTTCAATTTGTAATGTTTGAGTGTTTTTTTTTTTTGCTAAATATTGTTTGAGTGATTTTGGCTTCTGGTGAGTGTGTTGAGCCCATTTATTTGGCAAGATTAGAGATTTAAGCTTGATGAAATTTTGGTTAACAATGCATTTGTTTATGCAATTCATTATTCAGAAAATATGTTTTTTATTTATCAAAATTCATGTATGGAGAAGTTTTACCTTTTAAGGTTTAATGTTTTGCTTCCTTAACTAATTTATTAATTCTCTGTTTATGATACAATTGGGGTCGAGATCGTTTCATATACTTATTCTCCCAATCTGTTTTTATCTTCTTCAGGTACTCTCATTGTATTCTTTTGTGAGATAACAAACTATTTATGAGTTTTCATCTAATAGCTTAAGATTTTGAGATTAATGATTCTTGACATGCTTTGCCTTTATAAAAATGTGGTCTAGAGTTTGATTCTTGGTAGTTGCCATTCTTTTCTTCAAAATCAAAGTTGAATTTCTGTACAAGTTTTTTTGGAAAAGGCAATTTGGGTACAAGTTAGGATGGGCATGTACTTTGTCTACCCTTCAAACTCTTGTGTGAAGGTGTGTCAAATTAGTAGTAAAATAATTTCTTTGCTTAACAGCTTAAGCTTTTAGGATAAATGGTTTGTGCATTTTTGTGGAAAACTTTCAATAGCTTCATGCAATTATTTGTTTTTTTTTTCTTTCCAAACTTGCTGAATTTATGCATTTTGTTTTCTGACAGAAAGATTGTGAGTATCTAAGTGGTCATTCTTGTTACTAATGTTAGACGGCAAAAGCTAGAGGAAAGCAACCATCACGAGCACAAATTTACATTAATACTCGAACTCGAAAAGATGGAAGCATTGTTACTGAAAAGGCAGCCGATGTAATTGTAAGAATTTTAAACTTTGATTATAAATTTGAAATAACTCATTCTCATAATCTTACTGTCACAATTCACAAATAGATTGTGTGCCTAATTTTATATTTTAGCTCATGTTATTAGCTTCCATGAATTAGTCTTATTGGGCCTAACTTTCATAACTTGAATGTGTTATGTAACTTTCTTTTGATGTATAATAACAAAAGTCTTATTGGTATTAATAATTTAGAATTACAATTAGTAGGGAGATAAAATAAATTTAATTTAATAAATAATAATAGATAAGTTTTAGTGACAGACAATACCGTAGGAATAGATCATTTATTTATTTATATATATCTAGTTTTTAGTGACAGACAATACCGTAGAAATAGATCAATTTTTTATTTATATTTATTAGTTTTTAGTGACAGACAAACCATAGAAATAAATCAATTCTTTCTTTATATTTATCTAGGTTTTAGTGACAGTCATTGTTGTAGGTAGAAATTAAAACTTGTAGTGACAGTCCTCAAAGTGTAGCAAGACACCCGCTTAAAGTTGACAGTGGATTTGAGTGTCACTCAAAGTATTATTGACCTTTACTTACAGTTTTTAACTTTTAATGACAAACTTTGTCTGTCACAAGAAGTCAATTTTCTTGTATTGAGGGGTATATGCAAGGGCGAAACTAGAAATGTCATTCATTAGAACTAATATATATTATGATTACTTTTTAGTATTAATTTTAACATAATATACTAATTAAGAATTAAATTGTGAAATTATTATTATAAATTAATTAAAAGTAGTATATGATTATGTGATATAAATACACTTTTGGAACTACTAGTGTAATGATGAAAAAATAAAAAATAAACATTTTTAAAAGTAAATTTTCACTTAGAGAGAATTAGAACTAAAATATGATCGCAAATATTATAGCATATTTAACTTCCAAAAGTATTAAAATTGAAATAGCACTCTCTAACATCAAGCCTTTCCACATGATGGTATATCATATATTGTAGTAATTTTAATAAACTTGTTAGGGCCTCAAGCCCCGTAGACTACAAGATATATCTGCTACAACTATTACCACTGTTACCAATGGAGTAATATAAATATTAGATGCAATGTTTCTTAAGCATTTGAATATCAACCATGACATATGATCAATCAATCAATCCTTTAATTAAATGTGAGTTATTTTAGGAGATTGTCTACACACTTGCATTAAGGAGATATGTAAGTTTACATATAAATATTTTGAAAATATTAATTTAACAATCCGTCACAACCAATTTAATTGAGTAAATAAAATATTTTAGAAAATATTTTAGTCTTTGAAATTGTAAATATCAATAAATTTAATCCCTCAAATTTATGAAATAAAAAATTTAGTCTAATAAAATAAAAAATATAAATAATTTTCGTTATTTTTTTTTTAGATTTTGCATCACATTTTTTAAAAATTCTACACTTATTTTGATGTAACAAAAGATTATTTAAATTAATATTTACATCTTTTATTGGTTTTGATAAATATTTAGTAAAGATATTTTTTGATAGATGGATTAAGTTAATTAATATTCTATAAAATTAAGAGATTAAATTGTTATTTTATAAGGGATTAAATTGTCCGCAATTTCGATAACTACAATGTTTATATTATTCAAATTTGATATAAAAACTCAACAATTATGTGATAAAAAACAACAAGTAATAATAATAATAATAATAATAATAATCAATTACAAAATAAATAATAATAACAAATAAAAATAATGATATTTTTTTTATTAGATAATTACTAATAAATACAAAATCTACTATTGTAACAATTAATATTGTTATGCTACGACTTCTCAAAAGTTGTACTCTAAAATTTTATGAAATTACACTCTTAATCTCATTAGACATTTCTCTCTATCTTATCTCTAAACATACTAACCATACTTCTTTAATCTTCTCTTCACATTTACCACGAGTCACGTACTTCCCTGGTCTTCTATCTTGGTCACTACAAAGATATTTGTATGTATTAGTATAAGATGTGAAAAAGAATAAAGATCTACATTTTTGATGAAGACAAAAAGTTCATTGATCAAATACCATATTATGAGAACCCTCTTGTTAGCATATGCATTAAAATGTTTTCTAAAATATTTAAATACATAAACATATGTTTGAAAATAAAGTTTTTACAAAAACAGAAAATCTGTATTCGAATACGAAGTGTCGTAGCCGAATACAGATTGCAAGTCAGTAGCTAAAACTGAAGATCTGTATTTGAATACGAAGTGTCGTAGCCGAATACAGATTGCAAATCAGTAACTAAAACTGAAGATCTGTATTCGAATACGAAGTATCGTAGCCGAATACAGATTGCAAGTCAGTAGCTAAAATTGAACTTTTGTATTCGACTACAGCTTCACGTATTCGAATACAACTCAAGTCAGTGGCAAAAATCTCATACTTGTATTCGACTACGAGGTATCGTATTCGAATATGAAGTTCAAATTTTAAATAAAAACTGAACGTTATAGAAGTGTATTCGAATACACTGAGGCTGTATTCGAATACAACTTCGAAACAATGCAACTTTTCAGTTTTGGAACATTGCATAAGTTCATCAAAACTTATTGGAACAATTTTTTGGAACCAAGTTGGTTCTAAGTCTTAGGATTTTGATGTTTACAAAAGCACTCAATGTAATCTTATTTTGTACCTTGAATTATTAAATTAAATGCCACCAGAAGGAAGCAATGTCATAAGGAAACCTGGACCAAACCAGAAGGAAGCCTGCCAGGGGGAGACTTGATCCAGACCAGAAGGAATCATAAGTCAGACTTAGTCCAGAAGTTATTCTGACCAGAAGATGGCCTGGCAGTGAAATGATAAACAACCCAGACTTGATCCAGACTTAATCAGAGGGTAAATTAATGGGTCCAGAACAAAGGAATTAATCCAGATTTGACCCAGACCAGAAGATAGCATGGTTCAGGGTATGAAACTAAGTCCAGACCAGAAGAAATGATGTCCAGATATGATCCGGGCCTGATCCAAATCAGAAGGTAAAATGTCCAGACTTAAATATTATTTGTCTAGATTTAATTTCAGTTCAATCCAGACCCAATTCATAATTGGTCCAGATCAGAGGGAAGATGTTCAGATCAATGATCCAGAATTAAGTATATGGCCCAGTGTTGCCCGAGATCAGAAGATCAGACCATGGCCCAGTGTTGGCCGAAATCAGAAGGTCAGAATGTGTGGTCCAGCATTGGCCGAGATCAGAGGATCACAGCAGATCAGACCATGACCCAGTGTTGGCCGAGATCAGAAGATCAGAAGATCAGAAAGTGTGGTCCAGGGTTGGCCGAAATCAGAGGATCACAGCAGATCACTTAGTATGGTCCAGATGTGGATTAGCGTAGAAGATCAAACGGTCCAGATTTAATCATGAGGATTAATGGTGGAGATTTAATTAAATTTGATCAAAGTATTAAAAGGATTTGTTACAAAAATAAAGTGAAGTCGTATGGAAGTTCAGGAGCTGTTGGCGAGAAGAAACTAAAGACATGATTGGCCAGTTATTTTTGAAAGAAAATCTGAAGCTTAAAAAGATATGTTTTTTATTTAAGTGAAGCCCGATTGGTCAAGATATTTTTGCAAAAGAATCCAGCAAGATACAACTCGAAATTAAGCTTGGAAGAGACCCTAATTCTCATCTATAAAAGGAGGCTCAAGGCAGAATACTTAGTATCGAAAATTACAAAAGAGTCATACAATTCCAAAGCAAACACTCAAGTTTTCAGTGAGGTTAATTTTGAGTTTCAGCTTTCAAGAAGCAAGCACTCGTGTTATTTCCTTTCCCTTGTGTTAAATCTAAGTTGTTGAAGTAGAGTCTACAATCTGAGGGAGTCAGAAGGGGTAGCAGATTACTTGGCAATTACTGTTTGAGAAGACTGACTTGGAGGGTCAGTGGAACTGTTGTAATTCAAGGTTTGAATTAGTGAAATCCTTCAAAGTGAAGGGACTGGACGTAGCCTCGTTAACGGTGAACCAATATAACAATTATGTGTTTTATTTTTACTTTATATCCGCTGCTAACTCTGTTTTTATTCATACATCAAGTTTTTATTCATAAAAGTGTAAAAACAGGAAAAGTATTCAAGCTAGTCAAACACAATTCAACCCCCCTTCTCGTGTTTGCACATTCAATTGGCATCAGAGCTCGGTCTCAAGGCTGAGCACTTAACAGTGTTTGAGGAAAGGTCCAAGGGGTTCAACATGGCAGAATCCAGAGATGAACTGGGAGGCAACATCAACAGACCACCACAGTTTGATGGAGAAAAGTTTGAGTATTGGAAGGACAGAATGGTAGTCAAAGGATACACTACACCTACTGATCTAGAAGATGCAACTAAAGAACTAGACATGGATGATATGAAACCAGATCAGAGCAGATTATAAAAACTTCATCACAAGTCCAGAAACATCATGATCAGTGCCATCACATTCAAGGAATTTGACAGATGCACAGATAAAGAAACAGCAAAGAGCATATTCGACAGTCTGGTTCTGACATATGAAGGAAGCCAGCAGGTTCAAGAAGCAAGGGATAACATACTGGTCAAACAGTATGAGCTTTTCAAGATGGAAGAGGATGAAGACATTGAAGCAATGTTCAGCAGATTCCAGATTCTGGTATCAGGTTTAAAATTATTAAAGAAAACCTACACCACTGCGGATCATGTAAAGAAGATCCTCAGAAGATTACTAGACAAATGGAGACCAAAGGTTACTGTAGTATAGGAAGCTAGGGATCTGAATACCTTGAAGCTTGAAGATCTGATCAACTCCCTCAGGTCTCATGAAATAGAGCTAAATGCAGATGAACTTAAGAAGAAGAAGAATCTGGCTCTGAAGTCGAAACAGAAGAAAGCTGCAAGGTAAGCATCAGAATTAGAGGATAGTGATAGTGATTGTGATGATATGGCTTACTTAACCAAAAAGATGGTTAAGATCTGGGAAAACAGGAAGAGAAGAAGCTTCAAGAAGAAACATAACAACAAAGGAAAGGAAGAATCTGACAAGAAGAGTACTGTTTGTTATGGATGCAATAAACCTGGACATATCAAGTCAGAATGTCCAAATCTGGAAAAAGGCAAACAACACAAGAAGAGTTCCAGATTCAGAAAGAAGGGTCTGATGGCAGCCTGGGATATATCAGAATCAGAGGAAGAATCGTCTGATGAAGAAGAGGCAGAAACAGCAAAGATGGCACACATCAGGTCTGCCTCTAGACTTCATAAAGGCAAGAATTCAGGAAGGAAAGCAGGCAGAAGGAAGAACGATCGAAGCAGTCATTCAAGCAAGTCTGGAAGCACATCAAAGGGAGCAATTCTGGCTCTGATGGCTCATACAAACTCAAGTTCTGAATACAGCTCAGGCTCTGGAATAGATTCAGAAGATGAAGACGATAATGTATTTTCTGATCTCTCTAAATCTGAGTTAATTGATAGTTTAAAAGATTTTTTAAATGCAAACAATAAGATGGCTTTAAAACTAAAAACTCTTAGGGCAGATAAGAAAAATATGACCAAAGAAGTCCAAGTTTTAAAGAATCAAAATTCTGAGTATGCAACTGAAAACAAGGATTTTAAAACTGAAGTTGCAAGACTCAAATCTAAAAACCAAACTCTCAAAAGCAATGTCTGTTCCACTTCCAAAACTATTTGTGAATCTAATATGCATGAACAATTCTTTCAAAACTTTATTTCTAATGGAATGGAAAGAAGTAAATATGCATATATGATTTATGGAAACAGTAACACTGGAAAGAGAGGTCTTGGTTTTACAGAAACGATTACTGAAAGTAAAGTTGTTCATTCTGATGTTTTATGCATTGTTTGTGCTAAGAAAGGTCACTCTGAATTATCTTGTCCAATGGTAATATCTGAACAAGATCAGAGAGTTGTTAAAACTAACAAACCTGGACCCAATCAGTTTTGGGTACCAAAAGATCAAATTGTCTATGTTGCAGATATTTTGAGCAACCAGAAGGAGACACCAACAATGGTTCCTGGACAATGGATGTTGGCAATGCACAAGCAGAAGAAGGTTTATGTTCCTGCTACAACAAGACAAAGGCAATCTGAGTCTGATGGAAGAAGGTCTGGTCAACTCAACCAGAATCGGAATCAGAACCAAAACAGGAACCAGAATCAAAATTGGAACTAGAATCAAAACAGGAACTGGAACCAGAACTGGAAGCACAAAAACTGGAACCAGAACCAGAACTGGAATCAGTATCAGAAGCACATGAACTAGAACCAGAATCAACACTGGAATCAGAACCATAATCAGATCAGGAATTACCAGAATCACCAAATTCATCAGAACCACCGATTCACCCAAATCACCAGAATCATCAAGGTTATCAGAATCACTGGATTCACCAAAATTACCAGAATCAAAAAATGTTCCAGAATCATCAGAGGAACATGGTTTATCAACCAAAGCAGAATCAAGGAAACTGCTCAAACAGGCTAGAAGAAGAACTGGCTCTAATGGCTCGAACAGAAGCTAAGTCTGAATATGAGTTTGACTCTGACTCTGATTCTGATAGAGAAAAGGCAAGGTCTGATCTGCAACACAAAACTTGGTATCTTGACAGTGGTTGCTCCAAGCACATGACAAGAGACAAATCTATGTTTCTGGATCTGACTATGAAGAATGGAGGCAAAGTTTACTTTGGAGGAAGCCAGAAAGGTCAGATTATTGGTACAGGAACTGTTGGTAACACTTCTTCTCCCCTTTCTATTAAAAATGTACTGTTAGTTAAAGGGCTAAAACACAATCTTCTGAGCATAAGCCAATTAAGTGATTGCAATTATGATGTTATCTTTAATCAAAAAACTTGCAAAGTTGTTAGTCAACTTGATGGGACTGTTTTATTTACTGGCACTAGGAAGGATAATGTTTATAAAATTGATCTTTTTAGTCTTGCTAAGCAACAGGTTAAATGCCTATTATCTGTAAGTGAGCAGAATCTGATTTGGCACAAGAGGCTAGGGCATGCAAACCCTAAACTTATATCCGAGTTGAGCAAACTCCAGTTGGTAAGAGGGCTTCCCAAGGTAAGTTCCAAAACTGAGATTCTGTGTGAAGCAATTCAAAGAGGTAAACAAACTAAAAGCTCTTTTAAAACTAAAAAATGTGTTTCTACCTCTCAACCACTTGAACTGCTTCACTTAGATCTGTTTGGTCCTATTCAAACAGCTTCTCTCGGTGGTAAGAAATATGGTTTTGTGATTGTTGATGATTACTCAAGGTGGACTTGGGTAAAATTTTTAAAGAACAAAGATGAATCTCACAGAGTATTCATTTCTTTTTGTAAGCAAGTTATGAATGAACAGGGTATTAAGATCATAACCATCAGAAGTGATCATGGAGGTGAATTCGAGAACAAGTATTTTGAAGAATTCTATGATGAGAATGGCATCTCTCACAACTTCTCATCCCCCAGAACAACCTCAACAGAATGGAGTGGTGGAAAGGAAGAACAGATCATTGCAGGAGATGGCAAGAACCATGCTGAATGATATGAAGGTTGCCACCTACCTTTGGGCAGAAGCTGTCAACATAGTCTGCTACATTCAGAATAGAGTCTACATGAGGTCCATCTTAAATAAAACTCCCTATGAATTGTGGAAAGGTAAGAAACCCAATATTTCCTACTTTAAGCAATTTGGCTGCATCTGTTTTATGTTGAACACTAAAGATAACCTAGCTAAGTTTGATTCTAGATCTCAAAAGTGTATCTTTATTGGCTACTCTGAGAGATCAAAAGCTTATAGAGTGTTTAACAAAGAAACTAACACTGTGGAAGAATCAATCCACATTAAGTTTGTTGATAAACAGCTAGACTCTGAAAAGTCAAAGCAAGATGAGGAAATTGCAGGTGAACCAGAGGCACAAGAACCAGAAGCTGAACCAGCAGCAAAATCTGAGAAAGATCAAGATGAAGAAGAACATGCTAACTCGGAAGACAAGCCAGAGGGAAAGAATGGATGGAAGTACAAGTCTTCACATCCAGAATCTCTCATTATTGGCAGTGCAGCAAAACCTTTAAAGACCAGATCATCAAGTAGAGAAACCAGTCTGTTTGGTTTACTCTCAACAATTGAACCAAGCAATGTTGATGAGGCTCTCGCAGCGGAAGGTTGGATACTTGCAATGCAAGAAGAGCTAAATGAATTCCAAAGGAATGATGTTTGGGATCTGGTACCCAGACGAAACAAAAACATTATTGGAACCAATTGGGTGTTCAGGAATAAACTTAATGAAAAAGGTGAAATGGTAAGGAACAAAGCCAGACTTGTAGCTCAAGGATACAATCAACAGGAAGGTATAGACTGAAGGTGCAAACACGAGAAGAGGGGGTTGAATTGTGTTTGACTTAACTTGAATACTTTTCCTGTTTTTATACTTTTAAAACAAAACTTGATGTATGATTAAAAACAGAGTTAGCAGCGGATATAAAGTAAAATAAAAACTCAGAATTTTTATACTGGTTCACCGTTAACGAGGCTACGTCCAGTCCCTTCACCTTGAAGGATTTCACTAATTCAAACCTTGAATTACAACCGTTATACTGACCCTCCAAGTCAGTCTTCTCAAACAGTCTAACAATCCTAGACTCTTGAGGAATACAACACCTGTCTTCTCCTTCCAATCCCAGATTGTAGAAGGAATTACAACACTTTGAATCTAATGCCAAGTAATCTGCTACCCCTACTGACTCCCTCATATTGTAGACTCTACTTCAACAACTTAGATTTGACACAGTGGAAAGAAAATAACACGAGTGCTTTCTTCTTGAAAGCTGGAACTCACAATTGACCTCACTGAAAACTTGAGTGTTTGCTTTGGAAGTGTATGACTCTTTTGTGATTTTCGATGATGAGTATTCTGCCTTGAGCCTCCTTTTATAGATGCAGATTAGGGCATCTTCCAATGCTTAAATTCGAGCTGAATCTTGCTAGATTCTCTGTAAAAATAACTTGACCAATTGGGCTTTATTTAAATAAAAAAACATATCTTTTTTAAGCTTTAGATTTATTTCAAAAATAACTGGCCAATCAAGTCTTTAGTTGCTTCCCGTCACAGCTCCTGAATTCCACTATACCTCACTTTTATTTTTGTAACAAATCTTTTTAATACTTTGATTAAAATAAATTAAAATCTCCACCGTTAATCCTTCTGATTAAATCTGAACCATTTGATCTTCTGCGCTAGTCCACATCTGGACCATATTAATTGATATGCTGTGATCCTCTGATTTTGGCCATCCCTGGACCACACTTCCTAAACCTCTGATCTTCTGATCTCGGTCATCCTGGACTTGCACTTGATATGCTATAATCCTCTGATCTCGGCCATTGCTGGACCACACATCCTGAACCTCTGATTTCGGCCAACATTGGGCCATGGTCTGATCTTCTGATCTCGGCCAACACTGGGCCAAATAATTAAATCTAAACCATTGATTTGAAAATCTTCCCTCTGATCTGGACTTGTTCTGGATTAAACTGAAATTAAATCTGGACAAATAATATTTCAGTCTGGACATTTTACCTTTGATTTTGGATCAGGTTTGGATCAATTTTGGAAATCATTTCTTCTGGTCTGGACTTTGTTTCATACCCTAAACCATGCTATCTTCTGGTCTGGGTCAGATCTGGGTTAATTCTCTTGTTCTGGACCCATGAATTCATCCTCTGATTAAGATTGCAACAAGTCTGGACTGTTTATCATTTCACTGCCAGGCCATCTTCTGGTCTGAATAAGTTCTGGAATAAATCTGACATTTGATTCCTTTTGGTCTGGAACAACTCTCCATTTGGCAGGCTTTCCTCTGGTATGGTCCAGGTATTCTTCTAACATTGCTTCCTTCTGATCTGGGCCAGCAAAGATATCTTCTGGTGATGTTTTGACATCCTGGAGTATCTTCTGGTAATTCCAGGATATATCCTCTGGACCTTCTGGATGTATTTTCTGGAGCATTCTGGAGTTGTATCCTCTGGTCTATTTTTATTCTCTGGTAGCTCATCTTCTGGTGGCATTTAATGTAATAATTCAGGTTCAAAATAAGATTACATAAAGTGCTTTTGTAAACATCAAAATCCTAAGTATTTAGAACCAACTTGGTTCCAACATAGACTACACTGAAACTTTTGCTCCAGTGGCCAGGTTAGAAGCAATTAGAATTCTTTTATCATTTGCTGCTAATCATGATATAATGTTGTATCAAATGGATGTTCAAAGTGCATTCTTAAATGGCTATATAAGTGAGGAAGTCTATGTAAAACAGCCCCCTGGATTTGAAAATTCTGATTTTTCAAACCATGTTTTTAAACTTAAAAAATCTTTATATGGTTTAAAGCAAGCACCAAGGGCATGGTATGACATACTTAGTAACTTTCAGCTTAAGAATGAATTTAATAGAGGCCAGATTGATAATACTCTATTTAGGAAATCCATTAAAAATGATATTTTGATTATTCAAGTTTATGTTGATGATATCATATTTTGATCGACTACTGGCAGAAAGAGTTCCAAATGATCATGATGGGAGAACTCAAGTTCTTCCTGGGAATTCAGATTCACCAAGGTAAATCAGGTATATTCATTCACCAATCTAAATATACTAAAGAACTTCTTAAAAAGTTCAAAATGAGTGAATGTAAGCCTATGGCCACCCCCATGCACCGAACCTCCTCACTTGAGAAAGATGAAACCAGTCAAAAGGTAGACCTAAAAACATACAGAGGTATGATTGGATCCCTTCTTTATTTAACTGCTTCTATACCTGACATTTTGTTTAGTGTTTCTGTCTGTGCTAGTTTTCAAGCTGGCCATAGGCAATCCCATTTAACTGCTGTCAAACGAATTCTGAGATACCTTAAAGGAACCACCAACCTTACCCTGTAATACAAGAAAACCCCCACCTACAAACTAAAAGGTTTTTGTGATTCCGACTATGCTGGAGACAAGCTGGAAAGGAAAAGTGTTGGAACCAAGTTGGTTCTTAGTCTTAGGATTTTGATGTTTACAAAAGGACTCAATGTAATCTTATTGTGTACCTTGAATTATTACATTAAATACAACCAGAAAATAAAGTTTGCAGAGGCAGAAGATGCATCCAGAATGCATCTTGGAATTACCAGAAGATACTCCAGGATCACCAAAAGATATCTTTGCTTGCCCAGATCAGAAGGAAGCAATGTCAGAAGAAGACCTGGACCATACCAGAGGAAAGCCTGCCAGAGGGAGACTTTGTCTAGACCAAGAGGAATCAAATATCATATTTATTCCAGAAGTTATTTTGACCAGAAGATGGCCTGGCAGTGAGAAATTAAAACAGCCCAGACTTGTTCCAGACTCAACCAAAAGATAAGTTAATGAGTCAAGAACAAGAGAATCACTCCAGATTTGACCCAGATCAGAAGATAGCATGGTTCAGGGTATGAAACTAAGTCCAGACCAGAAGAAATGATTTCCATAATTGATTCATACCTGATCCAAAATCAAAGGTAAAATGTCTAGACTGAAATATTACTTATCCAGATTTAATTTCAGTTTAATCCATACCAAGTCCAGAATTGGTCCAGATCAGAGGATGATTTCCAGATCAATGGTTCAGAATTAATTATTTGGCCCAGTTTTGGCCGAGATCAGAAGATCAGACCATGGCCCAGTGTTGGCCGAAATCAGAGGGTCAGGATGTGTGGTCCAGTAATGGCCGAGATCAGAGGATTGTAGCATATCAGGTGCAAGTCCAAGATGGCCGAAATCAGAAGATCAGAGGGTTAGGAAGTGTGGTCCAGGGATGGCCGAAATCGGAGGATCACAACATATCAATTAGTTTGGTCCAGATGTGGACTAGCGCAGAAGAATCCAATGGTCCAGATTTAATCAGGAGGATTAACGGTGGAGATTTTAATTTATTTTAATCAAAGTATTAAAAAGATTTGTTACAAAAATAAAAGTGAGGTATTGTGGAATTCAGGAGCTGTGGCGGGAAGCAACTAAAGTTTTGATTCACCAGTTATTTTAAAAGAAAATCTGAAGCTTAATAAAAGATATGTTTTTTATTTAAATAAAGCCCAATTGGTCAAGTTATTTTTGCAAGAGAATCCAGCAAGATTCAGCTCGAAATTACTAATCTGCATCTATAAAATAGGGCTCAAGGCAGAATACTTAGCATCGAAAATCACGAAAGAGTCATACACTTCCAAAGCAAACACTCAAATTTTCAGAGAGGTTAATTGTGAGTTCCAGCTTCCAAGAAGCAAGTACTCATGTTATTTTCTTTCCATTATGTCAAATCTAAGTTGTTGAAGTAGAGTCTACAATCTGAGGGAGTCAGAAGGGGTAGCAGGTTACTAGGCAATTAGATTCATAGTGTTGAAATTTCTTCTACAATCTGGGATTGTCAGAGTGGATGAAGACAGGAGCTGTATTCCTCAAGAGTGTAGGATTGTTAGACTGTTTGAGAAGACTGGCTTGGAGGGTCAGTAGAACGGTTGTAATTCAAGGTTTGAATTAGTGAAATCCTACAAGGTGAAGGGACTGGACGTAGCCTCGTTAACGGTTAACCAGTATAAAAATTCTGAGTTTTTATTTTATTTTATATCCGCTGCTAACTCTATTTTTAATCATAAATCAAGTTTTGTTTTAAAAGTGTAAAAAATGGAAAAGTATTCAAGTTAAGTCAAACACAATTCAACCCCCCTTCTCGTGTTTGCACCTTCAATTGGCATCAGAGCTCGGTTTCAAGGCTGAGCACTTAACAGTGTTTGAGGAAAGGACCAAGGGGTTCAACATGGCAGAATCCAGAGAAGAATTGGGAGGCAACATCAACAGACCACCACTGTTTGATGGAGAAAGGTTTGAGTATTGGAAGGATAGAATGAGAAGTTTTGTCATATCTCAAGATCCTGAACTATGGAAGATGATAGTCAAAGGATACACTGCACTTACTGATCCAGAAGATCCAACTAAAAAACTAGACATGGATGATATGAAACCATATCATAGCAGATTACACAAACTTCATCACAAGTCCAGAAACATCATGATCAATGCCATCACATTCAAAGACAGATGCACATATAAAGAAACATAAAAGAGCATATTCGACAGTCCAGTTCTGACCTATGAAGGAACCCAGCAGGTTCAAGAAGCTAGGGCTAACTACTGCTCAAACAGTATGAGATGTTCAAGATGGAAGATGATGAAAACATTGATGGAATGTTCTGCAGATTCCAGACTCTGATATCTGGACTGAAGGTCTTGAAGAAAAGCTACACAACAACAGATCATGTCAAGAAGATTCTAGGAAATTTACCACAACAGTGGAGACCAATGGTTACTGCAGTTCAGCAAGCCAAAGATCTGAATAACTTAAGACTTGAAGACCTGATCAGCTCACTCAGGTCTCATGAAATAGAACTGGAAGAAGATGAACCAAAGAAGAAGAAGAATCTGGCTCTGAAGTCGAAACAAAAGAAAGCTGCAAAGGCAGCATCAGAATCAGAGGATAGTGACAGTGACTGTGATGATACAAGCAAGTCAGCAACCCATGACAAATCTTCAAAAGATAAATCTGATCAAGCAAGAAATAGCCAAGATAAGCCAGAAGAGAAATCTGGATATTTACCAGAATCTGAAGCTGTTACAGATTCACTAGAACCAGAAGCTGATCTATCAGAATCAGAAGCTGTTACAGATCTTCCAAAACCAGAAGTTGATGTTGATGAAGCTTTGGCAGAGGAAGGTTGGATACTTGCAATGCAAGAAGAGCTGAATGAATTCCAAAGGAATGATGTTTGGGATCTGGTATCCAGACCAAACAAAAACATTATTGGAACCAAGTGGGTGTTCAGAAATAAACTAAATGAAAAAGGTGAAGTGGTAAGGAACAAAGCCAGACTTGTAGCTCAAGGATACAGTCAACAGGAAGGTATAGACTACACTGAGACTTTTGCTCCAGTGGCCAGGTTAGAAGCAATTAGAATTCTCTTATCATTTGCTGCTAATCATGATATAATGCTGTATCAAATGGATGTTAAAGGTGCATTCTTAAATGGCTATATAAGTGAGGAAGTCTATGTTAAACAGCCCCCTGGATTTGAAAATTCTGATTTTCCAGACCATGTTTTTAAACTTAAAAAATCTTTATATGGTTTAAAACAAGCACCAAGGGCATGGTATGACAGACTTAGTAACTTTCTGCTTAAGAATGAATTTAATAGAGGCCAGATTGATAATACACTATTTAGGAAATCCGTTAAAAATAATATTCTGATTATCCAAGTTTATGTTGATGATATCATATTTGGATCCACTAATGGCACTTTGTGCAAAGAGTTTTCTGACCTAATGCAGAAAGAGTTCCAAATGAGCATGATGGGAGAACTTAAGTTCTTCCTGGGAATTCAGATTCACCAAGGTAAATCAGGTATACTCATTCACCAATCTAAATACACTAAAGAACTTCTTAAAAAGTTCAAAATGAGTGAATGTAAGCCTATGGCCACCCCCATGCACCAAACCTACTCACTTGAGAAAGATGAAACCAGCCAAAAGGTATACCAGAAAGCATACACAGCTGACCCTAGGGAATCCCATTTAACTACTATCAAACGAATTTTGAGATACCTTAAAGGAACCACCAACCTTACTTTATTATACAAGAAAACCCCCACCTACAAACTCAATGGTTTTTGTGATTCCGACTATGCTGGAGACAAGCTAGAAAGGAAAAGTACAAGTGGCAACTGCACTTTCTTAGGTGATAATTTGATCTCTTGGTCAAGCAAAAGACAAAACACCATTGCCATGTCAACAGCTGAAGCTGAGTATATATCAGCAGCATGATATAGTTCACAGTTACTCTGGATGAAACATCAACTTGAAGATTACAACATCTTTGAAACCAATATCCCTTTGTTCTGTGATAACACTTCAGCCATAAACCTAACCAAGAACCCTATCTTACACTCTAGAGCCAAACACATTGAAATAAAACACCATTTCATTAGGGACCATGTTCAAAAAGGGACTTTAAGCATCCAGTTTGTGGACACTGATCATCAATGGGCTGACATCTTCACCAAAGCATTACTAGAAGATAGGTTCGAGTTCATCAAGAAACATCTCAGCATTACCTCCATATCTGACTTGCTCAATTAGTCATCTTAGGAGTTTTTAAATTTCTTGTAATTTTATTTTCTGTCTTTTATTTTCTGTTTTACTTTCTGTAATTTGTAAAGAGAAAAACAAAAAATACAAAAATAGTAGGACCATTTTTTGGCTGATGACAAATAGGGGGAGAGAGAGAGAGAGAAAGGAGAAATAAGTAGAAAAGGAGAGATAAAAAAAAAAGAAGGAGCGAAAAAGAAAGAGATGAAAAGAGGATAAATAAGTAGAAAAGGAGAGGAATCAGGGAGAGAGAAAAAGAAAGAGTGAAAAAGAGAAGGAGTTGAAAAGGAGAGGAAACAGGGAGAGAGAGAAAAACAAAGAGAGAAAAAGAAAGAGAGAATAAAGAAGGAGTTGAAAATGAGAGGAGAAGAGAAGAAAAGAAATAGTGAAAAGACAAGGAGTTGAAAAGGAGAGTATTAGACTTAGGCGGAGAGATTGGTGTGAAGGGGAGTAATTCAAGTCTTCGAGTTACAAGCTAGCAAAATAAGTTAAGGTTTTGTCATCATCAAAAAGGGGGAGATTGTTGGAACCAAGTTGGTTCTAAGTCTTAGGATTTTGATGTTTACAAAAGGACTCAATGTAATCTTATTGTGTACCTTGAATTATTACATTAACTACAACCAGAAAATGAAGTTTGCAGAGGCAGATGATGCATCCAGAATGCATCCTGGAATTACCAGAAGATACTCCAGGATCACCAGAAGATATCTTTGCTTGCCCAGATCAGAAGGAAGCAATATCAGAAGAAGACCTAGACCATACCATAGGAAAGCCTGCTAGAGGGAGAGTTTGTCCAAACCAAGAGGAATCAAATATCAGATTTATTCCAGAAGTTATTTTGACCAGAAGATGGCCTGGCAGTGAGAAATTAAAACAGCCCAAACTTGTTCCAGACTCAACCAGAAGATAAGTTAATGAGTCCAGAACAAGAGAATCAATCTAGATTTAACCCAGATCAGAAGATAGCATGGTTCAGGGTATGAAACTAAGTCCAGACTAGAAGAAATAATTTCTAGAATTGATCCAGACCTGATCCAAAATCAAAGGTAAAATGTCCATACTGAAATATTACTTATCCAGATTTAATTTCAGTTTAATCAGACCAAGTCCAGAATTGGTCCAGATCAGAGGGAAGATTTCCAGATCAATGGTTCAGAATTAATTATTTGGCCCAGTGTTGGCCGAGATCAGAAGATCAGACCATGGCCCAGTGTTGGCCGAAATCAGAGGGTCAGGATGTGTGGTCCAGATATGGCCGAGATCAGAGGATTGTAGCATACCAGGTGCAAGTGCAGGATGGCTGAAATCAGAAGATCAGAGGGATAGGAAGTGTGGTCCAGGGATGGCTGAAATCAGAGGATCACAACATATCAATTAGTTTGGTCCAGATGTGGACTAGCGCAGAAGAATCCAATGGTCCAGATTTAATTAGGAGGATTAACGGTGGAGATTTTAATTTATTTTAATCAAAGTATTAAAAAGATTTGTTACAAAAATAAAAGTGAGGTATTGTGGAATTCAGGAGCTGTGGCGGGAAGCAACTAAAGTTTTGATTCGCCAGTTATTTTAAAAGAAAATCTGAAGCTTAATAAAGATATGTTTTTTATTTAAAAAAAGCCCAATTGGTCAAGTTATTTTTGCAAGAGAATCCAGCAAGATTCAGCTCGAAATTAAGCTTGGAAGAGGTCCTAATCTGCATCTATAAACAGAGGCTCAAGGCAGAATACTTAGCATCAAAAATCACAAAAGAGTCATACACTTCCAAAGCAAACACTCAAATTTTCAGAGAGGTCAATTGTGAGTTCCAGCTTTCAAGAAGCAAGTACTCGTGTTATTTTCTTTCCATTATGTCAAATCTAAGTTGTTGAAGTAGAGTCTACAATCTGAGAGAGTCAGAAGGGGCAGCAGGTTACTTGGCAAATAGATTCATAGTGTTGAAATTTCATCTACAATCTGGGATTGTCAGATTGGCTGAAGACAGGAGCTGTATTCCTCAAGAGTGTAGGATTGTTAGACTGTTTGAGAAGACTGACTTGGAGGGTCAGTAGAACGGTTGTAATTCAAGGTTTGAATTAGTGAAATCCTTCAAGGTGAAGGGGTTGGACGTAGTCTCGTTAACGGTGAACAAGTATAAAAATTCTGAGTTTTTATATTATTTTATATCCGCTGCTAACTCTGTTTTTAATCATACATCAAGTTTTGTTTTAAAGGTGTAAAAACAGGAAAAGTATTCAAGTTAAGTCAAACACAATTCAACCCCCCCTTCTCGTGTTTGCACCTTTAGAAAGTACAAGTGGCAACTGCACTTTCTTAGGTGATAATTTGATCTCTTGGTCAAGCAAAAGACAAAGCACAATTGCCATGTCAACAGCCGAAGCTGAGTATATATCAGCAGCAGGATGCAGTTCACAGTTACTCTGGATGAAACATCAACTTGAAGATTACAACATTTTTGAAACCAATATTCCTTTGTTCTATGATAACACTTCAGCCATAAACCTAACTAAGAACCCTATCTTACACTCTAGAGCCAAACACATTGAAATAAAACATCATTCATTAGGGACCATGTACAAAAAGGAACTTTAAGCATCCAGTTTGTGGACACTGGTCATCAATGGGCTGACATCTTCACCAAAGCACTACCTGAAGACAGGTTCGAGTTTATCAAGAAGCATCTCAGCATTACCTCCATATCTTACTAGCTCAAGTAGTCATCTTAGGAGTTTTTAAATTTCTTGTAATTTTATTTTCTGTCTTTTATTTTCTGTTTTACTTTCTGTAATTTGTAAAGAGAAAAACAAAAAATACAAAAATAGTAGGACCTCTTTTTGGCTGATGACAAAAAGGGGGAGAGAGAGAGAAAAAGGAGAAATAAGTAGAAAAGGAGGGATAAAAAGAAAGAAAGAGTGAAAAAGAAAGAAATGAAAAGAGAATGAGTTGAAAAGGAGAGGAAACAGGGAGAGAGAAAAATAAAGAGATAAAAAGAAAGAGTGAAAAGAGAAGGAGTTGAAAAGGAGAAGAAACAGGGAGAGAGAGAAAAATAAAATCAGAAAGAGATGAATAAAGAAAGAGTTGAAAAGGAGAGGAGAAGAGAAGAAAAAAAAGAGTGATCAAGAAAGAGTTGAAAAGGAGAAGAAAAGTCAGTATCAGACTTAGGGGGAGAGATTGGTCTGAGGGGGAGTATTTCAAGCACTTTGGGATTTAAGCTAGCAAAATGAGTTAAGGTTTTGTCATCATCAAAAAGGGAGAGATTGTTGGAACCAAGTTGGTTCTAAGACTTAGGATTTTGATGTTTACAAAAGCACTCAATGTAATCTTATTTTGTACCTTGAATTATTAAATTAAGTGCCACCAGAAGCTGAAGTAATCAGAAGCAGAAGATCAAATGGTTCCAGAGATTGAATCCTGAAGGTACCAGAAGATACTCCAGGATGTCAAAACATCACCAGAAGATATCTTTGATGGCCCAGATCATAAGGAAGCAAAGTCAGAAGGAAACCTGGACCAGACCAGAAGGAAGCATGCCAGAGGGAGACATGATCCATACCAGAAGGAATCATAAGTCACACTTAGTCCAGAAGTTATTCTGACCAGAAGATGGCCTGGCAGTGAAATGATAAACAGCCCAGACTTGATCCAGACTTAATCAGAGGGTAAATTAATGGGTCGAGAACAATGGAATTAATCCTGATTTGACCCAAACCAGAAGATAGCATGGTTCAGGGTATGAAACTAAGTCCAGACCAGAAGAAATGATGTCTAGATCAGAAGGAAGATGTTCAGATCAATGGTCCAGAATTAAGTATATGGCCCAGTGTTGGCCGAGATCAGACAATCAGACCATGGCCCAGTGTTGTCGAAATCAGAAGGTCAGAATGTGTGGTCCAGCATTGGCCGAGATCAGAGAATCACAGCAGATCAGACCATGGCCCAGTGTTGGCCGAGATCAGAAGATCAGAAAGTGTGGTCCAGGATTGGCCGAAATCAGAGGATCACAGCAGATCACTTAGTATGGTCCATATGTGGACTAGCGCAGAAGATCAAACGGTCCAGAATTAATCATGAGGATTAACGGTGGAGATTTAATTAAATTTGATCAAAGTATTAAAAAGATTTGTTACAAAAATAAAGTGAAGTCGTATGGAAGTTCAAGAGCTGTTGGCGGGAAGAAACTAAAGATATGATTGGCTAGTTATTTTTGAAAGAAAATTTGAAGCTTAAAAAGATAAGTTTTTTATTTAAGTGAAGCCCGATTGGTCAAGATATTTTTGCAAGAGAATCCAGCAAGATACAGCTCGAAATTAAGCTTGGAAAAGACCCTAATTCGCATCTATAAAAGGAGGCTCAAGGCAGAATACTTAGTATCGAAAATTACAAAAGAGTCATACACTTCCAAAGCAAACACTCAAGTTTTCAATGAGGTTAATTGTGAGTTCCAGCTTTCAATAAGCAAGCACTCGTGTTATTTTCTTTCCCTTGTGTTAGATCTAAGTTTTTGAAGTAGAGTCTACAATCTGAGGGAGTCATAAGGGGTATCAGATTACTTGGAAATTAGATTCAAGGCGTTGTAATTCCTTCTACAATCTGGGGTTGTCAGATTGGCAGGAGAAGACTTGACTTAGGAAGTCAAGGTCCTGTATTCCTCAAGAGTCTAGGATTGTTAGACTGTTTGAGAAGACTGACTTGGAGGGTCAATGGAACTGTTATAATTCAAGGATTGAATTAGTGAAATCCTTCAAGGTGAAGGGACTGGACGTAGCCTCGTTAATGGTGAACCAGTATAAAAATTATGTGTTTTATTTTTACTTTATATCCGCTGCTAACTCTGTTTTTATTCATACATCAAGTTTTGTTTTAAAAGTGTAAAAACAGGAAAAGTATTCAAGTTAGTCAAACACAATTCAATCCCCCTTCTCGTGTTTGCACCTTCACAATTGCCACTGATCTGAAGTGTTACCTATGGAGTATAAATACTTCATAGCTTCAGTTCTTACTTACAACCTTTGACTTACTAATCTTAAGATTAATTTCTAAAATATCAAACATTTTCAAAGCTTAAGTTTCATATTTTCAAGTACATGCTTTTCATTTTCATATCATTAAGAAAGGTTCTCAGTTGTACTTGGAAGTGTGCTTGATTAAGTATCAAATACTTAGTGTTATAATCTTGTTTGTAGTTAAGAACATCATTACAAAATTAATTAAAGTTATTGTATCACTTGAAGAACTTAGTGTAGATTCTTCAAGTATTGTTAACTGAGATAGTTGTGTATTATCTTCGGCTAAGTGTTATAAGGGGAACCAGGATAAATTTGTGTGATTTATTTTTAGTATTTTACAAAGCTTTCATAAACTCAAAATAGTCAGTTGAACAATCTCACAAAACTCTAAAAACAGAAAAATCGTCTAACACCTAATTAACCCCCCCCCCCTCTTAGGTGCACCTCTATTCTTACAAGATGATGGTCTCAAAAGTAAAATTGTTATCTGACGTATATTTTGACAAAACTTTTACATATAAATTTGATTAAATGTATGGAAGTAGATAAATTTTATAAGAAAAAAATATTTATATTAAAAAAATTGAAAATTAAATAATTATTAATTGTGACAAGGTTTTAAAAATCAAATTATATAAAGTCTATAAGATAATTGTGGTTTGATACATGCTAATTGGCTGTAATGAGTTTTGACTAGATCTGACCTGACGTATGTTAATAGATATGCTAATTAATATAGATATTGTGGTGCATGTTGTTGTAATTTTGGATTCTATAATTGATATATTATATGAGTAAAATTATTTTATGAGTAGATTTGTGGTTGTTGGGTTATCGTTGTCGAAATATATGTTTAAGTCTAATATGTGAAAGTGACATGTTATCTTTGCATCTTTTCTTGTTATATGAATTTGTTGGAACCAAGTTGGTTCTAAGCATTTAGGATTTTGATGTTTACAAAAGCACTCCATGTAATCTTATTTTGTACCTTGAATTTCTATATTAAATACCACCAGAAGATGAAGTTAAAGTTATCAGAGGTAGAAGCTGAAGTCACCAGAGACAGAAGATGAGTAATCAGAAGATAAAATTAGACCAGAGGATACACCTTCAGAAGTCACCAAAGGATACACCAGGATGTCAAAACACCATTAGAGGATATCTTTCCTGGCCCAGATCAGAAGGAAGCTAAATCCAGAAGGAAACCTGGACCAGACCAGAAGAAAGCCTGCCAGAGGGAGACTTGTTCCATACCAGAAGGAATCAAAAGTCAGATTTGGTCCAAAAGTTATTCTGACTAGAAGATAGCTTGGCAGTGAAATGATAATCGATACAGATTTAATCAGAGCATAAATTAATTGGTCCAGAACAAGAGATTTAATCCAGATTTGGCCCAGACCAGAAGATAGCATAGCTCAGGGTATGAAACTAAGTCCAGACCAGAAGAAATGATGACCAGATTTAATCCAGACTTGATCCAAATTAGAAGGTAACTGTCCAGATTAAAATGTCATATGTCCAGACTTAATTTCAGTTCAATCCAGACCCAGTTTAGAATTGGTCCAGATCAGAGGGAAGATGTTCAGATCAATGGTCTAGATTTAAGCATCATGGACCAATGTTGGCCGAGATCAGAAGATCAGATGATATGGTCTATTGATTGGCTGAAATCAGAAGATCAGAATGTGTGGTCCAGTGTTGGCCGATATCAGAGGATCACAACAGATCAGTTAGTATGGTCCAGATGTGGTCGAGAGCAGAAGATCAAACGATCAAGATTTAATCAAAGTATTAAAAGGATTTGATACAAAAATAAATTGAAGTCTTGTGGGTACTCAGGAGCTATTGGCGGGAAGAAAGATTTGATCCAGAAATAATTAAGAACAGGAATGGCCAAAGTTATTTTTGAAAGCAAATCTGGAGCTAAAAAGATATGTTTTTTATTTAAGAGAAACCCGATTGGCCAAGTTATTTTTGCAAAAGTATTTGGCAAGATACAGCTCGAATTTAAGCATGGAAGAGACCCTAATCTTCATCTATAAAAGGAGGCTCAAGGCAGAATACTTGGCATCGAAAATTACAACAGAGTCATACACTTCCAGAAGCAAACACTCGAGTTTTCAGTGAGGTTAATTATGAGTTTCAGCTTTCCAGAAGCAAGCACTCGTGTTTTTCTTTCCCTTGTGTTAGATCTAAGTTGTTGAAGTAGAGTCTACAATCTGAGAGAGTCAGAAGGGGTAGCAGATTACTTGGCAATTAGATTCAAGGCGTTGTAATTCCTTCTACAATCTGAGGTTGTCAGATTGGTAGGAGAAGACTTGATTTGAGAAGTCAATGTGCTGTATTCCTTAAAAGTGTAGGATTGTTAGACTGTTTTAGAAGACTGACTTGGAGGGTCAGTGATATTGTTGTAATTCATGGTTTTGAATTAGTGAAATCCTTCAAAGTGAAGGAACTGGACGTAGCCTCGTTAACGGTGAACCAGTATAAAATTATGTGTTTTTACATTTACTTTATATCCGCTGCTTACTCTGTTTTATTCATACTTCAGATTTTGTTATAAAACTGCAAAAACAGAAAATGTATTCAAGTTAGTCAAACACAATTCAACCCCCCTTCTCGTGTTTGCACCTTCAGAATTATCATAACCAAATGACATATATCATGTAGATTGATATGTGTATATGGACTAAAATTTATTTTACCCATTTTTTTAATTATTAAAATTGCACTTTTTTTTAGGGCCCATTTTTAAGATTAGAACGTAGCCTCCAAAATCTTTAAGACGATCCTAGACCAAATATATCAATTTTGATTGGTCAAATTATAATTCATATGTCTATAAAAAAACTAGAGGGAATAACTTATAAAACAAATTACAAAAACAACTACTATAATTATAAAATAATCCAACTACTTAATTTTATCTAGAGATATAAAAATTTAAACCAAATAATCCTATGATCGCAATAATTTAACTAAATCTAATTAAATTAGTTTGATATTTTTTTATGGGTTAGATTCTAAATTGAACTAAACCAATAAATTAGACATTTATTGATTCGAAATATAGTTTCACATAATTTTAAATAGATGGTCTAATACTCACACCAAACCATTATTTTTTATCAATACTATGTTAATATTGGTATCTTAGATAATGTGTTATGTTTAAGTGTATTTTAATAATTATATATATTGTTTTTGTCCTTGTAGTTAAGAAAGTTGTACTAATAGTATAAAAATTTGAATTTAATTTGTATATATATCCATGATGTAAATATATTTTACACAATCAATTAATCATAGCCGTCAAATTAATAAAACAGTTTCACTTTAATCATAATTACTTTTAAAGTCACACTTATGGATGTTTATGATGTACTGACAATGTAAAACTTTTTATATTGACAAAACATGACAATTAAACTCTAAAAAATTTAGTGTTTGAAAAAAATTATATTTTTAAAAAATAACTTTTAATTATTAAAAATGTCAATCAAAATTTCATCCACTAACCCTCTATAATAAACATTAAGAATTTGATCGTAAATATATTTTTATAAAATTATAACTTAAAATTCTTATATACAGTACAATATTATAGTTTTTATTTATTCATTAAAATTCTAACCAGAAGCTCAGCCACCGAACAAACCCCCCCACAAGAAAAAGTTTTTTGTTGACCACATTGAAAGATCTATGTTCAAAGTGAAATCAACAAATCAAGTCAACTATTAGGAAACTTAGAATTTAAGGTACTTGATAAAATCCAATAATATGAGAATCTTCTTATTTTAGAATATGCATCAAAAGTATTTTCAAAGTGTCAAAATACATAAACAAATATTTAAAAATCAAGTTTTTGACAAAAATCAAAGTTGTATTCGACTACATATATGTGTAGCCGAATACAGATGAAGTCAATAGCAAAAACTAGACATCTGTATTCGACTACAGCATGTTGTAGCCGAATACAAAACAAGTCAGTAAATAAAACTGAACTTCTGTATTCGATTACGGAATGTTGTAGCCGAATACAAATATCAAGTCAGTAGCTAAAACTGGACTTTTGTATTCGACTACATCATCTCGTATTTGAATACAAATCAAGTTAGTGGCAAAAATCACTAATTTGTATTCGAGTACGAGGTTTCGTTTTCGAATACGAAGTTGAAATTATGAATAAAAATTGAATGTTACAGAAGTGTATTCGAATACGCAAAAACTATATTCAAATACAAGTTCGAATCAATGCACTTTTTCAGTTCAGATCTCATCTGGATCAATGCATTTGTTCATCAAATCTTCTGGGAACAATTGTCACTGATCTGAAGTGTTGTCTATGGAGTATAAATACCTCATAGCTTCAGTTTTAACTCATCAATCCTACTACCAACTTAAGATAACTTTCTGAAATATTTGTGAACTTTTTCAAAGTTAAATTTTCATATTTCAAGTACTTGCACTACATTTTCACATCATTGAGAGAGGTTCTCTGTTGTACTTGGAATCATATTGGATTGTTATCATTATACAAACTGTTATACCTTCTTGTTCTTAGTTAAGAACATTCTTGTAAAATCGTTTAAAGTCATTATATTATTTGAAGAAAGTAGTGTATTTTCTTTAAGTGTTATAAACTAAGATAGTGGTGTGCTATCTTAGGTAAAGTGTTAGGAATTTGTAATAGAAGTCTTAGTGTTAGACTTGTACTGATTCTAACAAATAGTGGAAAAATCTCTTGTGGTGTGCAAGAGGACTGGATGTACCCTTGGTTGTAAGGAGAACCAGGATAAATTTCTGCGTGCTTTACTTTTCGTCATTTACAAGCTTTCATAGACAAACACAACCAGAAAATAATTCACAAAACTCTAAAAACCAGAAAAGTTTCTAAACACCTAATTCACCCCCTCTTAGGTGCAACTCTGAACTTACACACATGGGACATGACTTACGGCTAGGGGTGGGTATAAGCTGGGCCGAGCTAGGTTTTGTTAGGCTTGAGTCTAACATGTCAAAAAATATAAGGCCTAAGTCTAGCCTGTGACCTGTCATAGGCTTACTTTTTAGGCCTAAGTTTGGTATGACCTGTTAGCCTACTTAAAAGCCTATTTCATTTTAACATTTTTCAATAAGTAATCAAACATATCTTTAAATAGATTAACGAGTTAATATGTCAATGAAATAAAGTTCTATTTTGATATTTAACATCACATTTTGAAAAATATGACTTTATATACATCCTACTTCAATTATATTTTATAATAATACATTTAAATTGTCAAAAACTAAATTAAGTTAATATGCGTAAATTACTAAAAGTTGAATATATAACAAAAAGATCAAAATTTAATATAATAATTATAGTAGTAAAAAAATATTATTTATATTTATTTAAATAGGTCGGCTTAATAGGCCTAAAAGGCTTATTATGTGGTCTATAGCATAACCTTTTTAACTAAATAGGTTTTTTTAGAAACCTTGGCCTTATCTGTTTATGAAAAAAGTATGGTCTGGCCTGAGTGTGACGTAGGCTAGGCCTATATCGGGCCTGGTCTGGCCTGAGTGCGACGTAGGCTAGGTCCCTTTCGGGCGGCCTGGCCTATTCTTATCCCTACTTACGGCAATTCATCATCATTTGTTTGTCTCCATTTCTCACTTTGTACTTCTTGCTCCTTCCCCTGTTCCACAACAATCCATGCTGAATCAAAACCCTCAAAGAAGAAAAAATGTATGCAACAAGAAACCCATGATATTTCGACAAAGAAGAACAATAAGACCTATGGAAGATCAAGAAAGTTTTGGAACAAAGTGATGTTGGTCCTTTGAGTAGATTTATGTTGAATACCAATTTCGCCAAACATTTTGTGCTTCCTATTTTTGTCCTGATATTGAAAACACAAATGCTCTTATTTGGAAAGTTGAGAGCACAAAAGATGTTCCAGTCAAGATTTGGGATCTTGACACGAAGTCCCTCAACTTTCTCAATTTCCACATATATAATCATTCAACCAAAAGTTACATATGCCGCCAATTAAGGGCTTCATCTATTTTACAACTCCTCACACTAGCTACCAATACTTCTAACAATCATTCACTTTGTGATTGTTATTAGTTTTATGTTTTTTGAGGGTTTTTTGTTTGTTATTCATTCATTTATTTGTAAACATCAAAGATCTGTCTGCATATATTGCTCAATACACTACGCCAAAAATGACCTTTTACAGCGCATATTTTAAAGCGTTTAATAACTAAAAGCGTTGTTGTATAATATTTTAAAAATAATGGAGGATACAATAGCGCTTTAATGACAAGCGCTTTAGAAAAAGCGCTGTTGTAGGGTCATGAAGAGTTTAGGATTTACAGAAAAACGTTGTTGTAGGGTCATAGCGATTTCACATAATGTTTACAGCGCTTCGTGTAAAAGCGCTGTAAAATATAGCGCTCTCATATAATGTTTACAGCGCATTTAGAGCGCTACATTTACAGCGCTTTTAATAGTGCTTTGTATAAAAGTGTTGTAAACTCTGTAAATGTTTTAAAATTTAATTTTTAAAAGCCGTTTACAGCGTTTATGGATTAAAGCGCTGTAAAATATAGCGCTCACACACTATATTTACAGAGCGTTTTTTTTAAACGCGCTGTAAATGCTTTAAATGTTTTGAAATTTAATTTTTAAAAGCCTTTTACAGCGCTTATGGACAAAAGCACTATAAAATTACAAGCAGTTATATATACTTGAAAAATAAATAAATAAAAACATAATTCATACATTCTATCCCTTCGAACCCTATTACGAACTTTCCTCTCCTCTACATTGCGCCCATTTTTACTGAGTGATTGTTGTCTCAGGTACTGTATTTATTAATTTGTTATTGTCTCTAAAACTGATAAATTGTTACCTGATAAATCATATAAAATTTTAGATGATGAATTTGTTCTGTTTTGAAATTTGTTCGATATGGTCTGTTCTAAAATTAGACTTGTATGCATAACCTTGGACCTTGGTTTCCATTTTCCAATATTAGACTATATATACTATAGATTTGTATGATGTTATAGATTGATAAATTTGTGTAACACTGCATTCATATATACTGCATTCATAAATTCTTACATGATAAATCATATAAAATATGTTCAATATGTTCTGTTATGTTTTGAAATTAGACTTGTATGCATATATATATAATGTTATAGATTGATAAATTTGTTGTAGATTGGTCTGTTCTTACTGCATTCATATAGGTCATATAATTAAAATGGATCGGAAATGGATGTCTGTCAATTGATTGTCAAAAGAGTATGAAAATGGAGTGAATGAGTTTGTTGAATTTGCAGTGAAGAATGCAAAAGACCCAAGTCGAATCACTTGTCCTTGTTTAAAATGTTGTTTTGGAAAACGTGTTAGAGCAGATTAATTGGAAGGACATTTAGTATGGCATGGAATTGATCAAAGCTATACATGTTGGATAAAATACGGTGAGAAAAAAAAAAGGGAACACTTATTTTGACAATGGTGCGACATATGATTCAAATGATTTCGACACAGATACATATGAGCAGGACCAAGTTGAAGATATTGCAAAAGCAATTGAAGAAGATCTTCAGGATTGTCCTAAAATGTTTGAGAGTTTGTTGAGTGATGCAGAGAAACCATTATATAATGGTTGTACTAAATTCACAAGACTTTCGGCGATATTAAATTTGTACAACTTAAAAGCGAGTAATGGATGGTCTGATAAAAGCTTCATAGAATTATTAACACTCCTAAAAGATATGATGCCAGATGATAATGAACTTCCCACTCGAACCTACGAGGCTAAACGAATTTTGTGCTCTATTGGCATGAGTAACGAAAGGATTCATGCGTGTCCTAACGATTGCATTTTATTTCGAAACGAATATGAATTACTAAAGGCGTATCCGAAATGCAATGTCTCTCGATATAAGAAGAAAGAATCTACTCATGCAAAAGTTGTGTGGTATTTTCCTATAATACCCAGATTTAGGCAAATCTATCGCAGTGAAGAAGATTCAAAACACTTGACATGGCATGCAGATGAAAGAATTAGAGATGGAAAGTTACGACACCCTGCAGATTCTCCACAATGGGCTAAAATTGATCACGAGTATCCTGATTTCGGTAGAGAGTCAAGAAATCTACGACTTGCACTTTCTACTGATGGAATGAATCCACATGGTCTTCAAAGCATATCACACAGCATGTGGCCTGTGATTTTGTTGATTTATAACCTACCTCCATGGTTATGTATGAAGCATAAGTTTATGATGTTGTCTCTGTTAATTTGTGGACCCAAACAACCGAGGAATGATATCGACGTTTACTTGGCTCCTTTAATTGAAGATTTAAAAAAGTTATGGGAGTTAGGTGTGGAAGTTTATGATGGGTGTAAGAAAGAATGTTTCAATTTGAGGACTATGTTGTTCGGCACAATTAATGATTTTCCAGCATATGGTAATTTATCAGGGTATAACATTAAAGGTCAGTGTGCATGTCCTATATGTGAAGAGAGTGTAGATTGGATGCGGTTGAAACATTGTAAGAAGAACGTCTTTCTTGGACATCGTAGATTTTTACCTTTTAGTCATCATTATCTTAGGTGGATAAATGCATTCAATGGAAAATTAGAGGAAGGTACTACTCCAAAAGCACCGATTGGATATCAAATATTGGAAAAAGTACAAGGTTTGACCAATAAATTTGGCAAACCATTTGCGGGAGAGCTTGTCAAAACTGGGTGGAAGAAAAAGTCAATTTTCTTTGAATTGCCATATTGGAAGTCATTGTATATAAGACATTTTCTCGATGTGATGCATATCGAAAAAAATGTATTTGATAGTGTTATTGGTACGTTACTCAGTGTTCCAGGAAAGTCTAAGGATGACATCAATGCAAGATTGGATTTGGTCGATATGGGAATAAGAAATGAATTGGGTCTCGTAAAGAAAGGAAATCGCACATATCTACCTCCAGCCGCTCATACTCTATCTAGAAAGGAAAAAATTGTTTTATGTAAATTTCTACACGAAGTTAAAGTTCCAGAAAGATACAGTTCAAACATAAAAAATTTAGTTTGTAGGAAAGACCTCAAGGTAAAAGGTTTGAAGACTCATGATTGTCATGTTCTAATGGAGCATTTTCTACCAATAGGTATATGTTCCATTTTACCTGAAAAAGTTCGACGAGCCATAACTAAATTATGTTTCTTCATTAGGGAAATTTGTAGTAAAGTGATCGATCCTAAAAAATTACCGACATTGCAGAGGGAAATTGTTGTTACTTTGTGTGAGCTTGAAATGTATTTCCCACCCTCGTTTTTTGATATAATGGTTCACCTTACTATTAATTTTGTTAAGGAGACACAACTTTGTGGGCCAGCTTACATGAGATGGAAGTATCCGATATAACGATATATGAAAATATTAAAAGGGTACGTAAAAAGTAGAAGTCGACCAGAAGGTTGTATTACTGAATGGTACATTGTCGAATAAGCTGCTGAATTTTGTACTGAATATCTATCCAATTTGAATCCATAGGACTTCCTATGTCTCGTCATTCGGGAAGAATAACAGGAGAATGGATAATTGGAAAGAGAGTAATGACTATATCAAGAACAGAATGGGAGCAGGCACAATTGTATGTTCTGCACAATGATGATGAGTTTCAATCGTATGTTACAATACACATGGATCAGTTATCTAGTTTGAACATGAACAGGAATAAAAATTTGATAACACGAGAGCACAATCGAAGTTTTATCCCTTGGCTAAAAAATCACATTAGCTCAAAGTTTGATATAGACCCCGCTTCAATTTTAGAGAGATTGAGGTGGCTAGCAAATGGCCCGAGTTTACATGTCTTTTCTTACACCGGTTATGTAATTAACGGCTATACATTTTATACCACAAAACAAGATGAGCAAACCACTATGCAAAATAGCCGAGTCACTCTAGTAGCTGAAGCGATGCATATCTCAAGTGCAAAAGACAAAAACCCAATATATTCAAATCTATCATATTTTGGGATTATCGAGCACATATGGGAGTTGGATTACACAATGTTTCGTGTTCCATCTTTGGTTGCAAGTGGGTCGATAATAATAATGGCGTTCGGATTGATGAGTCAGGGTTCTTGCTTGTCGATTTTAGTAGGGTGGGATACAAAAATGAGCCTTTTATTTTAGCGTCGCAAGCTCAACAAGTGTTTTATGTCACTGATCCTGCTGATGATAAATGGTATGTTGTCCTATCGACCACTAAAATAAGTGATGATAACAACAACGTTGAAGATATTGGTAATGATATTTTCTTTGTGACATCACAACCATGTGAAATTGATTCAACTGATGATGGTTTACATCTTAGAGATGATCATGATGAGGGAATTTGGATTAATCCATCGTTTCGTATCGTTAATGGACAAAAAAATGTGAATCCCACTAGGAAAAGAAGAAGGGCATCTTAAGTGTGTTTATGTGTTTTATAAGTCATGTAATGATCTGTACTCATTGTGTAAAATTTCATGTAACTTGACCTGCCAGAACTGAGTATTTGATTTTATGCTTATATACTGATTTTCTACCAAAACTTGAACTGATCATGTAATTTAGCATTGATATATATACAGGCATTGATATACTGATTTTCTACCAGAACTTGAACTCATCATATAATTTTTTTAATTATATTATTTAATTATTTTAGAGATGACTATTTGATAAAAAATTTAATTATAATCTGAACTCGTCATATAAGTTGATATGAACAATATGGTATCCATGAGTATGGATATTACAATTACAACAGAAAAACATTTACAGCGCTTTTGCAGATAAGTGTTGTATATAGTTTTAAAAAAATAAATTACAATTACAAGAGACAAAACATTTACAGCGCTTTTGCCCATAAGCGCTGTAAAAGGATTTAAAAAAGTAAATTACAAGAGACAAAACATTTACAACTCATAAGCGCTGTAACATTCTTTACAGCGCTTATGGGCGAAAGCGCTGTAAATTACAATTACATAAATTACAAGTAGAAAACATTTACAGCGCTTATGGGAAAAAGCGCTGTAAAATGCAAAATAAATTACAAATACAAAACATTTACAGCGCTTATGGGAAAAAGCGCTTTAAAATGCAAAATAAATTACAAGTACAAAACATTTACAGCGCTTATGGGAAAAAGCGTTGTAAAATGCAAAATAAATTACAAGTACAAAACATTTACAACGCTTATGGTAAAAAGCATTGTAAAATGCTCATATAGTGCCTTTTATATAGTGTGTATATAAGCCCTGTAAAATACTATTTAAGGCGCTTTTTATATAGTCTTTTAAAGCACTCTTTGGAAAAGCGTTGTAAAAGGGTTTTTTATAATATTATGTAAACTGATAATATAAGAAACCGCCTCTTCATTTTCTTCTTCATTACGTATATTCTCATCCCTATGAACTTGGCAGTGTGAAACCCTTATTCATTACGTACTCTCTATACAAACCCTTCTCCATATACGAACCCTTCTCCCTAGTGCGAACCCTTCTCTCTGTCCATATTCATTACGTATTCTCTGTTTTCATTATTCTCCATTTTCACTAAGTTCTATCCCTACGACTGTAAAGGTTTTTAAGGCGCTTTTTGTTCAGTTTTTTAAAGCGCTATGTGGAACCCTAGTGTTATCTTCTCGTTGCACAAGACATTTCTATTTGTATTTCTGCGACGTTATAACCCTAAACTACATGTATTGTTATTAATATCTCGTTGTCACTAAACTTATAGTGCATGTTGCATTTATTCAATCTGTTGTTGTCACTAAACTGCATGTTGAACTTATACTGCATGTTAAACTTATACTGTGTGAAATGTGTAGATAAATAGATTCCAACAACGATTTAGGTCGTCAAAATGATGAAGTTGTAAACACTGACGCTGTAAACAATGAAGTTGTCAACGCTAAAGGCTATGAAAGCGAAGTGAAGCGTGGGGCAACTATAATGCAAAAAGTCATTACAGCAAGAAGTACTGGAATAAAATTTGAGGTATATGTACTATACTTTTGTTTAGATTTTATTTTTTTTCTTTTTTGAAAGCAATCACTTACACTCAAGCTATGAGTTTATTAGGTGGGATGGAATGAAAGTCGTCAGCCGATTGAGCCCAACAGTTCAATGATGGTAAGCTACTTCGGTGCTGTTGTCCGCCAAAATATCCCAATAACAATCGATGACTGGAGAGACAAAGCATTGAAGGATGCTAAAGACATACTGTGGAGTGATGTACAAGTAATTAACTTTTTTACTCCACTTTTTTGTTACTTAATTATAATTTTTTCCATTGAAATACTTTTATTCAAACTCTTTATTTATTTGGTTTTCAGAGAGCTTTTAACATTGAAGATGTGTGTAAAAATTACGTACTTAGAGTTGCCGGTAAAATTCACAGAGGTTTAGATCTCATCTGTCGAATTGTTACCTAAGAGACAAGTGTGGAAATGTGAATGTTGAAGCTCCAAACATTTACAAACACTACATAACACCTAAAGAGTGGACCTCTTTTGTTGCTAAACGCTTAGACCCCGCATTTGTGGTAATATTTATTTTATTAGTATGTGTGTTTTATTCATATTCATATCTTATATTTTTTACACGATCGTTATTTTTTTATTTATATATAGAATATAAGTACAGCAAATCGGAGCGAGCAAAAAACTCAGTGCATCCATACAAAAGACGAAATCCGATCAACCATTGGGTCGTCATATCTTGTGGAAGGAGGCTCGCGTAAATAAAGATGGAATAGTGGATAACGAAAATGTTCAACAAGTTGTTCAAGAATGTGTAAGTATACTATCACTTTAATATTTTTTAATATTTCCTTTTAAAAATGATATTGAACTTATCTTTTTAATACTACATGTATTTTAGGAAAATTTGGAACAATGTCTTGAAAATCAAGATGGAAATAAAGAAGTTAGCTGCATGGACATTCTCGGCAAGGTATTCAATGTTCCTGAATATTCTGGCCGTGTGAGGGGTAAGGGATTTGGCGTGACTCCCAAAAGTTATTTTTCACATGAGAAGCGCACAAATCCCTCAAATGATCAAGTATTAGAAGCACTGAAAACCCTATCGGAGCAAGTTGCATACTTGGTTAAAAAAGATAAGGAAAAGCAACTTCAACGTGAAATGCAAATAGAAAGTGAAGATGAAAGTTGCAACATTGGTCATAAAAGTCTACCGAAGGTAATTAATTACTTAACGAAATAAGAAATTCATTCAACCTAATTGTTTCACATACTTATGTATTAACCGTTGATTTAATTTAGGGTGTTTCACGTTGCTGCCTATACTTGTCTTCCCCTACCCGCATGGTTGGGAAAGGAACATTGTACAATACTTTAGGAGAACTATTGCACAACAAAGATGTCTCTGTCGGCCATGTTAAAGTGTCACTTGTGGTAGCTTTAGAACCAGTTGCACGGTTGCCTATCCCCGACAACGACGGAGATATGAAACTTTTGGGAGAAGCAATAGGTAGCTATATGGCATGGCCGAAACATCTTGTTGGCACTGATCAGGAGGTATGTTTTAATTTCTATGTATGTTTAGTTGTATGATTATAATTGATTATATGTAATTGCTGATTTTTCCACTTTTATATTTCACATTTATTTAGATTATTGATAAAGGGAATGATAATATCCCTCGCAACGAGTCTGTCACTTCACCAGAAAAGGTTTGACATATACATCGATTTATACGTAATGATTAGATTACTATAATAACTAACAAACTGATCAACCTTATTTTTTTCAGATTAAACCAAAAAATAAACCCGTTGCACCGCAAGTGCAGGTCTGTGGTAAAAATAAACCTTCCAAAATGCAAAAACTAGATCGAGGAAAATCAGTTGCTCTTCGTAAAATAAGTCAACCACGCCTTTCTCGATTTGGGTCTTGTCTTTACACAACAACAAAGATGAATATGAAGAGCAACAATGATGCACATATGCTAAACATGGAAAAAAGACTATTCGGAGAAGAGTATTTAGAAATACTTGGCAAATAGCAAATATATGAACTTCTTGATCATAAAGAGCTTAGTGCTATTGTAATCAGCATATACATCAGGTAATATAAATACTTTATTTAAGATAAAAATTACCTTTTAATTACATCACTGCCACATTAATTTATTGATATTATAATCTAATTTTATATTTGAAGGTTTTTGTATGAGAAGTTGGTGTGCACGTGGAAATTGTCAAGTAGATTTTCATTCTTATCTCCGCATACACTATCCATGTTTAAACTTGATCTAGATAATGTAAATAAATATGTAGTTGATAGACTTATAGAAAATAAAGAGAAGGACAAGTTGTTTCTGGCACCATACAATTCAGGGTACGTAATTAGATATTTTATCTATATCTATTTTAATTTATGATATTATGAGTTGTGTAAACAAATTTGCCAACCAAATTTGTATTGTTGTAGGCAACATTGGGTGTTGTTTGCCATAAATGCGACTTCTGAAATTGTATATTATTTAAACCCATTGCACGGTCATTACAACAATTACCCTGATATAAAGAACATCTTCGACACGTAAGTAATATTCATTTATTTCTTACATATATAAATAATGTGTTTGGTCATTGAATAATAATCACATTTATTTGATAGTGCTCTGCAAGTTTTCGGCGCTCAAAGGGGTGCTTCAGTGTCGAAGAATAAGTCAAACAACATCACATGGCTTCTAGTAAAGGTTTGAAATTTTTGTTATAGAATTTAATTATATGCCTTTAAATTTTCGTTTACAATCAATGCATAAATATTTATTGGCGTACATGTTTTATTTTATAGTGTCTGCATCAAACTAACAACATAGATTGCAGATACTATATAATGAGGTTTATGAAGGAGATTGTTGATCTGAATCAACCTATAATTCTAGAAACGGTACATTATTTTCATTATATTTTGATTTTCATATATAAACTATATATATATATATATATTTGATTCTAACTTATTTTGCTTCAGTATTTTGACAACTTCAACCCAACATATTCTGAAAATGATCTCAAATAAATGAAAGAAGAATGGTGCCAGTTTGTCCTCGAAATGAACGTTATATAATTTGTAATTAATTTGTTGATATACTGTCATGATGTAATTTGTTCGGTGAATATGTAATTCATACTGTGAATATCTTGCTACTGTCATGATGTAATTTGTTCTGTGAATATGTAATTCATATTGTGAATATCTTGCTACTGTCTTGATGTAATTTGTTCTGTGAATATGTAATTCATAATGTGAATATGTTGAATGTAATTTGTTCTCATAATATATGTAATTCATATTGTAATTTGTTGTTGTGAAACACTTGTAATTGATATTGTTGAATGTGAATATGAATTTTTTGCTGTGATGTGAATTTTAATGTTAAAAAGAAGAATCTGAATGTGATATTTGATGTTCATAATATGTAATAAAAAAGACAGCGCTTCTTTAAAAAATATCATAAAAAATCCTTTTACAGAGTTTTTTTAAACGTTTTACAGCGCTTTGTTTAAGTTCTTTTACAGCGCTTTTTTGAACAAGCGCTGTAAATCTAAGTTAAATAACTATATATGGGACCTATTACAACGCTTTTTTGAAAAAGCGCTGTAAATCTATTATAAGAAGCGCACTATATATGGGACCTAATGCAGTGCTTTTTTGAAAAAGCGTTGTAAATCTATTATAAGAAGCGCGCTATATATGGAACCTATTACAGTGCTTCTTTGAAAAAACGTTGTAAATCTATTATAAGAAGCGCGCTATATATGGGACCTATTACAGCGCTTTTTTGAAAAAGCGCTGTAAATCTATTATAAGAAGCGCGCTATATATGGTACCTATTACAACACTTGTTTGAAAAAGCGCTATAAATCTAATATAAGAAGTGCGCTATATATGGGACCTATTACAGCGCTTTTTTGAAAAAACGCTGTAAATCTAATATAAAAAGCGCGCTATATATGGGACCTATTACAGCGTTTTTTTGTATTTTCAATAGTGTTGTTGTATCCTTTTACAGCACTGGATACTAGATCGCTTAAAAGCGTTGTAAAGGACTTAAAAAAAGCGCTTTAAAATTATCTTTTTGTCGTAGTGATAATGTGCTAGTTGTGGTCTTGCAGTAGTATCTTGTTTTTTAGCTGATGTCTTGTTATTGAATTAATTGGCACATGATTACAATTTTGTTTTTACTTTTCATCTTTTATACCAGAACACCAACACATAAGGTAATAATTAAATAAATCACAATGACTCATGGCCACTTTTAAAGAATCAATTTTATATCTCCATTTAAGATTTGTGTTTGTGTCATACATTGTATGCATGTCTGGTATCATATTTGTGCTTCATTTTCCAAATCTAGATTTCTATTTGGGTTTGAGTGTGTGTCTACATATATATGCAGCGTATGTCCATTATGCAAAGGAACTTCATGAACCTTAATTACACCTTTTATGATCTAACACTCTTCAGCATTAGAAGTCCTTTGGATAAATATGTTCAGAACTAGTTAGTTATCATGAAAAAATGTTAGTGGAATCTTGCAAACCATGTGCTCTTCAAACAACACTTGAAACTAGTTCTACACTTCAATTTTGTTTTGAAGCTGTCTCATTCAATTTTTCTATAAATAATAAGCTAGAAGCTAATCTATTTCCACCCTACTTTAATTGTGTAGCATACTTTTTGTTTTAGATGATACTGAGGTATGAAATATTATATAGAAGCTTTGATTATATATAGTAATATAGTCAAGTTTGATTCTGCGTATCTTGTTCTGCATAGTTTAATATGGTGCGGGTTATATTGATTGGAAACATGTTGTATACTTTTTTGTGATATAATTGCCAATGTAAAACTTTGAAGTCTGCTATGATTGTATTCATGTATACTTTGTTTATATTTAAATACCTCTATCAACACTCTTTAAATTTTGAGATCTGCTCTAACTTTGATAAGGAGTTAATCCTCTAACTTTCATTTATCTATCTTTCTCTGTCTATGTCTCTATTTCTCTCTTGATTTAATTTATCTCACATCTAATTGTGTAGCATACTTTTTGTTTTAGATAGATGATACTAAGGTATGAAATATTTATAGAAGCTTTGATTATATATAGTAATATAGTCAAGTTTGATTCTGCATATCTTGTTCTGCATAGTTTAATATGGTGTGGGTTGTATTGATTTGAAACATGTTGTATACTTTTTTGTGATATAAATGTCAATGTTAAACTTTGAAGTCTGCTCTGATTGTATTCATGTATACTTTGTTTATATTTAAATACCTCTATCAACACTCTTTAAATTTTGAGATCTGCTCTAACTTTGATAAGGAGTTAATCCTCTAACTTTCATTTATCTATCTTTCTCTGTCTATGTCTCTATTTATCTCATGATTTAATTTATCTCACATCTAATTGTGTAGCATACTTTTTGTTTTAGATAGATGATACTGACGTATGAAATATTGTATAGAAGCTTTGATTATATATAATAATATAGTCAAATTTGATTTTGCATATCTTGTTCTGCATAGTTTAATATGGTGCGGGTTGTATACTTTTTGTGATATAATTGCCAATGTTAAACTTTAAAGTCTACTCATTAAATTTTGAGATATGCTCTAACTTTAATAAGGAGTGAATCCTCTTACTTTCATTTCTCTATCTTTCTCTGTCTATGTCTCTATTTCTCTCAATTTAATTTATCTCACATCTATTTTCTTCCATTTTAAACACCACCATCTCTTATATTTTACTCAATTTTTGCCTAATGCCACTTCACTTTTCCCTCCAAAAAAGTAGAGGATCCAAATTCTTAAAAAAGGGAGTGGATCCTAGATTTATAAATATGAGAACTAAAATTTTGTTTCAATTAAAAAAGAAACCAAAAGTACATTAAATCTTAATATTTTAATCTCATTCGTGAATTTTTATCTAATAGTTGATGGCCTCCTTTCGCTCTATATAAGAATCATTTTCTCAGTAATATCCCCGTGTGCATGTCTATATATATAAGAATCATTTTCAGACAGTATCGAGTGTTTTTTGTCAATATTTTTCAAATTGCATACTAAACTTACTATTATCGCCCTGCATGTGTCCTTCATACATACGGTGTGTGATAGTAGTATTGTTAATTTTATCTGTCTTTCTGTTTGGATCATTTACATCTTCAAAAAGTGTCAGAAAAAAAAAATGTTCATTACAACAACTTGGTTGGAGACTCCAGAACTATACCTCCAGAGGTAATATACATTACACTTGATGTTCTATAAGTAAAACGTCTTAGATGTTAAGGATCTTCTAAAAAATGTTATTTTAAATTAGGGATAACTTTTCAGCACACGTTTTTTAAAAACCTCGCATCTTTTTAGAAATGTACTTTCGGATGACATAAATATGTGTCCCATAATACGTACATCCAAAACTCGTGTCAAGGGGGTACAATGTTTTCCCCTTCAATTATATGCCACCCGTGAAATAAAAATATGCGCCATTCATTTTCCAAGCACCCAAAATAATCATGTCCATGGAAGATATAACTACATGGATCAAGAGAAACAAATTGGCCTCCATCAAAATCCAAATAGTATCCTGATATATATAAAAAACGGTATCCAAACCATAAATATATATTAATTAATCTCGGAGGATAATGTAAAATCAAATCCCAAGAGCAAAATCCTTGAAGTATATTGCTCCCAAAATCTATTTGGAAAACTCAAACCCATAAATAGAAAAGCACAATCAGTACAAGAGTAACGTGAAACTAAGAAAAAGGAGGAAGCCACATAAACAAATAACAATTAACTTCAACATAACAAAGTTGCACTCCCATGAAATGGGATCATGAAACCTCCAAGTGAAATGTACATATATGTCGTGTCGTATAACAAAGTTGAATTCTCATATATATCGTGTCAGCATATGAGAAACCTTAAATTCATCGATATGAATCAGGGCGCTTTGGCTTGGTTTGAACAACAGCCTCAATCTTCTCCATCACAGCAGGAGTCAGTAATGGAATGACATCAATAGCCTTCATGTTCTCTAGAATCTAAGCAAAGGAAAACAGAAAAGATAAAATAATTTACATTGGCAGAGTTCATTCTTGCAAGCATGTTATGCCTCAAGTTAAGAATGACCATCAATTGCTCTCATGTTTTCCTGAATCTAAGCAAAGGAAAACAGAAAACAAAAAATATATGATAAAATTTTAATGGTGAAGTCCATTCTTGCAGGCAAGTTATACCAAATTAAGATAAGAGTTATATATTAATGGATAGGGCATGCAGGCTTCTTTTTTTTCTTTTTCTTTTCTTTTTGTTCTAAAACCGTGGTATAATGAGAGTTGAACCGAGTATACGATATAACGAGTCAAAACTCTCTCGGGGCATATTTGTTTCATTAATAAGACTCGACTTTAAACTTCAGACTTGGGAAAAATTAAACTCCTTGCCACTTATACCAATATATATTTTGATATTTTTTTCCCTCTTATGTATTTCCTATCCGTTTGTACCATGATATACTTTAATCACCATTGTTACTAATTCGTAATGAATACAATAAAATATGCATTATGAATTTATGACCATGATATACTTTAATCACCATTGTTACTAATTCGTAATGAATACAATAAAATATGCATTATGAATTTATGACGATCAAGAGGACCTTTATTTCTTTCCCATATTGCATATCTTAAATTTCTTTCAACTGATTAATCAATGTAAACTTAGCAGCCTATGGTGATTAATTATTTAAGTTTCTCCAAATCTACAAAAACTTAGACTTAGACCATCAATATGCATGCCTTGAAAACAATCTAACAATTCAGATTTTGTACCGTACTAGTTCCTTCAAAATACTAGTTGATAGGTACACAAGGATTGAATTCAGAAGATCTAAAGAAAGAACACTTTTCTTAAGAAAATAAGAAAGAATAGGAGATAAATTTCTCCTCCAAGGGTTTCCCCTTCTCAAATAGTCACTACTCTATTCACAAAAGTATACAATACTCAGTAATGATCTATCCTTGTTTTCTCCTGTTTATACAAATAGCCCTATAAATAACTATGTCAACTAACTAACTAAATTCTGTAACAACTCTTTAACTACTCTAATTTCCCTTTGTTCTATATCCTAACACATATAATGTAAACTCTATTCTGATTTTTTCCCCTTCAATTTTGTTTACATTTTCTTCTTCAAAATTAAATACAAGACTGATGGCTAACCTCCCCCACCTGCTTCCCTTTGGAAGCAATCATGAATTTCCTTTCTTTTCTTTTTGTTTACATCTCCTCTCCTTCTAAAATCTAAATGATTTTAGGATAACCCAAATAGAGCCTTTTCGCTAATACAAATATACTTTTGTGTTTGAGTCATAAAAGATATAGTTGGAATGAATCTCAATGAAAACTACCTAATTGATTGTACTTTCAGTTTCCGTTGTACTGTTTCATTGAATACATATCAGTAATTTGCCTCAAATTCTGTTTGCATCTTTAAAACTTGCTTGCAGTTACTATGAAGGGATCAATACCCTTACATAAGGTTTGTTTAATTTCTGTTTCCATTCTCCTTTCTGTTCTTGTTTGTACTTTTAATAACGAAAATGTTAGGTCTTGTTTACTTTGTGAAAATATTTTTTTTTTTTTTTATTTAAAATATGTAATCATTTTCATTTTTTAATAAGACGTGAGACTCTTGAAGTGAACCGTTGTGATGGATAGAAGATGAAATGCTAGCTAGGGAGGATGCGTTTTTGGAAATAATGAAAACAACTAATTTGGTATTTTCATTGTTTTCGAAAATGCAGACAATTGTTTGTTTCAAGAGAGTCACTTATCTCCTTGTTAGTAAGTAAAACTAACAAATTTTCAAAAATGAAAATAGAAAATGTTTTTCCAAAGTAACAGGGGCATTGCTTTGTTTTAATTTCATTTCTTGTTAAAGATTTATACAACAAAACAGTGAAACCAGAAATCAGAAACAAAAAGCAATAAGGCCCCTAAATCTGAGTCATTTGCTAGTTTCGTTCACTTCTGTTTGAAAAGTACTCATGCCCTTAAACAATGAACATTTCCAAACACCACACATTTGGCAATACGTGAAAATCTCTCCACATTTATACCATGATGTGTAACAGAAAGAAGAGCAGGCCCCATTTACTTTGTGAAAACATAGTGTTTTCGTTGTTTAATATCTTGATAAGAGACTCTTGAAGTGAACCATTGTCATTGAGAGAAGATGAAATGATAGTTAATGAAGAGGCATTTTCGGAAATAACGAAAACAGTTTTTTGACATTTTTATTGTTTTTAGAAATATAGACAATTGTTCACTTTAAAAGTATCTTACCTCCTTGTTAACAAGTCAAATTAACACAAATTTCAAGAAATGAAAATAGGAAACGTAACAGACTCTTCAATTTTAGCCTCAAAAATCAAATAGAACATAATATAGAAAAGGCAAACAATGATGACATAGGAATATTACAAAGAAGTATAGGGAAAACATATCAAAATTCCTGGATCAAGGCACTGACATTTGAAAGAATAATCTTAGAAAACAGTTTGGACTTTGGCAGTTTGCCACAACAATGGTATCTAACTTTATGACTGATAATCAAAAGCCTTAATTTAAGCAAAAAAAAAAAAAGGAAATTGCACGTTGATAAATTATTCTCCTTAATGATAAGTCTAATAGAAAAATACCTAACATTACACGACACTACTAAATAGAGTGTATTGAGTTATCTCATGCCACTGCTCGAGATAAATAACTAAACACTCTCCAGCTGCTAGAAGTATTTCTTGCATTTTAAAATATAGTATGATGCAATAAACAGACACGCAAGATTGTTTTCAATACCTAAATGATGTCCTTATGAAAATGTCTTGATAATGTGAAAACTAACCTGAGACTCTTTTGTAGCACCGCAGATAACTGATGTAACATTAGGATTAGCAGCACACCACGCAATTGAGAGTTGTGCTAATGGCACACCCAGTTCATCTGCTATTGGCTTTAAACCATCAACCTTTCGGAGCACGTCATCACTCAATGATCGAGATGCCAGATTCTACAACACATGAGAAAAAGTGGGAAAAGAAATAATTGCTCAGCTGTTAATAATTGCCATTGTGCAAAACAGTAATAAAATGTCAAAATTTTGGGCCAAATTAGTCCCTGCATTCTTCTTCAACACTTTGAATTTGTACATACTCATAAAAAAAGGCCCAGGTTCTTCACTTACTCAATAGAACCAAATTTGTCCCTCTTATATTATGCTCTCTCTGTTCCAGTTAACGACCCAAAATAATCCCTATGTTATTCATCTCTTTGAATGCGTTCATACTCATCCAGAAATACTCAAATTGGTCCCTCTCTTCACAAACCCAAATCATTACCTCTTCTCTCATGCTCTCTAAACCTACATTTAAATTGTTGTAATTGAAACTAAACCTAACAATGTACCACTAAACTTGTATTGTACCCAAAATAGAGCACCATCCACATTGATTAATTGAATTCAAATTGTAGGCAACAATGTACCAAAACGCAACCACACCCGTAAATACTAAAGTTGATCCACAACACCGGGGACACAAACATAATTACATAACCCAATGTGGTGACCCTATTCACTTTAAATTACAAAATTCCATCATAAGACATACAGTAAAGAAAGCTCTGAAACAAATACACCATTAAAAGTTACTTACTTTGTAATTTTCCAAAGCAAAGCGACTATCTGGGGGAATAACTCCTTTCTTGTATTTTCCAGTGAGAACTCCAGATGAAAGTGGACTCCAAGTGGTGAGACCAATTCCATAAGTGGAGTATAGTGGAAGATACTCGGACTCAACCTTCAACACACGTTCACACACTCAAATTAACTCAGACATCCAATTCAATTAAGAAAAAGAAATGCATATATGAATGATATCATATAAGCATATATATGTCAATAACAATAGCAATATTATCTATGTTTATATATATAATGATACTAAATTTATGTTTAAGTATTTTTTTTTCGAACTTATCCTTTACATCAGATAAATTTACCATTTTACTTTCATCTAAATTGAAAAATAACTAATCAGCTGTAAATAAAATACAGTCAAACTGATTATTGGAGGATAAGATTAAATAAGTTCTAGATATTAGAAGATAAGCTCTAGTTGCAGTATTTCAAATTTCTGCTATCTAAGATAGAGTTTGTTAGTTTGTTATGGAGAATAACTCCCAGTCTTACATAGCCTATATAAAGGCATGTACTTGCTGATTTTGTTGCAAGCAATAATAGAAACATTCAGTAGTAACTTTCTTTTATGGCATCTGAGCACGGTTGTGATCCAAAAGGGAAAATGGAGAAGAACACCACAAGGTTTCAACAACTAATATTCAAGTTTATCATCTGAATAATTCAGATAACCCTGGAACTTCTCTTGTGACAGCATTGCTAAATGGACCAAAGGAAACTAACAGAGATGGGCGAGATCCATTAAGACTGCTCTGCTGGCAAAAACCAAGTTGGGTTTCATTGATGGAACTGTTGGTTACAATTCTGTCCATTAAGGGACAGCTGTACAGTTTTTTAATCATAAAGATATTCTCTTACCATTATAATATCTTTCTTTATTGTAATTAATTGAGTTAATTAGGATTTAATTAGCTTTCTCATTAAGTTGTACTCCCTAGGCTATTTATACCATTTGTATTTGTACAAAATCAATAAGAAACACAATATTTTCACATGGTATCAGAGCTACAGTTCTGATCCGATAAAAAAAAAAATTAGGGTTTTCTCATGGAAGAAAAACAGAGCAGTTCAAGCAGTCTAGATGCTAACCCTAAGGCAGCAGCGACTGGAAACACCACTAGTCATCATGAAACAATTATCATTACTAGCTACAAACTCAATGGGCAGAACTACACACAGTGGTCTAGATCTGTCCGCATCTTCCTCCAAGGAAAAGGAAAGGAAGACTACATCACTGGCGAGGCTAAGCAGCCAAATAATACTGATCCAAGCCATGAAAAATGGAAACTTGAAAACAGTCTTGTTATGACATGGTTGCTCAACTCCATGACTAATGAGTCTGGTGAAAATTTCATGTATTATGACACTGCTGCAGAAATATGGAAGGCAACCAAGGAGACCTACTCAAATGTGGACAACACCTCAGCCATATTTGAGATCAAAAGTCTCTTACACAATCTTCGACAAGGAGATTCTTCGGTCACCGAGTACTATCATACACTCACAAAATACTGGCAGCAACTTGACATCTATGCAAACATAGAGTGGAAGTGCATAGATGATGACAAAATCTACAAGAAATTGGTCGAGAAGGACAGAAACTTTCAGTTCCTATTGGGACTGAATAAAAATTTGGATGAAGTGAGAGGGAGGATTCTTGGAACTAAGCCTCTCCCTAGCATTCGTGAAGCATTTGCAGAAGTGAGAAGGGAAGAAAGTAGAAGGAAAATCATGTTGGGAAGTCAAAGTGCAAGTTCAAACATTGAAGGCTCTGCACTTGCAGTAAGAGGTCCACCAAAGAGAGGTAGAGGATGGTGCGATCACTGCAAGCGACCTGGACATACGAAGGAAACTTGTTGGGTGCTTCATGGAAAACCCACGAATCTAAAACCACGATTCAAGGACGCGCGCGGATATGCTGCTGCTGATGAAAGTAAGTCCAAAAACATTGCAGAGGCCAGTCCTTTCAACAAAGAACAAATAGAGATGTTGCAGAAATTGATGCAACAGGCACTGCAAAACACTAGTACATCTTCCACTGCTACATTTGCCCAAAAAGGTAATTTTTCTGCTGCCCTTCATGTAAATCACCAGAAAACAAACTCTTGGATTGTTGATTCTGGTGCCTCGGATCACATGACTGGGGACATCAATGTATTTAGTAAATACACTCCATGTCAAGATGAATCTTTTGTCCGGATAGTAGATGGTACCACCTCCAAGGTAGCTGGTAAAGGTTCGGTGGTTATCTCCAAAGATATTACTTTTGATTCAGTTTTACATGTTCCTAAACTATATTGCAGTCTATTGTCTATCTGTAAATTAACCAAAAACTTAGGATGTGTTGCTAAAGTTCTTACCACATTTGTGTGAATTTCAGGATATGAATTCGGGGAAAATGATTGGCAATGCTGAGGAAAGTGCAGGCCTTTACTTCCTTAAAATTGAAGACCAAAATAAGAGATCCTACAAGCCTGCCCTCATGTGTTCATCAAAGAATGATAATGATGTAATGTTATGGCATTATCGCCTAGGACACCCAAATTTTATGTATTTGAAAAAAATGTTTCCAACTTTATTTAATAAAGATTCTGGTTCTTTCAAATGTGAAGTGTGCGAATTAGCCAAACACACCAAATCCCATTATTCCATACAACCTTATAAGTCGTCTAAACCTTTCGCACTCATTCATAGTGATGTGTGGGGACCTTCAAGAGTAAGCAATGTTAGTGGATCAAGGTGGTTTATTACCTTTATTGACGACCATACAAGAGTCACTTGGGTGTTCCTCATGAAAGAAAAATCAGAAGTTGGGAGTATATTTGAGAACTTCCATAAAATGGTCCAAACTCAATTTCAAAGCAATATTCAAGTACTAAGAACTGATAATGGAGGGGAGTACTTCCACCACACCCTTGGTAGTTACCTTAACAAAAATGGCATTATACACCAAACATCATGCTCATACTCTCCACAACAGAATGGGACAGCAGAGAGGAAAAATAGGCACCTATTGGAAGTCACTCGAGCCCTTATGCTGTCCATGAACGTACCTAACCATTTTTGGGGAGATGCAGTCCTCTCCTCATCCTACCTAATAAATAGAATGCCCTCCAAAACGCTCAACCTAAACACACCACACCAAACCCTCTTGTCCCTTTATCCTTCGACCAAACTCCTCACAAATCTTCCACCGAAGATTTTTGGATGTACTGCCTTTGTACATGACCAAAAGCCTAACCTTAATAAGTTGGACCCGAAAGCCATCAAGTGTATCTTCTTGGGATACTCTCCTACCAAGAAAGGATACAAATGCTACTGCCCCCAAAAAAGATGAATCTATCACACTATGGATGTTACCTTTTTTGAAGACAAGGCCTTTTATCCCAAAGTTGGCATTCAGGGGGAGAAAGTTACAATTGATGAACACCAACCTTGGGAAATTACAATACCAGAATCTGTCCCACATGAACCTGTCTTAACTACCCCATTAGAATCTGTCCAAATCACTAAAAAAACAGAATATGTCCCAATAATTGTTGAACCTGAACTGGACCAGCAAACAACCACTCTTGAGGTTACCAAGCCAACAAATGGAGCATCAACAATTGGTCCAAAAGGAAAACCAAATGGAGGAAAAGAACTGCAAGTATACATAAGGAAGAAGAACAGGCAGCAAACCTTTGAGGAAGTAGAAGCATGCACTCTTCCAAAGCAGAACCAAGACTCAACCCAAAAAGGTAGCATTAACTCTTCCTCTAATTTATCTGATAATGTCACTAATGACCAAGACTTAGACTTACCTATTGCTATGAGAAAGGGAGTAAGGTCTTGTACCAAACACCCAATTGCAAACCATGTTTCTAGTGAAAATTATCGCAGGGGTACAGAAACTTCATCAGCTCTGTGGACAGCATCGAAATTCCTCAAAACTTTCATGAAGCTGTTCTAGTTCCAGAATGAAAGGCTGCTATAATGGAAGAAATTAAGGCACTTGAAAAGAATGACACATGGCAGCTCTCCCACCTACCAGAGGGGAAGAAGACAGTTGGATGCAAATGGATATTCTCGGTAAAATACCATGCAGATGGGAGTGTAAACAGGTACAAAGCTCGGCTGGTGGCAAAAGGATTCACCCAATCCTATGGGGTGGATTATGAAGAAACCTTTGCACCTGTAGCAAAGTTGAATTCAGTTCGTGTACTCCTTTCTCTGGCAGTAAATTTGGATTGGCCACTTCACCAGTTAGATATAAAAAATGCTTTCCTAAATGGTGAACTTGAAGATGTCTACATGAGAATACCACCTGGACTTGAGACATCAGAAAATTCAGGCAAGGTATGTAAACTCAAAAGATCACTATACGGACTCAAGCAATCCCCTCGGGCTTGGTTTGATAGGCTCACACGAGTAGTTAGGATGCATGGTTTCTCCCAATGTCAAACTGACCACACAATGTTCTTAAAGCATTCAAAGGAAGGCAAGGTAACCACCCTCATTGTCTATGTGGATGACATTATTATTACAGGTGATGATTATACTGGAATTGAAGGACTGAAAATGATTCTAGCTAAGGAATTTGAAGTCAAAGATCTTGGTCGATTAAGGTATTTTCTGGGAATGGAAGTGGCACGGTCCAAACATGGAATCTATTTATCTCAAAGGAAATATATACTTGACTTACTTCAAGAAACAAGGATGTTAGGATGCAGGCCTACAGACACACCTATGGAATCCAATGTGAAAATTGAAGAGGAAAAGGAGAGTCCACCTACTGACAAAGAAAGGTATCAAAAATTGGTTGGGAAACTTATCTACCTAACCCACACACGACCAGATATTGGTTTTTCTGTTAGCATGGTTAGCCGCTACATGAATGACCCGGGGGAGGCTCACATGAAAGCAGTTAACCGCATCCTGCAATATCTAAAAAAGGCACCAGGGAAGGGGCTGCATTTCAAGAAGGATACAAGCAGGAAAATAGAAATATTCACTGATGCAGATTGGGCAAGCTCAGTGACTGATAGGAGATCAACCAGTGGGTATTGCTCCTTTGTATGGGGCAACTTAGTGACATGGAGAAGTAAGAAACAATCTGTGGTTGCTAGAAGCAGTGCAGAAGCTGAACTTAGGTCCATGGCACATGAGATTTGCGAGGGGATGTGGCTGCAAAGGATGCTGGCAGAACTACATGTTTACACTGACCATGAAGTAAGCCTATTGTGCGATAACAAAGCTGCCATAAGCATTGCTAAAAATCCTGTGCAACATGACAGAACAAAGCATGTGGAAATTGATAGACACTTCATCAAGGAAAAAGTTGACAATGGGCTAATTTCTCTCTAGCACACACCTTCAAGCCACCAAATTGCTGATATCTTGACCAAGGCACTTCCTAGAGCCATCTATGAAAACTTAAGATTCAAGTTGGGCATGATTGATATCTATGATCCAACTTGAGGGGGAGTGTTGGTTACAATTCTGTCCATTAAGGGACAGCTGTACAGTTTTTTAATCATAAAGATATTCTCTTACCATTATAATATCTTTCTTTATTGTAATTAATTGAGTTAATTAGGATTTAATTAGCTTTCTCATTAAGTTGTACTCCCTAGGCTATTTATACCATTTGTATTTGTACAAAATCAATAAGAAACACAATATTTTCACAGGAACAAACAAAGAACCAGGGACCCAATCAGAGGAATACGATAACTGGGAAAAGGTTGATTCAATGGTTATGGCCTGATGATTCAATGCTACAAATCCAAGACAACATAGCACCATATCACATGCCTCAACGACTCGAGACATATGGATCGATCTAGAAGAATAATTTGCCCAGACATTGCACCACGCATTCACCAGCTATGGAGAATATGTCTCATGCAAAAACAACCTAACACAAGTGTGATAGACTTTTACACTCAATTCAAGAGTCTTGTTGACGACTTGAGTGAATTGCAAAGGAATTGACGCTTTGTTTGCATTTCTTTCTTGAAAGCTTTGATAATGAACAATATGCTCATGCCAAGGAAACCATCCTCAACACAGAACCATTACCCTCTCTGCAATGTGTTTTCAACCAAATACTACGAGAAGAATCTCGACTCGCAGCAGATAAAGAAGGAATGCAAAGGCTGAAACTAGTTCAGCTTTTCACTCAGGGACAGATAAGAAGAAAGAAAAAGAATATCATTCCAAGTAAAAGTGTGATCATTGTGGTAAAACTGACACATCTAAGAAAAAGTGCTTTGAAATAGTTAGTTATTCAGCAAATTGGGAATAAAAAAAGACACAAGATACCAATAAATTAGGAGGACAACGAGGTGCTCTCATGCTGAAGAGGAAAAGAAAGAGAATTCAGAAGGACAGTCACAGGGCATGCCTTGCATGGAACTCTCACGAGAAACCATGGAGGATCATGCGATAACATGACTGGTAAGTTGGATAACAGTATCACATGGATATTTGACAGCGGTGCATCACACCACATGACCCCTATGTTTTCTATCTTTAAGAAAATTCGAAAGATAGATAAACCTTTTCGTGTAATAACACCTACAGGAGATGCAACTTTGGGAGAAAAAATGGAACATCACTCAACACAAGTTTTTCAACATATTTCTCATTCACTTAGCTGTAGTTTTGATTCAAGTAGGACAGATTGTTGCGATGTATGCCACAATCACAGATCACAACAAAAGTAAGAGTTCTTTCAATTTGATTGTTAATAAAGCTGACTAGCTAGACGCCACTTGATTTGATTCTTTGTGATTTATGGGGGAGATACCACACGCCTACTAATAGAGAAGAGAAATATGAGTTAAATTTAGGGGAATTTATTGAATTGAAATAGAAACAAGAAAGACTGTTAAAATTCAGTGTGTTTTAATTATTCGTTGATTGTGCAATCCTAGGCTAATTGTTATTAGTCCTCGTCAATACAACTTCCTAGACATAAATAACTATTGCTACTCTTACCTCTATTTATTTCATATACAAATCAATTTACATGCCAGAAGCTAGGTAGTGGACCAGAGAGACACGATGTTGACTCGATTAAATTATGGTCATTCATTGATGGATCAACCACCCACTTACAAGAACCCACGAAGACTAGTTTATAGTTTCAACTAGAATACTGAAGAAAGTCATCCTTGGCACACTGAAGAAAGCCATCCTTGGATGTTTCTGCCAGCTTTACTTTGTCTACAAAATTCTTCAGTGACTCAGCCGCAAACGCCTCATTTCAGCTTGGAAAGCGGGGCTGGAGGCTAATGTTCAATGTGCAAAAACCTTTATGTCCTCTCTAGAACAATCTCGTGAGATAAGAACTAGCTCCCATAATGCTCCCCCATTAATCATGTCTTTTGCATTTACTTCGTGTTGTGCTAAATGACAGAGTGCAAGCTCAATATGACGCCCAATTGACGAGGCTTCGATATTAGCATTTTGAACAATCCATGGAAGGGCACCATCGTCAATAAGGAAAGATCTTCCACTCTTTAACCTTTGACTAGATGCTCTTGACTCACACTTCCCAAAATTTGCTATACCTCGAGGGCAACCTGTGCATGCACATCAGGATGTCTGCATCTCACCATTCTCAACAGTACCTTGATACCACCTTCACCCATTAATTCTGTCTGTAGCTTATCATTGCCACAGAGATTTGCAATGGCCCCAGCAATCATTCAAAGAGTTTGACGATCTTCAGCATTGGCTGCAGTCATTGACAGCAAACTAATGCCCCCTTGGGCCATAATGAGTTCTTGATTGGTTTCTTGTCCTTGAAACTAAGTTCTCACAGCAGCAGATACAGTGCGGAAGAGGGAGCTGAAAGATAAGAGGTTACTGAAAAATCACCAAATCATGAAAAGACCCGCAAAAGGTGGCCAGAGACAAGTGCATGTGCTCTCACACACCGATTTGGTGGAGGCGTGTGGGACCCACGTTTAGAGAAGACGGAGGCATGCAGTGTCAGCTGGCAACGGGAAAATCACCGTTGTGCTCACCGGAGGATTGCGTGGCAGTGTTTGTTGGTTTTGGATGGTGGGTCTCAGTGGAAAATGATAGTACTACGGAAAAATGTTAAAATCGTAAATACCCCTTTTTCATACTACTCTTTCGATATATAATCTAATGGTTTTGAATAAAAAAATTATTTTCTTTGAAAGGTTCTTCACATCTGCCCTTTCTCAAGGCGTTTGTTTAGACAAGCACTGCGTTTTTTCCTCTTTTCGGATGGTAAATATTTCTCAGCTGTAAAAATGCAGAGTTGATAGTGATGGTACATCGGAAAGAAAACGCGTTGTGGCTGGTTATTAGAAAGGCCTTCATAGTTGACGGCGACAAACGACTCTATGTGACCAAAAATAAAATAAAAACTGAAAGGTGGTGCTGTCGATGGCAAATGCCGCCACCAGCAACGGTAGTGAAGCACAAAGACGGGTCACAAAATCAGAACCTGCTCTGATACCATGTAGAATAGGTGATTTATGTGTTTCTTGTGTGTCTCAAACAAGATCACACACCTTCTATTTATAATGATGCTGCAACAATTACATTCAATGCCTATGAAGTTGTATTGACTAGGACTACTAACAATTAGCCTAGGATGTTGCGTACAATTTTCCAAAGACTAGGCTCCTCAGAGAATAGAATTCCCTGCCCAAAATACTAATTGCACTAAACAGAAACAGAATGCTGAAGAAGTTTATAAGTAAGCCACTAAGCAGTTCCACTCTCCCCACTACTTCTTTTTCTTACATGAGTAAACCCTCCAGATAGTGGGTTTTCCTTGCTCTGAGGTTACAAACACTTCCTCATTGGGCCTAACATTAATTGGGCTTTCCGGGTTCCTATCACCTACACATAATGGTTCGCATCACTTTTTCATCGTTGTGTTTCATCATGGTGGATGGTTACACTTGTGGAAAATAGGTTTATCTAATGAAACACAAGGCTGAAACCCTACACAAACCCTACACCATCTCATCACCTTGGGTAATATAATTAAAACACATGTGTTAAAAGGATACGCATTGATAATGGGACAGAGTTCATTAACTCTAACCTCCAATCTTTTGTTTAACAAGAAGGAATTGTGCATGAAACCTCTTGTGTAGAAACCCCACAACAAAATGGTGCAGTAGAACGAAAGCATAGACATATTTAAAATATAGCAAGGGCGCTGCATTTTTAAAGCAACCTTCCATTGCACTTTTGGGGAGATTGCGTGCTAACAGCAGCACATCTCATCAATAGAACTCCTACAATAGCTATGTTGAAGTTGTGAGATTTTAGAGAAAAGGAGAAGAGAAAATAATAAGGGTTTGAATATTATTGATAATAGTTATATGTTAACTTGATTACAAAAGACTCAATACTAATCTCTATTTATAGAGAAACATAGACTCAATCCTAAATCAGGAACAAATCATAATAATAATGAGACATATTCTAAGATATCTCTATGATTATAAATTGATCATAAGAAATAACTCAAGATACTCTAATATAATATAATAGATATTATAAGATATTTTCTAATATTCTAACACTTCCCCTCAAGCTAAAGCTTACTAAGCTTTAGCTTGTTACATGAAAACAATGTTTTACTCCGCAAAATAATAAAAAAGGATGGAAAGGCAACTCAGGGATGCAGCTGAAGTCGGAGAGGATTGCTATAAATATTGCCTAGCCAGATAGCTGGAATAATCATCAGCATGAGAGAAATTCATGGCAAGCAATTGGACAAAGAAAGGTCCGTTCTTCTAAGAAATTGCATTTGGAAGTTTCAAACCAATAATATCGGAGACTCAATATTTAAACTTGAATCTGCTTCAAGGAGAGAGAGGCGTGCTTCAAGGAGAAAAAGGCAAAGCCAGTGCATCTGGGACAAATTGCCAAGATAAAGTGAATCATGAAAATAAAAAACACCGTCAGAATAACCATCAACGGAAGAAGAAGTCATCACTGAAATGATTCATATGTGGGAAAAAGGACACCACCAGAGTGATCGTCGATGGAAATATAAGCCACCATTATAATCAACACCATAAATAGAGTGTTGGAATGTGTCACGACAGTAGTTTGAAAAAAAAAATGATCACGATGGAAAAGAGAAACTATGATTATATTCCCTAACTGTTGGGAACTCAGAAGTGGAACAACTGCAAGATTGTTCAAGGAGGATCGGAATAGGCTCTAGATATCATGTTGAAGTTGTGGGATTTTAGAGAAAAGGAGAAGAGAAAATAATAAGGGTTTGAATATTATTGATAATAGTTATATGCTAACTTGATTAAAAAAGACTCAATACTAATCTCTATTTTTAGAGAAACATAGACTCAATCCTAAATCAGGAACAAATCATAATAATAATGAGAGATATTCTAAGATATCTATATGATTATAAATTGATCATAGGAAATAACTCAAGATAATATAATATAATATAATATAATAGATATTATAAGATATTTTCTAATATTCTAACAAACTAATAAAGGAATTACACCATATGAGTTGCTTTTTGAGAAAGCACCAAGTTATGAACATCCAAGAGTATTTGGTTGCTTATGCTATATGAAAAATATATCCAAGAAAATTGATTAGTTTGGATCAAGAGCTGAAAGATGTATTTTCATTGGTTATCCACAAGGACAAAAAGGATGGAAAATGTACAATCCAAACACTTATGAGGTTTTCATATCAAGGGACATTGTGTTTTACAAAGACATTTTTCCTTATGCCCTACATGTAGAGGAGATAGAAATGATATCAGTTGAGGAAGAAATCCATGATGCTCAAGTACCAAGTCCTATCAATGAAAGAATAATTATGGATGAAGTAGCAAGAACTCGACCTGAGGATGAACCTCAAGAAATAGAAGGGTTGTAGAGGACAGAGTATCCACGGATGATGAAGAAACACATGTGCAAAATAAAAGGGAAGTTGAAAATGAAGGGAATCTCAAGTGATGCCACGAACAAGACAACCACCTAGCTATCTCAAAGATTATTATTGTCATGGTGTTAACATAAACCTCGAGTGCACGCCATCAACTTCAAAGTCCTCTTCAAAGTCCTATTTCCAATTTCAAAAGTCATGACAAATTTTCACAAAACATCGAGCTTACCTTGCAGCCATCACAAATAATGAGGAGCCACAGTCGCATTCTAAAGCTATTAAAAATTCAGTCTGGCAAGAAGATATGGCACAAGAACTCTAGGCAGTAGAAGACAATGAAACTTGGGAATTAACTCATTTACCTCAAGGAAGGAAATTAGTAAGATGCAAATGGGTATATAAGATTAAATACAAAGCCACAAATGAAATTAAGAAGCACAAAGCTAGATTAGTAGCTAAACAATTCACACTAGAGGAAGGGGAAGATTCTAATGAAATTTTTGCTCTTGTAGCCAAAATACTACAGTTTAATGTTTACTAACTATTGCATCAAGTGGATGTCAACAGCACCTTTCTACATGGAGAATTAACTGAAGAAGTTTATGAGTCCTCCACAAGGATACAAAGTCCCTGATAAAAGCATGGTATGTCATTTGAAGAAGTCACTCTATGGCTTACAATAAACATCTAGAAATTGGTATTCCAAATTATCCCCATCATTAGTGTGCTATGGTTTTCAAGAAATTTAAGCTAATCATAGTCTCTTCACTTAATCATAGTTTCTGCATGTGTAATTCATCCCACTGGATCGTCACCATCGAATGAGGGAAGCTCCACCTTCATGGGCACAACCATCTTGAATTCAACTACGGAGTCCCTGTTTGAATGCGACACCTCTGGTATGGGTCAATTCAAAAGTTTCGCAAACACCACCAAAATAGTTTGACGAAATTCCTCCAAGGTTTGGCACATCAAACCCTCCATTGCAACAATTCTCATCTCCAAAGCTTCAACTCTGTCGTACATTTATTGTGGCATTCAATTTCACTAGCTTTGCTCTTGTATCTGGCAGGTCAGAGCAATGATAGAACTAACAATTTTAAGGTATGAAAATATAATTTATTTGACTGAAAATGGTGAGCACAGCCCTTACAATGGAAGAAAATATCAAGAAAAAGAAAGAAAACCGGAGTTCCAAGAACTCGTACCAGAGCATAATCTGCTCCTAATCCAGAGAGATACACTAGTAAGTGACTAACAATATTTTTCTCAATGAATTCGTAATCACCCTACCCTCCATCTTATAACAGATCCTATAACAGAAACTCCCTAAAATTCTGGGGAGGTTACTAACGGTACTTTATTCCCTTCCTTTCAACACTCTTCTAGAAATTATGTCTGTGTGTGATTTGGACCCAATGATTGGGTCATCAAACCTATTGGACCTTGGTGTCCTATCATATTGGGCATCATGTTCTACCCTTCAAAATTTATTAAAAAGACTCTAAGTTACCTGTACCACCCTTACGCTTTTGCATTGTGATAACCAACCAAGCAGCCTTCTACTTGGCTGCAAATTTAGTATTCCACAAAAAGAACCAAGTATATTGAAGTTGACTGTAATTTCATAACGGAACATTTGCAATCAGGTGCCACATCCACAACTTACTTGCCAACTAAGTAACAACAAGCTGATATGTTTACAAAGTCGTTACTTTGTGCGTTTTAGGATCTTATGGGTCAAGTTGGGTGTCCATAACCCTCATTCTCCAACTTGGGAGAAGATTAGATAAGTTCTAGACATTAGTAGATATAAGCTCTAGTTGAAGTATTTCAAATTGATGCTATCTACTTTTCTGTTAGTAACTGTAAACTCAATTATAATAAAAAAAAGTATCTAATTACACACAGATTAAGAATAGTAGAAGGGAGTACAATTTAAAATTCAATATTAAAATATTCCAGACTTTCTATTATTAAAATATATAAGCTTTGGATCTAATACATTTTATCTTTTACTTTAATTTAACTGAAACAGAAAAGAGTAAATAATTAATCATATTAAAATTAAAAAAACAGACAGACCAACCCCATAGTAAATTACCTTGTGCCGGGACAAGAGGTTATACTCAGGCTGCTCGACGATTGGGCCGACCAAATCCAACCGATGAGCAACAGCCCAAGCCTCTGTAATCTGTTGGGCCGACCACTCACTAGTACCCCAATAAAAAGCCCAACCACGATCAATAACATGATTCATAGCTCTAACAGTTTCCTCAATCGGAGTAAGTGAATCAGGACGGTGACAATAAATAATATCAACGTAATCCATTTCAAGTCGCTTAAGCGAAGCTTTAGTGCCTTCCACAATATGCTTACGGGAAAGTCCCTTATCGTTAGGACCCTGACCGCCCCAAAAGATCTTAGTCGAAACGACGACGTCTGAGCGTTTCCAGCCGAGTTCGCGAATGGCTTGGCCCATGATCTCTTCAGCTCGTCCGTTAGCGTACACTTCGGCGTTGTCGAAGAAGTTGACGCCGTGATCACGGCAACATTGGAGAAGGGACTTTGCTTCTTTGACATCGAGTTGGTTTCCGAAGCTTACCCATGCGCCGTATGATAACTGGCTCACTCTTAAACCCGATCGACCAAGGTTTTTGTACTGCATCGTGTTTGATCCTTCCTTGAGAGGAAGAGTTGTGCTACTGTGAGAGAGAGAGGGAGAGATGAAGTGGGGAGAGAAAGAAAGAGTGGTTTGAGCATATAGCTCGTGTTCGGCTTTGGATCACCAGATATGTATGTACACTTGGATCTGAAGGTGATTAATTAAAGAGGGTTACTGTTATCAGATTAGTGTCTATAAAAAATATAAAAACATAAATGAAAGATTTTCACGTGTCCTAGAAAAGAAATAGAATATAAAATAGGAAAACAGCTGTCACGTCAAAAATGTTTAAAGAAATTAGAATAGTAACCGAACTATACTTTCCTTTATAACTAAAAAAAGACAAAATTCTAGTCGTTAATCCTCAATTATAAATGTGAAATAAATAGTAAAATATTAATTGGTTTATTTTTATGTAAAATTTTATTTTTTTAATATTTATAGATGACATTATAATTTAATATGTGATATATTTACGTTGATCTAACATTAATATTATTTTTTCAGAGACAAATTTGTCAATAATTGATATCTCAAATATAAATTTGTAAGTAATTGTAATTGTACATAAATTAATTATGAACAAATTAGTTCATTAAAAATTTAATTTTTACCGAAAATATAGTCTAGATGACCTTAATATGAAATCAACATAAATAAATTAGATATTTAATTAACATATCATATCGATAAAAATTTAAATATAAATTATTTTAATTATTATTTTATATTTCTATTTCTTCAAGCAAAGGGAGCAGCAAGAAGGAACTTCTATTTCTATTTCTTCAACTTCTCTGATACTTAAAGAAATCATGGCTAATCTTGGTAACAAAAATAACAACAATGACAATAATAACAATGGCAACGACAACAATGGTGGAATGCCATGCCATAACATCCCAAGACGATTAGCTCACATCGTTAGACCTTCGAGGAATACCAGACATATTGATTAGATCATGAGGATCCATACACTCATCTTACAAAGTTCTATGAGCTTTCTGGTACACTTGGAGCACCAGTGGAAGAAGAGGAGGTTGTGTTCATGATACTATTTCCACTTCATTAATTGGGAAAGCAAAAGATTGGTATCTAGATCAACCTTCTCAAATTTTGACTGATTGGAATGGACTTGAGGAGAAGTTTCTCAACAGGTTTTTTCCACAGAACAAATTTATGGAGGCCAAAACCACTATTGTTGTATTTTCCCAAGGCTCAAATGAAACACTATGTGAAGCATGGGAACAGTACAAGTCAATGTTGAGAAGATGTCCAAACCATGGTTTTAATGATCTCACTCATATTCGTGTAACATCCCGAGTTTAAAACACAGTGCGAGTGTATTTTTTTTTTCAATAAATAATTAAAATGAGTTTTCCAAAATTAATGTCAAAGGAATTAAAATAAAATTTTCATCAGTTCGTTTCAAAAGAGAACACCCGGCCTGTGGCCACTAAACAGTATCAGAGTGCGGAAAATACAGCGGAAAAGTCATACATTAATTCCCAAAATAAATTACATTTCCCAAAACTCAAGACCCTATACAAAAGTCTAGTCTGATCATGCACTAAGCTACAGTAGCACGGTCTCCACCGTATTCTCTATAAGTCTCGTCTTCAACCAGCTGTCCGTCCCTCTGCATTGTCCACGTAGACTCCGTACGTAAAGATCAGGGGAAACTAACGACGTTTCCGTCGTTAGTGTATCCGTCGGTAGGACGGTTTCGGGTAACATTTGAGGGCAAAGCCCAATTTCCACAATATAATAGCAAGGGTCACCGACCGAAATTAACAAATGATCACATAGCATATATTTCACAGCAACGATTATATTCATGGTATAACATATGATGATGAGGAAAATAATAATGCTCATTTGAAATTTAATGACATATATGCCTTTTCAAAAACAGCAGCCAATTATTATGAAGTATGTGGTAAGTACAAACAACACCTCAGCAAATCACATTCATTTAAATCAGAATTTCAGATTCTGCACAGTACTCACACACATCAATTTCCAACCATTCATCATATAATCAAACGTGACCCACCGGTCAATCCCTCAATGCAATATGAATATGCTCATGTATACAATTTTCTTGGAATCACCAAGGTGCAGACGCTCAACAGACCAGCACAATATGTTTGACTTTAACGGCCCTCAAGACCAAGGTGCAATCGCTCAACAGATCAGCACCTAGTGCAGTCGCTCAACAGACCAGCACTCGTGCAATCGCTCAACAGACCAGCACGTTTGACATATACCAAGGTACAATCGCTCAACAGATCAGTACCTAGTGCAGTCGCTCAACAGACCAGCACTCGTGCAATCGCTCAACAGATCAGCACGTGGCTGTGCATTTCAGGGTACAGACGCTCAACAGTCTAGTACCAGTGCAGTCGCTCAACAGACCAGCACCTATATACCAAAGTACAATCGCTCAACAGATCAGTACTTAGTGCAGTCGCTCAACAGACCAGCACTCGTGCAATCGCTCAACAGATCAGCACGTGGTTGCGCATTACTCTGTGGCCCATCGCGGGTACCACTTGACTATGCAATGCATGAATATGCAGTGTTTCACTTCTCTGGATTAATATTTAAAATTCATGCCTTCCATCTTATTTAAAATATCTCAGCACAATCAGGATTATCATCATCACAAACATGACTAAACAGCCAAGTATTCATTAACATTTTGAAATGTTTTCCCAAACTCTTAAAATTCAAATGCAGTGTTTAACACATGGGATTTCTGGAATTTTACGAATCTATATTTGAATACAGCTTCTCTGAATTCGAATACAGAAGCCAAAACAGTGCAGAATCACACTCTATATCCGAATACAGCCCTCTGGTATTCGAATACAGAGGCAGTCTCAGTGCACAAAACAACATCTTTCATTACATTAGTAAAGTCTTAAAAACTTCATCACCACCACTTCAAAATATCACCAAAAGTTCCATTTTAATTCACCACAACATTCCCAATATCCCCCAAACACTCAGGGTTTACAAAACACTCTTAAAAACTTGGAATTTCTGAAAACTCGAATTTGTATTCGAATACAGACCCCTTGTATTCGAATACAGAAGCATGAAATTGCAATTTTAACATTCTGTATTCGAATACAGCATGCATGTAGTCGAATACAAAAGACAAAACTAGAATTATCAACATCAGAACATCAAAAGCAGAACCAGAATGATCAACATTAGATCATCAGAAAACAGAACCAGAATCAGAATGATTAACATCAAAACATCAGGAATAGAACCAGAATCAAAATGATTAACATCAGAACATCAAGAACAGAACTAGAATCAGAATCATCAACACCAGAACATCAGAAACAGAACCAGAATCAGAATGATTAACATCAGAACATTAGGAACAGAGCCAGAATCAGAATCATCAACATCAGAAACAAAACCAGAATAAGAATGATTAACATCAGAACATCAGGAACAAAACCAGAATCAGAATCATCAACACCAGAACATCAGAAACAGAACTAGAATCAGAATGATTAACACCAGAATCATCAAAAGCAAAACAGAATGATTCACACCAGAATCATCAGAAGCAAAACAGAATGATTAACACCAGAATCATCAGAAGCAAAACAGAATGATTCACACCAGAATCATCAGAAGCAAAACAGAATGATTCAAACTAGAATCATCAGAAGCAAAACAAAATGATTCACACCAGAATCATCAGAAGCAAAACAGAATGACTCACACTAGAATTATCAGAAGCAGAAATAGGATGATTAACATCAGAATCATCAGAAGTAGAAACAGGATGATTAACATCAGAATCATCAGAAGCAGAAACAGAATGATTAACATCAAAGTCATCAGAAGCAGAAATAGGATGATTAACATCAGAATCATCAGAAGCAAAAATCCTTCCTCTGTATTCGACTATAGGGGCTCGTAGTCGAATACAAGTTTGAAAACATAAGTAAAACATAAGCTTGACAGGTTGTATTCGAATACACACATGTTGTATTCGAATACACCTTCAAAAACCAGTGAAATTTTCCTGAGACTTCAACACATTTCAAACTGTTTCTTTTGAAAAATCAGCACAACTCCAAAACAGTTTTATCACTCTTTTAACCCACAAAACTCATACTTTGACATCAAACCAGATTTTCCAAAAGAAAACACTTTCATCAGTTTTAAAACCCTCTTTATTTTGAAATCATCAGTAACACCAGATTTTCATCAACAGAACAGCATGTAAGCATTTCAGCTTTCTCAAACCATCAGAACATCATGCAAGCATTTCAGCTTTTTCAAACATCAGAACAACATGCAAAGCATTCAGCTTTCTCAAACATCAGAACAACATACAAGCATTCAGTCAAATAGCAAGCATCACATAGCAGCAAAATACCAACATAATGCATTTTTTTGCAATATTCAAAACAGTTTTATGAATATGCTTTTTACTCCTCTTCAAAATATCATGCAATGCATTTTTCAGCTTTCCCCATAAACAAAACAGTGTTGGAATAATCACCCCAAAACAGCATGTTGCAGATTTTTAAAATCTCAACAGAATGCATTTTCTTTCATCTTTCAAAATGTCATGTAAAACAGTTTCTTTTTCAAAACAGAAACTCAAATATAATCACACCTCAAACATACATTTACAGCCCTAAATGCAACTAGAAAGTGGAAGGTACCCTTACCCTTGTTGCGTGTTCTGCTACTTCTCTTGTTTCTGCTGTCGTTCCCGTTTTCGCACCAAAAACCGGTGAAACTGCAACTTGTGTTTGCTGCTACGAAACTGGGTTCTTTAGCTCCGTAAGGATGTGGGGATTAACTTTAGTACTGGGGGTTTTCTGGTTTGATGCTTGGATTTCCATGTAATGACACTTTGAGGAATTCCCCTTTTTCTTTTGAAATCGTGACTGGAAATGGAGGAAAACAGAATGGGAGGGAAGGGTGCTGTTACATGCAGCACTGTTACATGCAGTATGGGCAGTGAGGAAGGAGGGATGGTGTTCTGATTTCACCATCCTTCTCACTCCTATTTATAGGCTTTTGTGGTGCCACCTCACCCGACACTTGTCTGATTTTCAACACTTAACCAATCCCGTCGCAATTAGCCGCTAATCCCTTAATTAACCGTCCGATTAATTTAATTACTCGAAATTAAATTAATTTAATCTTCATCCAATAATTTTAATTCATCTTCCAAAATAAATATTTATATATATATATATATTTACTCGAAACATACATATATTAAATATTTTACAAATATCCCCAAAATACCATTAATATTAATTCCAAAATTAATATTTAATTTAAGGGTCTTACAATTCGCATCTTCCTTAACGAACTACAATAACAGTCAAAGCTCCTTCTAGATGCAACTGCAAGCAGTTTGCTAATGTCTAAAAGTGTCGATGATGCCATTGCAATCACTAAAATAATGGCACTTAGTGACCATCAAGGTCAATACAACAGAGGTCATTCTCAAAGAAAAACATGAATAATTGAACTAAGCACAATGATGTTATCCTAACTTAGAACAAGTTTTTGAGTCAAACAATGGAAGAATTAGCAAAGCAATTGACCAAACTTCCACAATAACTTAAAGGAATGCAGGAAGGATCAAACAGACAAAAATAAGTTGAATATTGTGAAATATATGGGAAATATCTGTTGAAGAAAAAATCTTTTTGATATATGTTTTAATGACAACAAACCTTATGAAATAAATGATTAAGTTTTATGAATGGTGGTCTACTAATGATTTCACTTAACTTCTGTTTAAGGAACATGAATTGCATAAGTGAACAAGCAAGGATCCATTCACTCCATCAAAGTGCACAAGTATCCACTCAATAAAGAAATAATCTCAAAATGAATGTATCATATATCAATTATTCAATAGAATAATTATTACATCTTCAAGATAACATCTTCATGAAGAAAAATGATTAAACACATTCATACAACAAATCAATGATCAAACTATGCTATAAAAATAGAACGGAGAACGTTCTTGACAGAAGTCTGGAAAACGAAGAACGTTCTCCACAGTTCTGAAATTTCAAGAACAAATGATCTCCTCTATTGAAGAAGAAATTGCTCATGGACTTCACAATCATTGCTCCTGGATTTCACAATCGTATGATCTATACTATCCAAGGAATATAAGGGATTCATCTCAGCAAAGAATCAATTCAAAATACAAAGTAGAAAAGCTATGGAATATGATGGATCAAGCAAGTTTAAGCAAGACTGATCACAGAATGTCCAAAATCATCATATCAGTCTCCAGAATGTCCAGAATGATCATTAGTCTCTAGAACGATCTTCTGTTCAGAATGATCATCAGTCTCCAAAATGATCATCGGTCTCCAGAATGATCAATCATTCTCCAGCATGTTAACATCAATCTCTAGCATGTTAACAATCAATCTCCAGCATGTTAACATTAATCCCCAGCATGTTAACATCAATCACCAACATGTTAGCAATCAATCTCCAGCATGTTAATATTAATCTCTAGCATGTTTAACATCATTCTCCAGCAGTGTATCATCAATCTCCAGCAGCAAACATCTTTCTCCAACATGATTAACAACTATCTCCAGAATTATCAAACATCATCCTCCTCTAGTATGATGACATCAGTCCAGAATGATACAATCATTCTCCAGCATACTGACCATCATTCTCCAGCCTTGTTACATCCTTCTCCAACTTGACTGCCAAGAACGTTGAACGATCTTGAAGTATATAAACATCAGAGCAGATCCAAGAAATGATTAGGAAGACATCCATAATGATCAAAACTGAACCTCTAGATTGATTATCAATCTCCAGAAAGTTCAGATACTAGGACTCCAGATTGATTATCAATCTCTAGAATTTTCATTAACATTCTGTAGAAGTTCATAATCATTCTCCAAGCTGTTTTGACATAATCAAAACTCCAGACCAAATCAAAGATATTAACAAATATATTTGAAGTACAAAGGATCATTAAACAAAGGAAATTTGATCAAGAATCGAAGAACTCAGCCCATTCAACAGAATTCAAAAGTGTTCAAAAGATGGAACATTTTTTTAATCATATAAATTGGTCTTTGGTCAAGACTAACAGAGCACTACCAACAGCTTTATTTGACCATCATTAAATGTCCTAAAAGCCTATAAAAGGAAGGCTAATAATCAAGGAAAACGCAGAGCTTCAAGTACAAAGCAAAACATCACTCACATACACTTACATACTGGAAAGCTTCTCATTCACAAACAAAAGATTCAGTTCTGTTTTTCTTCTTCATATCAGAATCATTCTACTGAATTCTTTTGTCAAGAATCTAATCTCAAACACGAGTTGAGCATACTCAAATTCTTTCCAAAATCAAAAGACATTCAAGTGCCAAGATATATCATCAATCACTCATATTCATACTTGAAAAGTCTCACAAGAAATCAGTAACATTCATTCACGAATTCATTATTATTAGCTTACTGAAATCTCTTGTAAAGAATCTAAACCTCAAACAAGAGTTGAGATTTAATCAGAATTTGTAAAAGCACTCTACATCATTATTGTGTAAACTCAAGACTATAAGAGGTGTTTGTAGCTTGAGTAGTTTGTTTAGAAAATCCTTTTAAGGTTAAAAGGTGAAGTGTAAAATCCTATCAAGGTTGATAGGTGACCTAATTGAATTCCTTTCTAGGTGGAAAGGATTGAAGTTTCTAACAGATCAAGGTTGATTTGAGTTAGGTGCTGTAAAACCAAGAAGGTTCTTTGTTTTAAACACTTAGTGGAAAATCTCACCGCAATGAGGACTGGACGTAGCCCGGGTTGGGTGAACCAGGATATATCTTTGTGTGATATCTCTTCCCTTATCTCTATTTACAACGTTCTCTGTTTTCTGGTTAAAACCAAGAACGTTCTCCGTTTTCTGTTTTCACAACCAAGATCAATCTTGACTTATTTTCTTAAGTTTTTAATAGGAATTTTAAAAGGGATAAGTACCGTCGTCCATCCATTCCCACTACCAATTGATTTGTAGCTCAGTTGATAGTGGGAATGGATGGACGACAATACTTATCCCCCAGGTACTAGATTTTTCTTGCCTTCTTCAGAGTTACCATCCCCCTTCACTATTTCACATAGTTCAACGAAGTTTGTGAGATGTCTATTGGCATCCTCATTATGTTTATCGGAAAACTGATTCTCCCTCAACTCTCGGTACAGGGAATAACTTATTTCAATCTTGTTAATTGTAACCGATTAGTTATGGATGGCCAACCGAGCATGGTTTCTATCTAGATTCCCATACTCGTTGAGTGTATGTTCAGGCGGTGGTGGATCAGCCATCTCCGCAAACACGAAGAATTCTCCTATACCCTATTCTTCCATTACAATTGTCTTTCCCTTTGCCTCCTTTCTCGAATTGCCATTCGATTTGCTTTTGCAGTTTTTTCAATTTATGGATAAAAAAGAAGTTTAGTTGAGGACTGGTCTCACATGCAAGGTTAGACAAATCATGAGTAATGAAAAGTTTTCAATAAAACAAAAATAAAGACAAAAGGGAAAGACAATTTTCAAGGTTGGATTTGAAGTGTAGTTCATACATGACATTTTTCTTATTTTAAAATTTCAACACTATTACTCTTGTTAGTTTTAAAAATTATTTCAATCAATTCGGAAACTTTTTGTTCAATTTTAGTAATTAAACGTAATTTGATAGTATAACGTCATCCTTGAGTTCGACACTAAGTACTACTATTTTAATTATTACTTGCAACGATTCAGTACACGTTAGCACAAAATTGATGATTGACCTTTAACTAAAGGCATGCCATCGAAGATTTTCAAGGATCATGTAGTACAAATGGGACTTGGTTCCATAATGTGATTTTCATTGTATGAAAATTTATTATTTTACTGAAACTCTTATTCAGTTTGATTTTTCTTATATATTTTGTGAACGTATTTAATTATTTTGAGAGAAGTTCGTTTTATTTTGACCTAGAATAAGCATATGGTTTATTCATTAAGTTAGGGATTGATATTGAGAGACTTGATATATTGTAATACATGGAAGATACTACTCGTTACTAGAGGACAGATCACCATAATTGATATATTTGGTTTCTTGTTGTGATTGATTATGCGTTAAATGGACCGAGCACTACACCAAAATTATGTTTTAACAGTGCTTTTTTTATGCATTTAACAATGCTTTTAAGCGCTATTAAAAGATACACAATCGCTTTTCAGAAAAAGCGCTATTAAAATGTAAAAAGCTCTATCGTAGGTGATATTTAATAGCATTTTCTCTTAAAAGTATTGTCGTAGGTAGCATTTAATAGCACCTTTATATAGATTTTTTGGAGAAAAAAAGTGATGTTGTAGTTGTCATTTAATAGCGCTTTTCCTAGAAAAGTGCTGTTGTAGGTGGTATTTTAAAGCATTTTTTTTGTCTTCTGAAAAGAGTTGTCATAGGTATTACTTAATAAAGCCTTTATAGCGCTTTTCAAAGAAAAGCGTTGTCATATGTGTCATTTAATAGAGCTTTTATAGCAATTTTCTTAGAAAAGCGTTGTCATAGGTTCTATTTTAAACAAAAAAAGCGTTATCATATATTCGTCACATGACAACAATATTCAATTAAAAAATCGCTGTCAACATAGCAGCAACTTCTAACTTTAACCCTATATATTGTGACGAAAAATAAAACAAATTAGAATAATTCTCAGTTCACACAAAAAATATACAATAATAGTTTACAATGTGAAACTCACCTAATAACAAATTATATAATTCTCAACTCGAGCACATATTGACACCATCCTTCTTTGATTTCAGTTAGATCACTTTCATAGTAACTTGACTTGGAGTTGTCAAAGTACTATGTGCGTATAATATTTGAACATAAATAACTTGACATAACTGGTTCAAGTCCTATGGACTATGATAATTAAGTTGAGGGTTTAATTTGTGAACTTCATGTTGTGGGGTAATTCAGTTACCTTGTATTGTAAATTTCTTCAATTCCCATGGAGTATGATACCTAAGTTAAGGGTAACAATACAAGCTAACATAGTGTCCATAGTTGTGGGGTTTAATTTGTGAAATTGAAAGTTGAGGGAACAATACAAGCTAACATAGTGTCCATTCAGATATAACATTCTGACCTAGGCATTCAGATATAACATTCAGAACTATATCAATATAGTGATGTAATTATTTTTAGAATTTCATTTGTCTTATTTGCAATCAGATTCACCTAGGCATTCAAATATAACATTCTGACCTAGACATTCAAATATAACATTAAGAACTATTTCAATATAATGATGTAATTATTTTAGGTTAGATAGATCAATGTTAATGTACGCTATTAACATTCTGACATAGGAAATGAAACCCAGTAATAAAATTAAAATGTGCTCAGCAATATAAATAAAATATGATGGTTAGTTTAAATTAAAATGTGTTTAGCAATACAAATAAGAATCAAATTTTACTAACCTAACATAACCTATTACAGAACCTAATTAATTTGTGTATGGAATTAAAACTTGAGAGGAACCTATTATAGAACCTAATAAAATATGCTCACCAATACACAACATATAGCTAACCTAACTGAACCTATTACTTTGTGTATGGAATTAAAACTTGAGAAAAATCAGGGATATTGTATAAAAACACTAAACAACCAAATCAACCCCAATATTATCAACAATTGATTTGCAAATAAAACCTTCAAAATAAGGAATACTATAAAAAATAAGGAGGATATCATCCTCAATACTACTCCAACCAAATCATTCACGAGACATAGTATTAATGAGTACACCAATATAAAGAGGGAGAGAAAGAACCTGCGATGAGGAGTCGACGGCGAAACGGCGATAGGTCTTACATTGATGGAGAAACGGCGATATGGCTTAAGTTGACGACGACGGTGATTGATTTCAAACTGCAGATTGCACTTCGATTGCTATGGATGCTGGGTTGTTTTGCAAAGGCATGAGAGTAGTTTTAGGGAAAAATAAGAATTTATGATCTAATTTGCAAACGGATCGATGAGGGGTTTTCTTTTCGTTTAATGTTAAAGTTTTTTTTGGAATTGAAAAAACATTGTTTAATTTTATTTGATTAGTTTTAGTTTTAACGGGCTCATATTTAACAACATTTTTTATAAAAATGCTTTTTTAAAAGATTATTTTTAACTAACCTTATGACAACGCTTATAGGAAAAGCACTTTAAAAGACGTTGTTAATAAAAGCACTCTTACCTATGACAATGCTTTTATAAAAAGCGTTGTCAAAGACGTTGTTATTATATAACTATTGGTACTTATGACATCGTTTTTTTAAAAAGCGCTATAAAAGGCGTTCACATATGACTACACTTACCGCGATGTATTTATAAAATAAAGTAAACAAGGCCTTAACTTAACAAGCACTATTAAAGGTGCACTATAAAATCCATATTTTGGTGTAGTGAAGTGGGAGAATGTTAGTTTTCCTAGTTTACCAAAGTTGAATACTTTTTGCTGATTGGATGAAATTTGATATAAATTACTTGGAGAAGAAGCAATAATCAGATTCAGCAGCAGCGGATAATAAAAGCATAAGTATTTGACCACATAGATTTATCCTAGTTCACCATTAACTTGGCTACATCCAGACCCTTCATTTAGAAGGCTTTAATCCACTAATTCAAACACTTTGAATTACACAACACCTGACCCTCCAAGCTAGTCTTCCCAAATAGCCAGACAGCCCCAGACTTTTGAGCAACAACAACACCTTGACCCTACAAGCCAAGTCTTCTCCTACCAATCTGACAACCCCAGTTTGAAGAAGGAACATACACCACCTTGACCCTACAAGCCAAGTCTTCTCCTAACAATTTGATAACCCCAAATTGAAGAAAGAACTTACACCACCTTGACCCTATAAGCCAAGTCTTCTCCTAACAATCTAACAACCCCAGATTGAAGAAGGAACTTACACCACTATCGGGTTGGATACAAAAGTTTGGAACTTGAGTAGTTGCTTTTGGAAAGCTAATTATAACAATGACTTTCACACTCTAAGAAAATAACACTTAGAAAATATTTCTCTTTCGCACAAGTCTTTCTCTCTCTGAACTCTACGATGAATTTGGATTTTAAGCTTGAGTTCTTCTACTCTCTTCTGATTTTCGATGATTTCTTCTTCAGCCTGGAGTTTCTATTTATAGTTGAGAATTGGATCTTGGACCTACCAACAATAGTCACTGTCAAGGTACGTCATAAGTACAGTCATCCCAAAATGAAATAAGTACAACCACCAAAACACTAAAGCCCTATACAACCAAAAACTAATCTGATTATCCACTTACAACTACAGTAAAAAGGGAGACCACCACACTCTCCACAAGTCTCGTCTGACGCAGTATCTCGACTCAAAGTGACATCCTTCTCCTCATCAACCATAAAAGGATCAGTCTCCTTCGAAGTTATATCCACCCATGATATAGATCGCTTCGGCGGTGTTAGAATCTCAAAATAGTCCTCCATCGACCTAGACGGACCTGGAATGTCAACCCCCGCTGGCGTCGGCCCTTTGCCCTTCTCACCCGTTCCTGGTTCAAGCACAGCATCCCCTGCTACTACAGTAGGAGTCACCATACCTACGGCGGCCTCCGTCTCACCTCCAACTGCAGAATCCTCTGCATCCGTATACACCCCATTCGCCTCTAGTACCAAAACTGAAGGTACAGGAAAGTCGATCCGCCCATGAGTGTGTTCCACATACGACACTGCCCTAACAATCCTACTGGTTCTCACCACCCTCCCCGTATAAGTAGCCCTGCTTGAGATGGGGACGTATATCAAGTAGTCAGCATATGACGATTAGGGAAGTTTAACGACGTCTCCGTCGTCAGGGTAACCCTCAGTGGTACAGACTTGGGTATCATCTGAGGGCAAAGCCCAATTTTCCATAATAATGTAAAGGGTCACCAAATGAATATAACAATTAACAATTACAAAATATGACAAAGTCAACAATACATACATAACAGTTCCAGCAAGATAACAACATTGACAAGATAAGTATACCCACTTATTGAAAATGTATAACATCTAAGTTTTTGATGAATCAAAAGATTTAAAATACAAATCATGTTGCAAGCCCAAGTACAATTAACAATCACAACAACTTATTGGGAGCATAGAATTTAAGGTACTTGCACATATCATTCCCACATATCAGAATCATAACAATCATGCCTCGCATGTCAAACACCCTAATGCAATGTGTATATGCCAATGCACATGATCCCGAAATTCACAAAACAAAACCTCCACGAGGGGCGTAAATCATAATTGTACCACCTATCACAGGCCTTAGTACTAATTACCGAGGTATAGTCGCATCACAGACTAACACGATTTACTTAAAGTGTAGCCTATCACAGGCACTACACATAAGTTAAATCCCTGTAAGGATAAGATGGACCATCTAATCACGTGGAACCACCCCGTAGCCCATCACGATCACTACTTAACTTCGTGGCCCATCACGGTCACCACTTAACGACAAAAACCTCCTCGAAGGGGCGTAAATCATAATTGTACCGCCTATCACAGGCCTTAGTACTAATTACTGAGGTGCAGTCTCTCACGGACTAGCATGATTTACTTAGAGTGTAGCCTATCACAGGCACTACACATAAGTTAAATCCTCGCACAGATAAGATGGACCATCAAATCACGTGGAACCACCCCGTAGCCCATCACGCTCACTACTTTACTTCACGGCCCATCACGATCACCACTCAACTATGTGGCCCATGGCGGTCACCACTTAACTATGCAATACATGAGCGTACTCTGTTTCTCTTCACTGAAATTAGTACGTAAATGCAAATATGAAACTCGAACACTTCATCACCATTACATAAACAATATCAAGAGAACCTCATATAATTTATCATATGCCTTAAAAATATTTTCCAGGTGATTAAGTGCATGAACAAATATTAAAAAAATAGAATTTTTGACAAAAATCCAGATTGTATTCGAATACAGCTTCTTGTAGCTAAATACAGATGCTAAATCAGTAGCAAAATCGGCAGTCCTGTATTCGAATACGAAGATTCGTAGCCGAATACAGATGTTAAGTCAGAAGCAAAATCAGCAGTTTTGTATTCGAATATGAGGGGTCATAGCCGAATACAGATGCTAAGTCAGAAGCAAAATCTGCAGTTTTGTATTCGATTACGAGGAGTCGTAGCCGAATACAGATGCTAAGTCAGTAGCAAAAATCATGTATTTGTATTCAAATACGAAGTTCAAAATTTGAATAAAAACTAAACTTTGCAGAAGTGTATTCGAATATGCTAGTGTCGTATTCGAATACATCTGCGAAAACAATATAATTTTTCAAGTAAATTTCGACTTGAGCTCAAACTCTTTTCTTTGAAAATAACCGCAAACACCACAACAATCAATCTCTCAACAACAACAATAACATCATCAACACAACAACCCAACAACAACATCATCAACAACAACATCTCAACAAAAAAGAGTCTTGATCATCAACAACACAACAATGACATTTTTATCGTCAAAACATAACATAACTTTTCAACAAAGATAACACATTAATCATCCATCAAACATACATTTAGAGTTCCTACATGCAAACTAAAAAGTTGGAAGGAGCCCCTTACCTTCGTTATGCTTTCTCCACCGTTTTCGTTACCGCGATCAAATACGGCGAAACTTTCGTTCGCGTCGTCGCTACCAAAGTTAGCTTTCTAGCACCGTAACATGGAGATGAGTAACTTTTCCTCTTGACATTTCTCGAATGGAAGCTTAGATTTTGAAGTAATCTAGGATTTGAGTTTGGTTCTTCTTGCTACCAACACAAATAGAAAAGAAAGGAGAAGGAAAGAATGGTTCGCGACAGGTAGGAGGAAGAAGATGCTTTTTTCTCTTTCTTTCTGATTTTGTTTTCCTCTCTCATATACATATATATATACTACTTACTCACTAAGTATTATATATGTATATTATACTTCCGCCAACTGTATAAATATATATATATATATTATTATTATTAAAACTAACCCACAATTAATTAAATACTCCCGTCGCAACTATATTGACAGATAAAATTTGATAACTGTCGGGTATTAAATTTCTCGTAATATTATTAAATTATTCTTCGACAAATAATTTTAGTCGGGTCTCAAAATATATATATATATATATATATATATTATTTTTATATTAAATGTATTACAAATATCTCAAAATATATTTGATACTTAATTCATTAAATAATTTAAAATTAAAGGTCTTACAATACTTCCCCCTAAAATTAGTGTCGTCCTTGAAACTACGCATCGATAAACAATTTAGGATGTTGTTCCCTCATCTTACTCTCTAGTTCCCAAGTTGCGTCACCAGTAGTTGGATTCTAAATCACTTTGACTAGCAACACTTCTTTGTTCCTTAAGTGTTTAACCTTCCTGTCCTCAACTCTTATAGGTAGTACTTCAAATGACAAGTTATCCTTTAGTTGAATTGTGTTTGGTTCGATCATATGTGACAGATCCGAAATGTATTTCCTTAACTGCGACACGTGAAATACATCGTGTATATTGGACAGTATCGGAGGTAAAGCAATTCAATAAGCCATTGGTCCAATTCGTGCAGTAATTTGGTATGGTCCAATAAATTCCAGAGTCAATTTTCTTGATTTAATGGCCCTGCCAACTCCAGTTGTAGGTGTGACCCTTAGAAACACATGATCACCCTGCTCAAATTCCAAAGGTCAGCGACGCTTGTCCGCATAACTCCTCTGACGGTCCTGTGAGATCTTCATTTTCTCTTTTATCCTATTGACCTTCTCTGTAGTCTATTGCACCATCTCAGGTCCTACAATCATACTCTCTCCGTCCTTATACCAGCATAAAGGCGTCTGGCACTTGCGTCCATACAAAGCCTCATATGGTGTCATTCCAATACTTGCGTGGAAACTATTGTTGTAAGTAAACTCAATCAATGGCAATACATCATCCCAGCTTCCTCTATCATCTAATACACATGCTCTCAATAGATCTTATGAGGACTGATTCGTTCTCTCAGTCTGTCTTTCTGTTTGCGGATGGTATGCTAAACTCAATCTAAGTTCGTTCCCAATGCTTCATGCAACGCTCCCTAAAAGTGAGATGTGAATTTTGGGTCACGGTCCGATATGATACTTGACGGTACTCCGTGTAATCTGACAATTTCCGCAATGTAGATCTTTGTCATCTTATCTACCTTATAAGTGGTCTTTACTGGTAAGAAATGTGCGGATTTAGTTAATCGATCTACTATCACCTAAATAGAATAATTATTTCTCCTTGTTTTCGGTGATCCAATTATAAAGTCCATGGAAATGTTGTCCCACTTCCATTCAGGTATATCCAAAGGTTGTAACATTCCAGCTGGTCGCTGATGTTCCACTTTCGCTTTCTGGCAAGTTAAACAAGTTGATACATACTCTGCTACATGCCTCTTCATTCCTGGCCACCAGTAAATTTGTCTTAAGTCCTGATACATGTTTGTCACTACGGGATGGATACTCAATTTGCTCTTATGAGCTTCCTTCAAAATTGTTCTCCTCAGATATGCAACTACCAGTACACAAATCCTCCCATTACATCTCAAAATATTATCTGGTCCAATCCTGAACTCAGTTGTCTTTCCTTGCACTATTAGGTTCCTCTTCTCTTGGATTAATGCGTCATCTTGAAAGTTCGCAATATCCTCAAGTAGACCACTCAAAATTTTTATCATTCCACATTTTAAAATTCCCATTGCAAACTCTACGTCCAAGTGTAACAAATCTTGTTGTCTAGCCATTATCATTGAAGATACTGACACACTTCTTCTACTCAATGCATCAGCCACCACATTGGCTTTCCTAGGGTGGTATTGCAATGTGAAATCAAATCCTTGAGAGTCTCCATCCATCTCCTCTGGCGCATGTTCAATTCTTTCTGATGAAACAAATATTTCAAACTCTTATGGTCACTGAACATTGTGAATGTGCATCCATATAAGTAGTGCCTCCAGATCTTTAATGCAAAAACTACCGCAACAAGCTCTAAATCACGAGTAGGATAGTTTTGTTCATGAGTTTTCAATTGCCTTGAGGCGTAGGCTACCACTTTCTTGTGTTGCATCATAACACATCCCAAACCTTGGTGAGATGCATCACAGTAAACCTCATATGGTTCTTCTGGTTGTGGTAAGACCAATAATAGCGAGGTTGTCAACTTTTCCTTAAGTAACTGAAAATTTTCCTCACACTTCTCTGTCTATGCGAACGACTGATTCTTTCTAGTGAGTTGTCAATGGAGCTACAATCTTAGCAAATCCTTCAATAAACCTCCTGTAGTATCTTGCCAGTCCGACAAAACTTCATATGTCTATGATAGTCTGAGGCTGTTTCCAAGTGAGGACTGTCTCAATCTTTGCCGAATCTACAACGATTCCTTCTTTGGTTATCACATGTCCTAAGAAGTTCACTTTTTCTAGCCAAAACTCGCACTTCGACAGATTGGTATACAATTAGTTTCTCGCGTAAAACTTCAAGAACTTGGTGTAAATGATCTCAATGTTCTTCCTTATCCTTTGAATAAATCAATATATCATCGATGAACACCACAATGAATTTATCTAGAAATGGGCTAAAGATTCTATTCATGTAATCCATAAAAATCGCTGGTGCATTGGTAACTCCAAATGGCATAACAAGATATTCATAATGTTCGTAACGGGTTCTGAAAGCAGTATTTTGAATATCTCCTTTTACCCGAATCTGATGGTAACCTGACTTCAAATCAATCTTTGAAAACACCGCGGCTCCTCTTAATTGATCCATCAAATCGTCGATGCGTGGTAAAGGATAACGATTCTTAATAGTTGCCTTATTAAGTTGCCTATAATCCCCACATAAGCGCGATTTTCCGTCCTTCTTCTTAACCAACAACACCGGAGCTCCCCATGGTGACACACTTGGTCTGATAAATCCTTTCTCCAACAAATCTTCAATTTTCCCCTAGAGCTCATTCAATTCCAATGGCGACATCCGATACGGCGCAATCTAAATAGGTCCGGTTCCTAGGTGTAGATCAATGAAGAACTCCACCTCTCTTATTTGGGGTAATCCTGGAAATACGTTTGGGTAGTCCTTGACAAGCACCACGTCTTCTATGCTCACATCTATCTTTGCCTCCACGTTAGCCAACGATAGAAACTCTTGAGTTCCTTCTCTCAGCGACACTTCGAGTTTGTTAGCAGCCAAATACCGAACGACTCCAGGTTCGGGAAAAAGAACTAATTTGTGACCACAATCCAAGACTACATAATGATACGACATCCAATCCATGCCGAGAATGATCTCGAGTGATTGTAGGGGTAAACAAATTAAATTAATCAAGAAATCTCTATTCTGAATAGTCACTTGACATTGTAAACATGCAGTATTTATGGTCAAAGTCTTAGCAGGTGTGGAAACAACCAAATCAAAAGGCAGAGGAGAAATAGATAGCTTTAAACGATTCACATAGTCCATAGCAATGAAGGAATGGGTTGCCCCCGAATCAAAAAGTGCAGTTGGTATGTTACCTGCAATGTCGCAGTCTCGTTGGATCAAATTGTGAGATTGATTTCCAGCTTCAGCACCCATGCAATAAACGCGTCCCCCGGCAGTAGGACGAGTAGCCCTAGTTACATTCACTGTTGGTTCAACCTTCGGAGCCTTGCAATCCCTTGCAAAGTGCCCTGGCTTCTGGAAATTGTAGCATGGAGGACCCTTAGTGGTACAAGCATTAGCATAATGTCCCTCTTCCGCACATCGGAAACATCGAACCACTTGTCCCAATTGTCTTCCAAAATTCTGGTTCCCCGGGAGATTCTGACCCCTGTTGTTGTTCTGTGGTCGGTTATATGGTTTAACAACTTGCTTTCCTTTGTTGTTCTGATGGTTCATCTGACTAGGCCCCCCTGAATTAAAGTTCCCTCCTCGGTTGGTCCTCTTGTTCTTCATGTCCTCACCCTCTTTACATTTCTCCACTAAGGCTTGGAAACGTTGAATTCCCAATGGTAAGACAGAGTCTTGAATCTTGTACTTCAGTTCATTTTGGAAACGATGACACATAAAATGTTCATCAACCTCTTCACAGAAAAACCTAAAATGTCTTGACAAAGACTCAAACTTAGCAGCATATTCACCCATCGTCATATTTCCCTGGTGCAATTTAAGAAAGTCATAACCCAACTTAGTCCTGGTACTCATTGGAAAGTATTTGTCTAAAAACTTCCTTTTGAACGACTGCCAGTTCACCTCCTCGTGAGCTGATCCCATCAGAAGCCTTGTACTTCTCCACCAATATTCAGCATCCCTTAATAGCAAATATGTAGCGTAGTTGACCTTCACCATTGCCTGGAAATTAATTATTTCGAAAATTTTCTCCATTTCCTAAATACATTGGTCGGCTCTTTCTGGACCCTCATCACCTTTGTACGTTAGAGGATTATGACGACGAAAATCCTCTAGTCCCCTTGATTCAGCAGCACAAATCTCTCTTTCTCTCTTTTCTAGGTCCCGTAAAGTCTTTGCAGCCGTCTGTGCAGCACCAGAAGCAGCCATGTTATTCATTGCTTCAGCCATCCGATCATCCCGGCTGACGTCGCCTCTTGCAGTGTCGTCTCTTCTTGGAGGCATTGTTCCCTACAAAACCATCATCAAGTAGAAATCTCACATCACTTAGAATAATTCCAAAATATAACTTAACAGTATCATTACTTCAGCACACCACAACTACACAAGATTTGACATTCTAACCACTTACCCAAACGCATGATCCGATAACGACTCCCAACCTACAAGATGACCTACAATCTAACCAAAGCTCTGATACCACAATTGTAACACCCCTATTTTTAACAGCGCGAGTGTATTTTTTTTAAATAAAATAAAAAAAATAAAATCACCTATTAAAATAATACGTCGTGTCATAAGACGACAAGAGAAACAATTAATTTCATCATAAATACAAATAACCTAAAATAGTTTTCGGAATTAATATTCAAAATATACAAATAAAAAATACATCGGGCTATGAGACCTAACAGACATCGCTCATACCCCTGGGGTTTTCTCGGCAGACACCTGCACAGAAGTGTTGCTCCAAGAATGCTATCTCCCCTATGGTCACGTAAAAAAATTGGATCTTGGACCCACCAACAATAGTCACTGTCAAGGTACGTCATAAGTACAGTCATCCCAAAATAAAATAAGTTCAACCACCAAAACACTAAAGCCCTATACAACCAAAAACTAATCTGATCATCCACTAAGAACTACAGTAACAAGGGTGACCACCACACTCTCCACAAGTCTCGTTTGACGCAATATCTCTCCTCGAAATTACATCCTCCTCCTTATTAGCCATAGAAGGATCATTCTGCTCTGAACTTAGATCCACCCATGATATAGGTCGCTTTGGCGGCGCTGGAATGTCAAAACAGTCCTCCACCGGCCTAGACGAACCTGGAATGTCAACCCCCGTTGGCGTCGGCCCTTTGCCCTTCTCACCCGTTCCTGGTTCAGGCACCGCATCCCCTACTACTACAGTAGGAGTCACCACACCTACGGTGGCCTCCATCTCACCTCCAACTACAAGATCCTCTGCATCCATAAACACCCCATTCGCCTCTAGTACCAAACCTGAAGGTACAGGAAAGTCGATCCGCTCGTGAGTGTGTTCCACATACAACAGTGCCCCGACAATCCTACTGGTTCTCACCACCCTCCCCGTATAAGTAGCCCTGCTTGAGATGGGGTCGTATACCCAAGTAGTCGGCATATGATGATCATGGAAGTCTAACGACGTCTCCGTCTTCAGGGTAATCGTTGGTGGTACGGACTTGGGTATCATCTAAGGGCAAAGCCCAATTTTCCACAATAATGTAATAGTCACCAACTGAAAATAATAGTTAACAGTTATCAAATATGACAAAGTCAACAATACATACATAGCAGTTCCAGCAAGATAACAACATTGACAAGATAAGTATACCCACTTATTGAAAATGTATAACATCTAAGTTTTTGATTAAAAAAAAGATTTAAAATACAGATCATGTTGCAAGCCCAAGTACAATCAACAATCACAACAACTTATTAGGAACTTAGAATTTAAGGTACTTGCATATATCATTCCGACATATCAGAATCATAACAATCATGCCTCGCATGTCAAACACCCTAATGCAATGCGTATATGCCAGTGCACATGATCCAGAAATTCTCAAAACAAAACCCTCCACGAGGGGCGTAAATCATAATTGTACCGCCTATCACACGCATTAGTACTAATTACCGAGGTGCAGTTGCATGACAAACTAGCACGATTTACTTAAAGTGTAGCCTATCACAGGCACTACACATAAGTTAAATCCCCGTAAGGATATGATGGACCATCTAATCACGTGGAACCACCCCGTAGCCCATCACGGTCACCACTTAACGGCAAAACCCTCCTTGAAGGGGCGTAAATCATAATTGTACCGCCTATCACAGGCCTTAGTACTAATTACGAGGTGTAGTCTTTCATAGACTAGCATGATTTACTTAGAGTGTAGCCTATAAATAGCACTACACATAAGTTAAATCCTTGTACGGATAGAATGAACCATCACGGTCACAAGTTAACTTCATGGCCCATCACGCTCGCCGCTCAACTCTGTGGTCCATCGCGGTCACCACTTAACTATGCAATGCATGAGCGTACTGTTTCTCTTCACTGAAATTAGTACGTAAATGCAAATATGAAACCCGAACACTTCATAACCATTATAGAAACAATCTCAAGAGAACCTCATATAATTTATCATATGCCTTAAAATAATCTTAAGAGCACCTCGGGCATGGTATGATAGACTTAGTAACTTTTTACTTATAAATAACTTTGAAAGAGGAGAAGTAGACAATACACTTTTTAGAAAATCAATAGAAGATGACATTCTTATTATTCAAGTTTATGTTGATGACATTATTTTTGGAAAATTTGTCATATTCTTCTGATTTGCTCGTATCCTCTACTTTTTCAAGTTCTTCTGGTTTGTCTGCATCAGCTTCCTTTGGTTCTAGTAAACCTGCACTATCATTCCCATCTATTGTGACAACACTTCTGCCGCGAAACTAACCAAAAACCCTATAATTCATTTTAGAGCTAAACACATAGAGATCAAACATCACTTCATTAGAGACTTTATTCAAAAAGGGGTACTCAACATTCAGTTTGTAGACACTGAACACCGATGGGCTAACATATTCACCAAACCACTACTTGAAGATAGGTTTGACTTCGTCAAGAAAAACCTAAATCTTATCTTCATATCTGACTGACATTGTAATCACTTCAAAGTAGTTTAGTTTTAAATTAGTTTTTACATATTCTTGTAATATGCTATATTCATGTTATTAAAAAAGAAAGAAAAAAAGCAGAAGATGAAAAAAAAAAGCAGAAGATAAAAAATAAAGATTCACTTTCAAGCCTTTTTGTCTGATGACAAAAGGGGGAGAAAATATTTGATAAAGAGTAGATAAAGTGAGGCTTAGGCTTAGGGGGAGAATGATATATTTGAAAGAGATAAAGTGGGGAGAAATTGATGCTTAGGCTTATAGGGAGTCAAAGAAATAAGAAAGAAAAGTGGTTATAAAAAATACAAGTTTTGTCATCATCAAAAAAGGGGAGATTGCTAGAACCAAGTTGGTTTTACAATTAAAATTTTGATGTTAACAAAAGTATTTTATTAGATATTTAACTTCGAAGAAGGATGTCACCAGAAGATGTCACCAGAGGATGTCACCAGAGGATACCACCAGAGGATGTCACCAGAGGATACTTCTAGAGGATGCCACCAGACGATACCACCAGAGGATGCCACCACTGGATATCACAAGAGGATGTCACCAGAGGATATCACCAAAGGATGTCACTAAAAGATGTCACTAGAAGATACCTCAAGCGGATATCACCAGAGGATCCCACCAGAGTATATCACCATAGGAAAAAAATCAGAGGATATCATCTGAGGCAAAAATCAGAGGATATCATTAGAGGCAAAAATTAGAGGATATCATCAGAGGCAAAACTCAGAGGATATCATTAGAGGCAAAAATTCAGAGGATATCATCCGAGGCAAAAATCAAAGGATATCATACGAGGAAAAAATCAAAGGATATCATCCAAAGCAAAAATCAGAGGATACCTTCAGAGGCAGGAATCAGAGGACATCATTAGAGAATACTATCTGAGGCAAACATCAAAGTATGAAAGAAAACTGGTCAAGATTCATAGAAGATTTAATTCAAAGTCGAAGAAGATTTGATTGAAATTTGAAGAAGATCTGAAGAAGATTTGGTTCAAAATTTAAAAAGTGACAGAATCAAGTTGAAGAATTTACAAAAGAAATCTGAACAAAATACCATTCGAAATTAAACTTGGACCAAGTAAAAGCCCAAATCTCAACTATAAATAGAGACTTCTGGCTGAAGAAGAAATCATCGAAAAAGAGAAGAACTCAAGCTTAAAATCCAAATTCATATTAGAGTTCAGAGAGAGAAACAGTTGTGCGAAAGAGAAATATTCTCTAAGTGTTCATTTCTTTGAGTGTGAGAGCCAATGTTATAATCAGCTTTCTAGAAGCAAATACTCAAGAGAGTCATTGTTATAATAAGCTTTCCAGAAGAAACTACTCAAGAGAATCATTGTTATAATCAGCTTTCCAGAAGCAACTACTAAAGTTCCAAACCCTTGTATCCAACCCGATAGTGGTGTAAGTTCCTTCTTCAATCTGGGGTTGTCAGATTGTTAGGAGAAGACTTGACTTGTAGGGTCAAGGTGGTGTAAGTTCATTCTTCAATCTGGGGTTGTCAGATTGGTAGGAGAAGACTTGGCTTGTTGGGTCAAGGTATTATTGTTCCTCAAAAGTTTGGAGCTGTCAGGTTGTTTGGGAAGTCTGACTTGGAGGGTCAAGTGTTGTGTAATTCGAATTGTTTGAATTAGTGGATTAAAGCCTTCTGAATGAATGGACTGGATGTAGCCAAGTTAATGGTGAACCAATATAAATCTATGTGTCCAAATACGTATACTTTTATTATCCGCTGCTGCCGAACCTGATTGCATCGCCTCCAAGTAATTTATATCAACGTTCATCAAATCAGCAAAAAGTTTTCAACTTTGGCAAACACAACTCAACCCCCCTTCTCGTGTTTGCACCTTCAGTTTTTTGATTGAATATAATATCATAATTATTATCACTTAACTGACTAATACTTAATAAATTATGCTTAGGACTTTTAACAAACAAGACATCTTTAATAGAAGGGGAAGTACCATTACCAACTATGCCTTGACCAATGATCTGGCCTTTTTGCTTTCCTCCAAAAGTCACTATGCCTCATTTGCTCAAGGTTAGTTCTTGGAACATAGACTTTTCTCCTGTCATTTGTCGCGAGCACCCATTATCCAGGTACCATGATTGGTGTTGTAACTTGATTGCTGAGGACATCTCTTTCTTCATTTGTTGATTCACTTCTAGAGTCAGAATATGTGTTGGATCTAGAGGCAGAGTTGGTGTGAGCCATCATAGCTAAATCTACTTCTTCATCATCAGAGGATTCATCAGAATCATTCCATGTAGCCATCAGACTCTTCTTCTTGGGTCTGGAATCTTTCTTCTGGTGTTTCCCTTTCTCCATGTTTGTACACTCTGACTTGATATGTCCAAGTTCATTGCATCCATAGCAGATGATACTTTTCTTGTCATATTCATCCTTTCCTCTGTTGGAATGCTTGGAATACCTTTGGGGAAATGTCTTCTTTCTGTTGTTCCAAATCTTTAGAACCTTTCTAATTATGAAAGCAATTTCCTCTTCCTCTGGGTTCAGATTCTGATCATCTGAATCACTATCTTCTGATTTTGATGTTGCTTTTAGAACCTTCTTCTACTTGGATTTCAAGGCTAGGGTTTTGTTCTTCTTCTTGGGATTATCTTCTTAAAGCTCAATTTCATGTGATCTAAGGGAGCTGATTAATTCTTCTAGCTTTAGAGTATTCAGATCCTTTGCTTCCTGAATGGCATTGATCTTTGGTCTCCACTTGGTTGGCAAACTCCTAAGGATTTTCTTCACATGATCATCAGTAGTACAATTCTTTTCAAATACATTTAATCATGAGACCAGAGACTGGAATATGGAAAACATTGTTTCAATGTCTTCATCTTCTTCCATCTTGAACAACTCATACTTTTTGACTAGGAGGTTGGCCTTTGCTTCTTGAATTTGCTTGCTTCCTTCATAGGTTAGAGTCAAACAATCATAAATACTATTTGTTGTCTCTTTGTTGGTGCACTTGTCAAATTCCTTGAAGGTGATTGCATTTATCATGAATGTTCTAGATTTATGATGCATCTTGTACACCTTCTGATCAACATTCATATCCTTTCTTGGAATCTCAATACCATCAATATCTTATGGAGCAAGATAACTGTAACACCCCGAGTTTTAAACAGCGCGAGTGTAATTTTTTTTATCTTCTAAAACAATAAAACAGATAAAAGAATTTTCACTTACTAATTCAAAATAATTAAAATAGAATTTAAAATTAAGTCGCTAGAAAATAGTAATACGTCGTAATCCAGATGACAAAAATAATTACATCTTGATTATAACCAAGTAATTTAATTTGGGAAATTGATCACTAAAATATACCAAAATAAAATACATCAAAACTGTATCCTGAACCCACCAAAACATTATCAGAATGCGAAAAAGATATACAGTTATCCCAAAACAAACAAATAAAGCCCTCAACACTAGGCCTTATACAAAAACTAGTCTAATCTGATCATGCACTAAGGCTACAGTAGCAAGTGGTTTCCACCGCATCCTCTACAAGTCTTGTCTTCATCCCAGCTGTTGGTCCCTATGCGTCGTCCACAAATACTTCATACGTGAAGATCAAGGAAAACTAACGACGTCTCCGTCGTTAGTGTAACCATCGGTGGTACGGGTTTAGGAATCATCTGAGGGCAAAGCCCAATTTTCCACAATAGTTGTAAAGGGTCACCAACTGAAATTAACAATTACCACATAGTAGTTATGTCAAAGATAACAGATACATTCATGGCATGTTCCAATGTTAAGACAACAGTAATAAATAAGTATGCTCACTTATTAAAATGTATAATGTCTACATCTTTGCAAAACAGCCAATTTAACATATAAATCATGGTGCAAGTATAGATACAATCAACAATCACAACACTCATTTGGCACTTAGAATTCATGAGATACTTGCACACATCGATTTCCCCTCATAAGCTCATATCAAATCATGACTCACAAGTCAACCATCCCAATGCAATATGTATATGTCAATGTACTCAACTCTTGGAATTACCAAGATGCAGTCTCTCACGGACCAGCACACGTGCAGTCTCTCACGGACCAGCACGATTTACAGATCGAATGGACCGTCTAATACACGCGGAACCATTCTGTAGCCCGGATAGAATAGACCGTCTAATACACACGGAACTACTCTATAACCCATCACGGTCACTACATTTACGTGTATTAGCCTCTCACAGGCCAAATACACATAAGTTAAATCCTCGCACGGATATAATGGATCGTCTAATACACGCGGAACCACTCTGTAGTCCGGATAGAATGGACCGTCTAATACACGCGGGACCACTATGAAACCCGAATAGAATAGACTGTCTAATACACGCGGAACTACTCTATAACCCATCACGGTTACTACTTAACTTTGCGGCCCATCACGGTCACCGCATCAACTCTGTGGCTCATCACGGTCACCACCTAACTATGCAATGCATGAACATGCTATATTTTCTTTTCACTGAAAACAGAATGCAATGCAATCTGAAACCCAAAACGTCCTCAACACAACATTAATGATTTTACTCATCAACAAAACAACAAAAGCATCATCAATGCATCAACCAAGTCAGCAACAAAAACAGCAAGGACAACAACATCAATGACAGCAACAAAAAAAAACAGAACAACAACAATAACTGCATCCAACATGCATCATCTCTACAACATGCATTTTAATCTTCAACAACATAACAATGATCATCCACAATAACATGCAAGGACATCAATATCTCAGCAACAAGACAACAACAACGGTCCCCACAAACATGCATGCATCTTAACTCCAACAACATAACAATGATCATCCCCTGTTTTTAACAACATAACATAATAATCAATCCATCAAACATGCATTTACAGCCCTAAATGCAATCTAGAAAGTTGGAAGGAGCCCCTTACCTTCGCTATGTTTTCTTGTTCATTTACGTTACCGCGACTAAAACCGGCGAAACTCCCGCTCGCGCGTCGCTACCAAAGTTGGTTCTCTAGTACCGTAAAGATGATAGGAATAACTTTCCTTCTTGACACTTTCTTATTTGAGGCTTGGATTTTCAAGTAATTTGAGTTTTGAGTATCCCTTCTCACTACCAACACAAACAAAACTGAACAGAGGAAGAAGAAGGCAGCTCGGGTAGGTGAGGGAAAGGAAAGAAATTGTTTTCTCTTTCTTTCTGATTATGATTTTATGTTTTTCCCTTTTTTTTCCTTGCTTCTCACATGCAAACATATATACAGACACATACTCTTGCCACCTCATATATATATATATAAATAATTAAACTTGACCCTCAAGTAACTAATTACTCCCGTCACAATTACGTCGACAGATAAAATCTTAATTAACTGCCCGATATTTAATTACTCGTAATTAAATTAAATAATCCTTCGTCCAATAATTTTACTCAATCTCAAAAATATTTATATATATATATATAAAAATACATATATCAAATATTTTACAAATATCCCAAAATATACTTGAAATTAAATCCATAATTTCATTTTAAAATTAAGGGTCTTACAATAACCATCTTCCACCAAGTCCCAAAGTTCAGGATCTTGTGAAATATAGAAACTTCGCAGCCTGTCTTTCCAATACTCAAAACGTTCTTCATCAAACAGAGGTGGTCTGTTGACGTTTCCTCCGATAGCTTCTTCAATGAATCCAGACATATTGAATCCTTGGATCTTTTCACAAACATTGTAAAGTGCTCAACCTTGAGACCGAGCTCTGATACCAATTGAAGGTGCAAACACGAGAATGGGAGGTTGATTTGTGTTTGCCAAAGTTGAATACTTTTTGCTAATTTGATGAAAGTTGATATAAATTACTTGGAGAAGAAGCAATCAGATTCAGCAGCAGCGGATAATAAAAGCATAAGTATTTGGACACATATATTTATCCTGGTTCACCATTAACTTGGCTACATCCAGTTCTCTCATTCAGAAGGCTTTAATCTACTAATTCAAACACTTTGAATTACACAACACCTCACCCTCCAAGACAGTCTTCCCAAACAGCCTGACAACCCAAGACTTTTGAGGAACAACAACACCTTGACTCTACAAGCCAAGTCTTCTCCTACCAATCTGACAACCCCAAATTGAAGAAGGAACTTACACCACCTTGAACCTACAAGCCAAGTCTTCTCCTAATAATCTGACAACTCCAGATTGAAAAAGGAACTTACACCACATTTACCCTTTAAGCCAAGTCTTCTCCTAACAATCTGACAAACCCAGATTGAAGAAGGAACTTACACCACTATCGAGTTAAATACAAAGGTTTGGAAGTTGAGTAGTTGCTTCTAGAAAGCTGATTAAAACAATGACTCTCACACTCTAAGAAAATAACAATTAGAAAATATTTATCTTTCGCACAAGTGTTTCTCTCTTTTAACTCTAAGATGAATTTGGATTTTAAGCTTGAGTTCTTCAACTCTCTTCTGATTTTCGATAATTTCTTCTTCAGCCTGGAGTTTCTATTTATTGTTGAGATTTGGGCTTTTACTTGGTCCAAGTTTAATTTCGAATTTTATTTTGTTCAAATTTCTTTTGTAAATTCTTCTACTTGATTTTGTTCCTTTTTAAATTTGAACCAAATCTTCTTCTGATTTAAATTAAATCTTCTTCCAATTTTGATCATATCTTCTTCAAATTTCAATCAAGTCTTCTTCGAGTTTGAATCAAATCTTCTACGAATCTTGACCATGTCTTCTTTCATACTCTGATGTTTGCCTCGGATGGTATCCTCTGATGATGTCCTCTAATTCCTGCGTCTGAAGGTATCATCTGATTTTTGCCTTTGATGATATCCTCTAACTTTTGCCTTTGATGATATCCTCTAATTTTTTCCTCTGATGATATCCTCTGATTTTTGGCTCTAATGATATCCTCTTGGGACATCCTCTGGTGACATCCTCTGGTGGCATCCTCTGGTGGTATCCTCTGGTGGCATCCTCTGGTGGCATCCTCTAGTGACATCCTCTGGTGACATCATCTGGTGACATCATCTGGTGGCATCCTCTGGTGACATCCTCTGGTGGTATACTTCTTCGAAGTCAAATATATTATTCTCATAAAATAATTTTGTTAACATCAAAACTTTAAGTGTAAAATCAACTTGGTTCCAACAATGTGAACCTTTTATTTAGGCATTAAGATGAGAGTGGGTTGGCTTCCTATTTTATAGGGAAAACTAACTAATGAGTATGTGCATTTTCTACTCCCACTCAACCTATTATCTGAGCATTTTTCTGAGTAACTGTCAAATGATAAAATTCAGCCCCATAATGTGTTAAGTAGTTTCATAACATTGTGATGGACTGAGCTCTATAAATAGCACTACTCTTCTCTGTTTTGGGTCACCCAACCTACTTATCCTTTCAGAAAATTACACCAATGTGTTTGAGTAAGTAAGAGTTTCAAAAACCAAAATAATTTAATTTCCCTACAATTTTTATCTTTAGAGTGTCAATTCAGAATCCAACATAGCAATGGCAGAGATTAGTGCTCAAGTAATTTTTGCTTCCGCTATACTGATTTAAATGTGTCGTGTCTTATCATAAACATGTTTAAGTCAATTTAAAAAATCTAACATATATACTTTCGGTTTGCTCCTTGTGTTTTTTTTTCTTTTGTCTTAATTTGTCTTACTTCAAACACTTCTCCACTTGTTTTCTCTTTCTCCATTTTTTCCTCCATTTTTTCTCCTTTCAAAGTCACATGAAACCTTTGTTTATACCAGCAAATTAGGTTAAAGTATAAGAAATAAAATTTGCAATAATTGCAAATTAAGGTAAATCACCAAGATTTATTTATTTTGGTTACAAACATACTTCAAAAATTTGTCATTATTGCAAATTAGGGTCAATTAATAAGATTACTAATTATCGTAAAAGTTCATCAAATCAAACAAATTTTCTTTGGGTGGAAATTATATATTTTAACATTTTGTTTACATATTCTTTTTTCTTATCTTAGAAATCACCTCTGTAAAGTAGAACAATTTGTTGTCTTTGCGCAATCTCTATTTTTTAAATTTTCTCTCCATGTTGTTTTTCTTGTCTAAATATTGATCGAAGTAGTGGTTATAGAGAAGATAGTGTAAGAATGGTACGACGGAGTACCAATGTTAGTTCAACGGCAAGCGAGTTCAAACACTACTGCACTTGTTTTCTTTTCCTCCTCATTTTTCCTCCAAAATTCCATCTTTTCGAAGTCAAATGAAACTCTTATTTATTCTAGCAAATTGAGTTAAAGAGCTTTAGGAAATAAAATTTGCAATAGTTGCTCATTGGGATAAATCACCAAGACTGAGTTTTTCTATTACAAACTTTCTTTCAAATTTATCATTATGGTAATTAGGACCAATTAATAAAATTGACATTCCTGTTACAAATTTTCTTAATTAATTAAAAAATGAAAATCTTATTTATTTTTTATTATCATGTTATTTTTAGACCTCAAAAAGTAGTAAATATATCTTTTTATTATATATATCTTTTAATTAACAAGCGATTAACACATAAAAATAAGTGAAAATTATGTATTTTTTAAATTGAAATAAAAATAAAAGCAAGGATAAAAAGATTTTAATTTTATTTTGGTTAATAATTAAAAACAGCGAATATAATTAGGTGTCAATAGTCAATTATCCATGAGATCGATATTTTGAAGTTTTATTTATTATTTGAGCTAACACATAAATTTATAACATAATTAATAATATCAGAGACTATATCTTTTTGTAGAGAGAGATGGTGTGTTTTGCTCTGGTAGGTTGGTTGCTTTTTGCAAAATATTGTAGAGAGAGATGGTGTGTTTTGCTCTGGTAGGGTAGTTGCTTTTTGCAAAATGCTTTTTAAAAACCTTTTATTTAATATTTAATTATATGCCAATTTTTTTCTTTTTAATTTTTTTATTCTTTTAATTAGTAAATAAACCACATTGACAGTGTCACATCATTAAAATTAGTCATGCATGTGCCAAATCTCTCAAAGTTGATAAGAATCCTCAAGATAAAAAAATGGATTAAACTTTTGGGGCTCAAAATTGCTTAAAAAAATTTTAGGAATTAAAATTGTAATTGGACATACGGACACGAATGTCAGTTTAGACGCCAATATATAAAACACAGATTATCAATTTTTGGTGTATCTTCTTTTATCCAATTAATATACTTTTTAAACTATTTTATTTATAGTTAAATTTTTATTAACCTAATTAATCAAATAATGTAATTTAATCCTATCTTCAAATTTGAATCAAATCATGTTCAAAAAGAATTTAATACTTCTTGTTTTCAATTAGGTTTCCACGTTTGAAATACTTATCTTGTTATATATATATATATAATTTGAAAGACTTATCTTTCATATATATATATATATATATAAATGAATGAATTTCTCTCTCTATATATAAATATTATATATATATATATATTATAATATTGACCAATGATTAAAAAATAAATGAATGATATTATTATGTGCATATGTATAATAAATCATAAATAATTAGAATATTAACTATAAATTTCTCTACTTTATTAACAACTCACTTTACAAGAGTTTAATCTTAAATATATAAATATTTTACTTCTACCCAATGAATATTAACCGAGGAGAAACAAACAAGGATTTTGCAAAATTGAAATATCAAAGAAGGTGTTCTAAAGATTGTCATATAGCTCCTTATTTTCCTTAGCTTCTTTTAGTATCTTCAATATGTTGAAAACACTATACAAATGATTAACAATGATCGAAGAACATCTTTTGTGTATCAACGTATTTAAGATACTAAAGTAGCAAAGGTTAATCATAAAGACGAAGCTATGGACTTAGTAGAATATAAATCTTTGTCTTTTAGTTTTCTAACATAATATGCACGCTTAGCAAATATAATTAAGGGATAATTGTTCTTTATTTGTTTGTTTTAGTTATTATCTAAATATTAATTAGAGGATTGTAGCTAAAACCAATTTTGCACTACCAGTGTCTCCTTTTTTGATGATGACAAATAACTATACAATTAATTAACAATCTTCTTTCACAAAAAACTTAAAAGAATGCTCCCCTTGCTTGTATTACTAAAAAATTATTCGACTTAATAATCTTTTGATCTTCTAAAAGAAAACTAATAAATCATTATTCTAGGACTCCCTTGAATATGATAACCACAATTTTTTAAGAATTTTAAACTTTATTAAGTTATTTTATATTTTATACACATCAAGCTAAAAAAAAAAAAACGAAATGCATAGAGACTAAAAAAGGCACAAAGACCAGCACATAGATACATTAACATAAATTTGACAAGACTTTCAAAAAAAAATTCACATATTCCTAAGATGTTAAGTCTTTTGATTCTTATGAAGTCTATTGAATAACAGTTCACAATTCTAAGCCTTTAAATGATTGTTCTTCTCAGGATGTTAAGTCTAATGGAACAAACCATATTTTTAGAGTGTTAAGCCTTTCAAAACATTGTTGAATTTCAAGACTTCATCATAAATGAAAATTATGCATATGATAATATGATGCAAGCACGTGATTAATTGTGTTACTATATGAAGAAAGTAAAAGGCAAAATACTTTCATATTTTATTACTACAACCCTAAGCTGTTTATATAGAAAATAAAATTACAATAGTAATACTGAGTAATAATGACATAATCATAAAATTAAAATAAATAGAATAATATAAAATAAAATCTGATTTTCCTTAACTATTCAACACCCCATCTCAAGTTGGTGCATAGATATCTGTCATGCCCAACTTGACTATAAGTCGCTCAAAATTGGGTCTTGCCAAACCTTTTGTCAAGATATCAGCGGTTTGCTGATTGGACGTCACAAATGGCAGACATATTATTCCGGCATCAATTTTTTCTTTTATGAAATGGCGGTCAATCTCAACGTGTTTGGTTCTATCATGTTGTACGGGGTTGTGAGCTATAGTTATTGCTGCTTTGCTATCACAGAACAATATTAAGGGTGAGTCAACTTTCATTTTCAGTTCATCCAAGAGTTTATGAATCCACAAAAGTTCACAAATTCCTTGAGCCATTGCTCTAAATTCAGCTTCTGCACTGCTTCGAGCAACAACCCCTTGTTTCTTACTTCTCCAAGTGACTAAATTTCCCCAAACAAAGGCACAATATCCAGTAGTGGATTTTCTATAAGTAACTGATCCTGCCCAATCAGCATCTGTAAATATAGAGACTTCTCTGTCATTAGTTTTCTTGAAGTACAAACCTTTTCCAGGATTGGATTTCAAGTACCTTAAGATTCGATAAACTGCCTCCAAGTGTTCTTCATAGGGAGAATGCATGAATTGGCTTACAAAACTCACAGAGAAAGCGATGTCAGGTCTAGTGTGGGCTAGATAAATAAGTTTTCCAACCAACCTCTGGTATCTTCCAATATCAACAGGAACATTGCCTTTCTCCCAAAGTTTAGTATTTAATTCCATAGGAGTATCTGCTGGTCTACATCCACTCATCCCAGTTTCTTCCAAGAGATCTAGGATGTATTTCCTTTGAGAAACAACAATTCCCTTCTTTGAGCGAGCAACTTCCATACCAAGAAAATATTTGAGCGCGCCTAAATCTTTGATCTCAAATTCTTTTGTCAAGTTTTTCTTCAATCTTTCCATCTCAACAATGTCATCTCCTATGAGAATAATATCATCTACATATACAATTAAAATTGCAATTTTACCAACATTAGAGAACTTCACGAACAGCGTATGGTCTGATTGTCCCTGCATATATCCTTGCTTTTTGACAGACCGAGTGAATTTCTCAAACCAAGCCCTTGGAGATTGCTTGAGACCATAAAGGGATTTTTGTAGTTTGCATACATTTGAACCAAACTTATCTTCAAAGCCAGGTGGACTATCCATGTATACTTCCTCTTCCAAATCACCATTCAGGAAAGCATTTTTTACATCAAGTTGGTTAAGAGACCAATCTAAATTCACCGCAAAAGACAAGAGAACTCTAATAGTGTTTAACTTGGCAACAGGAGCAAAAGTCTCTAAGTAATCAATGCTATATGTCTGAGTAAACCCTTTAGCAACCAAACGTGCCTTGTATCTTTCAACTGTGTTATCAGAATTATATTTCACAGTAAATACCCATTTACAGCAAACGGTATTCTTTCTTGTAGGTAACGTCATGACTCTCCAAGTTTGATTCTTCTCAAGAGCTCTCATCTCATCAAGAACAGCTTCCTTCCACTTTGGAATTTTTAGAGCCTCCTGTATATTTTTTGGAATTTCTACAGCAGACAACTTAAAGGTAAATGCAGCAAATGAAGAAGACAATTTTGAGTATGACACATAATTAGACAAAGGATATTTAGTGCATGATCTAACAGGTTTTCTAATTGCAATAGGAAGATCTATATCAGGATACTCGACATGACTCTTAAGAACAGAAGAAGACTTACCTGTATCAAGATGATGTGTTGGATTATCTATTGGTTCAGAATCTTGGAAGGGTCGGAGAATGGGTCCTTCATTTATCTGTTTATGGTTTCTTCTTTCAAAGACATTTCCCTTCCAAGTAGGGTCAATGGTAGTAAACCTACTTTGTGTCTCTTTATTTGAGTCATTATGTTGTGGCATTTCAGGTGGTCCTTCATTATTATTGAGAACAAGAATTTGATCAGTGTGATTTTGATTTGAAATTGTCGCCCCTGAATCTGTCGAAACCTCATTCATAAGTTGATTGAGTTCCAATATGGATTCTTGGGCATTTTCTTTTGGTGCATCAATATAAGTCTCAGAATTTTGCGACACTATATCACTTAAAGTAATGATGTTTTCATAAGTAAAAGATGAATCTTCCTTATAATTTCCCCCTGAAGATGAATGTCAGTAAAAAATGGTTGATTTTCCACAAAAGTAACATCCATGGTTACAAAAATTCTTTTTAATTTTGGTTCAAAACACCGATACCCCTTCTGAGTTGGAGAGTAACCGGTAAATACACATTTTATTGCTCTTGGCTCGAGTTTATCAAGTTGTTTATGTTCATGAACAAAAGCAGTGCAACCAAAAACTTTTAGTGGCAAATCAGCAGAGACACTAGTCAAAGGAAAATAATTTCGAAAAACATCAAGAGGGGTATGAAAATCTAAAACTTTAGATGGTATTTAAATATGATGCAGTTAAAACAACTTCACCCCACAAATATTTTGGAACCTTATTTGCAAATAGTAAAGCTCTAGCAACCTCAAGAAGATGCCTATTCTTTCTCTTTGCAATTCCATTTTGTTGGGGTGTATACAAGAACTTTGATGAACAACCCCATTGGCAAGAATAAAATCAGACAAAAATATATTAAAATATTCTTTACCATTGTCACTTCTAAAGACTTGAATATTTGTTTTGTATTGAGTCTGCAGCATTTTAAAGAAATTTTTTACAACTTGTCTAACTTCTGATTTTTCTGTCAATAGATCAACCCAACAAATTCTAGTATGATCATCAATAAAGGTTATAAACCATCTTTTATTAGAAAAAGTGTTTATTCTATTAGGACCCCAAACATCACTATGAATAACTGCAAACGATTTTGATTTTTTATATGGTTGTGTAGAAAAAGAAGAACGGTGATGTTTAGCAAATTCACAAGTTTCACAATGAAATAAAGACAGATCCTGTTAGAAAATAATTTAGGAAACAAATGTTTCAAATACAAAAAACTAGGATGTCCTAACCGTAAATGCCATAACATAATATCATTATTATTAGAAGAAACAAAAATAGATTCAAAGCAGGTACTCGTTTTTGGTTGGTCTTTGAAGTTGAGTCCATTGTTAAGATAATAGAGTCCTCCACTCTCCTTAGCATTGCCAATCATCTTCCCCGTGCTCAAATCCTTAAAAGTGCAATGAGAATGAAAGAAGTTAGCTTGACAATTTATATCCTTTGTTAATTTAGTAATGGATAACAAATTACATGATAAATTGGGAACGTGTAAGACATCTTTTAAGGTTAACACAGGTGATAGAATAACAGAACCTTTGAGATCGGAAATTTGAGAAGAATTATGAATATCAGAATATGTTTCTTTGACAGCCTCCCAAACTTCCTTCGCAGTAGGCAAAATCATAAAAGGTTTTCTAATCGTTGATTCCATATTACTAAGCAGCCAAGCAATAATAACAGAGTTTTCAAATTTCCAAAACCTGTAATTAGGATCAGTTGTGGCAGGTATTTGCACCTCTCCTGCGAGGAAACCATATTTTCCCTTACCATCTAGGATCAATCTTGCGGTTTGGGACCATTCGACATAATTTTTTCCATTAAGTTTTTGGATTTCAACCTTGAGAGCATTAGAAGTTCCCTCGTGGCCAAAAAAATTGGAAAAACCGTTGTTAGATAAAGCGATGTTGTTGGCTACTTCTGATTTTTCACCCAAACCATAGTCGCCGCCGCCAGTGCCTAATCCAATGTTGTCACCTGAGCCGCCGCCAGTGCCTAAATCGGTGTTGTTGGCTACTTTTGATTTTTCACCCAAACCATAGTCGTCGCTGCTACCCGTAAGGGCTGCCTTCCATGAGGTATTGTGTGCCATAACTCAGTTGGTTAGAACGAAGCAAATCCCACTGGGTTGTGGAAAGTTTTACAGAACCCTAACCAATAGCTCTTGATACCATGAAGAAAGTAAAAGGCAAAATACTTTCATATTTTATTACTACAGCCCTAAGCTGTTTATATAGAAAATAAAATTACAATAGTAATACTGAGTAATAATGACATGATCATAAAAAATTAAAATAAATAGAATATAAAATAAAATAAAATAAAATAAAATCTGATTTTCCTTAATTCTTCAACACTATATCTTCTACTTTTCTCCTCATTTGTCATTATAAAAAAGGTTGAAATTATAGAAATTATACCAAGTAGTCATCCACACCCATATAAAATAATTTTTAGACCATCACACAACATATAGAAAATAAAAAAGTTGCTTTAAAAGAAACATAATAAAGCGTAACATTTAATAGAAATGGGAAACACAATTACAAAGCAGACACAAGAGGGGAACAAAAGATAACATAAGAGGAACCTAATCCTAAATATAAGACCTAGAGACATCTAAGGACACAATTCAAGAGTTTAAATGCTTCCTCTATTTGAGAGGTGAGAAGGTCCAATTGGTGGTGAACTTCTTGCATAACTATTTAGGAAACTTTAGATGGTGGGATTTCCTTCTTTTCGGGAGAGGAAGAGGTGAATTTCTTTTCCTAGCAAAAGACGAACTACCATCCATAACAGAAGAGTTTGAGAAAGGTAAAAGATGAATAAAAAAAACACATGGAGTTGAGAGATGACTGAAGAAATGGATGTAGGAGAATTGAAAACATTTGATGTATAAATAGCCAGATTTCATGAGACAAAAAGAAAACACTTTTAGGAAAGAGGAGACGTAATGATGATGGCATGGAGGAAAGCGAAGCGAGAGACAAAGAATGAACCAAGATTTTGACAGACACTTTAAGACATGTGAGAGAGTTTAAAGGCTCGAGGTTATTTGAATGCGATGAAGAGTTTTGGATGGAGAAGAAGATAAAAAATATTGTTTTTTAAAAAGGAAAAAAAAAACTAGAAAAGTTGAAAATAAAAGTTAAAATCAGATGAAAAGAAAAGACATGGATGTAGAGGAGAAAATAAAGGCATAAAGTGAAAGTAGAGGAAATTGAGAAAGATAGAAATAGAGGATAAGACATGAACACATTTATTCAATACATATTACACTAGTACCAAAAAATAAAAATCAAATTACAATTGCAATACTTATTACAAAAAATCGTAAAATGGGAAAATAAAATCCTACAGTTTTTTTTAAGGCTATCTAAACCAGATCCACTAATTTCTATTACATATTAGGTTTGACTCAATAATTCCTAATACATAAATAAACTAAGTCTATTTATTTACTTCTTCAATAAGTGTCTTTCTTCTTTGAACTTTCATCTGATACATAGATGAAGAAATTTTCATATAGAGGAGCCTACCTTCTGACTTGTCAGATGTAAGTAAGGAAAGTGAGATGATTTAGTCTTCCCTTTTTTTTAATTATCTTTGACTTGTCTAATGGGACTTTCTCTTAATATTGAATTGGATATATAATCTTCCAAAGATAAATCTTTGATAGGATTGTAGGTGTTCCAACCCTTCTTCGTTATTACATTTTGATTTCTACCCAATGTAAAAGATTCAAACAAAATGAGGCACAAGCCTTTAAATGCATTGTTGAAGGTGCAAACACGAGAATGGGGGGGTTGAATTGTGTTTGACTAACTTGAATACTTTTTCTGTTTTTGCAGTTTTATAACAAAACCTCATGTATGAATCAAACAGAGTTAGCAGCGGATATAAAGTAAAAATAACAACACATAATTTTTATACTAGTTCACTGTTAGTGAGGCTACGTCCAGTCCCTTCACTTTGAAGAATTTTACTAATTCAAAACCTTGAATTACAAAAATACCAATGACCCTCCAAGTCAGTCTTCTCAAACAGTCTAACAATCCTAGACTTTTGAGAAATACAACACCTTGAGTTCTTAAGTCAAGTCTTCTCCTACCAATCTGACAACCCCAGATTGTAGAAGGAATTACAACGCCTTGAATCTAATTGCCAAGTAATCTGCTACCCCTTCTGACTCCATCAGATTGTAGACTTTACTTCAACAACTTAGATCTAACACAAGGGAAAGAAAAACACAAGTACTTACTTCTGGAAAGCTGAAACTCACAATTAACCTCACTGAAAAATTGAGTGTTGTTTTTGGAAGTGTATGACTCTTTTGTATTTTCGATGCTAAGTCTTCTGCCTTGAGCCTCCTTTTATAGATGCAAATTAGGGTCTCTTCCAAGCTTATTCGAGCTATATCTTGCTGGATTCTCTTGCAAAAATAACTTGTCCAATCGGGTTTCACTTTAAATAAAAAACATATCTTTTTCTACTCCAGATTGCCTTTCAAAAAAAACATTGACCAATTCTGACTTTATTTAATTCTGGAACAAATCTTTCTTCCCGCCAATAGCTTCTGAATTCCACAAGACTTCAATTTATTTTTGTATCAAATCCTTTTTAATACTTTGATTAAATTTAATCAAATCTCCACCGATTATCATCATGACTAAATCTGAACCCTTTGATATTCTGCTCTTGTCTACATCTGGACCATACTAAGTGATCTGCTGTGATCCTCTGATTTCGGCCAACCATGGACCACATTTTCTGATCTTGTGATCTTATGATCTCGGCCAACCTGGACTTGCAAACTGATCTGCTGTGATCCTCTGATCTTGGCCAATGCTGGACCACACGTTCTGACCTTCTGATTTCAGCCAACACTGGGCCATGGTCTGATCTTCTGATCGCGGCCAACACTGGGCCATATACTTAAATCTTGACCATTGATCTGAACCTTTTCCCTCTGATCTGGACCAATTCTGAACTGGGTCTGGATTGAATTGAAATTAAATTTGGACAAAGGATATTTAATTCTGGACATTTACCTCTTGATCTGGGTCAGGTCTGGATTAAATCTGGACATCATTTCTTCTGATCTTGACTGAGTTTCATACTCTAAACCATGCTATCTTCTAGTCTGGGTCAAATCTGGATTAAATCTCTTGTTTTGGACCCATTAATTTATCCTCTGATTAAGTCTCGACTGTTTATCATTTCCCTGCTAGGCTATCTTCTGGTCAGAATAACTTTTGGACCAAGTCTGACTTAGAATCCTTCTGGTATGGATCAACTCTCCCTCTGGCAGGCTTCCTAATGGTCTGGTCCAGGTCTTCTTCTGGACTCTGCTTCCTACTGATCTAGGCCAGTAAAGATATCCTCTGGTAATTTCAGGATGCATTATCTGGTGACTTTTGAAGGTGTATCCTCTGATAACTTCATCTTCTGGTGGCATTTTAATATAGTAATTCAAGGTACAAAATAAGATTACATGGAGTTTTTTTGTAAACATCAAAATCCTAAGTACTTAGAACCAACTTGGTTCCCACAATTTCTTACTTCCTCCTTGTACTTAAGATACTTAGTGAAAGAAGGAGTCATTGACACCCAAAGGATGCACATAACGAATCTTTGAATGCATTTTGAGAATCTCCTTGTATAATCCATCTTGTTGATCATAGTTCCCAGATATAACGATTTCAAGATTTGTGAAATTTACAGCACTGAAGTTGAGCAGTTCATGTTTTAAGAAATTCTTAGTTTTTCTAAGAGTATAGAGTAAGAAGAGGGACATTTAGGAAGATGAAGACTCAATAAAGAATGAGATGTAGAACTTGTTTTTTTTTAAGTGTTTCAGGTTTAAAACATTTGGGATGAAAAGAGATATGGGTTGGAAGAGAGTGGTTTTTAACCAAAAAAATGACTTTTGAAAAATACTAGAAAAAAAAAAGATTAAATAAGCATAGAAAAGAAATCAAAACTTAGGTTTTAACGAAAGTAACCAAAGATCAATTTTCAAAAAGAATACATGCGATACAACCAAAGATAAGACAACACATAGCATAATAGAAGGAACTACACAAACACATGATATGATAGAACACAAACACACTAAAAAATATCAAGTAAGAAAAATAGTAAACATAGAATAATGAAATAAATTGCAGAGTACCTGATCGATGACATACGAGGATGATTTAACAAATTTATCCTTACGTCTTACCAGGGTTTGTCAGACTTTTCTTTCATATGATCTTTTAAAGAGATGCAGAGTTAGCTTGGTTCTAATCATTATTTCTTCTAAATCAGCAGATGCAGTCCTTTATTCTAGTATTTTGATTTCCTATATATGTATCTCAAATAATGTTTTCACCACACTATACACTAGAGGTAAAGATCTTCTCCTTTAGTAGAAACAGGAACAACTTTAGACCTTGTAGTTAGACGATTACCAAAGCAGCTCATTTTAGATTATGATATGTCTAAGAATGTGACTAGATGATGAGATATTTAAACTCATTTGATATAAAAATTTCTCTAGTGGTGAGATCGGAGGATGATCTTCCAAAAAATAGTTTTGATCCTTTATTTGTTGTTCAGGCTTCTTTGAGGATAATTTCGACATTGTGTTCTTTATTTGCTTCTTCCTATAGGATGATGATGAGATGATTGATTCTGTTTGATCTAACCTTTTCATGAATTGTTGGATTTTGACTTGATTTTAACCAAGGATGCTTGAGTGTATCCTCCAACCTAATTCAGGAAATATGAATGATAAAAAAACCATACACTAATTCAGGAAATTTCACCAGAATTTCCAGCAATAACTCAAAAAGAATGATTAAGAAGTATATTGAAAAGAGCTTGTAGTTTTGCTTTAGAAAAGAGTTTCATAACTTGAGCTATTTAGATGAACGAGTGCAGATAGATTGATAATTGAAATGTTGCCTTTCTCTTATGATTTCTCTTCCATTTATAGATTATGAGAGGCTTAAAATCTCAAATAAAGTTGAATATAGCCGTTAGACACATTGGCCAACTTCATATATGTTTCAAAAACACTTTAAGCACATGTTCATATTTCTATCCAAATTGCTCTTGACAAACCTAGATCGTTCTTGCTTTTGATTCTGAAGAAAAACGTGAATGAGTTTGAGTGTGAGATGTCACATGCCCGTTGGTACTGTTTCTAACTTAGAAGCATGCAAAGCTTTCTACAAAACAGTGTAGACACAATGTACTTGTGTCTTTGTTGTCCTTGCTCACAGCTCATCAATCTAGAGATCAATCTGGAGACTTTTTTTTCCTCCTTTTTGGCCTTCATTTTGAGTTATGGGTTGAAGGTGGAAACACGAGAAGGGGGTTGAATTGTGTTTGTCTAAGTTGGATTTTTTTTTCAATTAGTTACTCAAGTATTGTTCGGGTTGGTGATTTTAACTAAAACAGATGCAGTAGCACTCAAGCTTAAGTGATTAGAGCCAACAGTAAAGTAAAGAGTGCAGAAGTAAAGTGACACAAGCAGATTTATCTTGGTTAACCACCAACTTGGTAGCTACATCAAGTCACTTAACTTAGAAGGATTCAACCACTAATTCAAATCCTTAAATTGCACAGCACCTGACCCTACAAGTCAGTCTTCTCAAAACAACCTAACACCTGCAGACTTTTTGAGGCAAATAAACACCTAGACTGTACAACTCAAATCTTCTCCACACAAACTGAAAATCACAGGAAGGCAACCACACCTTGACCCTACAAGTGAAGTGTTTTGAACACAACCTGAAAACCACAGTTTGCTTGAAGAACACTAAAACCACTATCGGGCTGGGTTACACAAGTTTGGAACATATTGTGTTTTGCTTCTACTAAGCAGATTTTTACAATTAATTTCTCAAACTAAAATACTTAGAAAAATTTATTTGAGCATATGCTTCTCTGGCACTTAAAACTTTGAACTTTGAATACTTAGGAAATTTGAACTCTCAAATTTTCTTTCTGAATTGTATGGATTTATGAGTTTATGAGTTCATGCTTTCTTCTTCAATCTTAAGTATCACTTTACAGAATAGATTACGGTTTCACTTTTGTCCTTATAAAATCAGGATCATATCTTTCTTGTGAACAAATTCTAGATGTATATTCTTGTGAACAAATTATGTGTATCTTCTTGTGAATAATTTTATGTTTCTTCTTGTTAATAATTCAGAGTGTATCTTTTTGTCAGTAATTCAGAGTGTATTTTCTTGTGAATAATTATGAGTGTATCTTCTTGTGAACAATATTTTGACCATATCTTCTTGTGAACAATATATTGACCACATCTTTTTGTGAACAATATTTTGACCATATCTTCTTGTGAACAATATTTTGACCATATCTTCTTGTGAACAATATTTTGACCATATCTTTTTGTGATCAGTATTTTGACCATATATTCTGGTGAACAATATTTTGGCCATATCTTCTTTTCACCTTGTTCAAAGATTTCCTTCAATTATAATTCTGAATCGTATCTAATTTCAGATTATGTTCAAAAACATATTTACACGAATCTTCCTTCATACTCTTGATTGGTTAAAGCAAAAAGATACATCAGGAATACTTCTAAAAAAACTTAAATCTAATTCTTTTTCTCGCCGTTTGTCACAACAAAAAGAGGAGGGATGAACCAAAAGAAGCCTAATTATAGATGGTGAAGAACCATTAGAGAATGATAAGATTGAGGTCATCACAGATCAGGAAAAGTTGGAGGTGGATCGGGAATGGGTGGATTAAGACCCAATTTCGGACCAGCTTCATTAACCATCCAATCCCTTATAATTGCATACTCCTTATTTTGATGAATTTTTCGATCAATGATAGTTTGAAGAGAAATAAATATCTTGGGGATATCCCTCATTGTCTTTGATGATTTCTCTATATTTTTGAAAGTTTTGTCGTCAAACATCTTCAGGAACAACCTGAGAGGCTCGAGCCTTTGTGTCTTAGGATGGGATAATGGTAGTGCACAAGGATTCAAGAGTGGAGAAAGTGTGGCCAATGGTTGGGATAGTGACATACTTATTATTTTGTTGAGGAATGATTAGGGTAGAAAACTCGAAGGTAAAAAATGAAAATGGGGGACATTTTGGAAACCCTTTCAAGATGGACAAGGGTGGATGGTTGACCTTGTAGGATAGGATTTTGCAACGAGCTCATAATGAGTGTGCCAAAAATAGGTGAATGTTTATGAACAAAAGTAGTCGAGTCAGATTAATGGGGAGTGGAAGTAAGAACATTATGCCTAAAAAGAGAATGTTTTGGAGGTATTTCAAGCATTGGGGTTGAAAATAGTTTTTCCCGTAGATCATTTTCTTTTGTTAGGGCCATCAGTCAGTAGAGGTTGAACTTCCGGAGAACAAAATGGAGGAGCATGTGCTGCGTATGGAAGAGAAGAATCTTTCTTCATATGGGAAATGTTTTTGGAGGTGAATTTTGATTTTTTTGATAAAGGATTTCTCAGTCTTCAGAGGAATATTGAAATATTTTGGTAAAAACCACACCATAGGGTACCGTGAGACATTTATAATCGCGAGTAGTGGAAGTTGATAATAACCATACCATAGGTTAATCCACAGTGAGGTAGAATGGAGTACTGACTGATGCTATTGAAAATTTTTGGGAGAGATTTTAAATTAGTAGAGACAAAGATGGTTGAGCCTTGAGTAAGAAGTTTACTAGATACTGCATCTTTTAGAATTTCAACCAGGATGTCAGAGGTTAGACGAATTTCTATTCCTTTGAGATTGGTGACTACGAGGGCTTTGCTAGGGAACACTTGGGCTTCTCAATAGAAAGCACAAATAACTTCTAAATAATATGTCACTGAAATTTCCAGGAATATTGACTATCCTAAAGCATCAATGTATTGTTTGATTGTTGTTACCTCAAGTTGAAGATTTTCAAAAACAAAAACTCTTCCGAAAGCCTACTAGCATCTCTGTCCATTTGTACTGGTAACTTTGTTTATGTTCAAATGAGATCAGTGGTGAGATGAATATTTTTTAGGCTGGTGTTTTGAGTGAGTTTTTTGAGGATTTAGGTTGTGAGGAAGACCTTGTAGAGGTTTAGATTTTTTAAAAGAACATTTTGGGAATGATTTTTTGGATGATGAACGTTCTGAAGACTTGGCTTTTTGTGCATAATATTTTGAGAGTTTTGATTTTTTTTTGCTTAAAAGCTTGGATATTTGAGGTGCTGATTTAGAAGTTTTTTTTAGTGTGTTGTGGATAATTTCTTTTGAAGTGTGGTTTTTGATGGTTTTGAAATGGATTTGGAGGTAATGACGATTTATTTGGATGATATTTGTGGAACAAATTTGAAGGGTTGAGTAAGAGATTAAGAAGATCTAGATGGAAATTTTGAAAGATGTTTAGAAGGTATGGTGAATCTTGGTGGTTGTTTAGAGTTTTTGGTTCGGGATGGAAAGGATTTAGGTTTTTTAGGGGGGAGGTTTCACTGTCAGAGTTTTATGGAATGGTGAAGATGGTTATGTCAATATTTTTGGACTTTGTGGAAGTACCAATGCCAGCTATGATTTTCATGGATCTTTGTTTGAAGGATGGTTGTTTGATTTTGCTTGTTTGCATTTTTGACCAAGGTGTGGTGGTGCTTGGGTTTTGGTTGGAAGATTACATTGAAAGAGAGTGGGAGAACAATGGTGAGTGGAGCTAAGATCGTGAGGGTGGACTTGGTTCAGGAGAGGTTGAGATATAATCAGACAATGTTTTTTTTTTGGAAGAAGATGTTTCTGAAGAAGTATGGGGAGGTGGAGGAGATGGTGATCGAGGTGGTGAAGGTGTTGGAGAGTTGGTTCTTTTCTACCAAATGACTTTGTTCAAACCATGACAACTTTTAAGGAAATTTGAAAAACAGATAGAAGATGGAGTTGAAAAGGAGAAAGATATTTTTTTGAAAGAGAAAAAAAAATGTGTGGAAATATGCAGAAGTGGGTGGTTGAGAAGTGATTGAGGACACGGAGAAAGACAATCTTCGAATAGTAGACATGATGAGGCTAGAAAAGGTAGCCTATTTGGACAAACGAAAGATAGAGTAACCATTTTAGTTGGTTATAAAAACAAATTTGAAATAATAAGAAACGAGATTTTTTTTTTAAAAAAAAAAGAGTAATTGCTAAGTGATGATGCGAGGAAAAGAATTAGGACATTTGAAAATGGAGATTATTCTCCTTAATGACCATAACTTTCTGGTAAGATTTTGCCTCAAAAATTATTTTGATTTTCGATAATTTTTTATTTTTCCTTAATGAAATTAAAACGATCTTCCACCAAGGGTTTGGTAAAGATATCAGCAAGTTGATTTTTAGTGTGAACAAAAATTTATTTCAACATATTTTGATCTTGAATGTTGCATGAGATTTTTTGACAAATTAGTTGCACTTGTATTATCACAGTAAATTGGAATATTTGAATAGCTTACATTAAAGTCTTGAAGTTGATTTCTAATCCATAGAACTTAAGAGCCACAATTTGCATGTGAGACATGTTGGAACCAAGTTGGTTCTAAGTACTTAGGATTTTGATGTTTACAAAAGCACCTAATGTAATCTTATTTTGTACCTTGAATTATTAAATGCCACCAGAAACTGAAGTAATCAGAAGCAGAAGATCAAAGGATTCCAGAGAGTGAATTCTGGAATTACCAGAAGATACTCCAGGATCACCAGAGGATATCTTTGCTGGCCCAGATCAGAAGGAAGAAATGTCAGAAGAAAACCTGGACCATACCAGAGGAAAGCCTGCCAGAAGGAGAATTGTTCCAGACCAAGAGGAATCAAATATCAGATTTATTCCAGAAGTTATTATGACCAGAAGATGGCCTAGCAGTGAGAAATTAAAACAGCCCAGACTTGTTCCAAACTCAACCAGAAGATAAGTTAATGAGTTCAGAACAAGGGAATCAATCCAGAATTGACCCAGACCATAAGATAACATGATTAAGGGCATGAAACTAAGTCCAGATCAGAAGAAATGATTTCCAGAATTGATCCAGACCTGATCCAAAATCAAAGGTAAAATGTCCAGACTGAAATACTACTTGTCCATATTTAAATTCAATTTAATCCAGACTAAGTCCATAATTGGTCCATATCAGAGGGAAGATTTCCAGATCAATGGTTCAGAATTAATTATTTGTCCCAGTGTTGGCCGAGATCAGAAGATCAGACCATGGCCCAGTGTTGGCCGAAATGAGAGGGTCGGGATGTGTGGTCCAGCAATGGCCAAGTTCAGAGGATTGTAGCATATCAGGTGTGAGTCCAGGATGGCCGAAATCAGAAGATCAGAGGGTTAGGAAGTGTGGTCCAGAGACGGCCGAATTCAGAGGATCACAGCATATCAATTTATTTGGTCCAGATGTGGACTACCGCATTAAGATCCAATGGTCCAGATTTGATCATGAGGATTAACGATGGAGATTTCAATTTATTTTGATCAAAGTATTAAAAAGATTTATTACAAAAATAAAGTGAAGTATTGTGGAATTCAGGAGCTGTGGCGGGAAACAAATAAAAGATTTGATTGGTCAGTTATTTTTGAAAGAAATCTGAAGATGTGTTTTTTATTTAAATAAAGCCCAATTGGTCAAGTTATTTTTGCAAGACAATCCAGCAAGATTCAGCTCGAAATTAAGCATTGGAAGAGGCCCAAATCGGCATCTATAAAAGGAGGCTCAAGGCAGAATACTTACGATCGAAAATCACGAAAGAGTCATACACTTCCAAAGCAAACACTCAAATTTAAGAGAGGTCAATTGTGAGTTCCAGCTTTCAAGAAGCAAGTACTCGTGTTATTTTCTTTCCATTGTGTCAAATCTAAGTTGTTGAAGTAAAGTCTACAATCTGAGGGAGTCAGAAGGGGTAGCAGGTTACTTGGCAATTAGATTCATAGTGTTGAAATTTCTTCTACAATCTGGGATTGTCAGATTGGATGAAGACAGGAGCTGTATTCCTCAAGAGTCTAGGATTGTTAGACTGTTTGAGAAGACTGACTTGGAGGGTCAGTAGAACGGTTGTAATTGAAGGTTTGAATTAGTGAAATCCTTCAAGGTGAAGGGACTGGACGTAGCCTCGTTAACGGTGAACCAGTATAAAAATTCTGTGTTTTATTTTTTACTTTATATCCGCTGCTAACTGTTTTTATTTCATCAAGTTTTGTTTTAAAAGTATAAAAAAGGAAAAGTAATCAAGTTAGTCAAACACAATTCAACCCCCCCTTCTCGTGTTTGCACCTTCAAGACATATTCAACTTCGGTTGTTAACAGAGCAATTGTGTTATGTTTTATGCATGACCAGCTTATGATGGCTTCTTCAAGAAATTGACATGCACAACTTGCGCTTTTTCTTTCAATTCTGTCCCAACATAATCAATATCACAATAAGCTATAAGATCAAAATGTGAACCTTTGTTATACCAAAGGTCAAGATTAGTAGTACCAACAAGATATCTAAAAATTCTTTTTATTGCTGTTAGATGAGATTCTCTAGGTGAAGATTGAAATCTATCACATAAACCAACAACAAAAACATTATAGGGTCTACTGGAAAATATATACGATAAAGAACCAATCATTCATCTACATTCGTTTTCATAAATATTTTTCGTTTTTCATCTTTGTCCAAACTAGAAGGTGGATGCTTGGGAGTTGCCATTAATTTGGCTTCATTCATTTTGTAATTTTTTAGAAGATCTTTGTTATATAATTTGGCTTCATTCCATTTTCATATTGTTTGATTTGTATACCAAGAAAAAACATTAATTCTACCATCATGCTCATTTCAAATTCCCTTTGCATGAGATTTGAAAAAATTTCACACATTTTTTAATTTGTTGAACCAAAGATAATATCATCAACATACACTTGAACTATTAATAAATCAGATTTATTAATCTTTCTAAAAGTGTAGTATCAATTTTTTTACTCTAGAAAAACCATTTTTTATGAAGAATGAACTCCACATTTCATACCAAGCTCTAGAAGCTTGCTTTAGTCCATATAGGGCTTCGGTGAGTTTAAAGACCTTATTTGGTTTCTTTTTATTTTAAAAACCAGGATGTTGATGAACATAAACTTTTTCATTTAAAAACCCATTTAAAAAAGCATTTTTAACATCCATTTGAAAAAGTTTAATATATTTATGAGATGCATATTCAAGAAAAATTCTTATTGCTTCTAACCTTGCTACCGGAGCAAATGTTGTTGGAACCAAGTTGGTTTTACATTTAGAGATTTGATGTTAACAAAAGTATTTTATGAGAACAATATATTTGACTTCAAACAATATGATTTGACTTCAAAGAGTATGGAAGAAGATATGGTCAAGATTTGTAGAAGATTTGATCTAGATTTATCTACAGCAAGTTCCGAATATAATCAATCTGAAAAATTTACAATCTCAATCTAAACAAAAAAGGAACATAATCAATTTGAAGAATTTACAAACGCAATTTAAACAAAATACAATTCAGAATTAAACAAGGACCAAATTGAAGCCCAAATTCATCTATAAATAGATACTCAAGGCTGAAGAAGAAAAGCATCGAAAAGCAGAAAAAATTAGTCTTAGAGTTCAAAGAGAGAAATACTTGTTTCAAGTTAGAGATATTGTCTGCGTGTTCTTTTCTTAGAGTGTGAGAGTTATTATTATTATTATAAGCTTTTCAGAAGCAACTACTCAAGTTTCAATCACTTGTATCCAACTCGATAGTTGTTTAGTTCCTTCTTCAATCTGGAGTTGTCATATTGTTAGGAGAAGACTGTTCTTGTAGTGTCTAGGTGGTATTGTTCCTCAGAAGCCTGAGATTGTCAGGTTGTTTGGGAAGGCATGCTTGGAGGGTCAGATGTATTGTAATTCAAGGTATTTGAATTAGGGGATTAAAGCGTTCTGAATGAGGGGAGTAGATGTTTAGGAAGACTGGTTTGGAGGGTCAGGTGTTTTGTAATTCAAGGTATTTGAATTAGTGGATTAAAGCCTTCTAAATGAGGGAACTGGACGTAGCCAAGTTTGTGGTGAACCAGGATAAATCTACGTGTCAAATTAATTATGCTTTCATTGCTTGCTGCCTCTGAATTCGATTGCTTCTACTCCAAGTAAGTCACCAAAAACCAAACTAGTTTTTAATTTATTTATAAATTATCAAAAAGTAATCAACTTTGGCAAACACAATTCAACCTCCCTTCTCGTATTTGCACCATCAATTGGCATCTAAGCTCGGTCTCAAGGCTGAGCACTTTATAGTGCTTGAGAAAAGATCCAAGGATTGAATATGTCTGGATTCGCTGAAAAATTTACGAGGAAACATCAACAGACCACCGTTGTTTGATGGAGAACGTTTTGAGTAATGGAAAGACATACTGGGAAGTTTCTATATCTCACAAGATCTTAAACTTTGGGACTTGGTGGAAGATGATTATATTGCTCCGAAGAATACTGATGGTATTGAAATTCGAAGAAAGGAGATGAATGCTGATCAGAAGAAGATGTACAAGATGCATCATAAGTCTAAAACATTCATGAAAAATGCATTCACCTTCAAGGAGTTTGACAAGTGCACCAACAAGGAGACAAGAAAGAATATTTATGAAGATATTGAAACAATGTTTTCCAGATTCCAGACATTGGTCTCAGGATTAAAGGAACTTGAGAAGAGTTATACTACTGCTGATCATGTGAAGAAAATCCTTGGGAGTCTAACAAGCAAGTGGAGACCTAAGATCATTGTCTTTCAGGAAGCAAAGGATCTGAATACTCTAATGCTGGAAGAATTAATCAGATTTCTCATATCACATGAAATTGAGCTTGAAGAAGATGAGCCCAAGAAAAAGAACAAGACTCTAACCTTAAAATCCAAGCAAAAGAAGGTTCTAAAAGCAACATCAGAATCAAAAGATACTGATTCAGATTATCAGAATCTGAACTCAGAGGAAGAGGAGATTGCTTTCATATCCAAAAAAATTTGAAAGATGTGGCACAACAAAAAGAATAAATTTCCCCAAAGGTATTCCAATCAATCCAAAAGAGGAAATGATGATAACTATGACAAGAAAAGTATTATCTGCTATGGATACAATGAACCTGGACATATCAAGTCAGAATGTTCAAATATGGAGAAAGGGAAACACTAGAGGAAATATTCCAGACCCAAGAAGAAGAGTCTGATGGCTACATGAGATGATTCTAATGAATCATCTAACGATGAACAAGCAGATTTTGCTATGATGGCTCATACCAACTCTGCCTCTGGATCTAACAAAGATTGTGACTCTATAAGTGAATAAGTAGATGAAGAAATTGAGGTATTTTCTGACTTTACTCGATTTGATTTAAATACTGCTATAAATGATTTTTAAAATAATAATCACAAATTGTCTTTAAAACTGAAAAAGTTAATGTTTTAAAGAATCAAAGTGTTGAATTTAAAACAGAAAATGCAACTCTGAAAAACGATATTATTGAAGTTAAATCAGAGAATGCAAATTTGAAAACTGATTTTGCCGACCTTATAGCTAAAAATCTAACTCTAAAAAGAAATCACAATTGAACATAAATTGAAAATACCACTTGTAACTCTGATATGCATGAACAAGTATTTCAAGATTTTCTTGCTCATGGTAAAAGAGGTATATGATTTGAAGAAACTGTAACTGAACCTAAACCTATTCCCTCTGATAACTTGTGTACTGTTTGCTCTAAGAAAGGTCACTCCAAATTATCTTGTCCCATGTTAATTACAAGGTAAGATTAGAAACCATTCAAGACTAACAAACCAGGACCCAACCAAATTTGGGTACCTAAGAACAAAATTATCTTTGTTACAGATGTCCTCAGTAATCAAGTTAAAACACCAATCATGGTACCTGGACAGTGGATGCTCACGACATATGACGGTAGAAAAGTCTATGTTCCAAGGAACTAACTTTGAGCAAAGGAGGCACAGTGACTTTTGGAGGAAAGTAAAAAGGCCAGATCATTGGACAAGGTACAATTGGTAATGGCACTTCCCCTTCTATTAAAGATGTCTTGTTTGTTAAAGGTCTTAAGCATAACTTATTAAGTATTAGTTATTTAAGTGATAATAATTATGATATTATATTCAATCAAAAAACATGCAAGGCAATTAGTCAGAAGGATGGATCTGTACTCTTTACAGGTCTAAGGCAAAACAACATTTATAAGATAAATCTGTTTAGTCTAGAGAAACAAGAGGTTAAGTTTCTTATCTCAGTAAATGAAGAGAAAATAATTTGGCACAAAAGATTAGGTCATGCAAACCTTAGATTAATTTCAAAACTGAATAAACTTCAACTAGTAAGAGGTCTACTTAAGCTTAGTTACAAAACTAAAATTATGTGTGAAGCTTGTCAAAAAGGAAAACAAACAAAAAACTCCTTTACCCCTAAGAACTCAGTCTCTAGCTCAAAGCATCTTGAGCTCTTACCTATAGATCTCTTTGGGCCAGTAAAAACAATCTCTCTAGGTAGACGTGGGTAAATTTTTTAAGAAGTAAGGATGAATCCCACAAAGTATTTACCATATTTTGCAAACAAATCACGAATGAAAATGGTCTTAAGATTGTAACAATTATAAGTGATCATGGACGAGAATTTGAAAAAAAATTCTTTGAAAATTTTTGTGATCAGAATGGAATCTCTCACAAATTTTCCTCTCCTAGAACACCCCAACAAAATGAAGTTGTAGAAAGAAAAAATAGATCACTCCAAGAAATGGCCAGAACAATGTTAAATGATATGAATGTTGCAAAACACTTTTGGGCTGAAGCAATTAATACTGCATGTTATATTCAAAATAGAGTCTATATTAGTTCTATATTGAATAAAAAACCACATGAATTGTGGAAAGGTAAAAATCCTAACCTCTCTTATTTTAAACAATTTGATTGTACCTGTTATATGTTGAACACTAATGATAACCTTGGTAAATTTGATTCTCGATCTCAAAAGTGTACCTTCATTGGATACTCCGAAAGATTCAAGGCTTATAGTGTGTTTAATAGGGAAATTCATATTGTGGAAGAATCCATACGTGTTAAATTTGATGACAAATAGCTTGACTTGGAAAAGTCAAAGCCAGATGATGATAATGCATGTTTACCGGAACCAATGGAAGCAGATACAAACAAACCAGAAGAACTTGAAAAATCAAAGGATACAAGCAAATCTGAAGAATATGACAAATCTTCAAAGGATGAATCTGATCAAGTCATAAATAGTCAAGATAAGTCAGACGAAAGATTTGGATGGAAGTACCAGTCATCCCATCTTGAAACTCTAATCATTGGAAGTGCAAGTGATCTTTTAAGGACCAGATCATCACTTAAAGACACCAGTTTGTTTGGCTTACTCACATCAATTGAGCCTTCCTCTATTGAAGAAGCATTGGAAGATGATGGATGGATTCTTTCCATGCAAGAAGAGTTAAATGAATTTTGACAGGAATAATGTTTGGGATCTAGTACCTAGACCAGATAAGAACATTTTGGAACCAAGTGGATTTTCAGAAACAAGCTAAATGAAAAAGGTGAAGTGATCAGAAACAAGGAAAAACATGTCGCACAAGGCTACAGTCAACAAAAGGTTATTCATTACAGTGAGACATTTGCTCCAGTGGCCAAGTTAGAAGTTATTTGTATCCTACTTTCTTTTGCTACAAATAATAACATTACATTGTTTCAAATGGATGTTAAAAGTTCTTTTCTAAATGGTTATATAAGTCAAGAAGTCTATGTTAAACTACCTCCAGGTTTTGAAAGTTCTGAATTTCCAAATCAGGTTTTTAAACTTAGGAAATATGTGTATGGTCTAAAACAAGCACCTAGGGCATGGTATGATGGACTTAGTAACTTCTTGCTTAAAAATAACTTTGAAAGACGACAAGTAGACAATACACTTTTTAGAAAATCAATAGAAGATAACATTCTTATTATTCAAATTTATGTTGATGACATTATTTTTGCCAAGAATTTATGGATCTACTAATGGCACTCTTTGCCAAGAATTTTCAAATTTATGTTGATGACATTATTTTTGGATCTACTAATGGCACTCTTTACCTAGAATTTTCTAAATTGATGCAGCATGAATTTCAAATGAGTATGATGGCAGACCTTAAGTTCTTCTTAGGGATACAAATTCAGCAAAGTCAAAAAGGTATATACATTCATTAAACTAAATATACAAAATAGCTTCTCAAGAAGTTTAATATGAGTGATTGCAGACCTATGGTTACACCAATGCACCCTACTTGTTCACTTGAAAAAGATGATTCAGGCCAAAAAGTTGACCAAAAAACCTATAGAGCAAATGATAGAGTCCCTACATTACCTTACCGCTTCTAGACCTGACATCATGTTTAGTGTATGTATATGTGCAAGATTTCAATTTGACCCTAGGGAATCACATTTAACTGTTGTTAAGAGAATCCTTAGATACCTAAATGGCACTACCAACCTTACCTTGTTCTACAAGACATCTCCTAAGTACAATCTTAGTGGATATTGTGATTTTGATTATGCAGGAGATAAACTTGAGAGAAATAGCACTAGTGGAAACTGCAACTTTTTAGGCGACAACTTAATATCTTGTTCAAGTAAGAGACAAAAAACTATTGCAATGTCAATAGTAGAGACTGAGTACATTTCAGCAGGTGGCTGCAGTTCTCAACTACTTTGGATGAAACATCAATTAGAAGACTACAAAATCCTAGAAACCAACATTCCCATCTATTGTGATAACATTACTGCCATTTGTCTAACCAAAAACCCTATACTACATTCTAGAGCTAAACACAAAGAGATCAAACACCACTTCATTAGGGACTTTGTTCAAAAAAGGGTACTAAATATTCAGTTTGTAGACACTGAACACCAATTGGCTGGCATATTCACCAGACCACTACCTGAAGATAGGTTTGACTTCATCAAGAAAAACCTAAACCTTACCTTCATATATGACTGATACTGTAATCACTTCAAAGTAATTTAGTTTTAAATTAGTTTATATATTTTCCTCTAATATGTTATATTCATTTCTTCACACAAAAAAAAGCAAAAAAAAAAAAGCAAAACAAAAAATCTGACTTTCATGTCTTTTTGTCTGATGACAAAATAGGGAAAAAGATATTTGAAAAAGTGAGGGTAAAATGATACTAAGACTTAGGGGGATCCCCAAGTTAGGGGGAGTCAAAGAAATACAAAGAAAAGTTTTTATCAAAAATACAAGTTTTGTCATCATCAAAAAGGGGGAGATTGTTGGAACCAAGTTGGTTTTACATTTAGAGTTTTCATGTTAACAAAAGTATTTTATGAGAACAATATATTTGACTTCAAAGCGTATGAAAGAAGATATGGTCAAGATTTGTAGAAGATTTGATCAAGATTTATCTACAAAAAATTACAAACAAAATCAATCTTAAGAATTTACAATCTCAATCTAAACAAAAAAGGAATAGAATCAATTTGAAGAATATGCAAACCCAATCTAAACAAAATACAATTTAGAATTAAACTAGGACCAAATTGAAGCCTAAATTTATACTATAAATAGATACTCAAAGCTGAAGAAGAAAAGCATCGAAAAGCATAAAAGAGTAGTCTTAGAGTTCAAAGAGAGAAATACTTGTTTCAAGTTAGAAATATTTTTTGAGTGTTCTTTTCTTAGAGTGTGAGAGCTATTATTATTATCAGCTTCTCAGAAGCAACTACTCAAGTTCAAATCTCTTGTATCAAACCCGATAGTGGTTTAGTTTATTCTTCAATCTGGGTTGTCAGGTTGTTAGGAGAAGACTTGGCTTGTAGGGTCAAGGTGGTGTTCTTCCTTAAAAGCCTGAGATTGTCAGGTTGTTTGGGAAGGCATGCTTGGAGGGTCAGATGTATTGTAATTCAAGGTATTTGAATTAGGGGATTAAAGCGTTCTGAATGAGGGGAGTAGATGTAACCAAGTTAGTGGTGAACCAGGATAAGTCTACGTGTCAAATTAATTATGCTTCATTGCTTGCTGCCTCTGAATCCGATTGCTTCTATTCCAAGTAAGTCACCAAAAACCAAACTAGATTTTAATTTATTTACAAATTATCAAAAAGTTATCAACTTTGGAAAACACAATTCAACCCCCTTCTTGTATTTGCACCTTCAAATGTTTCATCAAAATCAATAACTTCTTGTTGATTATAACCTTGAGCAAGAAGTCTTGCTTTATTTATAATTACTTTACCTTCTTCATCCAATTTATTTCTGAGTACCCATTTTGTACTAATGATAGTTTGAGTTTAAGGATTTGGGACAAATGTCGAGACTTAGTTTTTTCTCAAATTAAAGAAGTTCTTTTTGCATTGCTTCAACCCATGAGTCATCAACTATGGCTTCTTTGATAGATTTTGCTTCCATTTGAGAGAGCATCATCATGTTGTTGTTGTCATCTTTGAAATACATTCTTGTTCTAGTGCCATAAGAACTGTTTCCAATGATTTGATCTTGTGGATGATCCCCTACAATTCTCCAACTTCATAGAGGTGTTTGAATTGGAGATGGTTGTTAAATCTCATTTTTCTAAATAATGATATGATGAAGTTGTTGTTGTTGAGATTGATCTTCTTCCTCATCATCCACCTTTGGTATGTCAAGATCATCATGTTCATCAAATAACACATGCATACTTACTTCCACTGTTTTTTGTTCTTAGATTATAGATTATATTGTTGGAACCAAGTTGGTTCTAAGTACTTAGGATTTTAATGTTTACAAAAGCACTCCATGTAACCTAATTTTGTACTTAGAAAGATTACATTAAATGCCACCAGAAGATAAAGGTTCCAAAGGTAGAAGATGAAGACACCAGATAATGCATCCAGAAGGTACCAGATGATGCATCCTGAAATTACCAAAGGATATCTTTGCTGGCCCAAATCAGAAGGAAGCAAAGTCAGAAGGAGACCTGAACCAGACCAGAAGGAAGCCTGCCAGAGAGAGACTTGATCCAGACCAGAAGGAATCATTAGTCAGACTTAGACCAGAAGTTATTCTGACCAGAAGATGGCCTGGCAGTGAAATGATAAACAGCCTAGACTTGATCCAGACTTAATCAGAGGATAAATTAATGGGTCCAAAACAAGAGATTCAATCCAGATTTGACCCAGACCAGAAGAAATGATGTCCAGATTTGATCCAGACCTGATCCAAACCAAAAGATAAAATGTCCAGACAGAAATATCATTTGTCCTGATTTAATTTCAGTTCAATCCAAACCAAGTTCACTTAGTATGGTCCAGATGTGGATGAGAGCAGGAGATCGAACGGTCCAGAATTAATCATGATGATAATCGGTGGAGATTTAATTAAATTTGATCAATGTATTAAAAGGATTTGTTACAAAAATAAAGTGAAGTCGTATGGGAGTTCATAAGGTATTGGCGGGAAGGAAGATTTGGTTCAGAATTAATTAAAGTCAGGATTGGTCAAAGTTATTTTTGAAAACAAATCTGGAGCTAAAAAGATATGTTTTTTATTTATATGAAACCCGATTGGCCAAGTTATTTCTGAAAGAGAATCCAACAAGATACAGCTCGAATTTCAGCTTGGAAGAGACCCTAGCTTAAATTCGAGTTGTATCTTATTGGATTCTCTTGCAAAAGTAACTTGTCCAATCGGGTTTCACTTTAAATAAAAAACATATCTTTTTCTGCTCCAGATTGCCTTTCAAAAATAAATTTGACCAATTTTGACTTTAATTAATTCTGGAACAAATCTTTCTTCCCGCCATCTGAAAATCACAGGACTTCAATTTATTTTTGTATCAAATCCTTTTTAATACTTTGATCAAATTTAATCAAATCTCCACTGATTATCATCATGATTAAATCTGGACCCTTTGATCTTCTGTTCTCGTCCACATCTGGACCATACTAAGTGATCTGTTGTGATCCTCTAATTTCGGCCAACCATGGACCACACTTTTTGATCTTCTGATCTCGGCCAACCTGGACTTGCAAACTGATCAACTGTGATCCTCTGATCCTCTAATCCGCTGTGATCCTCTGATCTTCTGATCTCGGCCAACACTGGGCAATATTCCTAAATTTGGACCATTGATCCGAACCTTTTCCCTATGATCAGGACCAATTTTGAACTAGGTCTGGATTGAACTGAAATTAAATCTGGACAAATGATATTTCAGTCTGGACATTTTACCTTCTGATTTGGATCAGGTCTAGATCAAATCTGGACATCATTTCTTCTGGTCTGGACTTAGTTTCATACCTTGAACCATGCTATCTTCTTGTCTGGGTCAAATCTGGATTGAATTTCTTGTTCTGGACCCATTAGTTTATCCTCTGATTAAGTCTCGATCAAGTCTGGGCTATTTATCATTTCACTGCCAGGCCATCTTCTGGTCATAATAACTTCTGGACTAAGTCTGACTTACGATTCCTTCTGGTCTGGATCAAGTCTCCCTCTGGCAGGATTTCTTCTGGTCTGGTCTGGGTCTCCTTCTGACTTTGCTTCCATCTGATCTGGGCCAGCAAAGATATCATCTGGTAATTTCCAAATGCATCCTCTGGTACCTTCTGGATGCATTATCTGGTGTCTTCATCTTCTACCTATGGAACCTTTATCTTCTGGTGGCATTTAATGTAATCTTTCTAAGTACAAAATAAGGTTACATGGAGTGTTTTTGTAAACATCAAAATCCTAAGTACTTAGAACCAACTTGGTTCCAACACCAAGTGGGTGTTTAGGAATAAACTCAATGAAAAAGGTGAAGTGGTAAGGAACAAAGCCAGATTTGTAGCTCAAGGATACAGTCAACAAGAAGGTATAGATTACACTGAGACGTTTGCTCTAGAGGCCAGGTTAGAAGCAATTAAAATTCCTTTACCATTTGCTGCTAATCATGATATAGTTCTGAATCAAATGGATGTTAAAAGTACATTCTTAAATGGCTATATAAGTGAGGAAGTCTATGTCAAACAGCCCCCTGGATTTGAAAATTCTGATTTTCCAGACCATGTTTTTAAACTTAAGAAATCTTTATATGGTTTAAAACAAGCACCAAGGGCATGGTATGACATACTTAGTAACTTTCTGCTTAAGAATGAATTTGATAGAAGCCAGATTGATAATACTCTATTTAGGAAATCCATTAAAAATGATATTTTAATTATTCAAATTTATGTTGATGATATCATCTTTGGATCTACTAATGGCACTTTGTGCAAAGAGTTTTCTGACCTAATGCAGAAAGAATTCCAAATGAGCATGATGGGAGAACTTAAGTTCTTCCTGGGAATTCAGATTCACCAAGGTAAATCATGTATACTCATTCACCAATCTAAATATACTAAAGAACTTCTCAAAAAGTTCAAAATGAGTGACTGTAAGCCTATGGCCACCCCTATGCACCCAACCTGCTCTCTTGAGAAAGATGAAACCAGCCAAAAGGTATACCAGAAAACATACAGAGGTATGATTGGATCCCTTCTTTATTTAAATGCTTCTAGACCTGACATCTTGTTTAGTGTTTGTGTCTGTGCCTGTTTTCAAGCTGACCCTACGGAATCCCATTTAACTGCTGTCAAACGAATTCTGAGATACCTTAAAGGAACCACCAACCTTACCCTGTTATACAAGAAAACCCCCACCTACAAACTCAGAGGTTTTTGTGATTCCAACTATGCTGGAGACAAGCTAGAAAGGAAAAGTACAAGCGGCAACTGCACCTTCTTAGGTGATAATTTGATCTCTTGGTCAAGCAAAAGACAAAGCACCATTGCTATGTCAACAGCCGAAGCTGAGTATATATCAGCAGCAGGATGCAGCTCATAGTTAATCTGGATGAAACACCAACTTAAAGATTACAACATCTTTGAAACCAATATCCCTTTGTTCGGTGATAACTCTTCAGCCATAAACCTAACCAAGAACCCTATCTTACACTCTAGAGCCAAATACATTGAAATAAAACACCATTTCATTAGGGACCATGTTCAAAAAGGGACTTTAAGCATCTAGTTTGTGAAAACTGATCATCAATGGGCTGACATCTTCACCAAAGCATTACCTGAAGACAGGTTCAAGTTCATCAAGAAACACCTCAACATTGTCTCCATATCTGACTAGCAAAAGTAGTCTTCTTAGGAGTTTTTAATTTCCTTGTAATTTTAATTTTATGTCTTTTATTTTTTTGTTTTTAATTTATGTACTTTGTAAAGAAAAAAAAATACAAAAATAGTATGACCTCTTTTTGGCTGATGACAAAAAGGGGGAGAGAGAGAATAAGGAGAAATAAGTAGAAAAAGAGAGATAAAAAGAAAGGAGGAGCGAAAAAGAAAGAGATGAAAAGAGAAAGAGTTGAAAAGGAGAAGAATCAGGGAGAGAGAAAAATAAAGAGTGAAAAGAGAAGGAGTTGAAAAGGAGAGGAGAATAGAAGAAAACAAAGAGTGATTCAAGAAGGAGTTTAAAAGGAGAAGAAAAAGTCAGTATCAGACTTAGGGGGAGAGATTGGTCTGAGGGGGAGTATTTCAGCACTTCGGGTTATAGCAAAATAAGTTAAGGTTTTGTCATCATAAAAAAGGGGGAGATTAGAAGATCAATCATTTGTCCAGATTTAATTTCAGTTCAATCCAGACCCAGTTCAGAATTTGTCCAAATCAGAGGGAAAAGGTTCAGATCAATGGTCAAGATTTAAGTATATGGCCTAGTGTTGGCCGAGATCAGAAGATCAGACCATGGCCCAGTGTTGGCCGAAATCAGAAGGTTAGAACGTGTGGTCCAGCATTGGTCGAGATCAGAGGATCACAGCAGATTAGTTTGCAAGTCCAGGTTGGCCGAGATCAGAAGATCAGAAGGTCAGAAAGTGTGGTCCATGGTTGGCCGAAATCAGAAGATCACAACATATCACTTAGTATGGTGTAGATGTGGACGAGAGCAGAAGATCAAAGGGTCCAGAATTAATCATGATGATAATCGGTGGAGATTTAATTAAATTTGATCAAAGTATTAAAAGGATTTGTTACAAAAATAAAGTGAAGTCGTATGGGAGTTCAGAAGCTATTGGCGGGAAGGAAGATTTGGTTCAGAATTAATTAAAGTCAGGATTGGTCAAAGTTATTTTTGAAAGCAAATCTGGAGCTAAAAATATATCTTTTTTATTTATATGAAACCCGATTGGCCAAGTTATTTCTGCAAGAGAATCCAGCAAGATACAGCTTGGAAGAGACCCTAATCTACATCTATAAAAGGAGGCTCAAGGCAGAATACTTAGCATCGAAAATCACAAAAGAGTCATACACTTCCAAAAGCAAACACTCGAGTTCTCAGTGAGGTTAATTGTGAGTTCCAGCTTTCCAGAAGCAAGCACTCGTGTTATTTTCTTTCCCTTGTGTTAGATCTAAGTTGTTGAAGTAGAGTCTACAATCTGAGGGAGTCAGAAGGGGTAGTAGATTACTTAGCAATTAGATTCAAGGCGTTGTAATTCCTTCTACAATCTGGGGTTGTCAGATTGGTAGGAGAAGACTTGACTTGAGAAGTCAAGGTGTTGTATTCCTCAAAAGTCTAGGATTGTTAGACTGTTTGAGAAGACTGACTTGGAGGGTCAGTGGTATTGTTGTAATTCAAGGTTTTGAATTAGTGAAATCCTTCAAAGTGAAGGGACTGGACGTAGCCTCGTTAACGGTGAACCAGTATAAAATTCTGTGTTTGAATTTTTACTTTATATCCGCTGCTAACTCTGTTTTATTCATACATCAAGTTTTGTTTTAAAACTGCAAAAACAGAAAAAGTATTCAAGTTAGCCAAACACAATTCAAACCCCCCTTCTCGTGTTTGCACCTTTACATATAACCTTTAGAAGCAATGGAGTATCCTATCAAGATTGCTTTATCTCATTTCGCATCAAACTTTCCTAAATTATCTTTGTTATTTAAAATATAGCAATAACAACCAAAAATATGAAAATATCAAATATTTGGCATTCTATTTTTTGACAATTCATATGGTGTTTTGTTCAGAATTTTTCTTATTGAAACACGATTTAAAATGTAGCAAGAAGTGTTGATTGCTTCAGCCCTAAGGTATTTCTCAACATTTGATTCTTCGGAAATAGTTCTAGCCATTTCTTTCAAGATTCTATTCTTTCTATCAACAAATTCATTTTGTTGAGGAGTTCTTGCACAAGAAAGATTATGAGAAATGTGATTTTCATCAATGAAATTCTTAAAGGAACCATTTATAAATTCTCCTCCATGATCAATTCTTACTGAAATGATATTTGATTTTTTTTTTTATCATTTTGAACTCTTTTACAAAAAAATTGAAATGAACTCTTTTTGTTTTAAAAATAACACCATGTTAATCATGTAAAATCATCAACAATTACAAAGCAATATTTCCCTCCCAAATTTGTAGTTTTGATAGGACCAACGAGATCAATGGGAAGTAGTTCAAGAGATTTTTGGATTGAAATAAAATCTACTCTTGACATTTTTTCCTTTAGCACATGTTTCCCATATTTTATCTTTTTCAAAACTAATATTTGGTAGTCCTCTAACAAGATCAAGTTTGGTTAACTTTGAGATTGTTTTCATGCTTACATGCCCAACACGTTTATGACACACCCATGAAACACGATTCAATGGATAATTCTTCTAAATATAGCACATAAAGATTTTGTTAGAACCAAGTTGGTTTTATACTTAGAGTTTTGATGTTAACAAAAGTATTTTATGAGAACAATATATTTCACTTTATAGACTATGAAAGAAGATTTGTGTTTTTGAAAACAATCTAAAATATGATTTGATTCAGATTTATAATTGAAGAAATTTTTTTGACCAAGTTGAATAGAAAATATGGTCAAGATTTAAAGAAGATATAATCAACATCTTGTCAAAAATAAGATATGATTTATTTACAAGAAGATTTGATCAAGATTTATCTACAAGAAGATATGAATTATTTACAAGAAGATTTTATCAAGATTTTTCTACAAGAATATATGAATTATCTATAAGAAGGTACAAATTATTTACAAGAAGAAACACTCACAAGAAGATATATTTATTTTTTGCAAAGATATGATTCATATTTTGAAAAAGGACAAAATACTGAATTGGATTTAGTCATATTCCTACCTGTAAAAGTTCAAGAATCGGTCCAGCACTATGTTACCGCCTAGGAATGGAGTTTCATATGAAGAATTTTCGAAAGAAACCTTAACAAAATATGACCAGTATCAATCTGAAGAATTTACAAACCCAATCCTAACAAAATACGTACAATATCAATATGAAGAATTTACAAAATCAATATGAACAAAATACAAACATAATCAATCTGAAGAATTTATAACCTCAATCTGATCAAAATACGAACAGAAACAATCTAGAAGAATTGCTGAAAATGGATCCAAAAATAAAGAATTGGCTAAAGAACATATTATCAAAAAGTATCTTGTTCAGATCTTGTTAACCGACCTAGGAATGAAGATACAATTCAAAAATTAAAAAAGGACTAATTTGAAGCCCAAATTTTATCTATAAATAGATACTCAATGCTGATGAAGAAGATCATCAGAAAATTAAAAAAAAGTAGAATTCAAGATCAAAATTCCAAATTCATCTTAGAGTTCAAAGAGAGAAACACTTGTTCAAATGATAAATATTTTCTAAGTATTTTTCAAATCAAGGTAGAAACCCAAATTAAAAAAAAAAACCCATATGTGAAGAAAAGGAAAAAAAACTAACCAAAGAAATTATCAAAAAGAGAATGAAGAACACAATAATGATCAAGAAGAGGGAGTGAGGCGGATGAACTTGAGTGAATCACGAGAAAAGGGCTTAGAATCGCATACTAAGCATGGAATTGCGATCTCGGGTTGGAATCGCGAGCCATCATTTCTGCAAGGGTTCAATACACACACTGAGCAATTGTTTTCAATTTCTCTTAATTACCATAATTACAATTATACCATTAATGAAAAGTAACCTTCGTGTCTTTCCTTTTTAAAATTTAAAATGAATAAATGAAAAATAAAACACCATTTATTTATTTATTTTTCTTCAAACAAGTTTATTACTTTTTAAATTTTAAAAAACTAAAATTGAGTTTTTGGAATAAGAATCAAATAGGCCGGTAGTTTGTATTTTTCTTCTCATTTTCTTGTACAAAAATAAGTCCACCTTTTTCAAAAATTCCTATTTATGATCCCATGAATTTTTGAAACGTTTCAATGGACTTTATAAAATTTGATAAATCATTTTTAAAATTTTCAGCTTCTGTCTTGAGCAGAATATTATCCTTTTGGGTTGCAGAATGTTCTGAAGACTTGTTCTTAGTGGTTTCATTTAAAATCTTTTGTTTTTTAGACATTTTAAAATGAGGTTCCTGCAAGCTTTGGATGACTTTTTTGAATTGATAATTCATAGCTCGGGTCTTCTTTTTTATTCTTTTTCTTTATGAAGTTATTCTTTTAATGAACCATAGTTTTTAGCAAGGGAGTTTGAATTACATAAAAGATTAACAAATTATGTCCCTTTGTTCACATAAAGGACAATAATCAGAGACACTTACGTCATCCTTTTCTAAATTTATCATTAGCACATGTTGGCTTCTTCAATATATTATGTGTCTGATTCTTCTTAATCATCCTAAATAGCCATCGTGGATTTTTTCTTGTATGGAAAATTTCTTGCTGCCTTTTTGTTTAAAAGACATTCATTTTATATTGTTGTAGTTTGTTGCACCCATAACAAGTAATTTGATCCTTATCCATCTCACTTTTACGATTTTCCTTTTTGTTTGGGAAAATCCTTCTGATTTGATCTATCATTCTCATCAATCTTTGAGTTTTTCTTGTGAGAAGAACGAATTCTTCTTGACCAAATTCTTTCTCTTCTAAATCCTCTTTTTCTTCCTTTTGTCAGGACGTACCTTCTTGAGAGTTTTGTAATGCTTTCAAGGCTATTAATTTACCTTTCTTTGTCGGTTTGTCTTCTTGAAGTAGAACTTCATGAGCTCTCTAGGTTCCAATTAGTTCTTCTAATTCAAGTGACTTATGGCTATGGCCATTGGTTTCCATATGGTATGGAGACATCTAAGGATTTTTCTCACCAAATCTTAAGTTGAGAAGGTTTTGCCAAGAAAGCTCATTTCATTTACTATAGTTTTAAATCATGAATACATTTAATCAATAGTTTCTCCTTCATTCATCTCAAATAGTTCAAATTTTCGCACACTAACATCTACCATTGTTTCTTTGACATAGCTTGTTCTTTCACGGTGAGTTTGTAGTGTATCCCACATTATCTTGGCAGTGTCACATTCTTCAACTCTTTCACTTTCCTCCTTACTCAAAGCATAAGATAAAAATAATTGAACTTTAAAGTTTAGAGGTACCTTGGCTTTTTCATCTGTTGGTCAAAGTTCCTCATTATTTTCAGCAGACGTTGGATCACTTTGATCTACTTTTGGTATAAAGTTTTTATCTGTTATAATTCACCAAATTCTTGTATCTTGACATTTAATGAATAGTTGCTTTTTCCCTTTCTAGAAGTAGTAGCCTATATCATCCAAATAAGGTGGTCTATTTGATGATCTTTCTCCAATAATATACTTGATTTTGACATTGTTATTTCTTCATGAATCTTTTCCCCTAACACTTGTTAGGTGTTCAACCTTTAGCGGCAGAGCTAAAGGTTTGAATTGGGAGGTTTGAATTGTGACCCTTTTTTAAAATTTAATTTATGCTCTTAATTTAATATACTCAAGAATAACCTTGGTAAAAATAGATTGAATAACCAAAACGTTCTACATGAGTTAAAAATATAAATAAGGTAAATTAGTGTAACATCAACTGATGTGGGATTTGTGGATGCTGAATAAATAAAAGAAAATGGATAAGAAAATCACACAAGAAAAGTATACTAGTACACCAACCTGCGCTACATTTAGTTCTGTGAGATTTTCACTAATATGCTTAGCTCAAAACGTTCTACTTTTCAACTTTCACATTTCAATCCAAAAAGGAATTTTTCACATCCACCTTTCACTCCATAAAGGATTTTTACAATCACCTTTAAAACTAGAATGGATTTTTCAGATCCACCTTTTACTTCAGAAAGGATTTTTAAAATAACCTTTGTAAAATGAAATATAGACTTGAGTTACAAATAAAGTGTATGATAAAAAGTGTTTGGGATCTTATGATTCTCTACTCTTTGTTTGAGATTTACTAATAGCAAAAACTCAGAAAGAGTTATCCATAAATATAGTGAAAAGAGTTTGGAGTTTTACTTGAGAAAAGAGTTTCATAACTTGAACTTTTTAGATGAACACGTGTAGACAGTTTGTTAATTGAACTTTTTCCTTTGTCTTCTAATTTCTCTTACATTTATAGATTATGATCAAATTTAAAACTCAAATAAAGTTGAATATAGCCATTAGACACATTGGCTAATTGGCATATCTGTTTCAAAGCACTATACGCACATGTTCATATTTTTGTGCTAATTGTTCTTAACAAACCCAAAATGTTCATGTTTTTTATTCTGATGAAAAACGTGAGTGAGTGTGAGTATGAGCTATCACATATCAGAGGCATGCAAAGTTTTCTTCAAAATAATGTGGACATAGTGTAGTTGTGTTTTTATTGTCCTTGTTCACAACTCATCAATCTGGAAACTATTTTTTTTCCTTTCAGCTTTCATTTCGAGTTTTGGGCTTGACCATTTAACTTACCAGTATTTGATACTTTTATCTTGTAGTTTGGACTACCAAGAATGATTTGTATGTGATTTTTTCTTCAAAATGTCTTCTTAATATTCTCCAAATAAACATAATGTTCTGAAACCATTCTTCCCCAATCTAGTTTGACATTGTTTTGAGGAATCTTCCAAATCATGTCGTACTTCAAAAATGATGTTCTTGTCTTGATGTATATATGAGATAGGTCCAGATTTTGACGATGAAATCAATCTTGATTGCTTGAAAAATGACCATGTGAGCTTTGCATGAATATGCGTATTTATGTTTGATTTCCAATCTTTGTATAAATCACCTAAAAACACAAGTTAAATGATAATATGATCAGAATCATAATTAGTGATTTAATTAATTGTTTGATTATCTTCAAAACACTAATTAGGGATTTTGCCTCAACATAAATTTCTTTTGATACAAGATGAGTCACATAAAGATTTCACTACCTTCTGCAAACAAGTGCAAAATGAAAAAGATTTTTGTATTACAACTATTCGTAGTGATCATGGTGGTGAATTTCAAAATAAACCTTTGGAAAACTTATTTGAAGAGAATAGAATTCTACAAAATCTTTCTTCTCGTAGAACACCCCAACAAAATGGTGTTGTAGAAAGGAAAAATAGATTTCTTCAAGAAATAACACACCATGATTCATGAAATGAATATTGCCAAGCATTTTTTAGTAGAAGCACTAAACACTGCATGTTATATTTAGAATAGGATATATAGAAGACATATTCTCAATAAGACATCTTATAAACCCAACATTTATTATTTTCATCAATTTGGTTGCATATGTTGTATTTTGAACACAAAAGGGAATCTTGACAAGTTTGATTCACGATCTCAAAAGTACACCTTTTTAGAATACTCTGAAAGGTGTAAAGCCTTTAAAGTATACAATAAAGAGACCTTGATTATAGAGGAATCAATCCATATCATATTTGATGACAAAAAACTTGACCATAAGAAATCAAAGTCTGATGAAGATTTTGCAGACTTACAAATATCAGTTTTTAATTTGTAGTTTTTAATAAAACTATCTTATATCAAATGGACGTGAAAAGTGCATTCTTAAATTGTTATACAAATGAAGAAGTGTATGTCAACCAACCTCCTGGCTTTGAGCATAATGAATACCCATACCATGTTTTTAAACTAAAGAAATCCTTGTATGGTCCGAAAAAGATTCCAAGACAAACAAAGCAATTTTCTTTTAAAAAATGATTTTCAGAAAGGCCAGGTTGACACTACTTTATTTAGATAATCATCTAAGAATGACCTTCTCATTGTCCAAGTATATGTTGAAGATATGATATTTGGTTCAACTGATGGTAAGCGTTTTCGATAGATTGATAAGTTAATACGGAATGAATTTGAGATGGGCATGACGAGAGAACTAAATTTCTTTCTTGAAATCCAAATTCATCAAAACTCATATGGAGTATTCATTCATAAGACCAAATATACTAGAGAACTTCTTAAGAAATTAAAGATGGATGAATGCAAACCCATGCTAACGCCTATGTATCCCACATGTTCTCTTGATAAGGATGAATAAAGTAAAAAGGTGGATATTGGAATCCCTTGATGAATTTAACCAAAATAGATATGTTTTTCCTCTTTACAAAACCCCTAGTTGAAGATAGATTTAACTTTGTAAAAGAAAAATTTAAACATTCAATTAAATGAGTGATATTGGAATCATTGTGTACCTCTTCCTCTAGTAAATCAAACCTATTGGTTAAATATGTATGATATGCCTCTGATGAATTGAATTTTTCCTCCACCTCTAGTCGCATAAAATTCAATTTATCTTATATATGATTAATTTTCTTGAAAATTGTGAGTTTTGTGATTTTCTGACACATGTTGCTTTTATGTATTAACGCGTGCAAGGTATTTATTGTTATTCTCTTTCAGAAACTCAAATGTTTTATCAAAAACACAAACACTCAAATCACTCACTACACTCACGTATTTTCCCCCACTTTTCATATCTTTTCAAACCTAAGAACATCACTGAAATTCTCTTGAATTCTCTTATGGCTTCGAGTTCTGCATTTTCTTCTAACCTCGGTAACATTTCCTTTGCACCCACTATGGCGTGTAATATGGATCAACTTGATACTCTCAATGAACTTCAAATTGATTTCTCAAATCTTGCTAAAAATGGGTTTAACTTCAATGAAGATTTTGCTAGTATTGGATGGATGAAGTATTTTAACCTAGATCAATTGTAAGCTTTAGACATTCTAGTTCAAGAGTTCTGGAGGTTTGCTGACACAAACAAAGATGGAAAAGTCTCAAGTTCGGTTTTAGGGCTTCCTATTAAAGTTACTCAACAAACCATTTTTGCTATCACCAAATGTCTAGATAAAAGTATGATAGCCAAAAACGGATAAGAATCAAGAATTGGGTCTTCTAAAATCAACAAGGAACTTTTTGAAGATTCCAAGGTTAACTCCAAGTCAGTCCATTTAAAACCCAGATGTAGGATGATCTTCAAGATTCTGATTGGATGTATTGTGTCAAAAGGTGGCTCTTTGGATCACATCAACAAAGACGACAAGGGATTGATGCGGAACATCTCCTATAAGATTAAGACTAATTTGCCACATTTGGTGCTTGAGCACATGAGGTCTTGTCTCATCAACTCTAGATCAAGAAAAATCAAGATTATTCCCAACTCAAGACTCATCACGGCTATGCTTATGAGAATCCATTTCATTAAAGCTTATGAGAAAGTAAGGAGAGTTGTTTAAGAAGAACACTTGGTATTCTCATTTACACCAGTGTTCAATATCCAAAATGTCATCAAAATGCAACTCATTGTTGCTAAGGACTGCATAAAACCAGGCAATGAAGGTAAACAGATGAGGAAGATAATAAAGAGGTAATTCAAGAATATTTAAGGAAGTACCATTCTAGTCAAGAGATGCCTCCGGTTTGCTTCCCTCTGCCAAGAGCATCTCAAGAGTTTGAGAAGAAAAGGAAAAAGGTAGTTAGGGTATCTTTTGTATTAGTGTAAGAAGAATATGATGAAAACACCAATGAGGGTGGAGCTAGTCTCACCTCGAGGAATAGACAAAAGGTAAATCTATCTGTTGAGCTTATTCATTCTCCTATTGGTTTTGGTAGTGGTAGTGGTGATGAAATAAATGAACCTATAACTACTACAATACCATCTCAAACCTTTACTGTGTGCTCTAGCTCTGATATACAAACACCTCAGATGATATGTTTGAGGCAACCCTAGCTAAAAATCCTACAACTCTTAGGTATAGATCAAAACCCTACCCTATCAATGCTAAATTTTGCACCTCCACTCCATCACCCTCCACAAACACTTACCCAAATAGCCAGTCCAACTTGGACATCCCTCACACCTGCATTTGACCTTCACTCACCTAAGCCTGTAGATTATATCCATAAAACAACCGATATAGTTTCTGAAACATATTCCGATGACTCACTTATTTCTGACTCCAACCAACCTCAATATGAACTTATCCTGATGAAGTCTCCAGTCAGTGGGACAATGTTATTTCCTTTTTCATACCCTTGATTAGGGAAATAATGGTGCATGGAATGCATCTTGCATTTTCATAAAGCTTATGGAGACTAGACTAGAAACCAATTGACTGCTATATCAGAAGGTTCGTCGACTGAAGATAACTTTCCTTTGAGCTATGTTCATCAAGAATCACCAGTGGTTGCTCATTTGGCACCATTGAATTTCATTTGATCATTTCGCATGTTAAGTTGCCTCCCTTGGATGTTCTTGCTATTGTTGCTTCAGGTTCTGCAGAGTCTGCCTCTAAAGGTCGTTCAACCATTCCCTCTGCACCTACGTTTGGGTTAGGTAGGCTTAGACTAAAGCTTATGCATGCTAAAATTTTGTTAGAAAAATTCACCTTGGATATTGAATTAATTAGAGACTTTCTTCTCCCCTATGTTCTAAAAAGTCACTAAAACTCGTTTCTTATTCACTGTGCCTATTCGAGCACATCATATATGTCATCAAAATTCCTCTTCTTCCTTACTTATTATTTTCTAAAAACAAAAACCTCCCAAAATCCCAAATTCCTAAACCGCTAAAGTTTGTGTTTAAATGTAGTGGAATGACTCTATTTTCAACTCTAAAAAGAATCATTCACTAAGGATAAGCACTACTAGAAAAATCATTTTTAGCGTCAGCTGCAAACCTACGCTAAAGAGTAAAAAGCTGACGCCAGTGCTGATAAAGCGTCGGTGTTGTGGCTCAGGCTAAAAGGCTCGAAGCTAATAATTTGTGTCGGTCTTTTATTATCTGATGCTAAATAGCCTCAGTCAACCAAGGTTAATCTGACGCTAAAACCTTTGACAAAATGGTCGAGGCTACATACTTTGTCGGACACTCCGACGGATCAGCCCACGCTAATGTTAAAAGCAGTATTGATAACCTAAATCTTTCTATCAGTTGTATTAGCATCTATGTGATGCCATGCTTGGTGGATGTGATCTAAAACGTATAAAGTTGTAGCCCTTGAATGATTTAAAATTAATCAGTGTCTTGCTTTTGAAACATATATACAATATACGACTATCCCAACCAAAAATAGAATAAAAGTGATAAGCATAACACATCATCTATAATATATCAGAATTAAACCACACAGGTCAGAGGTATGAACCTTCATGCATAAGCTTGTGATTTTCTAAGATGTGGGACACAATTGATTGTTGAGGTCTTGATAGTATGGCAAACATGTGTTCCATAGATAGTTGAATTTCTCTCTCTCTCTCTATATATATATATCATAACAAGTATTAAATATATCAAAAAGGAAATTAAAAAAAATATAAACTATCAAACTAGAGAAAATATGGCATTGCCTACTAAATTTATAGTTGTTGAACCATACAAAACATATAACTTGAACATTTAGAAACTAATTCAATGCAAAGAGTTTAGATGAAAGAGTGACTGCACTTAAAATTGAAGAGAACATATATAACTTACATAAGGTAGATATATGCTCTTCCTAAAATTTGGGCAGTTTGAATTCCATGATCCTCTCCCTAAAATAGTTTTTAAGTTCTTTCATAAATGTAGATATCGACTCTTCCTTTCCTGACTCATCACCATCAAAAGAATGATTAGAGATTCTTCCAACCAAGGATACTTTTCACTAAATCTACTAACCAAAACAAGTCAACCAACGCCGCATATGTTATAATGTGATCCATGTGAACACACAAAAATATTCGAACCTTTGCGTGTTTTCGGTGTTCCCGGTAGCCACTCTTCATCCTTCACAAAAAATTCTTCAACAAAATTTTCAACATTAAAGTGTGTCAACCTTCTGCAATGTTAGCAACCAAACGTTATAGTCGACAACAATCTAAGGAAAGGAAAACAACAAAAAAACCTTTACAGGGAATCAAAAAATTGCAAAATAGAAATTCATACTAACCTATATCTAATCATGTCATGAAAGTTACCACTAACCCAATAGATGATTCAGTCCTATCATGGCTCTCACAGATAGTTAACAGTGTCTAACAAAGAAACAAACAAGTCACAACTAAACACAATGAGGAAAAATATTTGCACGAATCCAAGTGTAATCTATTTTGTAATTCATTAAAATTATAAGTAGATAAAGCAATGCTATATATTTATGTTAGGCCACTGTAAATGAAACTGTGAAATTAAGTTCGGATAAGGTGAAATTGAACTTTAGAAATTTTTTAGATTTTCACTAGTTAACATAATTGCATTTCACCACTCCAAGAGTTTAAGACTCAATACTTGTGTCAAGTTCCCATTAGAGATACATAACATAATTTCAATATGATTCATGATTAGTTAATCACCTAGTCTGATACTTGTTAATCATCTATGTAGCACTGACACAAAAATGTCACTGATATATATAGTTATATTCAATCACTTCCATTTTCTTAAATTATTATCATTATCTACTTGTTAGTGTCAGTGTCATATCTGGTGTTTGTGTCGGTCATTCTCCAACACATTCAATTAGCACTTAACATATCATATAATTAACTTAAAAATTAAAATCTCAATAATTGCAAGTAGACCATTCATTCATAATTCCTCAGCACCCTACAAAAAACTACCCAAAAGATAATATTTTTAAAAACCAACCAATCACAAAATAAACAAAGATAACAATAAAGCACAGGCTTAAAATGTTGAGAAAATAAAAAGGGTAACGACAAAGTAAATTACCTCATTCTTCATATGATCATTCTTTGCTTTAACAACTACATAGAGAAACATAGGCCATCGATCAAACTCAGCAACCTCAATTCTTGATTGGCTAGCACATAGAAATGTTATGACAGAATTGGCAAAGAACTACAAAGTTAAGCACCTTAATCTCTTGCCTTATAGAAGTTCTAGATGAGCAATTTGAATTCACACAACAAAGACCAATAATCACTAAGCACTCAATTTGCTTCACATCAAACACCCCACAATGCTTTGGATGTGCTACTGCAAGTATATCTCCTCATCTATAGTGCCTATGCGCCAATTCAACTAATGATACTTCACTCTCCAACTCTTTGGGAAGAATAGCCTTCCTTCCACCAAATACTTCCAATAAAACAACTCCAAAATTGAATTAATTGATCGTTCATATATTCAAAGTTTTGTGATTGTTACACTTTCTCATGATCAACCATTGAGATTTCAATTAATGTTGTAGCAGGTTAAATTATAAAAAGACAAAGAAGAAAATGATTTTGTACAAAAACCCTAAAATCCCTTTTAAAAAATCCTAAACAAACAACAATAGAGAACTAACCCATGATTCACGAGAAGTACAATGACGAAACACTTGAGGACAATGAACTATTGACGGTGATCGTGGTTGGCGTTAGCAGCAAACGATGAAAAAACACAGATGATGGAGATTTATGTTGAAATCAAGAATAAGTAAAGAGATAAGGAGAGAAATACAAGCCAATTTATCTTGGTTCACCATCAACACAGTAGTTACATTCAGTCCCTTCACACTGAACGATTTAATTCACTAATCACCAACAGTATCACATGTCCAATGAACACCTTCCAGTCAAATTGACTACGTTCAAGTCTTCTCAAATTTTAAAACTTTTGTTATTTGTATAGCGAGGGCAATACTAATGCTAAATTGACACAGTTAGTGTTGGTGTTTGCGGCGACGCTAAATTTGGGAGTTAAATTAAGGTTTTCTAGCAGTGAAGTACATTTAAAGTTATGATTAAAATATTGACCATAGTCAATTGGTGACATATTTTACAAAGAAAATATTCGACAAACCCGTTTTGAAAATAAATATGAATCAACATGTTATTGAACTAGAAAAATTGTGAAACTTTTACTAGAGATTCCCAACTAAGTTATAAACATTTTCTTAAAGAACCCCTCTCAAAATTCAGAACCACTAATTTCATAATAATCATTTACTAGGGATCTTTTTTATACTTATTGTCAAAACCGAATCATTAACAATATTGTGATCAAAAGTTATTTAGAGCATGCTTCTAACACATTTTTAAAATGCCAATTATTTTATAAACCCTAACATACAAGGGATATTTTAAAACTTATTTCACTCAAAAAATTCAAACCATTAAATTGTGAAAAATCCTATATTGAAGCTATTAAATTGATTTTTGTTAAAAACATGACACTGAACGGGTTTATTTTAGAGTACGATAATGAAGTAGAAAAATTATGTCAATTTTTATAATGGTGACCAATATACACAGAATTACTAGAAATTTTATTTAGAACAAAAATTCACAACCAATATTTTATAAAAGTTTAAGTGCAGTGATTGATGTTTTCAGAAATTTCCTGATTTTGGTCTGAATCATTCATTTATCATGCATGCAAGTTAAAAAATTTGACATTCAATATTTTCTTAAGAAAAGTATCATGCAGGCTAGAATCAAATATTTTACAAGTTATTTTTAGGTCTCATGAACAAAATCAAGAACTTATCCTCTTTTTTTTTCATCTCTCATTGAAATGAAATTCTTTCTAAAGTCACAAATGTAGAGAGAAAAACACAAGAAGGGAGAGTTTGAATTGTATATTTTTCAAAAAAAAATAACTCAACTTAAAACCAATTAATAACTAATGATGTTGAAAGCAAGAATAAGTAAAACGATAAGTAAAGAGATAAGGAGAGAAACACAAGTCAATTTATCTTGGTTCACCATCAACACAGTAGCTACATCCAGTCCCTTCACACTGAATGACTTAATCCACTAATCACCAACAGTATCACATATCCAATGAACACCTTATAGTGAAATTGATTATGTTCAAGTCTTCTCAAACATCTAGCTTCGTACAGTCAAACTATTGAGGACACTAGCCACTACTAAGCCAAGTTACATCATTGTTTAAGATGGTTTTCTGACGGCAGATATTTTTCTCTTGTTTTTTTTGTTTTTCTTTCTTCTTGTTCTTAGTGACTAATAACTTTTCATCATATGCATATTTTTCATTGTTTTTATTCAAATTTATCTTTAATCATTAGTTAATTTAAGGAGTTATTTGATATAGTTTGTTTGTTTTAGTTTTTGGATTTAATGAAATGTTTATGTTCTTATTTCCTTAATTCAGTGGAGATTTTTCTTAATTTTACATTGTTTTGTTGTTTTAGTGCAGTGCTGGATTTTTGGTGAGAAATCAACAAGACCTATGTGAAATATTTCAGCCATATCTGGAGTTGTAGATGTCCAATTAGAGTCTAACTATGTGAAAATAAAAGCTAAGAACCATAGCTACAACTTTCATGAAGAAAATGGAACTAAATTTGGAATCACAAAGGAGAAAAATGCAGTAAAAGTCAGACAACAGATGTTGTGCGCTGGAGCGCAAATGCTTGCACTCATGGCGCATTTCTATAGTATTTTGACATTCTGCTTTTGTTCAAGAGTGTCCCTGGCACACACTGCAGAATGTATAAAAATGCATTATTTTCACTTTCTAGGTATCTTTTTGGTTATGTGGAAGTTTTGAGACTTGTGTTCTAGTAGAGAAACTCTGAGGAAATTGGTTCTAACACCTTTGATTTATAAAGAATCATTCATGAATCTTTCTTGTAATTCTTCTGTAATCTCTATCTTTTGTATCTTTGTCATGAGTAACTAAACCCTATTTGTTAGGGATGAATGAAACAAGATGAAACCCTTATTTGTCTAATTTGATTTCTAGTTATATGAATGAGTTTATTAATTACTTTTCTCATCCTGCCGTAATGTTTTTTATTTCTTTATCAACTTTAAACTGTTTTACGATTCGTATTTTAAAACGGAAGTAGACTTTACAAATGCTTGAGATGAGAAATTCATGATATTGTAGCCTAGGGGTAGATGCAAGTTATGAAACCAATTGAATTATTTGCAAAGGCAATAGTTTAATAAGAGAATTCTTGTACTGTAATGCTTAATTTTAATCTTAAATCCATTAAGGAATTAGGGGTTAAATTGGAATTAAATGTTTTGTCACTAAGTAATTATGGCAAGAATAATAAAAATAATTAGGTAATAGTTCTAGAGGAATTTAGTAACTAGGATCAAATTAGAAATTAAGGTTGGATTTGAACTGTCCCACCACTAGGAATGGAACTTATTTTGATTACTATGTCCCACCACTAGAAGATGAAGATTTATTGGTCATAGAAGCATAAGACGATGAGTGTTACATGAAAAAGATCAATTGGGAACAAATTCTACCTCCTAAAATTCTATCCAAAGAATCAGATGACATGGAATTTCACATGAAAGATATGTTGGTTGAATTCATGAAGAATAACATAATTTTAATTGAAAGATTTGAAAGTCAATGTGAGAGGTTATTTGAGCAAGTGGTTGAGTTTGAGAGGAAGGAGGAGAAGTTGAAGATTGAAGATGACTTCACTGTTGTGGTAGAATACGATATGCAAGAGAAAAACACGAATAAGGAAAAGGAAAAGGAAGAGATTGATGAAGTTCTAGATTTGATCTATGCCTTGTTCATCAATGTCCAATTGAAAAGGACATGGAAGCAACATCACTTATTTCTCAAGTTCATGGAATTTCTATATACCAAACAAAAAGAAGAAGAAGAATGATGTGTTCTTTTTGTCATGTATGCCCTCTTGACAATGGTTAAGGGGTCAAGATAATGACTTTAAAGAAGCGCTTCGTGGGAGGCAATCCATAGGTAGAGGTAACTTTTAGTTTTGCAATCTTATTTTTGTTATTTGAATTGGTTTCTTTTTAATTATGTGTAAATGTGCATTATGATGAAGAATTTTTAACAACTTGAAGTTGGTCTTAAGCTATTTGTTTGTGATTTTTAGTTTTAAATTGTAATTCTTCGATTATGCTCATTGTTCAATTTGATGAGTTTCATTTATGCATACATTGTTAAATATTTTTGGTTGTGGAAGTTTTGACATTCTTTAAAAAAATAAATTTTGCAGTGACATGTTTGGCATAATTTATATACTTCATACTCTCCCTTTTATCCTAGTTGTAAGCTTTTGAGCCTAAACACTTTAATTCTTTGTTGTGTGATTATCTTGGCATGTGTTAACCCTTCAGAAATTGCACTAATTTTGAATTGCATCACTTGTGATTTATCCATATACTGAAGCAATTTTGTTTGGTCGTTTGAGAATTTCTAACTACCCTGTGAAAATTTTATCGTTTTCTTGCCCCTTTGAGCCTTGCCTTTTTCTTTCGGTTATTAGCCACATTACAAGCCAAAGATCTGATTATAATTAAATCACCTTACATGGTGTTAGGTAGGAAATTTTTTTTCTCGTCTTGGTAAAGTTTTAAATTTGGGGTTGCTCATGGGATAGCAACATTTTAAGTGTGGGGTGGTGGTTCTCAAAAAAAAAAAAAAATCAAACAATCAAAAATTAAAATCAAAATAAAAAGAAAAAGAAAAAAGAAGAAGAAAGAAATTAGTTTGTGTACTTTGAGTAATAACAACTTCTTGGTTCCATTGCCAATATTTGGGAATCTCTGTAATGAAAATGTGAAGAAAAAAATGAAAGAATAATTTGAAAATGTGTACCTAACTCCAAGTAGTAAAGGTTGTTGAGGTAAAGAAACCTTTTTTATATATATTTTAATGACAACAAACCTTATGAAATAAATGATTAAGTTTTATGAATGGTGATCTACTAATGATTGCACTTGAGTTTTATTTAAGGAACATGAATTGCATAAGTGGACAAGCAAGAAGCCATTCACATAATCAAGTGCATAAGTATCTACTCAACATTACAATAATCTCAAAAATAATATATCATATATCAATCATTCAAGAGAATGATTATTGCATCTTCAAGATAGCATCTTTATGAAGAAGGTGATCAAATATATTTTATATTGTTATGAAATAATGTTCTCATGATGAACAAGTTCATTGCACTCAGAAATATTTGTATCAGCTCAACAAAATGACAAGAATCAACTATGAAGAAGAAATTATTTTAAGATTGAGTCATTTATTAAGTCATTTGTTAAAAGAAAGATGGAAGAACATTCACCAGAATGCTCTGGTTATTCAATTAAAGAACAACTGACAAAAGAGATCTTTTTGGAAAGACAACATGCGATAAATTAGTTTGCATTTTGCACATGAACTTTCCAACATTTAATGAGCAATTAAAAATCAATATTTGAAGGACTATTTGCAAAAACAAATATGCAGAATGTTTTACATGTTGATCTCTAGATTGATTAGAAGAACATTCTAGTTTTCTGAAAAGAACATTCTAGTTTATAAAAGAACATTATAGTTTATCAAGATCATTCTAAAAAGAACATTATAGTTTTCTGAAGAATTTACAATCTCAATCTAAACAAAAAAGGAACATAATCAATTTGAAGAATTTACAAATGCAATCTAAACAAAATATAATTCAGAATTAAACAACGACCAAATTGAAGCCCAAATTTCAACTATAAATATATACTCAAGGCTAAAGAAGAAAAGCATCAAAAAGCATAAAAGAGTAGTCTTAGAGTTCAAAGAGAGAAATACTCATTTCAAGTTAGAAATATTTTCTGAGTGTTCTTTTCTTAGAGTGTGAGATTTGAAGGTGGAAACACGAGAAGAGGGGGTTGAATTGTGTTTGACTAACTTGAATACTTTTTCTGTTTTTGCAGTTTTAAAACAAAACTTGATATATGAATAAAACAGAGTTAGCAGCGGATATAAAGTAAAAATAAAAACACAGAATTTTATACTGGTTCACCGTTAACGATGCTACGTCCAGTCCCTTCACCTTGAAGGATTTCACTAATTCAAAACCTTGAATTACAACAGTACCACTGACCCTCCAGGTCAGTCTTCTCAAACAGTCTAACAATCCTAGACTTTTGAGGAATACAACACCTTGACTTCTTAAGTCAAGTCTTCTCCTACCAATCTGACAACCCCAGATTGTAGAAGGAATTACAACGCCTTGAATCTAATTGCCAAGTAATTTGCTACCCCTTCTGACTCCCTCAGACTGTAGACTCTACTTCAACAACTTAGATCTAACACAAGGGAAAGAAAATAACACGAGTGCTTGCTTCTGGAAAGCTGGAACTCACAATTAACCTCACTGAAAACTTGAGTGTTTGCTTTTGGAAGTGTATGACTCTTTTGTGATTTTCGATACTAAGTCTTCTGCCTTGAGCCTCTTTTGATAGATGCAGATTAGGGTCTCTTCCAAGCTGAATTTCGAGCTGTATCTTGCTGGATTCTCTTGCAAAAATACTCTGACCAATCGGGTTTCATATAAATAAAAAACATATCTTTTTATCTCCAGATTTGTTTTCATAAATAACTTGGGCCAATTCTGTCTTTAATTAATTCTGGAACAAATCTTTCTTCCCGCCAATAGCTTCTGAACTCCCATACGACTTCACTTTATTTTTGTAACAAATCCTTTTAATACTTTGATCAAATTTAATTAAATCTCCACCGTTAATCCTCATGATGAAATATGGACCGTTTGATCTTCTACGCTAGTCCACATCTGGACCATACTAAGTGATCTACTGTGATCCTCTGATTTCGACCATCCCTGGACCACACTTTTTGATCTTCTGATCTGCTGATCTCGGCCAACCTGGACTAGCAAACTGATCTGTTGTGATCCTCTAATCTCAGCCAATGCTGGACCATACATTCTGACCTTCTGATTTCGGCCAACACTGGGCCATGGTCTGATCTTCTAATCTCGGCCAACACTGGGCCATATTCTTAAATTTGGACCGTTTATCTGAACCTTTTCCCTCTGATCTGGACCAATTCTGAACTGGGTTTGGATTGAACTGAAATTAAATCTGGACAAATGATATTTCAGTCTGGACATTTTACCTTCTGATTTGGATCAGGTCTTGATCAAATCTGGACATCATTTCTTATGGTTTGGACTTAGTTTCATACCCTGAACCATGCTATCTTTTGGTCTGGGTCAAATCTGGATTGAATATCTTGTTCTGGACCCATTAATTTATCCTCTGATTAAGTCTGGATCAAGTTTGGGCTGTTTTATCATTTCACTGCCAAGCCATCTTCTGGTCATAATAACTTCTGGTCTAAGTCTGACTAATGATTCCTTCTGGTCTGGATCAAGTCTCCCTCTAGCACGCTTCCTTTTGGTCTGGTCCAGATCTCCTTCTGACTTTGCTTCCTTCTGATTTGGGCCAGTAAATATATCTTCTGGTAATTTCAGGATGCATCCTCTGGTATCTTCAAGATGCATTATCTGGTGTCTTCATCTTCTGCCTCTGGAAACTTCATCTTCTGGTGGCATTTAATGTAATAATTCAAGGTACAAAATAAGATTACATGGAGTGCTTTTGTAAACATCAAAATCCTAAGTACTTAGAACCAACTTGGTTCCAACAATCTCCCCCATTTTGATGATGACAAAACCTTAACTTATTTTGCTAGCTTGTAACTTGAAGTACTTGAAATACTCCCCCTCAGACCAATATTTCCCCCTAAGTCTGATACTGACTTTTTCTTCTCCTTTTCAACTCCTTCTCTTTTCACTCTTTCTTTTCTTCTCTTCTCCTCTCCTTTTCAACTCCTTCTTTATTCTCTCTTTCTTTTCTCCCTTCACATAGCCTCTCCTTTTCAACTCCTTCTTTTTTCACTCTTTCTTTTTCTCTCTTTATTTTTCTCTCTCCCTGTTTCCTCTCCTTTTCAACTTCTTCTCTTTTTCACTCTTTCTTTTTCTCTCTCCCTGATTCTTCTCCTTTTCAACTCCTTCTCTTTTCATCTCTTTCTTTTTCGCTCCTCCTTTCTTTTTATCTCTCATTTTCTACTTATTTATCCTTTTTCTCTCTCTCTCCCCCTTTTTGTCATCAGCCAACAAGAGGTCCTACTATTTTTGTAATTTTTTGTTTTTCTCTTTACAAATTACAGAAAGTAAAAATAGAAAATTAAAAAGCATAAAATAAAATTACAAGAAAATTATAAAAAAAAACTCCTAAGAAGACTACTTGAGCTAGTCAGATATGGAGACAATGTTGAGATGCTTCTTGATGAACTCGAACCTATCTTCTGGTAATGCTTTGGTGAAGATATCAACCCATTGATGATCAGTGTCCACAAACTGGATGCTTAAAGTCCCTTTTTGAACATGGTCCCTAATGAAATGGTGTTTTATTTCAATGTGTTTGGCTCTAGAGTGTAAGATAGGGTTCTTGGTTAGGTTTATGGCTGAAGTGTTATCACAAAACAAAGGGATATTGGTTTCAAAGATGTTGTAATCTTCAAGTTGATGTTTGTAAGACCCTTAATTTTTAAATTAAAATTTTGGAATTAATATTAAGTGTATTTTGGGGATATTAGTAAAATATTTAATATATGTATGTTTGGAGTAAATATATATATATATATATATAAATATTTATTTTGGAAGATGAATTAAGATTATTGGATGAAGAATAAATTAATTTAATTACGAGTAATTAAATTAACGGATAGTTAATTAAGGGATTATCGGCTAATTGCGACGAGACTGGTTAAGTGTTGAGGATCAGACAAGTGTCGGGTGAGGTGGCACCCACACAAGCCTATATATAGGAGTGAGAAGGATGGGTGAAATCAAAACACCATTCCTCCTCCCTTACTGCTCATACTGCATGTAACAGTATCACCTTCTCCCTACCCTTCTCCCATTCTGAAATATGTTTCACGTTAAAAAAAAAAAGAGGGAGTTCCTCAAAAGTGACATTACTTGGAAATCCAAGCACCAAACCAGAAAACCCCAATACAAAAGTTGTTCCCCTAATCATTCCGGAGCTAGAAAACCTATTTTCGTAGCAGCAAACACAGGCGGGAGTTTCGCCGAGTTTTGACGCAGAAACGTGAGCAGTAGTAAAAACGCAACAAGGGTAAGGGCACCTTCTACTTTCTAGTTGCATTAGGGTTGTAAATACATAACTGTCATGACATTACTGATGTTTTCATCATTGTTTGAAGTAAAACTATTTTGCAATGAGATTTTGAAAGAAATGAAAAAATGCATTATGTTGGTGCTTTTAATAATCTGTGATGTGTGCTGTTTTGGTTGTTGCTTCAATGCTGTTTTGTTTATGTGGGAAAGTTGAAAAATGTCTTGCATGTTATTTTGAAGGTGATCAAAATGCATATATTTAAAATTGTTGTGCTGGTTGTATAAAATGCGAAAAAAATACATTATGTTGGTGTTTTGCTACTATGTGATGATTGCTGTTGGCTGAATATATTAATGTTGTTTTGCTTGTGTGAGAAAGCTGATAATGCTTTGCATGTTGTGATTGGTTGTGTAAGAATGACTGGAAATACCTTGCATGTTGTTTTGAGAAATGATCAACAATGTAAATGTTGAAAAAGGTCTGTTCTGTGTAGTTGACATTCTGTTTGTGAGTGATTCTGGTGATGCTGATGTTTTCAAAAGAAAGGGGATTTTAAACGATGAAAGTGTTTTTCTGGAAAACTTGTTATTGATGAAAAATGCTTGAGTTTTGTGGTTCAAAAGAGTGTTCAATCTGTTTTGGTGTTTTTGTTGATTTTTCAAAGGAAACAGTTTGAAAATGTGTTGAAGTCTCAGGAAAAATTTCACTAATTTCGAAGGTGTATTGGAATATGACATGAGTGTATTTGAATACAACCTGCCAAGCTTCTGTTTTACTCAAGTTTTCAAACTTGTATTCGAATACGGGCCTCTGTATTCGAATACAGAGGAAGGATTTTTGCTTCTGACTTAGCATCTATATTCGACTACGACTCTGTCGTATTCGAATACAGAAGTGAAATTTTAACACTGTATTCGCATCTGTATTCGACTACGACAGTCTCGTATTCGAATACAGGATGCTGACTTTCACAATTTTTGCTTCTGTATTCCAATACAAGGGAGCTGTATTCGAATACAGATTCGTGTTTTTCCATAAACTTAAATTTTAGCTTCTGTATTCGAATACAAGGAAGCTGTATTCGAATACAGATTCGTGTCTTCCAGAAAAACAAGTTTTAAACAATATCAGGTGAACTTTAAAGTGTTGGGAAACATTTGAAAAGGTTTGAAATGATTTAAAATGGAGTTTTGAAATAGTTTTAAAGAGGAGATGATGAGATTCTGGAAACCTTTAATGATTTTGGAGAAAATACTGAGTTACACTGTTTTTGTCTTCTGTATTCGAATACAAGTATGCTGTATTCGAATACAGAGTGTTAAATTTGCAGTTCTCAACTTCTGTATTCGAATACAAGAAAGCTGTATTCGAATACAAATTCGGGTTTTTCAGAAATTCCAAGTTTTTCAACATTGTTTTATAAACCCTAAGTGTTGGGGAATATTGGGAAGGTTTGTGATGAATTAAAATGAAATTTTTGTGATAGTTTGAAGTGGTGGTGATGAAGTTTTTGAGACTTTACTGATGTAGTGAAAAATACTAGTTTTGCACTGTGACAGCCTCTGTATTCGAATACAAGGAAGCTGCATTCGAATACAGAGTGTTAATTCTGCACTGTTTTTGGCTTCTGTATTCGAATACAGAGAAGCTGTATTCGAATACAGATTCGTATTTTCCAGAAATCTCAGTTTTAAACACTGTTGTATGAATTTTAAGAGTTGGGGGAAAGACTTATGATAATTAAGAATGGAATTTTGAGATAATGTAAAGTGATAATGTTTGCTAGAATGTTTAATCATTGATGTGTTGATGATGAAATTAATTGTGTTGAGATGTATTGAGAAATGATGGAAAGGCATGAATTTTACTGATGTTGCATATTGTTTTCAATGAGGAGAAAACATTGCATGTTCATGCATTTCATAGTCAGGTGGTGACCGCGATGGGCCACAGAGTTGATGCGGTGACCGTGATGGGCCGCGAAGTTAAGTAGTAACCATGGGTTATAGAATAGTTCCGCGTGTATTAGACGGTCTGTTCTATCTGGGGTCAGATTAGTTCCGCGTGTATTAGACAGTCTATTATACTCGGGCTACGGAGTGGTTCCGCGTGTATTAGACGGTCCATTCTATCCGTGCGAGGATTTAACTTCTGTGTATTTGGCCTGTGAGAGGCTAATACACGTAATTGTAGTGACCATGATGGTTATAGAATAGTTTCGCGTGCATTAGACGGTCTATTCTATCCGGGTTCAGGGTAGTTCCGCGTGTATTAGACGGTCTATCCTATCCGGGCTACGGAATGGTTCCGCGTGTATTAGACGGTCTATTTCATGTGTGAAATTGTGCTGGTCTGTTGAGCGACTGCACTGGTGCTGATTTGTTGAGCGATTGCACCCTGGTCTTGAGGGCCGTTAAAGTGAAATATATTTAAAATGTGCTGGTCTGTTGAGCGAATGCACCTTGGTAATTCCAAGAAGTTGAATACATGAGCATATACATATTGCATCGGGGTGATTGACCGGTGGGTCACGATTTTGTTATATGATGATGATTGGAAAGTGATGTGTGTAAGTGCGCTATAAAATCTGAATTTCTGTGATTGCTGAGGAGTTAGTTGTACTTACAACATATTTTCCATATTAATTGGTTGCTGTTTTGAAAAGGCATACATGTTATGAAATTTCTAAAATAAGCATTTTATTTATCATCATTATTATATGATATGCCATTGATGTAATTATTCTATGATAAATGCTATGTGTTATGTGTTAATTTCGGTCGGTGACCCTTTACTATTATTGTGGAAATTGGGTTTTGCCCTCAGATGAACCCTAAAACCCGTCCCACCGACGGCTACACTAACGACAGAGATGTCGTTAGTTTTCCTTGATATTCGTATACGGAGTCTTTGTGGACATCGCAGAGGGACGGACAGCTGGCTGAAGACGAGACTTGTAGAGGATGCGGCGGAGACCGTGCTACTATAGCTTAGTGCATGATCAGTTAGGGTTGATGTATAAGATTTTGAGCTGGAAAATGTATCTTGTTTTAATTTGGAAATTATTGTACCACTTTTCTGCTAACACATTCCGCACTCTGATATTTTCTTTTGGGATTATGACACTGATCTTTTGAAATGTTTTAATGTTTATTTTTAATTTCCAAAGATAAGTACTTGGTGATATTTATGATGAAATTAATAAATTACGTTCATCGATAAAAATTACGACGTACCATTTTATGAGATGAATTAGTGAAAACTTTATTTGAATTCTTTTGAATTAAATCTGGAAAATTCTTTTACTTATTTATTTTAAAAAAAAATACACTCGCGTTGTGTTTTAAACTCGGGGTGTTACAATTGTGGTATCAGAGCATTTGGTTAAAGTTTTGGATTAAAGCTCTTATTTAAATTATTGTTTTGAGTCTTTATCTGATCATGCATAGGAGCAAGTAGTTAAAGTGTCAAGTCTTGGGTAAGTTGTGGTGTGACTGAAGTGATGATGGTTATGTAGGAAACAATGCCTCCACGAAGAGACGACACCACAAGAGCCAATGTCAGCCGGGAAGATAAGATGGCTGAGGCGATGAATAACATGGCTGCGTCTGTTGCTGCACTGACAGCTGCAAAGACTCAACGAGATCTGGAGAAGAGAGAAAGAGAGATTCGCGCTGCTGAATCTAGAGGACTAGAGGATTTTCATCGTCATAATCCTCCCAAGTTCAAGGGTGATGAGGGTCCAGAAAGAGCGGACCAGTGGATTCAAGAGATAGAGAAAATCTTCGAGATGATTAATTGTCGGGTAGTGGTGAAAGTCAATTATGCCACGTATCTGCTGATAGGGGATGCAGAGTATTGGTGGAGAAGCACAAGACTACTGATGGGTCAGCTCAAAAGGAGGTGAACTGGGAGTCATTCAAAAAGAAGTTTTTGGACAAATACTTCCCGATGAGCACTAGGACCAAGTTGGGTGACGATTTTCTAAAATTACACCAGGGAAACATGACAGTGGGAGAATATGCGGCTAAGTTTGAATCCCTGTCAAGACATTTCAGATTTTTCCAGGAAGAAGTTGACGAACAGTTTATGTGTCATCGCTTTCAAAATGGACTGAAGTATGAGATTCAAGACTCAGTCTTACCATTGGGAATTCAACGTTTCCAAGTGTTAGTGGAGAAGTGTAGAGAGGTTGAAGAGATGAAGAACAGGAGGACCAACAGAGGAGGGAACTTGAATTCTGGAGGGCCTAGTCGGGTGCACTATCAGACCAATAAAGGGAAGCAAATTGCTAAACCGTATAACCGGCCAAAAAACAACAAGAGAGGCCAGAATCGGTCGGGAAATCAGAATTTTGGATGGCAATTAGGACAAGGGGTTCGTTGTTTCCGATGTGGGAAAGAAGGACACTACGCTACTGCTTGTACCGTAAAGGATTCTCCCTGCTTCAATTGCCATAAACCAGGACACTTTGCAAGGGATTGCAAGGCTCTGAAGGTGGAACCAACTGTGAACGCAACTAGGGCTACTCGTCCTACTGCTAGAGGCCGCATTTATCACATGGATGCTGAAGCTAGGAGTCAAGCCCCTAATTTAATCCATCAAGATTGTGAAATTACAGGTAACACCCTAACTGCACTTTTTGATTCGGGGGCAACCCATTCTTTCATTGCTATGGAATGTGTGAATCGTTTGAAGTTATATGTGTCTGCTTTACCTTTCGATTTGGTTGTTTCCACACCTGCTAAGACTTTGACTGTAGACTCTGCATGTTTACACTGTACTGTAACGATTCAGAATAGAGATTTCTTGGTTAATTTAATCTGTCTACCCCTACAATCACTCGAGATCATTCTCGGCATGGATTGGATGACGTATAATTACGTAGTCTTGGATTGTGCTTGAAAATTAGTCCTTTTCCCCAAACCTGGCTGCTAACAAACTCGAAGTATCTCTGATAGAAGCAACTCAGGAATTTTTATCATTGGCTAACGTGGAAACCAAGATGGATGTGAACATAGAAGATGTGGTGTTAGTCAAAGAATATCCGGACGTATTTCCAATAGAAATTCCAGGATTACCCCCGGTGAGAGAGGTGGAGTTCTTCATTGATTTGCACCCAGGAACTGGACCTATTTCAATTGCGCCATACCGGATGTCGCCAGTGGAATTAAGCAAGCTTAAGGGTCAAATTGAAGGCTTATTGGAGAAAGGATTTATCAGACCAAGTGTGTCGCCATGGGGAGCTCCGGTGTTGTTGGTTAAGAAGAAGGATGGAAGTTCACGCTTATGTGTGGATTATCGGCAACTTAACAAGGTAACTATCAAGAATCGTTATCCTTTACCACACATCGATGATTTGATGGATCAATTGAGGGGAGTCGCAGTATTTTCAAAGATAGATTTAAAGTCGGGATACCATCAGATTCGAGTAAGATAAGGAGATATTCAAAAGACTGCTTTCAGTACTCGTTACAGACACTATGAATATCTCGTTATGCCGTTTGGAGTTACGAATGCTCTAGTGATTTTCATGGACTACATGAATAGAATCTTTAGCCCATTCCTGGATAAATTCGTGGTGGTGTTCATCGATGATATTTTGATTTATTCAAAGGATGAAGAAGAACATGAAGAGCACCTACGCCAAGTTCTTGAAGTCTTACACAAGAAGCAACTGTATGCCAATTTTTCGAAGTGCGAGTTTTGGCTAGAGAAAGTGAACTTCTTGGGACATGTGATAACAAAAGAAGGAATCGCTGTCGATCCGGCAAAGATTGAGACAATTCTTGCCTGGAAACATCCCCAGACTATCACAAACATACGAAGTTTTGTCGGACTAGCAGGATACTACAGGAGATTTATTGAAGGATTTGCTAAGATTGTAGCTCCTTTGACACAACTCACTAGGAAGAATCAGCCGTTTGCATGGACGGAGAAGTGTGAGGAAAGTTTTCAGTTGCTTAAGGAAAAGTTGACAACCTCACCAGTATTGGTTTTACCACAGCCGGAGGAACCGTATGAAGTATACTGTGATGCATCTCACTAAGGTTTGGGATGTGTTTTGATGCAACACAAGAAAGCGGTAGCCTATGCCTCAAGGCAATTGAAAGCTCACGAACGAAACTACCCTACTCATGATTTAGAGCTTGCTGCAGTAGTGTTTGCATTAAAGTTCTGGAGGCACTACTTATATGGATGCACGTTCACAGTGTTTAGTGACCATAAAAGCTTGAAGTATCTGTCGATTAGAAGGAATTGAACATGCGTCAGAGGAGATGGATGGAGACTCTCAAGGATTTTGACTTTTCATTGCAGTAGCACCCTGGAAAAGCCAATGTGGTGGCTAATGCATTGAGTCAGAAAACTGTGTCAGTATCTTCAATGATAATGGCCAGACAACAAGAGTTGTAGGAAGCATTTAGAGACCTACACTTGGACGCAAAGTTCGCACCAGGAATTTTAAAGTGTGGAATGATAACAATTTCGAATGGTTTACTTGAGGAGATTGCAAACTTGCAAGATGACGCATTGATCCAAGAAAAGAGGAATCTGATAGCGCAAGGACAGACATATGAGTTCAGCGTCGGAACAGATAATATTCTGAGATGTAATGGAAGAGTTTGTGTACCAGAAGTTGCAGAGATGAGAAGAGCGATTTTGGAAGAGGCTCATAAGAGTAAGTTAAGTATTCATCCTGGAGCGACCAAGATGTACCAGGATTTAAGACAGAATTACTGGTGGCCAGGAATGAAGAGGGACGTAGCAGAGTACGTATCAACTTGTTTAACTTGTCAGAAAGCGAAAGTGGAACATCAACGACCTGCTGGAATGTTGCAGCCTCTGGATATACCGAAATGGAAGTGGGACAACATTTCCATGGATTTTATAACATGATTGCCCAAGACAAGGAAAAAGAATGATTCAATTTGGGTAATAGTGTATCGATTGACAAAGTCTGCACACTTCTTACCAGTAAGGACCACTTACAAAGTAGATAAGCTGACGGAAATCTACATCGCTGAGATTGTAAGGTTACACGGCGTTCCATCGAGCATAGTATCGGACCGTGACCAAAAGTTCACATCTCATTTTTGGGGAGCACTGCATGAAGCTTTAGGAACGAAACTGAAATTGAGTTCCGCTTATCATCCACAAACAGACGGACAGACTGAGAGAACAAATCAGTCCTTGGAATATCTATTAAGAGCATGTGTGTTGGATGGCAGAGGAAACTAGGATGAGGTGTTGCCATTGATTGATTTTACTTACAACAACAGCTTCCATGCAAGTATTGGAATGGCACCCTATGAGGCTTTGTATGGACGCAAGTGTCAGATGCCTTTATGCTGGTATAAGGACGGAGAGAGTATGATTGTTGGACCTGAGATGGTGGAACAGACTACAGAGAAAATCAAGAGGATACAAGAGAAAATGAAGATTTCACAGGATCGTCAGAAGAGTTATGCGGACAAGCGTCGCAGACCTCTGGAATTCGAGCAGAGTGATCATGTATTTCTGAGGGTCACGCCTACAACTGGTGTTTGCAGAGCTATTAAGTCAAGAAAGTGGACTCTAAAATTTATTGGACCATACCAAATTACTGCACGAATTGGACAATTGGCTTATCGGATTGCTTTACCTCCTATACTGTCCAATATTCACGACGTATTTCATGTGTCGCAGTTAAGGAAATACATTGAAGACCCGTCACATGTGATCGAACCAGATACAATTCAGCTGAAGGATAACCTGTCATTTGAAGTATTTCCCATAAGGATTGAAGACAGGAAGATTAAACAGTTGAGGAACAAGGAAGTCCCACTAGTCAAAGTAATTTGGAATCCGACTATGGGAGACGCGACTTGGGAACTGGAGAGTATGATGAGGGAACAATATCCCCAGTTGTTCATCGACATGTAGTTTCGAGGACGAAACTAATTTAAGGGGGGTAGTAATGTAAGACCCTTAATTTTTAAATTAAAAATTTGGAATTAATATTAAGTGTATTTTGGGGATATTAGTAAAATATTTAATATATGTATGTTTGGAGTAAATATATATATTTAAATATTTATTTTGGAAGATGAATTAAGATTATTGGATGAAGAATAAATTAATTTAATTACGAGTAATTAAATTAATGGACAGTTAATTAAGGGATTATCGGCTAATTGCGACGAGACTGGTTAAGTGCTGAGGATCAGACAAGTGTCGGTTGAGGTGGCACCCACACAAGCCTATATATAGGAGTGAGAAGGATGGGTGAAATCAGAACACCATTCCTCCTCCCTTACTGCCCATACTGCATGTAACAGTATCACCTTCTCCCTACCCTTCTCCCATTCTGAAATCTGTTTCAGGTTAAAAAAAAAAAAAAGAGGGAGTTCCTCAAAAGTGACATTACTTGGAAATCCAAGCACCAAACAGAAAACCCCCAGTACAATAGTTGATCCCATCATCATTCCGTAGCTAGAGAACCTATTTTCGTAGCAGCAAATGCAAGCGGGAGTTTCGCCGAGTTTTGACGCAGAAACGTGAGCAGTAGCAGAAACGCAACAAGGGTAAGGGCACCTTCCACTTTCTAGTTGCATTAGGGCTGTAAATGCATAATTGTCATGACATTACCGATGTTTTCATCATTGTTTGAAGTAAAACTGTTTTGCAATGACATTTTGAAAGAAATGAAGAAAATGCATTCTGGTTATGTTTTTAATAATCTGTGATGTGTGCTGTTCTGGTTGTCGCTTCAATGCTGTTTTGTTTATGTGGGAAAGTTGAAAAATGTCTTGCATGTTATTTTGAAGGTGATCAACATGCATATTTTTAAAACTGTTGTGCTGGTTGTATAAAATGCGGAAAAAAATACATTATGTTGGTGTTTTGCTGCTATGTGATGGTTGCTGTTGGCTGAATGTATTAATGTTGTTATGCTTGTGTGAGAAAGCTGAAAATGCTTTGCATGTTGTGATTGGTTGTGTAAGAAAGCCTGGAAATACCTTGCATGTTGTTTTTCGAAATGATCAACAATGTAAATGTTGAAAAATGCCTGTTCTGTGTCGTTGACATTCTGTTTGTGAGTGATTCTGGTGATGCTCATGTTTTAAAAAGAAAAGGGATTTTAAATGATGAAAGTGTTTTTCTGGAAAAGTTGTTATTGATGAAAAATGCCTGAGTTTTGTGGTTCAAAAGAGTGTTGAATCTGTTTTGGTGTTTTTGTTGATTTTTCAAAGGAAACAGTTTGAAAATGTGTTGAAGTCTCAGGAAAAATTTCACTGATTTCGAAGGTGTATTGGAATATGACATGAGTGTATTCGAATACAACCTGCCAAGCTTCTGTTTTACTCAAGTTTTCAAACTTGTATTCGAATACGGGCCTCTGTATTCGAATACAGAGGAAGGATTTTTGCTTCTAACTTAGCATCTGTATTCGACTACGACTCTGTCGTATTCGAATACAGAAGTGAAATTTTAACACTGTATTTGCATCTGTATTCAACTACGACAGTCTCGTATTCGAATACAGGATGCTGACTTTCACAATTTTTGCTTCTGTATTCGAATACAAGGGAGCTGTATTCGAATACAGATTCGTGTTTTTCCATCGTGTCTTCCAGAAAAACAAGTTTTAAACAATATTAGGTGAACTTTAAAGTGTTGGGAAACATTTGAAAAGGTTTGAAATGATTTAAAATGGAGTTTTGAAATAGTTTTAAAGAGGAGATGATGAGATTCTGGAAACCTTTAATAATTTTGGAGAAAATACTGAGTTACACTGTTTTTGTCTTCTGTATTCGAATACAAAGTGTTAAATTTGCAATTTTCAGCTTCTGTATTCGAATACAAGAGAGCTGTATTCGAATACACATTCGGGTTTTTCAGAAATTCCAAGTTTTTCAACATTGTTTTATAAACCCTAAGTGTTTGGGAATATTAGGAAGGTTTGTGATGAATTAAAATGGAATTTTTGTGATGGTTTGAAGTGGTGATGATGATGTTTTTGAGACTTTACTGATGTAGTGAAAAATACTGGTTTTGCACTGTGACAGCCTCTGTATTCGAATACAAGGAAGCTGTATTCGAATACAGAGTGTTAATTTTGCACTATTTTTGGCTTCTGTATTCGAATACAGAGAAGCTGTATTTGAATACAGATTTGTATTTTCCAGAAATCTCTGTTTTAAACACTGTTGTATGAATTTTAAGAGTTTGGGGAAAGACTTATGATAATTAAGAATGGAATTTTGAGATAATGTAAAGTGATAATGTTTGTTGGAATGTTTAATCATCAATGTGTTGATGATGAAATTAATTGTGTTGAGATGTATTGAGAAATGATGGAAAGGCATGAATTTTACTGATGTTGCATACTGTTTTCAGTGAGGAGAAAACATTGCATGTTCATGCATTGCATAGTTAGGTGGTGACCGCGATGGGCCACAGAGTTGATGCGGTGACCGTGATGGGCCGCGAAGTTAAGTAGTAACCATGGGTTATAGAATAGTTTCGCGTGTATTAGACGGTCTGTTCTATCCGGGGTCAGAGTAGTTCCGCGTGTATTAGACGGTCTATTCTACTCGGGCTACGAAGTGGTTCCGCGTGTATTAGACGGTCCATTCTATCCGTGCGAGGATTTAACTTCTGTGTATTTGGCCTGTGAGAGGCTAATACACGTAATTGTAGTGACCATGATGGTTATAGAATAGTTCCACGTGTATTAGACGGTCTATTCTATCCGGGTTCAGAGTAGTTTCGCGTGTATTAGACGGTCTATCCTATCCGGGCTACGAAATGGTTCCGCGTGTATTAGACGGTCCATTTCATGTGTGAAATTGTGCTGGTCTGTTGAGCGACTGCACTGGTGCTGATCTGTTGAGCGATTGCACCCTGGTCTTGAGGGCCGTTAAAGTCAAATATATTTAAAATGTGTTGGTCTGTTGAGCGACTGCACCTCGGTAATTCCAAGAAGTTGAATACATGAGCATATACATATTGCATCAGGGTGATTGACCGATGGGTCACGATTTTGTTATATGATGATGATTGGAAAGTGATGTGTGTAAGTGCGTTATAAAATCTGAATTTTTGTGATTGCTAAGGTGTTAGTTGTACTTACAACATGTTTTCCATATTAATTGGTTGCTGTTTTGAAAAGGCATACATGTTATGAAATTTCCAAAATAAGCATTTTATTTATCATCATTATTATATGATATGCCATGGATGTAATTATTCTGTGATAAATGTTATGTGTTATGTGTTAATTTCGGTTGGTGACCCTTTACTATTATTGTGGAAATTGGGCTTTGCCCTCAGATGAACCCCAAAACCCGTCCCACCGACGGTTACACTTATGACGGAGACATCGTTAGTTTTCCTTTATATTCATATACGAAGTCTTTGTGGACATCGCAGAGGGACGGACAGCTGGCTGAAGACGATACTTGAAGAGGATGCGGCGGAGACCGTGCTACTATAGCTTAGTGCATGATTAGTTAGGGTTGATGTATAGGATTTTGAGCTGGAAAATGTATCTTGTTTTAATTTGGAAATTATTGTACCAGTTTTCTACTAACACATTCCGCACTCTGATATTTTCTTTTGGGATTATGACACTGATCTTTTGAAATGTATTAATGTTTATTTTTAATTTCCAAAGATAAGTACTTGGTGATATTTATGATGAAATTATTTAATTACGTTCATCAATAAAAATTACGACGTACCATTTTATGAGATGAATTAGTGAAAACTTTATTTTAATTCTTTTGAATTAAATCTGGAAAATTCTTTTACTTATTTATTTAAAAAAAATACACTCGCGTTGTGTTTTAAACTCGGGGTGTTACAATGTTTCATCCAGAGTAACTGTGAACTTCATCCTGCTGCTGATATATACTCACCTTCAGCTGTTGACATGGCAATGGTGCTTTGTCTTTTGCTTGACCAAGAGATCAAATTATGTCTTTTGCTTGACCAAGACATAGCAATGGTGCTTTGTCTCCAGCATAGTCGGAATCACAAAAACCTTTGAGTTTGTAGGTGGGGGTTTTCTTGTATAACAAAGTAAGGTTGGTGGTTCCTTTAAGGTATCTCAAAATTCGTTTAACAGCAGTTAAATGGGATTCCTTAGGGTCAGCTTGAAAACGGGCACAAACACAAACACTAAACAAGATGTCAGGTCTAGAAGCAGTTAAATAAAGAAGGGATCCAATCATACCTCTGTATGTTTTCTGGTCTACCTTTTGGCTGGTTTCATCTTTCCCAAGTGAGCAGGTTGGGTGCATGGGGGTGGCCATAGGCTTACATTCACTCATTTTGAACTTTTTAAGAAGCTCTTTAGTATATTTAGATTGGTGAATGAGTATACCTGATTTACCTTGGTGAATCTGAATTCCCGGGAAGAACTTGAGTTCTCCCATCATGCTCATTTGAAACTCTTTCTGCATTAGGTCAGAAAACTCTTTGCACAAAGTGCCATTAGTCGATCCAAATATGATATCATCAACATAAACTTGGATAATCAGAATATCAATTTTAATGGATTTCCTAAATAATGTATTATCAATCTGGCCTCTATTAAATTCATTCTTAAGCAGACAGTTACTAAGTCTGTCATACCATGCCCTTGGTGCTTGTTTTAAACCATATAAAGATTTTTTGAGTTTAAAAACATGGTCTGGAAAATAAGAGTTTTCAAATCTAGGAGGCTGTTTCACATAGACTTCCTCACTTATGTTACCATTTAAGAATGCACTTTTAACATCCATTTGATACAGCATTATATCATGATTAGCAGCAAATGATAAGAGAATTCTAATTGCTTCTAACCTGGCCACTGGAACAAAAGTCTCAGTGTAGTCTATACCTTCCTATTGACTGTATCCTTGAGCTACAAGTCTGGCTTTGTTCCTTACCACTTCACATTGAGTTTATTCCTGAAAACCCACTTGGTTCCAATAATGTTTTTGTTTGGTCTGGGTACCAGATCCCAAACATCATTCCTTCATTCAGCTCTTCTTGCATTGCAAGTATCCAACCTTCCACTACCAAAACTTCATCAACATTGGTTGGTTTGCATCAGCTTCTGGTTCTGGAAGATCTGTAACAGCTTCTGATTCTGATAAATCAGCTTCTGGTTATGGTGAATCTGTAACAGCTTCAGATTCTGGTAAATATCCAGATTTCTCTTCTGGTTTATCTTGGCTGTTTCTGACTTGATCAGATTTATCTTTTGAAGATTTGTCATGTGTTGCTAACTTGCCTGTATCCTCTACCTTTCCAGGTACTTATGTTTCTTCTGCTTCTGCTCCCTTTGGTTCTGGTGAACCTGCATTATTTTTATCTTGCTTTCATTTGTCAAGATCAAGCAGTTTGTCATATTACATAAAGTAAATCAAATAATTTAAAATTTAACTCAATACAGCCAAAGCATTTATTCTGCTTCTGGTGATTTCTGCTTGTTTTTGAAACCACTAGAATGCTGTTTCTGCTTAGGTGTTCAATTCGTGTGAATCACCTGGTTCCTCTAACAGTTTGAAAACCTGCAGAATACTTATCTAGCTTTGATTTGTTAAGATCAAGCTTCTTGTTATCACAGTAAACATAAATATTAAGTAATAATAGTATTTACAGCAAGATGTAGCCTCAGTTTTACTCTGAAAATCCTCTTGCTTCTGATTTCAGATTCCTAATCTATATGTTCTGAGATTACATGGTTTGGATGAGGGAATTTGAATTCCCTTCCAGGTTTGTATTCTTGATGAATCTCACTGGAGTGTTTGAAGAACTCTCCTGATTCTGATTCCTTAATTTCTGCTTTGGCTCATACACCATGTTCCTCTGGTGATTCTGGAACTGATGGTGATTCTGGTAATCATATTTATTCTAATAATTAAAGTAGTTCTGATGATCATACCTCAACCTTTGATACTGATACTTGTTCAGGTTCTGGTTTTGGTATTGATTTTGATTCTGGTTCCAGTGTTGATTCTGGTTCCAGTTTATGTGCCTCAAGTTCTGGTTCTGGTTCCAGCGTTGGTTCGGGTTCCAGTTCCTGTACCTCTGATACTGGTTCCTGTTCTGGTTCTGGTTCCAATTCTGGTTCTGGTTCCAGTTTCTGTGCTTCTGGTACTAGTTCTAGTTCTGGTTCCCGTTCCTGTTCCTCTGATGCTGGTTCCAGTTCTGATTCTGGTTCCAGTTCTTGTTCTGATTCGTGTGATATCTATGGTATTTCCTGTTCCTCCTATACTTCTGGTTCTGGTTCTGATAGTTATTGTGTTGACCAGTTCTTCTTCTACCAGAGTCAGTTGGCTTCTGTTTGGTAGATATTGGAACATAAACCTTCTTCTGCTTGTGCGTTGCCAACATCCATTGTCCAGGCACCATTGTTGGTGTCTACTTCTGGTTGCTCAGAATATCTGCAACATAGACAATTTGGTCTTTTGGTACCCAAAACTGATTGGGTCTAGGTTAGTTAGTTGTAACAGCTCTCTGATCTTGTTCACATTTTACCATTGGACAAGATAATTCAGAGTGACCTTTCTTAGCACAAACAATACATAAAACATCAGAATGAAAAGCTTTATTTTCAGTAATTGTTTTTGTAAAACCAAGACCTCTTTTTTCAGAGTTACTGTTTCCATAATTCATAGATGCATATTTACTTCTTTCCATTCCATTTGAAATAAAGTTTTGAAAAAATTGCTCATGCATATCAGATTTACAAACAGTTTCAGAAGTGGAACAATTATTACTTTTGAGAGTTTGGTTTTCAGATTTGAGTCTTGCAACATCAATTATAAAATCTTTGTTTTCAGTTGCATACTCAGAATTTCGATTCTTTAAAACTTGGACTTCTTTGGTTAGATTTTTCTTATCTTCCCTAAGAGTTTTCAGTTTTAAAGACCTTTAATTGTTTGCATTTAATAAGTCTTTTAAAGTCTCAATCAATTCAGATTTAGAGAGATCAGAAAATACCTCATTGTCTTCATCTTCTATTTTTGTTCCAGAGCCTGAGCCGTATTCAGAACTTGAGTAGGTATGAGCCATCAGAGATAGAATTGCTTCCTCTGATGTGCTTCCAGACTTGCTTGAATGACTACTTCGTTCATTCTTCCTTCTGCCTGCTTTCCTTCCTGAAATCATGCCTTTATGAGGACCAGAAGCAGACCTGATGTGTGCCTTCATTGTTGTTTCTGCCTCTTCTTCATCAGACGATTCTTCTTCTGATTCTGATTCATCCCAGGCAGCCATCAGACCTTTCTTTCTGTATCTGGAACTCTTCTTGTGTTGTTTGCCTTTTTCTAGATTTGGACATTCTGACTTGATATGTCCAGGTTCATTGCATCCATAACAAACAATATTCTTCTTGTCAGATTCTTCCTTATCTTTGCTGTTATGTTTCTTCTTGGAACCTCTCCTTTTTCTGTTTTCCCAGATCGTAACCATCTTTTTGCTTAAGTAAGCCATATCATCACTATTACTATCACTATCCTTTGATTCTGATGCTGCCCTTGCAGCTTTCTTCTGTTTCGACTTCAGAGCCAGATTCTTCTTCTTCTTTGGTTCATCTTCTTCCAATTTTATTTCATGAGACCTGAGTGAGCTGATCAGGTCTTCAAGCTTTAAGTTATTCAGATCTTTGGCTTCCTATATTGCAGTAACCTTTGGTCTTTCATTACATGATCTGTAGTGGTATAGCTTTTGTTTAGTACTTTTAAACCTGATACCAAAGTCTGGAATCTGCTGAATATTGCTTCAATGTCTTCATCCTCTTCCATCTTGAATAGCTCATACTTCCTGACCAATATGTTTGCCCTTGCTTCTTGAACCTGCTTGGTTCCTTCATAGGTCAAAACCAGACAGTCGAATATGCTCTTTTCTGTTTCTTTATCTGTGCATCTATCGAACTCCTTGAATGTGATTGCACTAATCATGATGTTTCTGGAATTGTGATGAAGTTTGTGTAATCTGCTCTAATCTGGTTTCATATCATCCATGTCTAGTTTCTTAGTTGGATCTTCTGGATCAGTAGGTGCAGTGTATCCTTTAACAATCATCTTCCATAGTTCAAGATCTTGAGATATGACAAAGCTTCTCATTCTGTCCTTCCAATACTCAAACCTTTCTCCATCAAGTAGTGGTGGTCTGTTGATGTTGCCTCCCAATTCTTCTGACATATTGAACCCCTTGGACCTTTCCTCAAACACTGTTAAGTGCTCAGCCTTGAAACCGAGCTCTGATGCCAATTGAAGGTGCAAACACAAGAAGGGGGTTGAATTGTGTTTGACTTAACTTGAATACTTTTCCTGTTTTTATACTTTTAAAACAAAACTTGATGTATAATTAAAAACAGAGTTAGCAGAGGATAAAATTAAAAATAAAACTCACAGTTTTTATACTGGTTCATCGTTAACGAGGCCACGTCCAGTCCCTTCACCTTGAAGGATTTCACTAATTCAAACCTTGAATTACAACCTTGCTACTGACCCTCCAAGTCAGTCTTCTCAAACAGTCTAACAATCCTAGACTTCTTTGAGGAATGCAGCTCTTGTCTTCAGCCAATCTGACAATGCCAGATTGTAGAAGAAATCACAACACTATAAATCTAATTGCCAAGTTACCTGCTACCCCTTCTGACTCCCTTAGATTGTAGACTCTACTTCAACAACTTAGATTTAACACACAACACTATGAATCTAATTGCCAAGTAACCTGCTACCCCTACTGACTCCCTCAGTTTGTAAACTCTACTTCAACAACTTAGATTTGACACAGTGGAAGGAAAATAACACGATTACTTGCTTCTTGAAAGTTGGAACTCACAATTGACTTCTATGAAAATTTGAGAGTGTTTGCTTTGGAAGTGTATGACTCTTTTGTGATTTTCGATGCTTGAGTATTCTGCCTTGAGCCTCCTTTTATAGATGCAGATTAGGGCCTCTTCCAATGCTTAAATTCAAGCTGAATCTTGCTGGATTCTCTTGCAAAAATAACTTGACCAATTGGGATTTATTTAAATAAAAACCATATCTTCAGATTTCTTTCAAAAATAACTGGCCAATCAAATCTTTTAGTTCCTTCTCGACACAGCTCCTGAATTTCACAACACCTCACTTTATTTTTGTAACAAATCTTTTTAATCCTTTGATCAAAATAAATTAAATTCTCCACCGTATAATTTTCCTAATTAAATCTGGACCATTGGATCTTCATGCGCTAGTCCACATCTGGACCAACCTAATTGATATGTTGTGATCCTCTGATTTCGGCCTTCCCTGGACCACACTTCCTGACCCTCTGATCTTCTGATTTCTGCCATCTTGGATGCGCACCTGATATGCTATAATCCTCTGAATTCGGCCTTTGCTGGACTATACATTATGTCCCTATGATTTCGGCCAACACTGGGCCATGGTCTGATTTTCTGATCTGGACCATCACTGGACCAAATAATTAATTCAGAACCACTGATCTGGAAATCTTCCCTCTGATCTGGACTAATTCTGAACTTTGGTCTGGATTAAATTGAAATTAAATCTGGACAATAAATATTTCAGTCTGGACATTTTACCTTTGATTTTGGACCAGGTCTGGATTGATTCTGCAATTCATTTCTTCTGGTCTTGACTTAGTTTCATGCCATGAATCATGCTCTCTTATTGTCTGGGTCAAATCTGGATTGATTCTCTTGTTCTGGACTTATAAACTTAGCTTCTGGTTGAGTCTAGAACAAGTCTGGGCAGTTTAATATTTCACTACCAGGCCATCTTCTGGTCAGAATAACTTCTGGAATAAATTTGATATTTGATTCCTTTTGGTCTGGATCAACTCTCCCTCTGGCAGGCTTTCCACTGGTATGATCCATGTTTCCTTTTGATTTTTCTTCCTTCTGATATGGGCCAGCAAAGATATCTTCTGGTGATGTTTGTGACATCCTGGAGTATCTTCTGGTAATTCCAGAATTCATTTTCCTTTGATCTTCTCCTTCTGATTTCTTCATATTCTGATTTTATTTAATTTAATAATTCAAGGTACAAAATAAGATTACATTGAGTGCTTTTGTAACCATCAAAATCCTAAGTACTTAGAACCAACTTGGTTCCAACATGTTGATGTTGCCTTCAAGTTCATCTATGGATTCTGCCATGTTGAACCCCTTGGACCTTTCCTCAAACACTATTAAGTGCTCAGCCTTGAGACTGAGCTTTGATGCCAATTGAAGGTGCAAACACGAGAAGGAGGGGTTGAATTGTGTTTGACTAGAATACTTTTTCTGTTTTTGCAATTTTAAAACAAAACTTGATGTATGAATAAAACAGAGTTAGCAGCGGATATAAAGTAAAAATAAAAACACAGAATTTTATACCGGTTCACCATTAACGATGCTACGTCCAGTCCCTTCACCTTGAAGGATTTCACTAATTCAAAACCTTGAATTACAACAGTACCACTGACCCTCCAAGTCAGTCTTCTCAAACAGTCTAACAATCCTAGACTTTTGAGGAATACAGCACCTTGACTTCTTAAGTCAAGTCTTCTCCTACCAATCTAACAACCCCAGATTGTAGAAGGAATTACAACGCCTTGAATCTAATGGCCAAGTAATCTTCAACCCCTTCTGACTCCCTCACACTCTAGACTCTACTTCAACAACTTAGATCTAACACAAGGGAAAGAAAATAACACGAGTGCTTGCTTCTGGAAAGCTGGAACTCACAATTAACCTCACTGAAAACTTGAGTGTTTGCTTTTGGAAGTGTATGACTCTTTTGAGATTTTCGATACTAAGTCTTCTTCCTTGAGCCTCCTTTTATAGATGTAGATTAGGGTCTCTTCCAAGCTGAATTTCGAGCTGTATCTTGATGGATTCTCTTGCCAAAATACTCTGACCAATTGGGTTTCATATAAATAAAAACATATCTTTTTATCTCCAGATTTTTTTTCATAAATAACTTGGGCCAATCCTGTCTTTAATTAATTCTGGAACAAATCTTTCTTCCCGCCAATAGCTTCTGAACTCCCATACGACTTCACTTTATTTTTGTAACAAATCCTTTTAATACTTTGATCAAATTTAATTAAATCTCCACCATTAATCCTCATGATTAAATCTGGACCGTTTGATCTTTTACGCTAGTCCACATCTGGACCATACTAAGTGATCTGCTGTGATCCTCTGATTTCGGCCAACCCTGGACCACACTTTCTGATCTTCTGATCTCGGCCAATCTGGACTAGCAAACTGATCTGCTGTGATCCTATGATCTCGGCCAATGTTGGACCATACATTCTGACCTTCTGATGTCGGCCAAAACTGGGCCAAGGTCTGATCTTCTGATCTCAGCCAACATTGGGCCATATTCTTAAATTTGGACCATTTATCTGAACCTTTTCCCTCTGATCTGGACCAATTCTGAACTGGGTCTGGATTGAACTAAAATTAAATCTGGACAAATGATATTTCAGTCTGGACATTTTACCTTCTGATTTGGATCAGGTCTGGATCAAATCTGGACATCATTTCTTATGATCTGGACTTAGTTTCATACCCTAAACCATGCTATCTTTTGGTCTGGGTCAAATCTGGATTAAATCTCTTGTTCTGGACGCATTAATTTATCCTCTAATTAAGTCTGGATCAAGTCTATGTTGTTTTATCATTTCACTGCCAGGCCATCTTCTGGTCATAATAACTTATGGTCTAAGTCTGACTAATGATTCCTTCTGGTCTGGATCAAGTCTCCCTCTGGCAGGCTTCCTTCTGGTCTGGTCCAGGTCTCCTTCTGACTTTGCCTCCTTCTGATTTGGGCCAGTAAATATATCTTCAGGTAATTTCAGGATGCATCCTCTCGTATCTTCTAGATGCATTATCTGGTGTCTTCATCTTCTGCCTCTGGAAACTTCATCTTCTGGTGGCATTTAATGTAATAATTCAAGGTACAAAATAAGATTACATGGAGTGCTTTTGTAAACATCAAAATCCTAAGTAGTTAGTGTTGGAACCAAGTTGGTTCTAAGTACTTAGGATTTTGATGTTTCCAAAAGCACTCCATGTAATCTTATTTTGAACCTTGAATTATTAAATGAAATGCCACCAGAAGTTGAAGTAATCAGAAGCAGAAGATCAAAGGGTTCCAGAGATTGAATCCTGAAGGTAGTAGAAGATACTCCAGGATGTCAAAACATCACCAGAAGATATCTTTGCTGGCCCAGATCAGAAGGAAGCAAAGTCAGAAAGAGACCTGGACCATACCAGAAGGAAGCCTGCCAGAGGGAGACTTGATCCAGACCAGAAGGAATCATTTGTCAGACTTATTCCAGAAGTTATTCTGACCAGAAGATGGCCTGGCAGTGAAATAATAAACAGTCTAGACTTGATCCGGACTTAATCAGAGGATAAGTTAATGGGTCCAGAACAAGAGAATCAATCCATATTTGACCCAGACCAGAAGATAACATGATTCAGGGTATGAAACTAAGTCCAGACCAGAAGAAATGATCTCCAGATTTGATCTAGAACTGATCCAAAACAGAAGGTAAAATGTCCAAACTGAAATATTATTTGTCCATATTTAATTTCAGTTTAATCCAGACCAAGTCCAGAATTGGTCCAGATCAGAGGGAAGATATTCAGATCAATGGTTCAGATTTAAGTATTTGGCCCAATGGTTGCCGAGATCAGAAGATCAGACCATGGCCCAGTGTTGGCCGAAATCAGAAGGTCAAAATGTGTGGTCCAGCAATGACCCAGATCAGAGGATCAGAAGATCAAGATGGCCGAGATCAGAAGATTAGAAAGTGTGGTCCAGGGTTGGCCGAAATAAGAGGATCACAGCAGATCACTTAGTATGGTCCAGATGTGGACTAGCGCAGAAAATCAAATGGTCCAGATTTAATCATGAGGATTAACGATGGAGATTTTAATTTATTTTGATCAAAGTATTAAAAGGATTTGTTACAAAAATAAAGTGAAGTCCTATGGGAGTTCAGGAGCTGTTGGCGGGAAGAAACTAAAGACATGATTGGCCAGTTATTTTTGAAAGAAAATCTGAAGCTTAAAAAAGATATGTTTTTTATTTAAGTGAAGCTTAAAGACATGATACAGCTCGAAATCAAGTTTGGAAGAGGCCCTAATTCGCTTCTATAAAAGGAGGCTCAAGGCAGAATACTTAGTATCGAAAATCACAAAAGGGTCATACACTTCCGAAGCAAACACTCAAGTTTTCAGTGAGGTTAATTGTGAGTTCCAGCTTTCCAGAAGGAAGAACTCGTGTTATTTTCTTTCCCTTGTTTTAGATCTAAGTTGTTGAAGTAGAGTCTACAATCTGAGGGAGTCAGAAGGGGTAGCAGATTACTTGGCAATTAGATTCAAGGCGTTGTAATTCCTTCTACAATTTGGGGTTGTCAGATTGGTAGGAGAAGACTTGACTTAGGAAGTCAAGGTGTTGTATTCCTCAAGAGTCTAGGATTGTTAGAATGTTTGAGAAGACTGACTTGGAGGGTCAGTGGAACTGTTGTAATTCAAGGTTTGAATTAGTGAAATCCTTCAAGGTGAAGGGACTGGACGTAGCCTCGTTAACGGTGAACCAGTATAAAATTTTGTGTTTTATTTTTACTTTATATCTGCTGCTAACTCTGTTTTATTCATACATCAAGTTTTGTTTTAAAACTGCAAAAACAGAAAAAGTATTCAAGTTAGTCAAACACAATTCAACCCCCCTTCTCGTGTTTGCACCTTCAATTAGAACCAACTTGGTTCCAACAAGATTTATTATTATTATCAGATTTCCAAAAGCAACTACTCAAGTTCCAATCTCTTGTATCCAACCCGATAGTTGTTTATTTCCTTCTTCAATCTAGGTTGTTAGGTTGTTAGGAGAAGATTTGGCTTGTAGGGTCAAGGTGGTGTTGTTCCTTAAAAGTCTGGGGCTGTTTGGGAAGACTGGCTTGGAGGGTCATGTGCTTTGTAATTCAAGGTATTTGAATTAGTGGATTAAAGCCTTCTGAATGAGGGGACTAGATGTAGCCAAGTTAGTGGTGAACCAGGATAAATCTGTGTCAAATTAATTATGCTTTCTTTGCTTGCTGCCTCTGAATCCGATTGCTTCTACTCCAAGTAAGTAACCAAAAACCAAACTAGTTTTTAATATATTTATAAATTATCAAAAATTTATCAACTTTGGCAAACACAATTCAACCCCCCTTCTCGTATTTGCATTTCACAAAGAAGTGAAACAGTCTCCAAATCAATGACCATATCAATCTCCAGATTGATGAGTTGTGAGCAAGGACAGCAAGGATGAAAGGACATTATAGCTGCACATTTTGCATAAAGCTCGACATGCTTATGTGACAAAGGACTGACACTTCACATCCATTTAATCATTCATCCACATTTTCCATGCAACACAGAACCAAGAACATTCAGGTTTTATAAAAGAACATTCAGGTTATTATCTTTTAATGACAGAATTAAAAAAGGTCATTTTCCACAGTTTAAATCATAAGTTAAAGAGTATCAAGACTACTCAAATCAATGATCAAGCCCAGAACTTGAGTTGAACGCCCAAAGAAAAAAAACAACCTTTAGATTGATCTCCAAATTGATGAGTTGTGAGCAAGGACATAACATAAGTACACTACATAGTTTTGATTTTGAATACCTCCAACGGTCATACGGCAAACCACCCAACATTATGTTTCTTTTTCTCCATTTTCCAGCAAGGCCAGAACATTCTAGATAGAATTAGACTACACTTAAAGAGATTACTTCAGAAGATTGTTTCCATCTTGAGATGTGTGTCCAACAACTATATGTAGTTTAACCTAAATATTCAAAGTCTCTTATCATGCATAAATTGAAGATCAGTTGGAAGATTAAGGCAAGATTTCAATTTTCAAATCTACCAACACTTGTTCAAGTAAGAACAAGTTAAAAACGCTTCAAGCAAACTCCAACTCTCTTCATTATGTATATGGATCATAATTTACTAAGTTTGTCTTTATTTATCTCAAACAAGTGTTGAGAAGTTTTAAGATCCCAAACACTTTTAACATACACATCAATTGTAACTCAAGTTTATCTTTTATGTTAGATTGAGTGTGTTTATAAAAAATTTTCTAGATTGAAAGGTGGCAGTTAAAATCCATTCTAGGTTAAAAGGTGAAGATTGTAATTGATCAAGGTGTGATTAAGAGAAAATGTGTGAAGGAGAACATTATGGTTCTGAAGCATATAGTGAAAATCTCACAGTTGTGAGGATTAGACTAGCTCTAGTTAGGTGAACTAGTATACTTTTTGTATGTGATCTTTCTATCCCTTATCTTTAATTATCTGCACAAACAAATCACACATCACTATAAACTAATATGTTTCATTTACTTCTAACATATCCAAAACACTTTGGACATTCTATTTCAACCAAGATTGATCTTGAGTTAATTTAAATTAAGCACAAGAATGAAAATTTTAAAAAGGTCATAACCCATTTTCATGTGATTTACATTGCTACTTCAAATCTACTATCCCAAAACGTCCTACCCTTAACTAAGCCCCATTACAACCTGAAAGTCCTCCAAAAGTGTATGTGTTTGTTGCAATGTGATTGCTAACTAGAATTTTTCAAGCCTATGGTAGCGTGATACATGTTCTAGGATTTTAGTGATAAATTCATAACCCATGCTAAACACTTGAGATGAACTTCGGTATGATTGTGTGGGGGAGTTGAACTTGATGAATGAATGCTAAATGGGTTGTTCTAAGTTTACACATGGTGTTCTTTTTTTTGTGAGATGTAAGCAACCTTTCCGCATGATCAATGTTTTGTAGTAGCTGGAACTTTGAGGGTTAAGTTTGTTTTGATACGAGGAAGTGAGTTTAAGCGTGTTTTTAACTGTACCTAATTTGAAATTAATTCATGCTTGGGGACAAGCAATAGACTAAGTTTGGGGTTGTAATAACTCTTCATCATATGCATATTTTCATTATTTTTAGTCTTATTTATCTTTAATCATAAGTTAATTTAAAGATTTCTCTGATATAGTTTGTTAATTTCGGTTCTTGGATATAATGAAATGTTTATGTTCTTGTTTATTTGATTAAGTGGAGATTTTCGTAATTTTGCATTGTTTCTTTGTTTTAGTGCACTGCTGGATTTTTGGTGAAAAATCAACATCACCTATGTGTAGTATTTCAGCCTTTTAGGAGATGTGGATGTCCAATTGGAGTATAACCAAGTGCAAATGAAAGTTAAGATCCATAGCTACAATTTTCATGAAGACACTGAAACCAAATTCAGATTCAAAAATGAGAAAAATGCAGTAAAGGTCAGTCAAAAGATGTTGTTTGCTGGAGTGCCAATCATTGCGCATTAGGTGCACTTCTACAGAATTTTGACTTTCAGCTTTTGTCTAGGACCGCTGGAGCGCCCCTGGCACACGTTGCAAAATGCATAAAAATGCATTTTTCTCACTTTCTATGTATCTTTTTGGCTATTTGGAAGTTTGGAAACTTGAGCCCTAGTAGAGAAACTCAGAGGAGGCTGGTTCTAACACCATTGAATGAGTTGTATCAAGAATGATTCATGAATCTTTCTTTTAATTCTACTTTAATCTCTATCTTTTGTATCTTTGTCACGAGTAACTAAACCCTATTTGTTAGGGATGAATGAAACAAGATGAAACACTTATTTTTCTGATTTGATTTCTAGTTATATGAATGACTTTATTGAATTATTTTTCTCATCTTTGTGCTTAATGTTTTTTATTGCTTGATCAATTTTAAACTGTTTTACAATTCATATTTTGAAACGGAAGTGGACTTTACGAATGCTTGAGATGAGAAATTCATAATATTATAGTCTAGGGATAGATGCAAGTCAAGGAACCAATTGAACTATTTGCAAAAGCAATAGTTTAATGAGAGAATACTTGTACTGTAAAGTTTAATTCTTATCTTAAATCCACTCAAGAATTAGGGGTTACTTTGGAAGGTAACTTTGTTACAATTATGATCAAGCTCCAAAAATAACATGCAAAGTTAAAGTTGTGCACGAATATCTAGTAAAACACTATTCGAGACCTCAAAGTGACATGTAAAGTAGTGATCATCATTTTAAGAAGCAAAATTTAGAAGTTTTTACCTCCAAACAATAATAAATGAAATGAGAGTAATATTTTCTTGAAAAGAAAATGGGTTATATGGTTTGTGGGGTTGAGGTGAAGAAATTTTTTGTAGAGAGCTTTTGGATTGGAGGTCTTGATATATGCAAGCAAGAAGGTGATGGAACTAACACACTTATTTTTCTCTCTTCTCTTTTTTCTTGATTAGAGTGAAAATGATGAGTGGAAGAATAAAAGGAAATGAAATTATGGGAAGAAGGTGAAGGTGGAAACACGAGAAGAGGTTGAATTGTGTTTTTCTAAGTTGGATTCTTTTAAATTGTTTATTCAAGAACTGGATCGAGTTTGGTGATTTTAACTAAAAAAGAGGCAGTAGCAATCAGGCTTAAGTAATCAGATGCAACAGTAAAGTAAAGAGTTTGGAAGTAAAGTGACACAAGCAAATTTATCCCGGTTCACCACCAACTTGGTAGCTACATCCAATCCCTTCACTTAGAAGGATTCAAACACTAATTCAAATCCTCGAATTACACACCACCTGACCCTACAAGTCAATCTTCTTAAAACAACCTAACACCTACAGACTTTTTGAGGCAAACAAACAACTTGAACCTACAAGTCAAGTCTTCTTCACACAACCTGAAAACCACAAATTGTTGAAGGCAAGTACACCTTGACACTACAAGTCAAGTCTTCCCAACATAACCTAAAAACTACATATTACTTGAGGAACACTAAAGCCATTATCGGGCAAGGTTACACAAATTTGGAACAGATTTTGTTTTGATTCTACAGAGAAGATTGTTACAATTAATTTCTCACACTAAACCACTTAGAAAATATTTCTTTGAGCAAGTGCTTTTCTAGAACTTAAACCTTTGAACTTTGAATACATAGGAAATTTGAGCTCACAAATTATTTTTTTTGAATTTTATAGATTTCTAAGTTTAAGAGTTCATGTTTTGTTCTTCAGCCTTGAATATATATTTATAGAATAGATTAGGGTTTCACTTTTTTCTTGTAAAATATGGATCATATCTTTCTTGTGAACAAATTCTGAATGTATCTTCTTGTGAATAAATTATAAGTATATATTACTGTGAATAATTTTGAGTGTATCTTTTTGTGAATAATTTTGAGTGTATCTTCTTGTGAACAAACTCTAAGCATATCTTTTTGCGAGCAAATTATGAGCATATCTTCTTGTGAACAAATTATGAGCATATCTTTTTTGTGAACAATATTTTGACCATATCTTCTTGTGAACAATATTTTAACCATATCTTCTAGTGAACAATATTTTGACCATATCTTCTTATGAACAATATTGTGACCATATCTTCATATGAACAATATTTTGACCATATCTTCATGTGAACAATATTTTGGCCATATCTTCTTTTCACCTTGGTCAAAGATTTCCTTCAATTATAATTTTGAATTGTATCTAATTTCATATTGTGTTAAAAAACTTATCCACGCGAATCTTCCTTCATAATCTTGGTTGATTGGAGTGGGAATGAATTTGAGCTGGTTCTTGAATATTCAAATATTTTGATTCGACTAAGTCTTTTCTTCAAAATAAATTCTTTCAATCAGAGTGATTGACTTTCCATTAGAGCCATTTAGTAACATGAGACACCAAACGTCTTGTTTCTCTAAGCTAAACAAGTTTATCTTATATAGGTTATTTCACTGCTGACTTGTAAAGACTAAACATCCATCTTTTTGACAAATTGCTTTGCATGATTTTTGATTAAATATAATATCATAGTTATTATCACTTAATTGACTAATACTTAATAAATTATGTTTAAGATCTTTAACAAACTAAACATCTTTAATGGAAAAAGAGGTTCCATTACCAACTATGTCATGTCTAATTATTTGACCTTTCTACTTTCCTCCAAAAATTATTGTGCCTCATTTGATCAAAGTTAGGTCTTGGAACATAGACTTTTCTCCCGTCATATGTCACAAGCATCCACTGCCTAGATACCATGACTGGTGTTTCAACTTGGCTGTTGAGAACATCTACAACTTAGATAACTTCGTTCTCGGAAACCTAAATTTGGGTAGGTTCTGGTTTGTTAGTCTTGAAAGGTTTCTTGTCTTTCCTTGTGTTTAACATGGGACAAGATATTTTGGAGTGGCCTTTCTTAGAGCAAATAGTTCATAAACACCAGGTTTGATAAGTTTAGAATTAGTTATTGTTTCTTGGTATCCTATACTGTTCGAACCAAGTTAGTTTTATACTTAGAATTTTGATGTTAACAAAAGTATTTTATGAGAACAATATATTTGACTTCACAAAGTATGAAAGAAGATTCGTGTTTTTGAAGACAATCTAAAATAATATTTGATTCAAATTTATAATTGAAGAAAATCATTGACCAAGTTGAAAAGAAGATATGGTCAAGATTTAAAGAAGATATGATCAACATTTTATCAACAATAAGATATGAAGTATTTATAAGAAGATTTGATCAAGATTTATCTACAAGAAGATATGAATTATTTACACGAAGATTTAATCAAGATTTATCACAAGAAGATACGAATTGTTTACAAAAATATTTGATCAAGATTTCTCTATAAGAAGATATGAATTATTTACAAGATATGGTCAACAGTAGTTTACAAGAAGAAACATTCACAAGAAGATACATTTATTATTTCCAAAGATAAGATTTAGATTTTGACAAATAACAAAATACTGAATTGGACTTAGTCATGTTCCTACTTGTGAAAGTTCAAGAACCGGACCAACACTATGTTCTCTCCCAGATCAAGGCAAGCAATGGGAAGGAAGTTTCATCTGAAGAATTTGCGAAAACAATCTTAATAAAATACGAATAGTGTCAATTTGAAGAATTTACCAACTCAATCTTAACAAAAAACGAACACTATCAATCTGAAGAATTTACAAACTCAATCTAAACAATATACGAACAGAATCAATCTGAAGAATTTAAAAACTCAATCTGAACAAAATATGAACATAATCAATCTAGAAGAACTGCTCAGATTGGATCTAGAAATAAAGAATTGCCTAAAGAACATATTATCAAAAAGAATCTTCTTCATAATTATTTTTGAATAAGATCATTGTTGACCAAGCTAGGAATGAAGATACAATTCAAAATTAAACAAGAACTACATTGAAGCTCTAATTTTATATATAAATAGATACTCAAGGCTGAAGAAGAAGATCATCAAAAACTCAAAAAAGAGTAGAAAAACTCAAGCTCAAAATTCCAAATTCATCTTGGAGTTCAAAGAGAGAAACACTTGCTCGAATGAGAAATATTTTCTAATTATAATCAGCTTGTTAGAAGCAACTACTCAAGTTACAAACCTTTGTATGCAAACCGATAGTGGTGTTCGTGTTCCTTCAACAATCTGGGGTTATCATATTATGTGGCGAATACTTGGCTAGAAGAGTCAAGGTGTGTGTGTTTCTCAAAAAAATTGGGGTTGTCAGACTGTTTGAGAAGACTGGCTTGGAGATCAGGTGCTTTGTAATAAAAGATGTTGAATTAGTGGATTAAATCTTTCTGAGTGAAGGGACTGGATGTAGCCAAGTTAGTGGTGAACTAGGATAAACTACTAGTGTCACTTTATTCACGCACTCCTTAGTTTTGTTAATGTTTCTTCTCCTAGTAAATCATCAAGTATGAACCAGTTTAATCAAATAATAAAAAATTTATCAACTTAGCCAAACACAATTGAAGTCCCCTTCTCGTGTTTGCACCTTTAAAATCCTAAGAATTTTCTTCACATGATCAGCAGTAGTATAACTCTATTCAAGAACCTTTAATCCTGAGACCAGATTCTAGAAAATAGTGTTTCAATGTCATCATTTTCTCCCATCTGAAATAGTTCATATTGTCTAACTAGGGGGTTAGCCTTTACTTCTTGAACTTGCTTTATTCCTTCATAAGTCAGAACCATTGTTTCTTTGTTAGTGCATTTGCAAAACTCTTTAAAGGATATTGTATTTATCATGAAGGTTCTGGACTTGTGATGCATCTTGTACATCTTCTTATGTTCAGCATCCATCTATTTCCTTGGAATTAAAATGCCATCAGTATTTGTTGGAGCAATGTAGCCATCTTCTAGTAAGTCCCAAAGTGCAGGATCTTGTGAGGTAAAGAAGCTTTTGAGTTTGTCCTTCCATTACTCAAATATTTCTCCATCAAATAGAAGTGGTGAGCTGATGTTTCCACCAGAGGCCTCTTCACCAAATCCATACATGTTGAAGGCTTAGATCTTTCCTCAAACATTGTAAAGTGTTCAAGCTTGAGATCGAGTTCTTGATACCAATTAAATTTGCAAACACGAGAAAGGGGGTTGAATTGTGTTTTTCTAAATTGGATTCTTTTTAAGTATTTATTCAAAAATCGGTTCGGGTTTGGTGATTTTAACTAAATAGAGGCAGTAGCAATCAAGAATAAGTAATCAGAGGCAATATTAAAGTAAAGAGTGCGGAAGTAAAGTGACACAAGCAGATTTATCCTAGTTCACCACCAACATGGTAGCTACATCCAATCGCTTCACTTAGAAGGATTTAACCACTAATTTAAATCCTTGAATTACACAACATCTGATCGTACAACATAGTCTTCTTAAAACTATCTGACCCCTACAGACTTTTTGAGGCACACAAACACCTTGACCCTACAAGTCGAGTCTTCTCCACACAATCTGAAAATAATAGATTGTTGAAGGCAACTACACCTTGACCCTACAAGTTAAGTCTTCTCAACACAACCTGAAAACTGAAGGTGCAAATACGAGAAGGGGGTTGATTTATTGGGCAAGGTTGTTGGAACCAAGTTGGTTCTAAGACTTAGGATTTTGATGTTTACAAAAGCACTCAATGTAAACTTATTTTGTACCTTGAATTATTAAATTAAATACAACCAGAATATGAAGAAATCAGAAGCAGAAGATCAAAGGAAAATGAATTCTGGAATTTCCAGATGTTCCAGGATGACAAAACATCACCAGAAGATATCTTTGCAGGCCTATATCAGAAGGAGGAAAAATCAGAAGGAAACATGCATCATACCATTGGAAAGCCTGCCAGAAGGAGAGTTGATCAAGACAAACAGGAATCAAATATCAATTTTATTCTAGAAGGTATTCTGACCAGAAGATGGCCTGGCAGTGAAAAATTACACAGTCCAGACTTGTTCCAGACTTGACCAGAAGGTATGTTTATGAGTCAAGAACAAGATAATCAATCCAGATATGACCCAGACAATAAGAAAGCATGATTCACGGCATGAAACTAAGTCAAGACAAGAAGAAATGATTTCCAGAATGATCCAGACCTGATCTAAAATCAAAGGTAAAATGCCCAGACTGAAATATTTATTGTCCAGATTTATTTCAATTTAATCTAGACCAAAGTCCAGAATTAGTCCAGATCAGAGGGAAGATTTCCAGATCAGTGGTTCAGAAATAATTATTTGGTCCAGTAATGGTCCAGATCAGAAAATCAGACCATGGCCCAGTGTTGGCCGAAATCAGAGGGACAGGATGTGCAAGTCCAGAAATGGCCGAATCCAGAAGATTTCAGCATATCAGGTGCGCATCCAGGCTGGCCGAAATCAGAAGATCAGAGGGTTAGGAAGTGTGGTCCAGGGAAGTCCGAAATCAAAGGATCACAGCATAACAATCAGTATGGTCCAGATGTGGACTAGCGCATAAAGATCCAATGGTCCAGATTTAATCAGGAAATTTATACGGTGGAGAATTTAATTTTTTTTTATCAAAGGATTAAAAAGATTTATTACAAAAATAAAGTGAGGTGTTGTGGAATTCAGGAGCTGTGGTGAGAAGGAACTAACTGATTTGATTGGCCAATTATTTTGAAAGAAAATCTGAAGATATGTTTTTTATTTAAATGAAGCCCAATTGGTCAAGTTATTTTTGCAAGAGAATCCAGCAAGATTCAGCTCGAATTTAAGCAATGGAAGAGGCCCTAATCTGTATCTATAAAAGGAGGCTCAAGGCAGAATGCTCATAATCGAAAATCACAAAAGAGTCATACACTTCCAAAGCAAACACTCAAATTTTTAGAGAGGTCAATTGTGAGTTCCAGCTTTCAAGAAGCAAGTACTCATGTTATTTTCCTTCCATTGTGTCAAATCTAAGTTGTTGAAGTAGAGTCTACAATCTGAGGGAGTTAGAAGGGTAGAAGGTTACTTGGCTATTAGATTCATAGTGTTGAAATTTCTTCTACAATCTGGGATTGTCAGATTGGCTGAAGACAGGTGCTATATTCCTCAAGAGTCTAGGATTGTTAGACTGTTTGAGAAGACTGACTTGGAGGGTCAGTAGAACGGTTGTAATTCAAGGTTTGAATTAGTGAAATCCTTCAAGGTGAAGGGACTGGACGTAGCCTCGTTAACGGTGAACCAGTATAAAAATTCTGTGTTTTATATTTACTTTATATCCGCTGCTAACTCTGTTTTTATTCATACATCAAGTTTTGTTTTAAAAGTGTAAAAACAGGAAAAGTATTCAAGTTAGTCAAACACAATTCAACCCCCCTTCTCGTGTTTGCACCTTCAACATCCTCTAAAAGTGTCATCCTCTTATATACATTCCTTCTTAAATTAAGATACGTTGAATTAATTATGAAGAAACATATAGACATGTTTTAAATGCTGACTTAGGATCTCCAATAGTAATATCTCCAACGAATATAATATTTAGTATTTAAATAGAAAGCTCTATCGATATGGAAATATGTTGATACAAGGAAAAAGGCAATGTTCTAAGAAAATTTTTGTAAAAAGTCTAGAACACGTCAAAAGAAAAGAATGAATAAAAAATCCTCTCAATATAGAGTTGTTAGAATTGATCTATATCAATCAAGTTGTTTTATACACTTGAAATAATATAGGATTTGAAATGTAATATTCTTTTAATGAGAGTTAGAATTCTAGAAACAAATTTTGTGTCAATTGTGACACAAACTAGAACTGATGTAAATTAGTTTGATATTGGCTAAGACTCTTTCATCCATAAGAGGTACCTTAAGAGGTGTAAAGAATAATAGTGAACCTCAACGACAGTTTGCTATATAGTGAGAATACATGAAAGGGTTCTAATGGTGATAGCCTAGAGAGGCATAAAAAAAATACTAAAAGCCTAAAGAGGCAGAGTAAATTTTCAGAGAGGCCAATTGTGAGTCTTAGTTTTCAAGAAGCAAGTACTCTTGTTGTTTTCGTTCCACTTTGTTAAATCTAAGTTGTTGAAGTAGAGTCTACAAACTGAGGAAGTCAGTAGGGGTAGCAGGTTACTTGGCAATTAGATTTATAGTGTTGTGATTTCTTCTACAATCTGGGATTGTCAGATTGGCTGAAGACAAGAGTTGCATTCCTCAAAGAAGTCTAGGATTGTTAGACTATTTGAGAAGACTGACTTGGAGGGTCAGTATAAAGGTTGTAATTCAAGGTTTGAATTAGTGAAATCCTTCAAGGCGAAGGGACTGGACGTAGCATCGTTAACGGTGAACCAGTATAAAAACTGAGTTTTTATTTTTATTTTTATCCGTTGCTAACTCTGTTTTAATTATACATCAAGTTTTGTTTTGAAAGTATTAAATCAGGAAAAGTATTGAAGTTAAGTCAAACAAAATTCAACCCCCCCTTCTCGTGTTTGCACCTTCAATTGGCATCAGAGCTCGGTCTCAAGGCTGAGCACTTAACAGTGTTTGAGGAAAGGTCCAAGGGGTTCAATATGTCAGAAGAATTAGGAGGCAACATCAACAGACCACCAATATTTGATGGAGAAAGGTTTGAGTATTGGAAGGACAGACTGAGAAGTTTTGTCATATCTCAAGATCCTGAACTATGGAAGATGATAGTCAGAGGATACACTGCACCAACTGATCCAGAAGATTCAACTAAAGAATTACACTTGGATGATATGACACCAGATCAGACTACACAGACTTCATCACAAGTCCAGAACCATCATGGTCAGTGCAATCACATTCAAGGAATTTGATAGATGCACAAATAAAGAAATAGCAAAAAGTATATTCGATAGTCTGGTTCTGACCTATGAAGGAACCAAGCAGGTTCAACAAACAAAGGCTAACATATTGGTCAGAAAGTATGAGATGTTCAAGATGGAAGAGGATGAAGACATTGATACAATGTTCTGCAGATTCCAGACTTTGGTATCATGACTGAAAGTATTAAACAAAAGCTATACCACTGAAGATCATGTTTGGAAAATTCTGAGAAGTCTACCAAAAAGGTGGAGACCAAAGGTTACTGCAATTCAGGAAGCTAAGGATCTAAGTACCTTGAGGCTGGAAGATCTGATCAACTCACTCAGGTCTCATGAAATAGAACTGGAAGAAGATGAACCTAAGAAGAAGAAGAATCTGGCTCTGAAATCGAAACAGAAGAAAGCTGCAAAGGCAGAATCAGAATCAGAGGACAGTGATATTGAATGTGATGATATGGCTTACTTAACCAAAAAGATGGTTAAGATCTGGGAAAACAGAAAGAGGAGAGGTTCCCAGAAGAAACATAACAGCAACGAAGAATCTGACAAGAAGAACATCATCTGTTATGGATGCAATGAACCTGGACATATCAAGTCAGAATGTCCAAATCTGGAAAAAGGAAAACAGCACAAGAAGAGTTCCAGATACAGAAAGAAAGGTCTGATGGCTGCTTGGGATGTATCTGAATCAGAGAAAGAATCTTCTGATGAAGAAGAGGAAGAAACAGCAAAGATAGCTCACATCAAGTCTGCTTCTGGACCTCATAAAGGCATGAATTCTAGAAGGACAACAGGCAGAAAGAAGAATGATCGAAGCAATCATTATGGCAAATCTGGAAGCACATCAGAGGAAACAATTATGTCTCTGATGGCTCATACCAACTCAAGTTCTGAATATAGCTCAGGCTCTGGAACAGAATCAGAAGATGAAGACAATGAAGTATTTTCTGATCTGTCTAAATCTGAATTAATTGAGACTTTAAAAGACTTGTTAAATGCAAACAATAAAAGATCTTTAAAACTGAAAACTCTTAGGGAAGATAAGGAAAATCTAACCAAAGACGTCCAAGTTTTAAAGAAATGAATTTCTGAGTATGCAACTGAAATCCAAGATTTGAAAACTAAAGTTGCAAAACTCAAGTCTGAAAACCAAACTCTGAAAAGTATTAATTGTTCCACTTCTGAGACTGTTTGTAAATCTGATATGCATGAGCAATTTTTTCAAAACTTTATTTCAAATGGAATGGAAAGAAGTAAGTATGCATCTATGATTTATGGAAACAGTAACTCTGGAAAAAGAGGTGTTGGTTTTACATAAACAAGTACTGAAAATAAAACTGTTTATTCTGATGTTTTATGTATTGTCTGTGCTAAGAAAGGTCACTCTGAATTATCTTGTCCAATGGTAAAATCTGAACAAGATCAGAGAGCTGTTAAGACTAACAAACCTGGACCCAATCAGTTTTGGGTACCAAAAGATAAAATTGTCTATGTTGCAGATGTTCTGAGCAACCAGAAGGAGACACCAACAATGGTGCCTGGACAATGGATGTTAGCAATGCACAAGCTGAAGAAAGTCTATGTTCCTGCTACAACAAGACAAAGGCAATCTAAGTCTAATGGAAGAAGGTCTGGTCATCTCAACCAGAACCGGAATCGGAATCAGAACAAAACTAGAACCAGAACCAAAACAGGAACTGGAATCAAAATAGGAACTAGAATCAGTATCAGAAGCACAGATACTAGAACCAGAATCAGAATCAACTCTGGAACCGGAATCAGAATAAATACTGGTACCAGAATCAACTTTAGAACCAGAACCAGAGTCAAATAAGAAGTTACCAGAATCATCAAAATTACCAAATTCATCAGAACTTCCAGATTCACCCAAGTCACTAGAATCATCAGAACCAAAACATGTTCCAGAATCATCAGAGGAACATGGTTTATAAACCAAAGCAGAATCAAGGAAACTACTCAAACAGGCCAGAAAAAGAACTGGCTCTAATGGCTAGAACATAAGCTAAGTCTGAATCTGAGTCTGACTCTAACTCTGATTCTGACAGAGAAAAGGCAAATTCTGATCAGCAACACAAAACATGGTATCTTGACAGTGGCTGCTCCAAACACATGACAGGAGATAAATCTATGTTTCTGAATTTGACTATGAAGAATGGAGGCAAAGTTTCCTTTGGAGGAAACCAGAAAGGTCAGATTATTGGTATAAGAACTGTTGGTAACACTTCTTCTCCCTTATCTATTAAAAATGTTCTGTTTGTTAAAGGTTTAAAACACAATCTTCTGAGCATAAGTCAGTTAAGTGACTGCAAATATGATGTTATCTTTAATCAAAAAACTTGCAAAGCTGTTAGTCAAATTGATGGGACTGTTTTATTTACTGGAACTAGGGAAGATAATGTTTATAAAATTGATCTGTTTAGTCTTGCTAAGCAACAGGTTAAATGCTTATTATCTGTAAGTGAGCAGAATCTGATTTGGCACAAGAGGCTAGGGCATGCAAACCCCATACTCATATCAGAGTTAAGCAAACTCCAGTTGGTAAGAGGGTTGCCCAAGGTAAGTTCCAAAACTGAGATTCTGTGTGAAGCATGTCAAAGAGGTAAACAAACTAAAAGCTCTTTTAAAACTAAAAAATGTGTTTCTACCTCTCAACCACTTGAACTGCTTCACTTAGATCTGTTTGGTCCTGTTCAAACAGCTTCTCTAAGTGGTAAGAAATATGGCTTTGTGATTGTTGATGATTACTTAAGGTGGACTTGGGTAAAATTTTTAAAGAACAAAGATGAATCTCACAAAGTATTTATCTCATTATGTAAACAAGTTATGAATGAACAGGGCACTAAGATCGTAACCTTCAGAAGTGATCATGGAGGTGAATTCGAGAACAAGTACTTTGAAGAATTCTGTGATGAGAATGGCATCTCTCACAACTTCTCATCCTCCAGAACACCTCAACAGAATGGAGTGGTAAAAAGGAAGAACAGATCACTGTAGGAGATGGCCAGAACCATGCTGAATGACATGAAGGTTGCCACCTACCTCTGGGCAGAAGCTGTCAACACAGCCTGCTATATTCAGAATCGAGTCTACATCAGGTCCATCTTAAATTAAACTCCCTATGAACTTTGGAAAGGTAAGAAACCCAATATTTCCTACTTTAAGCAATTTGGTTGCATCTGTTTTATGTTGAACACTAAAGACAACCTAGCTAAGTTTGATTCTAGATCTCAAAAGTGTGTCTTTATTGGCTACTCTGAGAGATCAAAAGCTTATAGAGTGTTTAACAAAGAAACTAACACTGTGGAAGAATCAATCCACATTAAGTTTGATGATAAACAGCTTGACTCTGAAAAGTCAAAGCAAGATGAGAAAATTGCAGGTGAACCAGAGACACAGGAACCAGAAGCTGAACCAGAAGCAGAATCTGAGAACGACCAAGCTGAAGAAGAACATGCTGACTCTGAAAACAAGTCAGAGGGAAAGAATGGATGGAAGTACAAATCTTCACATCCAGAATCTCTCATTATTGGCAGTGCAGCAGAACCTCTAAAGACCAGATCATCAAGTAGAGAAACCAGTCTGTTTGTTTTACTCTCAACAATTGAACCCAGCAATGTTGATGAGGCATTGACAGAGGAAGGTTGGATACTTGCAATGCAAGAAGAGCTGAATGAATTCCAAAGGAATGATGTTTGGGATCTGGTACCAGACCAAACAAAAACATTATTAGAACCAAGTGGGTTTTTAGGAATAAACTCAATGAAAAGGATGAAGTGGTAAGGAACAAAGCCAGACTTGTAGCTCAAGGATACAGTACACAGGAAGGTATAGATTACACTGAGACTTTTGCTCCAGTGGCCAGGTTAGAAGCAATAAGAATTCTTTTATCATTTGCTGCTAATCATAATATAATGCTGTATCAAATGGATGTCAAAAGTGCATTCTTAAATGGCTACATAAGTGAAGAAGTCTATGTCAAACAGCCCCCTAGTTTTGAAAATTCTGATTTTCCAGACCATGTTTTCAAACTTACAAAATCTTTATATGGTTTAAAACAAGCACCAAGGGCATGGTATGACAGACTTAGTAACTTTCTGCTTAAGAATGAATTCAATAGAGGCCAGATTGATAATACACTATTTAGGAAATCCATTAAACATGATATTCTGATTATTCAAGTCTATGTTGATGATATCATATTTGGATCCACTAATGGAACTTTGTGCAAAGAGTTTTCTGACCTAATGCAGAAGGAGTTTCAAATAAGCATGATGGGAGAACTTAAGTTCTTCCTGGGAATTCAGATTCACCAAGGTAAATCAGGTATACTCATTCACCAGTCAAAATATACTAAAGAACTTCTCAAAAAGTTCAAGATGAGTGACTGTAAGCCTATGGCCACCCCCATGCACCCAACCTGCTCACTTGAGAAAAATGAAACCAGCCAAAAGGTAGACCAGAAAACATACAGAGGTATGATTGGATCCCTTATTTATTTAACTGCTTCTATACCTGACATTATGTTTAGTGTTTGTGTCTGTTCCCATTTTCAAGCTGACCCTGGGGAATCCCATTTAACTACTGTCAAACGAATTCTAAAATACCTTAAAGGAACCACCAACCTTACCTTGTTATACAAGAAAACCCCCACCTACAAACTCAAAGGTTTTTGTGATTCTGACTATGCTGGAGACAAGTTGGAAAGGAAAAGTACCAGTGGCAACTGCACATTCTTAGGTGATAATTTGATCTCGTGGTCAAGCAAAAGACAAAGCACCATTGCCATGTCAACAGCAGAAGCTGAGTATATATCAGCAGCAGGATGCAGTTCACAGTTACTCTGGATGAAACACCAACTTGAAGATTACAACATCTTTGAAACCAATATCCCTTTGTTCTGTGATAACCCTTCAGCTATAAACCTGACCAAGAACCCTATCTTACACTCTAGAGCCAAACACATTGAAATAAAAAACCATTTCATTAGGGACCATGTTCAGAAAGGAACCTTAAGCATCCAGTTTGTGGACACTAATCATCAATGGGCTGATATCTTCACCAAGGCATTACCAGAAGATAGGTTCGAGTTCATTAAGAAGCATCTCAGCATGACCTACATATCTGACTAGCTCAAGTAGTCATCTTAGGAGTTTTTAAATTTCATGTTATTTTATTTTTGTCTTTTAGTTTATGTCTTTACTTTCTGCAATTTGTACAGAGAAAAACAACAAAATACAAAAATAGTAGGACCACTTTTTGGATGATGACAAAAAGGGGGAGAAAGAGAGAGAGAGAGAGAGAGAGAGAGAGAGAAAGAAAGGAGAAATAAGTAGAAAATGAGAGATAAAAAGAAAGAATGAGAACAAAAGAAAGAGTGAAAACAGAAGGAGTTGAAAAGGTGAGGAAATGTGAAGAGAAAAAAAGAAAGAGAGCAAAAAGAAGGAGTTGAAAAGGAAAGGAGAAGAGAAGAAAAGAAAGAGAGAACAAGGAAGGAGTTGAAAAGGAGAGTATCAGACTTAGGGGGAGAGATTGGTCTGAGGGGAAGTAATTCAAAGTTTTCGAATTATAAGTTAGCAAAATAAGTTAAGGTTTTGTCATCATCAAAAAGGGGGAGATTGTTGGAACCAAGTTGGTTCTAAGACTTACGATTTTGATGTTTACAAAAGCACTCAATGTAAACTTATTTTGTACCTTGAATTATTAAATTAAATACAACCAGAATATGAAGAAATCAGAAGCAGAAGATCAAAGGAAAATGTATTCTGGAATTTCCAGATGTTCCAGAATGACAAAACATCACCAGAAGATATCTTTGCAGGCCTATATCAGAAGGAGGAAAAATCATAAGGAAACATGGATCATACCATTGGAAAGCCTGCCAGAAAGAGAGTTGATCAAGACAAACAGGAATCAAATATCAATTTTATTCTAGAAGGTATTGTGACCAGAAGATGGCCTGGCAGTGAAAAATTACACAGTCCAGACTTGTTCCAGACTTGACCAGAAGGTATGTTTATGAGTCCAGAACAAGAGAATCAATCCAGATATGACCCAGACAATAAGAGAGCATGATTCAGGGCACGAAACTAAGTCAAGACAAGAAGAAATGATTTCCAGATTGATCCAGACCTGATCTAAAATCAAAGGTAAAATGCCCAGACTGAAATATTTATTGTCCAGATTTAATTTCAATTTAATCCAGACCAAAGTCCAGAATTAGTCCAGATCAGAGGGAAGATTTCCAGATCAGTGGTTCAGAAATAATTATTTGGTCCAATAATGGTCCAGATCAGAAAATCAGACCATGGCCCAGTGTTGGCCGAAATCAGAGGGACAAGATGTGCAAGTCCAGAAATGGCCGAATCCAGAAGATTTCAGCATATCAGGCGCGCATCCAGGCTGGCCGAAATCAGAAGATCAGAGGGTTAGGAAGTGTGGTCCAGGGAAGGCCGAAATCAAAGGATCGCAGCATAACAATCAGTATGGTCCAGATGTGGACTAGCGCATAAAGATCCAATGGTCCATATTTAATCAGGAAATTTATACGGTGGAGAATTTAATTTATTTTGATCAAAGGATTAAAAAGATTTATTACAAAAATAAAGTGAGGTGTTGTGGAATTCATGAGCTGTGGCGGGAAAGAACTAACTGATTTGATTGGCCAATTATTTTGAAAGAAAATCTGAAGATATGTTTTTTATTTAAATGAAGCCCAATTGGTCAAGTTATTTTTGCAAGAGAATCCAGCAAGATTCAGCTCGAATTTAAGCAATGGAAGAGGCCCTAATCTGTATCTATAAAAGGAGGCTCAAGGCAGAATGCTCATAATCGAAAATCACAAAAGAGTCATACACTTCAAAAGCAAACACTCTCAAATTTTCATAGAAGTCAATTGTGAGTCTCAGTTTTCAAGAAACAAGTACTCTTGTTGTTTTCGTTCCACTTTGTTAAATCTAAGTTGTTGAAGTAGAGTCTACAGAATGAGGGAGTCAGTAGGGGTAGCAGGTTACTTGGAAATTAGATTTATAGTGTTGTGATTTCTTCTACAATCTGGGATTGTCAGATTGGCTGAAGACAGGAGTTGCATTCCTCAAAGAAGTCTAGGATTGTTAGACTGTTTGAGAAGACTGACTTGGAGGGTCAGTATAAAGGTTGTAATTCAAGGTTTGAATTAGTGAAATCCTTCAAGGCGAAGGGACTGGACGTAGCCTCGTTAACGGTGAACCAGTATAAAAACTGTGAGTTTTTATTTTTATTTTTATCCGCTGCTAACTCTGTTTTAATCATACATCAAGTTTTGTTTTGAAAGTATTAAAACAGGAAAAGTATTCAAGTTAAGTCAAACACAATTCAACCCCCCCTTCTCGTGTTTTCACCTTCAAAGGTTACACAAGTTTGGAACATATTGTGTTTTGCATCTATGTAAGACCCTTAAATTTAAAATTAAATTATGGAATTAATATTAAGTGTATTTTGGGAATAATTGTAAAATATTCAATATATATATATATATATATATATGTGTGTGTAAATACATATATATATAAATATTTATTTTTGGAGGTTGAATTAAAATTATTGGATGAAGAATAAAGTAATTTAATTAAGAGTAATTAAATTATCGGGCAGTTAATTAAGAGGTTATCTGCTAATTTCTATGAAACTGATTAAGTGCTGGAGGGACAAACAAATATTATAATATTGTTGTTGGTGAGGTGGCACAAATGTGCCTATATATAGACGGGAGAGGGCAGAACAAAGGCAGAAACTTTCCCTCTTTCCCTTATTGCATGTAACAGTAACCCTCTTCTTCCTCTTCCCATTCTGTTTCCCGTTCGTAGAAAAAAAAAGAGTTGCTCAAAAGTGATATTACTTGGAAATCCAAGCACCAAACCACCAAGTACCAAGAAAAAAGTTGTTCCTCTCCTCATTACGAAGTTAGAGAACCCATTTTGGTAGCGGCAAACGCAAACGGAAACTTCGCCGACTTTGCCGCGAAAACGTGAACAGGAGCAGAAACGTAACAGAGGTAAGAGGCACCTTCCACTTTCTAGATTGTATTAGGGCTGTAAATGCATATTGTTATGGCATTAATGATGTTTCATTATTGTTTTTGAAGAAAAACTGTTTTGCATGTCGTTTTGAAGGATGAAAAATGCATTCTGTTGATGTTTTAAATGATCTGTGATGTTTGTTGTGATGGTTGATATATCAACGTTGTTCTGTTTATGAGGGAAAGCTGGAAAATGCTCTGCATGTCATTTTGGGGATGATCAAAATGCATGTGTTGATAAAAATGTTGCGCATGTTGTTATAAAATGCAAAAAATGCATTCTGTCAATGTTTGATGATTCTGTGATGGTTGCTGTTTTGGCTGAATGCATCAATGTTGTTCTATTTGTGTGGGAAAGCTGGAAAATGCTTTGCATGTTGTTTTGGTTGTGTAAGAATACTGGAAAATACTTTGCATGTTGTTTTGAGAAATGATAAAAATGTAAACGTTTAAAAATGTTTGTTTTGTGGTGGTTGACATTCTATTTTTGGTGTTGGTGATTTTGTTTTCTATCATGTTGATGATAATCTGGTGTTGATGATGGTTTCGAAGGAAAATGATTTAAAATGGTGGAAGTGTTTTTCTGGAAAATCTGTTGTTGATGAAAAATGTCTGAGTTTGTGGTTTCAAAAGGATGGTGATTTTGTACTGGTGTTGTGTTGGTTTTCAAAGAAAAGAAATTGAAAATGTGTTGAAGTTTTGTGTAAAATTTCACTGAAATCAAAGGTGTATTCGAATACGGCATGAGTGTATTCGAATACAGCCTGCCAAGCTTCTATTTTACTCAAATTTTCGAACTTGTATTCGAATACGGGCCTCTGTATTCGAATACAAATAAGGGATTTTTGCTTCTGACTTAACATCTGTATTCGGCTACGACCCTGTCGTATTCGAATACAGGATTGAAATTTTGCCACTGTATTTGCATCTGTATTCGAATACGATGTAATCGAATACAGAATGCTGATTTTCACTATTTTAGCTTCTGTATTCGAATACAAGGGAGCTGTATTCGAATACAGATTCGTGTTTTCCAGAAATTCAAGTTTTCCAGAAATTCAAGTTTTCCAGAAATTCAAGTTTTAGACACTGTCATGTGAACTTTAAGAGTTTGGGAACATCGGGAAGGTTTGTAATGAATTAAAATGGAGTTTTTGAAATAGTTTTGAAGAGGAGATGATGAGGTTCTGGAAACCTTTAATAATGTTGGGAAAATGCTGAGTTTACATTGTTTTATCTTCTATATTCGAATACAAGGATGTTGTATTCGAATATAGAGTGTTGAATTTGCACTGTTTCAGCTTCTGTATTTGAATACAAGGGAGCTGTATTCGAATATAGATTCGTGTTTTTCAGAAATCCAAAGTTTTAAACATTGTTTTATAAACCTTAAGTGTTGGGGAACATTGGGAAGGTTTATAATGAATTAAAATAGAGTTTTTGTGATGGTTTGAAGTGGTGATGATGAAGTTTTTGAAATCTTTACTGATGTTGTGAAAAATACTGATTTTGCGTTGTGTTAGCTTCTGTATTCGAATACAAGGAAGCTATATTCGAATACAGAGTGTTGATTTTGCACTGTTTTAGCTTCTGTATTCGAATACAAGGAAGCTGTATTCAAATACAAATTCATTTTTTTCCAGAAAACTCAGTTTAAAACATGTGTTTATAAACTTTAAGAGCTTAGGAAACATTGGGAAGACTTGTGATGAATTAAAATGGGGTTTTTGAGATAGTGTGAAGTGGTAATGATGTGGTGCTTGAATATTTTTGTTGATGTGATAATAATGAAATTATTTGGGTTGAGATGGTTTTGGGGAAGTGATGGAATGGCTGAATTTTTCTGATGTTTGCATACTATTTTCAGTGAAGAGAAAACATTGCATGTCCATGCATTGCATAGTCAGGTGGTGACGCGATGGGCCACAGAGTTGATGCGGTGACCGTGATGGGCCGCAAAGTTAAGTAGTAACCATGGGTTATAGAATAGTTCCGCGTGTATTAGACGGTTCTATTCGGGGTCAGAGTAGTTCTGCGTGTATTAGACGGTATATTCTACTCGGGCTACGGAGTGGTTTCGCGTGTATTAGACGATCCATTTTATCCGTGCGAGGATTTAACTTCTGTATGTTCTGGCATGTGAGAGGCTAACATACGTGAAACGTACTGGTCTGTTGCGACTGCACGTGTGCTGGTCTGTTGAGCGACTGCACTGGTACTGGTCTATGAGCGACTGTACCTTGGTATATGTAAAACGTGCTGGTCTGTTGAGCGACTACACGAGTGCTAATTTGTGAGCGACTGCACTGGTGCTGATCTGTGAGCGATTGCACCATGGTCATGTTGGCCATTAAAGTCAAATATATATAAATTGTGTTGGTCTGTGAGCGACTGCACCTTGGTAATTCCAAGAAATTGAGTACATGAGCATATACATATTGCATCGGGGTGGTTGACCGGTGGGTCACAATTTGGATATATGTTGATGATTGGAAATTGATGTGTGTAAGTATTTTATAAAATCTAAATTTCTGATGAATAGTTGTGATTGCTGAGTTGATGGTTGTACTTACCACATGTTTTTCCATATTAATTGGTAGCTGTTTGAAAAGGCATACATGTCATGAAATTTCAAAATGAGTATCCTTATTTACCATCATTGTTACATAACATGCCATGAATATGCTTGTTATTATTGACATAAATGCTATGTGATATTTGTTAATTTTGGTCGGTGACCCTTTACTATTATTGTGAAAATTAGGTTTTGCCCTCAAATGATACCCGAACCCTTCCTACCGACGGTTACACTAACGACGGAGACGTCGTTAGTTTTCCTTGATCTTCACGCACGGCGTATTGGTAGACAATGCAGAGGAGCGGACAGTTGGGTGAAGACGAGACTGGCAGAGGATGCGGTGTAAATCGTGCTACTGTAGCTTTAGTGCATGATCAGACTAGACTTTTGTATAGGGTCTTGAGTTTGGGAAATGTAATTGGTTATTTTGGGAATTATCGTATAACTTTTCCACTAATATTTTTCCGCACTCTGATAATATTTTGGTGGGTCCAGGATACAGCTGTTGGATGTATCTTTATTTTGATATATTTTGAAGAATTAAATTCCCAAAAATAATTTACTTGATCAATCGTGATGTAATTATTTAATTATTTCTCTATTTTGGATTACGACGTCGAGCGATATTTAATTTGAATTGATTTTAATCATTCTGAAGTAAATTGAAAAAAAATACACTTGCGCTGTGTTTTAAATTCGGGGTGTTACAATCTACAAAGAAAATGGTTACAATTGATTTATCACACTAAAACACTTAGAAAATATTTATTTCAGCAAGTGCTTCTCTAGAACTTAGACCTTTGAACTTTGAATACTTACAAAATTTGAGCTCTCAAAGGTTTTTCTGAATTGTATGGATTTATGAGTTTAAGAGTTTGTGTTTTCTGCTTCAGCTTAGAGTATCTATTTATAGAATAGATTAGGGTTTCACTTTTGTCCGTGTAAAATATGGATCATATCTTTCTTCTGAACAAATTTTGAATGTATCTTCTTGTGAACAAATTATATTAGTGTATCTTCTTGTGAATAATTTTGAGTGTTTCTTCTTGGGAATAATTCTAAGAGTATCTTCTTATGAATAATTCGGAGTGTATCTTCTTGCGAACAAATTATGAGCATATCTTCTTGTGAGCAAATTTTGAGCATATCTTCTGTTGAACAAATTTAGAGCATATCTTCTTATAAACAATATTTTGACCATATCTTCTTGTGAACAATATTTTGACCATATCTTCTAGTGAATAATATTTTGACCATATCTTCTTGTGAATAATATTTCGACCATATCTTCTTATGAATAATATTTTGACCATAATATTTTGACCATAATATTTTGACCATAGGCTTTGAATGCATAGCTTAAACAATCTCTTCAAAGTTAATGATAGTTTGTTATAAACTCTTCAGAGCCATGTTGAGTTTGTGCATATAAGAGGCACCTAAGGGATTTAAAGGCATGCTTCAAATTCAGTCTTCAAACAATCTTTAGAGGCAATCTTCAGAACCAGTCTTCAGACCCAATTATCAAAGGCAGACTTCAGACCCAATTATCAGAGGCATTCTTCAAACCCAAACTCCATAGCCACACATCACAGGCAGTCTTCGTAACCTTTAGAGGCACGTTGCTTTCAGATGCGTATTTTCATAGACAAACGCCTATGTTTTTGTGCTCCTTTGATCTCATCCTCTGGTTACTTCCTCCATTGAGTTCCTCTTGTACCTTTCTTTGATTTTCTTGTTTTAACTGATGCACACTTAATGAAGCCATTAGTCCAAACAAATTGTTCTCATAAAATATCTTTGTTAACATCAAAACTGCAAGAGGAAAACTAACTTGGTTCCAACAAAGAAGAGTAAGATTTTCTTGAAATGAAAATGGGTTCTATTTGTGGGGTTGAGAGGAAGAAATTTGATGTAAAGAGCTTTTGGATTTGAGGTGTTGATAATATGCATGCAAGAAGGTGAAGGTTACTAACACTTAATTATTTTTCTCTCTTCTCTTTTTCCTTGTATGGAGAGAAAATGATGAGCGGAAGAAGAAAAGGAAATGAAATAAAGGGAGGAAGGAGAGTAGCTTTGTCCACTTAGCGGTTGTACAGGGGAGATTTTATTTCTAATTTTTCTTTAATCATCATAATTGGTATTAGTCTCATCACCACTAGTATTCTAATTACTATTCACTTAAGAATCTCATTATAATTATGTCATATTCTACTTAACTTAAGTTAGATATCTTTACCTCCATATCATTCTATGCTCCCCACTAAATCAACTCTATAATCTTATGTAAAATTCATCTACTAAGGATTCTACTTCTTTTGAGAAATTTTCCAGATAAATATTATCAATAAAAATTCTAAATGACTACAATATTATCTATGTCAAATTATTATTCTCTCCCTGAGAAAAAATATTGAACTTCACCAAACAACCAGAAATAAAAATTGGAACTTTTATTTAAATTTTCGTCGAGTTCTAAGGTTGTTTTAAAATTAAACGAGGAGTAAATTTTACCAACTATTCTAAAAATGATGAAATTTACTTTTAAATTATTCGAAGAAAATTTCACCAAAAGATAATTATTTCAAAGAACTTTAGAAAATAATATTATTTTTATTTTATCTATCGGGATCAAATATTTTGACATTACAAACAGCCTTAAAAATAGTATTACGATAATGGTTGAATGCAATAATCTTAACATGCTATATGGTTATGATTAACATTTCTTACTAGAAGTATGAGATTTAGGGTTACTTTCAATGATATTCAGTTTGAATATATTAATAGAAAAAGTAATAATATTGCTCATTTTTTAACTAAGTATGGCTTGAAAAATGACGAGCAGAAATGGATTGAGAATATCTCCACTTTTTTTAATTATGTTTGTAATATGGACTTGCACCTTAGTTCTTAATTTTCTAATAATATGAGATTTTTCAAAAAAAGAAAACTTGGGGCATTTTATAAATTTTAAAATTCCACAATAACAAAAAGCAAAAATTTTAAAAGCCCAAACCGTAATTTTTAAAAGGAGCCTTTGAACTAGCTCATTCGGCCTGTATCGCGTAGTAGGTTGGGCTTAATTACTAAATTAAGAAAACTTTTATTTTTTCACTTCACATGCATCTAGAAAGAGTATAATTTTTTGTCTTAAAAAATATGCTTCCAAATAAAATACAATTTTTTTTCTGGCTATAAGTATCCTTCAAAATTCGGACACAAGTGTATATAGAGACAATAAAAGTAGCGTTCATAAATTATTAGTTTAATAAATCAATTTTTTAAGTGTTTATTGTACTTTAAGATTTTTTTTTACTATCATGAAATAGGGCATCATTCATACCCTCAAAATTTTTATTATAAAAAAATAGCAGTTTAAATTAATTTTGGTCCAATTTGACCTGACTAAAACTATTTCTAAAAAAATTGACAAATGACAAGTTAAAATATTGTTATTTTATGTAGTGTTTACTATTTAGAGTTGGCATATGTTACTTATCTCTACATTACCCGATATTCGTATTTCCAATACGTAATTCATTTTTTTCTCAAACACATCTTCATATTCTTCACATTCTTCCTTTCCCCAACTACACGTTTTCCCATGAATAAAAAAACTGTACATTTTCATTCTTCCCTCGAAATCTAAGGCGTATTGGATTAAGATTTTAAAAGATAATTTTTTTTCTTAAAACAGGTTTTGTGAATTTTTAAAGAGTGTTATACATTTAAATGATTTTTAAAATTTTAAAACATTATCAAGATTTATAATTTAGATTTTAAAGGACTTTTATAAAAGAATTTATAAAATTTAAAAAGCTTTTATGAACTTATAAGATTTCAAAGAATCAATAAATTTTGAAAGACAAATTTTATCAATGAATTTATAAAATTTGAATCTTTAGCAAATTGGTCCCTAAAAATTTAATTTTACAAATGGATTCCTAAAAATTACAAAATAATTCCTCAACTTTTACAAAATTTCAGTTTTGATCCAAATGTACTTTTTATTTTTACCCTAAAACTTTTTAAATTAATAAATGTAATCCAAAATTTAAAGAACACATCTCCATATTCTTCACATTCTTCCTTTCCCCAACTACACGTTTTCCCATGAATAAAAAAACTGCACATTTTCATTCTTCCCTCAAAATCTAAGGCGTATTGGATTAAGATTTTAAAAGATAATTTTTTTTCTTAAAACAGGTTTTGTGAATTTTTAAAGAGTGTTATACATTTAAATGATTTTTAAAATTTTAAAACATTATCAAGATTTATAATTTAGATTTTAAAGGACTTTTATAAAAGAATTTATAAAATTTAAAAAGCTTTTATGAACTTATAAGATTTCAAAGAATCAATAAATTTTGAAAGACAAATTTTATCAATGAATTTATAAAATTTGAATCTTTAGCAAATTGGTCCCTAAAAATTTAATTTTACAAATGGATTCCTAAAAATTACAAAATAATCCCTCAACTTTTACAAAATTTCAGTTTTGATCCAAATGTACTTTTTATTTTTACCCTAAAACTTTTTAAATTAATAAATGTAATCCAAATTTTAAAGAACAATTATGTTATCCAAAAAACAAAACTTATAAATAAAAGGAATTTAATTGAAACATTTAAATTGTTCGAAATTTTAATTTTTCAAGAATTTTCAATTATCTCATCTAAATACACTCTTAATTTCCACTAAGTGTTACACACTTCTTTAAATTTTGAAATAATAAAACAATGTACTATGAAACAATTGTATAATAATTGTAATTATTTATTTAAAATATTTTTATGTCTGAAAAAATACAACACCACACCCCTTAAATCCTCCATATTTACCATTTCCATGAAGAGGGAAAGGGGAGTGAAAAAAAGTAGACATCATCTTTGTATAAATGTTTAATTAATATCATATATTTTAGAAATTTGTGCATTTATATAATTTATGTTTCTAAAAAGTATAGTAATAATAAAAATATAGAGTGTAAAAAATACAGAGAATCATAACTCAGTGGCAAGATATTCGCAAATTAAATCATGGGGATGAGACATTTTGATAAAAATAAGAATGTTATGTTATGGAGGTGAAGAAATAAAACTGTTAAATAATTTTGATACTGATAAAAAATAAGAATGTTATGTTATGGAGGTGAAGAAATAAAACTGTTAAATAAAACTGATAAAAAATCAAAATAAAACTCACAATTTTTATACTGGTTCACCGTTAACGAGGCTACGTCCAGTCCCTTCACCTTGAAGGATTTCACTAATTCAAACCTTGAATACAACCTTGCTACTGACCCTCCAAGTCAGTCTTCTCAAACAGTCTAACAATCCTAGACTTCTTTGAGGAATGCAGCTCCTGTCTTCAGCCAATCTGACAATCCCAGATTGTAGAAGAAATCACAACACTATGAATCTAATTGCCAAGTAACCTGCTACCCCTTCTGACTCCCTCAGATTGTAGACTCTACTTCAACAACTTAGATTTAACACACAACACTATGAATCTAATTGCCAAGAAACCTGCTACCTCTACTGACTCCCTCAGATTGTAGACTCTACTTCAACAACTTAGATTTGACACAGTGGAACGAAAATAACAAGAGTACTTGCTTCTTGAAAGCTGGAACTCACAATTGACTTCTCTGAAAATTTGGGTGTTTGCTTTGGAAGTGTATGACTCTTTTATGCTATAATCCTCTAAACTCGGCCTTTGCTGGACTTCACATCCTATCCCTCTGATTTCGGCCAACACTGGGCCATGGTCTGATTTTCTGATCTTGACCATCACTGGACCAAATAATTAATTCTGAACCATTGAACTGAATATTTTTCTTCTGATCTGGAAAAATTCTGGACTTGGTCTAGAATGAACTGAAATTAACTTGAACAAAAAATTATTTCAGTCTAGACATTTTACCTTTGATTTTGGACCAGGTCTGGATTGATTATGGAATTCATTTCTTTTGGTCTGGACTTAGTTTCATGTCCTGAATCATGCTATCTTATTGTCTGGGTCACATCTGGATTGATTCTCTTGTTCTGGACCCTTAAACATAGCTTCTGGTTGAGTCTGGAACAAGTCTGGGCTATTTAATTTTTCACTGCCAGACCATTTTCTGGTCAAAATAACTTTTGGAATAAATTTTATATTAGATTCCTGTTGGTCTGGAACAACTCTCCCTCTGGTAGGCTTTCCTCTGGTATGATCCATGTTTCCTTCTGATTTTTCTTCCTTCTGTTCTGGGCCAGCAAAGATATCTTCTGGTGATGTTTTGACATCCTGGAATATCTTTCTGGAAATTCCAGAATTCATTTTCCTTTGATCTTCTGCTTCTGATTTCTTCATATTCTGATTGTATTTAACTTAATAATTCAAGGTACAAAATAAGATTACATTGAGTGCTTTTGTAACCATCAAAATCCTAAGTACTTAGAACCAACTTGGTTCCAACAATCTCCCCCTTTTTGATGATGACAAAACCTTAACTTATTTTGCTAGCTTGTAACTCGAATACTTGAATTACTCCCCCTCAGACCAATCTCTCCCCCTAAGTCTGATACTCTCTTTTTCAACTCCTTCTTTGTTCTCTCTTTCTTTTCTTCTCTTCTCCTCTCCTTTTCAACTCCTTCTCTGTTCATCTCTTTCTTTTTCTCTCTTCACATTTCCGCTCCTTTTCAACTCCTCTTTTCACTCTTTCTTTTTCTCTCTCCCTATTTCCTCTCCTTTTCAACTCCTTCTCTTTTTCACTATTTCTTTTTCTCTCTCACTGATTCCTCTCCTTTTCTACTTATTTCTCCTCTTTTCATCTTTTTCTTTTTCGCTCCTCCTTTCTTTTTATCTCTCCTTTTCTACTTATTTCTCCTTTCTTTCTCTTTCTCTTTCTCCCCCTTTTTGTCATCAGCCAAAAAGTGGTCATACTATTTTTGTATTTTTTTGTTTTTTTTTGTTTTTCTCTTTACAAAGTACAGAAAGTAAAAACATAAATTAAAAGACAGAAATTAAAATTACAAGAAATTAAAAAAAAACTCCGAAGATGACTACTTGAGCTAGTCAGATATGGAGGTAATGCTGAGATGCTTCTTAATGAACTCGAACCTATCTTCTGGTAATGCTTTGGTGAAGATATCAGCCCATTGATGATCAGTATCCACAAACTGGATGCTTAAGGTCCCTTTTTGAACATGGTCCCTAATGAAATGGTGTTTTATTTCAATGTGTTTGGCTCTAGAGTGTAAGATATGGTTCTTGGTTAGGTTTGTAGCTGAAGTGTTATCACAGAACAAAGGGATATTGGTTTCAAAGATGTTGTAATCTTCAAGTTGGTGTTTCATCCAGAGTAACTGTGAACTGGATCCTGCTGCTGATATATACTCAGCTTCAGCTGTTGACATGGCAATGGTGCTTTGTTTTAAACCATATAAAGATTTCTTAAGTTTAAAAACATGGTCTGGAAAATCAGAATTTTCAAATCCAGGGGGCTGTTTGACATAGACTTCATCACTTATGTAGCCATTTAAGAATGCACTTTTAACATCCATTTGATACAACATTATATCATGATTAGCAGCAAATGATAAAAGAATTCTAATTGCTTCTAACCTGGCCACTGGAGCAAAAGTCTCAGTGTAATCTATACCTTCTTGTTGATTGTATCCTTGAGCTACAAGTCTGGCTTTGTTCCTTACCACTTCACCTTTTTCATTAAGTTTATTCCTGAAAACCCACTTGGTTCCAATAATGTCTTTGTTTGGTCTGGGTACCAGATCCCAAACATGATTCCTTTGGAATTCATTCAGCTCTTCTTGCATTGCAAGTATCCAACCTTCCTCTGTCAAAGCCTCATCAACATTGATTGGTTCGCATCAACTTCTGGTTCTGTAACAGCTTCTGATTTTGATAAATCAGCTTCTGGTTCTGGTGAACCTGCACTAATTTTATCTTGCTTTGATTTGTCAAGATCAAGCAGTTTGTCATATTACATAATGCAAATCAAATAATTTTAACTCAATATAGCCAAACCATTAATTCTGCTTCTGGTGATTTCTGTTTGTTTTTGAAACCACTGGAATGCTGTTTCTACTGAGGTGAAAAATACTGGTTTTGCACTGTGACAGCCTCTGTATTCGAATACAAGGAAGCTGTATTCGAATACAGAGTGTTAATTTTGCACTATTTTTGGCTTCTGTATTCGAATACAGAGAAGCTGTATTTGAATACAGATTTGTATTTTCCAGAAATCTCTGTTTTAAACACTGTTGTATGAATTTTAAGAGTTTGGGGAAAGACTTATGATAATTAAGAATGGAATTTTGAGATAATGTAAAGTGATAATGTTTGTTGGAATGTTTAATCATCGATGTGTTGATGATGAAATTAATTGTGTTGAGATGTATTGAGAAATGATGGAAAGGCATGAATTTTACTGATGTTGCATACTGTTTTCAGTGAGGAGAAAACATTGCATGTTCATGCATTGCATAGTTAGGTGGTGACCGCGATGGGCCACAGAGTTGATGCGGTGACCGTGATGGGCCGCGAAGTTAAGTAGTAACCATGGGTTATAGAATAGTTTCGCGTGTATTAGACGGTCTGTTCTATCCGGGGTCAGAGTAGTTCCGCGTGTATTAGGCGGTCTATTCTACTCGGGCTATGAAGTGGTTCCGCGTGTATTAGACGGTCCATTCTATCCGTGCGAGGATTTAACTTCTGTGTATTTGGCCTGTGAGAGGCTAATACACGTAATTGTAGTGACCATGATGGTTATAGAATAGTTCCACGTGTATTAGACGGTCTATTCTATCCGGGTTCAGAGTAGTTCCGCGTGTATTAGACGGTCTATCCTATCCGGGCTACGGAATGGTTCCGCGTGTATTAGACGGTCCATTTCATGTGTGAAATTGTGCTGGTCTGTTGAGCGACTGCACTGGTGCTGATCTGTTGAGCGATTGCACCCTGGTCTTGAGGGCCGTTAAAGTCAAATATATTTAAAATGTGCTGGTCTGTTGAGCGACTGCACCTCGGTAATTCCAAGAAGTTGAATACATGAGCATATACATATTGCATCAGGGTGATTGACCGATGGGTCACGATTTTGTTATATGATGATGATTGGAAAGTGATGTGTGTAAGTGCGTTATAAAATCTGAATTTTTGTGATTGCTAAGGTGTTAGTTGTACTTACAACATGTTTTCCATATTAATTGGTTGCTGTTTTGAAAAGGCATACATGTTATGAAATTTCCAAAATAAGCATTTTATTTATCATCATTATTATATGATATGCCATGGATGTAATTATTCTGTGATAAATGTTATGTGTTATGTGTTAATTTCGGTTGGTGACCCTTTACTATTGTTGTGGAAATTGGGCTTTGCCCTCAGATGAACCCCAAAACCCGTCCCACCGACGGTTACACTAATGACGGAGACGTCGTTAGTTTTCCTTTATATTCGTATACGAAGTCTTTGTGGACATCGCAGAGGGACGGACAGCTGGCTGAAGACGATACTTGTAGAGGATGCGGCGGAGACCGTGCTACTATAGCTTAGTGCATGATTAGTTAGGGTTGATGTATAGGATTTTGAGCTGGAAAATGTATCTTGTTTTAATTTGGAAATTATTGTACCACTTTTCTACTAACACATTCCGCACTCTGATATTTTCTTTTGGGATTATGACACTGATCTTTTGAAATGTATTAATGTTTATTTTTAATTTCCAAAGATAAGTACTTGGTGATATTTATGATGAAATTATTTAATTACGTTCATCAATAAAAATTACGACGTACCATTTTATGAGATGAATTAGTGAAAACTTTATTTTAATTCTTTTGAATTAAATCTGGAAAATTCTTTTACTTATTTATTTAAAAAAAATACACTCGCGTTGTGTTTTAAACTCGGGGTGTTACAATGTTTCATCCAGAGTAACTGTGAACTTCATCCTGCTGCTGATATATACTCACCTTCAGCTGTTGACATGGCAATGGTGCTTTGTCTTTTGCTTGACCAAGAGATCAAATTATGTCTTTTGCTTGACCAAGACATAGCAATGGTGCTTTGTCTCCAGCATAGTCGGAATCACAAAAACCTTTGAGTTTGTAGGTGGGGGTTTTCTTGTATAACAAAGTAAGGTTGGTGGTTCCTTTAAGGTATCTCAAAATTCGTTTAACAGCAGTTAAATGGGATTCCTTAGGGTCAGCTTGAAAACGGGCACAAACACAAACACTAAACAAGATGTCAGGTCTAGAAGCAGTTAAATAAAGAAGGGATCCAATCATACCTCTGTATGTTTTCTGGTCTACCTTTTGGCTGGTTTCATCTTTCCCAAGTGAGCAGGTTGGGTGCATGGGGGTGGCCATAGGCTTACATTCACTCATTTTGAACTTTTTAAGAAGCTCTTTAGTATATTTAGATTGGTGAATGAGTATACCTGATTTACCTTGGTGAATCTGAATTCCCGGGAAGAACTTGAGTTCTCCCATCATGCTCATTTGGAACTCTTTCTGCATTAGGTCAGAAAATTCTTTGCACAAAGTGCCATTAGTCGATCCAAATATGATATCATCAACATAAACTTGAATAATCAAAATATTATTTTTAATGGATTTCCTAAATAGAGTATTATCAAGTTGGCCTTATTAAATTCATTCTTAAGCATAAAATTACTAAGTCTGTCATACCATGCCCTTGGTGCTTGTTTTAAACCATATAAAGATTTTTTAAGTTTAAAAACATGGTCTGGAAAATCAGAATTTTCAAATCCAGAGGGCTGTTTGACATAGACTTCCTCACTTATATAGCCATTTAAGAATGCGCCTTTAACATCCATTTGATACAACATTATATCATGATTAGCAGCAAATGATAAAAGAATTCTAATTGCTTCTAACCTGGCCACTGGAGCAAAAGTCTCAGTGTAGTCTATACCTTCCTATTGACTGTAACATTGAGCTACAAGTTTGGCTTTTTTCCTTACCACTTCACCTTTTACATTAAGTTTATTCCTGAACACCCACTTGGTTCCAATAATGTTTTTGTTTGGTCTGGGTACGAGATCCCAAACATCATTCCTTTGGAATTCATTCAGCTCTTCTTGCATTGCAAGTATCCAACCTTCCTCTGCCAAAGCCTCATCAACATTGTTTGGTTCAATTGTTGAGAGTAAACCAAACAGACTGGTTTCTCTACTTGATGATCTGGTCTTTAAAGGTTCTGCTGCACTGCCAATAATGAGAGATTCTTGATGTGAAGACTTGTACTTCCATCCATTCTTTCCCTCTAACTTGTCTTCAGAGTCAGCATGTTCTTCTTCATCTTGATCTTTCTCAGATTCTGCTGCTGGTCCAGCTTCTGGTTCCTGTGCCTCTGGTTCACCTGCAATTTCCTCATCTTGCTTTGACTTTTCAGAGTCAAGCTGTTTATCATCAAACTTAATGTGGATTGATTCTTCCAGAGTGTTAGTTTCTTTGTTAAACACTCTATAAGCTTTTGATCTCTCAGAGTAGCCAATAAAGATACACTTTTGAGATCTAGAATCAAACTTAGCTAGGTTATCTTTAGTGTTTAACATAAAACAGATGCAGCCAAATTGCTTAAGGTAGGAAATATTAGGTTTCTTACCTTTCCACAGTTCATTGGGAGTTTTATTTAAGATGGACCTGATGTAGACTCTATTCTGAATGTAGCAGGCTGTGTTGACAGCTTCTACCCAAAGGTAGATGGCATCCTTCATATCATTCAGCATGGTTCTGGCCATCTCCCGCAGTAATCTGTTCTTCCTTTCTACCACTCCATTCTGTTGAGGTGTTCTGGGGGATGAGAAGTTGTGAGAGATGCCATTCTCATCACAGAATTCTTCAAAATACTTGTTCTCGAATTCACATCCATGATCACTTCTGATGGTTATGATCTTAATACCCTGTTCATTCATAACTTGCTTACAAAAAGAAATAAATACTCTGTGAGATTCATCTTTGTTCTTTAAAAAATTTACCCAAGTCCACCTTGAGTAATCATCAACAATTACAAAACCATATTTCTTACCACCGAGAGAAGCTGTTTGAACATGACCAAACAGATCTAAGTGAAGCAGTTCAAGTGGTTGAGAGGTAGAAACACATTTTTTAGTTTTAAAAGAGCTTTTAGTTTGTTTACCTCTTTGACATGCTTCACACAGAATCTCAGTTTTGGAACTTACCTTGGGCAACCCTCTTACCAACTGGAGTTTGCTAACCCTAACCTTTTGTGCCAAATCAGATTCTGCTCACTCACAAACAATAAGCATTTAACCTGTTGCTTAGCAAGACTGAACAAATCAATTTTATAAATATTATCATTCCTAGTGCTAGTAAATAAAACCGACCCATCAAGTTGAATAACAGCTTTGCAAGTTTTTTGATTAAAGATAACACTTAATTGACTTATGCTCAGAAGATTATGTTTTAGCCCTTTAACTAATAGAACATTTTTAATAGACAAGGGAGAAGAAGTGTTACCAACAGTTCCTATACCAATAATCTGACCTTTCTGGTTTCCTCCAAAGGAAACTTTGCCTCCATTCTTCATAGTCAGATCTAGAAACATAGATTTGTCTCCTGTCATGTGTTTGGAGCATCCACTGTCAGGATACCAAGCTTTGTGTTGCTGATCAGACCTTGCCTTTTCTCTGTCAGAATCAGAGTCAGAGTCAGACTCAGATTCAGACTTAGCTTCTGTTCGAGCCATTAGAGCCAGTTCTTCTTCTGGCCTGTTTGAGCAGTTTCCTTGACTTTGCTTTGGTTGATAAACCATGTTCCTCTGATGATTCTGGAACATGTTTTGATTCTGGTAATTTTGGTGAATCCTTTGATTCTGATAACCTTGATGATTCTGGTGATTAAGATGAATTTGGTAATTCTGGTAATTCTGGTAATTCCTGATCTGATTCTGATTCTGATTATGGTTCTAGTGTTGATTTTGATTCTGGTTCCAGAGTTTATTCTAGTTCCAGTTCCTGTGCTTCTGATTACTGATTCCAGTTCTAGTTCTGGTTCCAGTTTCTGTTCTGATACTGGTTCCAGTTCCTGTTCTGATTCTAGTTCCAATTTTGATTCTAGTTCCAGTTGTGGTTCTGATTCCGATTCTGGTTCTGGTTGAGTTGACCAGACCTTCTTCCATCAGACTCAGATTGCCTTTGTCTTGTTGTAGCAGGAACATAAACCTTCTTCTGCTTGTGCATTGTCAACATCCATTGTCCAGGCACCATTGTTGGTGTCTCCTTCTAGTTGCTCAGAATATCTACAACATAGACAATTTGATCTTTTGGTACCCATAACTGATTGGGTCCATGTTTGTTAGTCTTAACAGCTCTCTGATCTTGTTCAGATTTTACCATTGGACAAGATAGTTCAGAGTGACCTTTCTTAGCACAAACAATACATAAAGCATCAGAATGAACAGTTTTAGTTTCAGCAATAGTTTTTGTAGAACCAAGACCTCTCTTTCCAATGTTACTATTTCCATAGATCATAGATGCATATTTACTTCTTTCCATTCCATTAGAAATAAAGTTTTGAAAAAATTGCTCAAGCATATCACATTCACAAACAGTTTTGGAAGTAGAACAAATATCATTTTTGAGAGTTTGGTTTTCAAATTTGAGTCTTGCAACATCAGTTTTAAAATCCTTGTTTTCAGTTGCATACTCAGAATTTCGATTCTTTAAAACTTGGATTTCTTTGGTTATATTTTTCTTATCTTCCCTAAGAGTTTTCAGTTTTAAAGACATCTTATTGTTTGCATTTAAAAAGTCTTTTAAAGTCTCAATTAATTCAGATCTAGTGAGATCAGAAAATACCTCATCGTCTTCATCTTCTGAATCTGTTCCAGAGCTTGAGTTGTATTCAGAACTTGAATTTTTATGAGCCATCAGAGCCAGAATTGCTCCCTCTGATGTGCTTCCAGACTTCCTTGAATGACTACTTCGATCATTCTTCCTTCTGCCTGCTTTCCTTCCTGAATTCTTGCCTTTATGAAGTCCAGAGGCAGACTTGATGTGTGCCATCTTTGCTGTTTCTGCCTCTTCTTCATCAGACGATTCTTCCTTTGATTCTAATGCATCCCAGGCTGCCATCAGACCCTTCTTTCTGAATATGGAATTTTTCTTGTGCTGTTTGCCTTTTTCCAGATTTGGACATTCTGACTTGATATGTCCAGGTTCATTGCATCCATAACAAACGATACTCTTCTTGTCAGGTTCTTCCTTTCCTTTGTTGTTATCTTTCTTCTTGAAGCTTCTTCTTTTCCTGTTTTCCCATATCTTAACCATCTTTTTGGTTAAGTAGGCCATATCATCACAGTCACTGTCACTGTCCTCTGATTCTGATGCTGCCCTTGCAGCTTTCTTCTGTTTCGACTTCAGGGCCAGATTCTTCTTCTTCTTTGGTTCATTTGCTTCTAGTTCTATTTCATGAGACCTGAGTGAGCTTATCAGATCTTCAAGTTTTAAGTTGTTCAGATCTTTGGCTAGCTGAACTGCAGTAACCATTGGTCTCCACTTGGTTGGTAAGCTTCTTAGAATCTTCTTGACATGATCTGTTGTTGTGTAGCTTTTCTTCAAGACCTTCAGTCCAGATATCAGAGTCTGGAATCTGCAGAACATTCCATCAATGTTTTCATCATCTTCCATCTTGAACATCTCATACTGTTTGACCAGTATGTTAGCCCTTGCTTCTTGAACCTGCTAGCTTCCTTCATAGGTTAGAACCAGACTGTCGAATATGCTCTTTGCTATTTCTTTATTTGTGCATCTGTCAAATTCCTTGAATGTGATGGCACTGATCATGATGTTTCTGGACTTGTGATGAAGTTTGTATAAATTGCTCTGGTCTGGTTTCATATCATCTATGTCAGTTCTTTAGTTGGATCTTCTGGAACAGTAGGTGTAGTGTATCCTTTGACTACCATCTTCCATAGTTCAGGATCTTGAGCTATGAAGAAACTTCTCACTCAATCCTTCCAATACTCAAACCTTTCTCCATCAAACAGTGGTGGTCTGTTGTGAAGGTGCAAACACGAGAAGGGGGGGTTGAATTGTGTTTGACTTAACTTGAATACTTTTCCTGTTTTTATACTTTTAAAACAAAACTTGATGTATAATTAAAAACAGAGTTAGCAGCGGATAAAATTAAAAATAAAACTCACAGTTTTTATACTGGTTCACCGTTAACGAGGCTACGTCCAGTTCCTTCACCTTGGAGGATTTCACTAATTCAAACCTTGAATTACAACCTTGCTACTGACCCTCCAAGTCAGTCTTCTTAAATAGTCTAACAATCCTAGACTTCTTTGAGAAATGCAGCTCCTGTCTTCAGCCAATCTGACAATCCCAGATTGTAGAAGAAATCACAACACTATAAATCTAATTGCCAAGTAACCTGCTACCCCTTCTGACTCCCTCAGATTGTAGACTCTACTTCCACAACTTAGATTTAACACACAACACTATGAATCTAATTGCCAAGTAACCTGCTTCCCCTACTGACTCCCTCAGCTTGTAGACTCTACTTCAACAACTTAGATTTGACACAGTGGAAGGAAAATAACACAAGTACTTGCTTCTTGAAAGCTGGAACTCACAATTGACTTCTATGAAAATTTAAGAGTGTTTGCTTTGGAAGTGTGTGACTCTTTTGTGATTTTCGATGCTTGAGTATTCTGCCTTGAGCCTCCTTTTATAGATGCAGATTAGGGCCTCTTCCAATGCTTAAATTCGAGCTGAATCTTGCTGGATTCTTTTGCAAAAATAACTTGACCAATTGGGCTTTATTTAAATAAAAAACATATCTTCAGATTTCTTTCAAAAATAACTGGCCCTTCAAATCTTTTAGTTCCTTCCCGCCACAGCTCCTGAATTCCACAACACCTCACTTTATTTTTGTAACAAATCTTTTTAATCCTTTGATCAAAATAAATTAAATTCTCCATCGTATAATTTTCCTGATTAAATCTGGACCATTGGATCTTCATGCGCTAGTCCACATCTGGACCAACCTAATTGATATGTTGTGATCCTCTGATTTCGGCCTTCCCTGGACCACACTTCCTGACCCTCTGATCTTCTGATTTCAGCCATCTTGGATGCGCACATGATATTTTATAATCCTCTGAATTCGGCCTTTGCTGGACTATACATTCTGCCCGTCTGATTTCGGCCAACACTGGGCCATGGTCTGATTTTCTGATCTGGACCATCACAAGACCAAATAATTAATTCTGAACCACTAATTTGGAAATCTTCCCTCTGATCTGGACTAATTCTGGACTTTGGTCTGGATTAAATTGAAATTAAATCTGGACAATAAATATTTCAGTATGGACATTTTACCTTTGATTTTGGACCAGGTCTGGATTGATTCTGGAATTAATTTCTTCTGGTCTTGACTTCGTTTCATGCCCTGAATCATGCTCTCTTATTGTCTGGGTCAAATCTGGATTGATTCTCTTGTTCTGGACTCATAAACTTAGCTTCTGGTTGAGTCTGGAACAAGTCTGGGCAGTTTAATATTTCACTACCAGGCCATCTTCTGGTCAGAATAACTTATGTAATAAATTTGATATTTGATTCCTTTTGGTCTGGATCAACTCTCCCTCTGGCAGGCTTTCCACTGGTATGATCCATGTTTCCTTCTGATATGGGCCAGCAAAGATATCTTCTGGTGATGTTTTTGACATCCTGGAGTATCTTCTGGTAATTCCAGAATTCATTTTCCTTTGATCTTCTGCTTCTGATTTCTTCATATTCTGATTGTATTTAATTTAATAATTCAAGGTACAAAATAAGATTACATTGAGTGCTTTTGTAACCATCAAAATCCTAAGTACTTAGAACCAACATGGTTCCAACAATCTCCCCCTTTTTGATGATGACAAAACCTTAACTTATTTTGCTAGTTTATAACTCGAAGACTTGAATTACTCCCCCTCAGACCAATCTCTCCCCCTAAGTCTGATACTCTCCTTTTCAACTCCTTCTTTGTTCACTCTTTCTTTTCTTCTCTTCTCCTCTCCTTTTCAACTCCTTCTTTATTCTCTCTTTCTTTTTCTCTCTTCATGCTTCCTCTCCTTTTCAACTCCTTCTGTTTTCACTCTTTCTTTTTCTTTCTTTATTTTTCTCTCTCCCTGTTTCCTCTCCTTTTCAACTCCTTCTGTTTTCATTCTTTCTTTTTCTCTCTCCTTTCTCTTTATCTCTCCTTTTCTACTTATTTCTTCTTTCTCTCTCTCTCTCTCTCCCCTTTTTTGTCATCAGCCAAAAAGTGGTCCTACTATTTTTGTATTTTTTTTTCTCTTTACAAAGTGCAGAAAGTAAAAGCATAAACTAAAAGACAGAAAATAAAATAACAAGAAATTAAAAACTCCTTAGATGACTACTTGAGCTAGTCAGATATGGAGGTGATGCTGAGATGTTTCTTGATGAACTCAGACATATTTTCTGGTAATGCCTTGGTGAAGATATCAGCACATTGATGATCAGTGTCCACAAACTGGATGCTTAGGGTTCCTTTCTGAACATGGTCCCTAATGAAATGGTGTTTTATTTCAATGTGTTTGGCTCTAGAGTGTAAGATAATGCTCTTGGTTAGGTTTATAGCAGAAGTGTTATCACAGAATAAAGGGATATTGGTTTCAAAGATGTTGTAATCTTCAAGTTGGTGTTTCATCTAGAGTAACTGTGAACTGCATCCTGCTGCTGATATATACTCAGCTTCAGCTGTTGAAATGGCAATGGTGCTTTGTCTTTTGCTTGACCAAGAGATCAAGTTATCACCTAAGAAAGTGCAGTTGCCACTTGTACTTTTCCTTTCCAACTTGTCTCCAGCATAGTCGGAATCACAAAAACCTCTGAGTTTGTAGGTGGGGGTTTTCTTGTATAACAAAGTAAGGTTGGTGGTTCCTTTAAGGTATCTCAAAATTCGTTTGACAGCAGTTAAATGGGATTCCCTAGGGTCAGCTTGAAATCGGGCACAGACACAAACACTAAACAAGATGTCAGGTCTAGAAGCAGTTAAATAAAGAAGGGATCCAATCATACCTCTGTATGTTTTCTGGTCTACCTTTTGGCTGCTTTCATCCTTCTTAAGTGAGCAGGTTGGGTGCATAGGGGTGGCCATAGGCTTACATTCACTCATTTTGAACTTTTTAAGAAGTTCTTTAGTATATTTAGATTGGTGAATGAGTATACCTGATTTACCTTGGTGAATCTGAATTCCCAGGAAGAACTTAAGTTCTCCCATCATGCTCATTTGAAACTCTTTCTGCATTAGGTCAGAAAACTCTTTGCACAAAGTGCCATTAGTTGATCCAAATATGATATCATCAACATAAACTTGGATAATCAGAATATCAATTTTAATGGATTTCCTAAATAATGTATTATCAATCTGGCCTCTATTAAATTCATTCTTAAGCAGACAGTTACTAAGTCTGTCATACCATGCCCTTGGTGCTTGTTTTAAACCATATAAAGATTTTTTGAGTTTAAAAACATGGTCTGGAAAATAAGAGTTTTCAAATCTAGGAGGCTGTTTCACATAGACTTCCTCACTTATGTTGCCATTTAAGAATGCACTTTTAACATCCATTTGATACAGCATTATATCATGATTAGCAGCAAATGATAAGAGAATTCTAATTGCTTCTAACCTGGCCACTGGAACAAAAGTCTTAGTGTAATCTATACCTTTCTGTTGACTGTATCCTTGAGCTACAAGTCTGGCTTTGTTCCTTACCACTTCACATTGAGTTTATTCCTGAAAACCCACTTGGTTCCAATAATGTTTTTGTTTGGTCTGGGTACCAGATCCCAAACATCATTCCTTCATTCAGCTCTTCTTGCATTGCAAGTATCCAACCTTCCACTACCAAAACTTCATCAACATTGGTTGGTTTGCATCAGCTTCTGGTTCTGGAAGATCTGTAACAGCTTCTGATTCTGATAAATCAGCTTCTGGTTATGGTGAATCTGTAACAGCTTCAGATTCTGGTAAATATCCAGATTTCTCTTCTGGTTTATCTTGGCTGTTTCTGACTTGATCAGATTTATCTTTTGAAGATTTGTCATGTGTTGCTAACTTGCCTGTATCCTCTACCTTTCCAGGTACTTATGTTTCTTCTGCTTCTGCTCCCTTTGGTTCTGGTGAACCTGCATTATTTTTATCTTGCTTTCATTTGTCAAGATCAAGCAGTTTGTCATATTACATAAAGTAAATCAAATAATTTAAAATTTAACTCAATACAGCCAAAGCATTTATTTTGCTTATGGTGATTTCTGCTTGTTTTTGAAACCACTGGAATGCTGTTTCTGCTTAGGTGTTCAATTCGTGTGAATCACCTAGTTCCTCTGACAGTTTGAAAACCTGCAGAATACTTATCTAGCTTTGATTTGTTAAGATCAAGCTTCTTGTTATCACAGTAAACATAAATATCAAATAATAATATTTACAGCAAGATGTAGCCTCAATTTTACTCTGAAAATCGTCTTGCTTCTGATTTTCAGATTCCTAATCTATATGTTATGAGATTACATGGTTTGGATGAGGGAATTTGAATTCCCTTCCAGGTTTGTAGTCTTGATGAATCTCACTGGAGTGTTTGAAGAACTCTCTTGATTCTGATTCTTTAATTTCTGCTTTGGCTCATACACCATGTTCCTTTGGTGATTCTGGAACTTATGGTGATTCTGGTAATCATACTGATTCTGATAATTAAAGTAGTTCTGATGATCATACCTCAACCTTTGATACTGATACATGTTCAGGTTCTGGTTCTGGTACTGATTCTGATTCTGGTTCCAGTGTTGATTCTGGTTCCAGTTCCTGTGCTTCTGATACTGATTCCAATTCTGGTTCTGGTTCTAGTTTCTGTGCTTCTGGTACCTGTTCCAGTTTTGGTTCTGGTTCCAGTTTCTGTGCTTCTGGTACCGGTTCCAGTTCTGGTTCTGGTTCTAGTTCCTGTTTTGATTCTGGTTCCAGTTTTGATTCTGGTACCAGTTTTGATTCTGGTTCCAGTTTTGGTTCTGATTCCGATTCTGGTTCTGGTTGGGTTGACCAGACCGTCTTCCATCAGACTCAGATTGCCTTTGTCTTGTTGTAGCAGGAACATAAACCTTCTTCTGCTTGTACGTTCCCAAATAGTCTGACAACCCCAAACTTTTGAGGAACGATAACAACACCTTGACCCTACAAGTCAAGTCTTCTCCTACCAATCTGACAACCCCAAGTTGAAGAAGGAACTTCCACACCTTGACCCTACAAGTCAAGTATTCTCCTACCAATCTAACAACCCTAGATTGAATAAGGAATCTACACCACTATCGGGTTAGATTACAAGGGTTTGGAACTCTACAAAGTTGCTTATGGAGAAGCTGATTGCTGCACTGTTTCACTTTCAAAAACACTTAGAAAATTTTGCTTTTGCACTAAAGCATTTCTCTCTATTGAACTCTTGGATAACTTTGAATTTGAAGCTTGAGTTCTTGTGTTTTTTGATCTCTTTGAAATCTAAGATGAATCTGGATTTTATGCTTGAGTTCTTCTACTTTGAGATGCATATTACCGCTGCTTGAAGCCTCCTTTTATAGCTGAAGTATGGGCTTTGTCCAAGCTTATTTTCGAGATAAATCTTGCTTAAATTTCCTTTGAAAATTCTGTTGGCCAATCCTGTTTTACTTTAATTTTGAACCGTATCTTCTTGCTTCAGATTTCATTCGAATTTCCTTCAAGTCTTCAGTGATTTTTGAATCAAATCTCCTTAATACTTTAATCAGATTTTTATCAAAAATCAATCAAGTCTTCTTCAAATTTTTATTAAGTCTTCACTGATCTGCATCATGATTTGATGACGTCATCCTATGGTGTATCCTCTGGTGACGTCATCCTTTGATTTTTCACATCCTCTGATTTTTCATATCCTCTGATTTTTCATTCTTCTTCTAAGTCAAAATATGATGTTCATAAAATACTTTTGTTAACATCAAAACTTTAATTGAAAGAACCAACTTGGTTCCAACAATCTCCCCCTTTTTGATGATGACAAAACTTTGTATTTTTTATAACTATTTTTCTTTCTTTTGACTTTGACTCCCCATAAGATTAAGCTCCAATTATTTTTCTCGCCCTAACTTTAATGCCCAAGATACATTATCAAATACATGTTCTCCCCCTTTGTCATCAGACAAAAAGGATTGAAGGAATAAAGGAGATCATCTGAATTTTTTTTCTTCATCTTCTGCTCTTTTTTTTCTTTCTCTTTTTCCTTTTTTTTTAATAACATGAACATATTAAATTAAAAGAAAATAATAAAATACATATAACAAATAAAAAAATTCACTAAGCTATTTGGTCAGGGATGAAGGTAAGGTTAAGGATTTTCTTGATGAAATCAAACCTATCTTCAGGTAGTGGTTTAGTGAATTTTTCAGCCCATTGGTGGTCTGTGTCTACAAACTGGATGTTGAGTGTCCCTTTTTGAACATAATCTCTGATGAAGTGGTGTTTGATATGTGTTTGGCTCTAGAATGTAGGATAGGGTTTTTGGTTAGGTTGATGGCTGAAGTGTTGTCATAGTATAAAGAGATGTTGGTTTCCATGATGTTGTAGTCTTCCAGCTGATGTTTCATCCAAATGAGTTGAGAACTGCATCCGACTGTTGAAATGTATTCAACTTCTGCTGTTGACATGACAATGGTGCTTTGTCTCTTGCTTGCAAGGATATTAAATTATCTCCCAAGAATGTGCAGTTTCCACTTGTGCTATTTCTCTCAAGTTTGTCTCCGACATAATCAGAGTCACAGTATCCACTTAGTTTGTATGTAGGAGTTTTCTTGTAGAACAAGGTGAGGTCGGTAGTGCCTTTTAGGTATCTCTGTAGGATTTTCGATCAACTTTTTGGCCCGAGTCATCCTTTTCAAGTAAGCAGGTAGGGTGCATTGGGGTAGCCATAGGTTTGCAATCACTCATCTTAAACTTTTTGAGAAGATCTTTTGTATATTTTGTTTGATGAATGTATATACCTTTTTGACTTTGCTGAATTTGTATCCCTAGGAAGAACTTAAGTTCTCCCATCATGCTCATTTGAAATTCCTGTTGCATCAATTTAGAAAATTCTTGGCAGAGAGTGTCATTAGTAGATCCAAAGATAATATCATCAATATAAACTTGAATGATCATAATATCATCTTTAATTGATTTTCTAAACAGAGTGTTGTCTACTTGTCATCTTTCAGAGTCATTTTTAAGTAAGAAGTTACTAAGTCTATCATACCATGCCGTAGGTGCTTGTTTTAAACCATACAAAGATTTTTCAAGTTTAAAAACATAATTTGGAAATTTGGAACTTTCAAAACCTGGGGGTTGTTTAACATAGACTTCTTCACTTATATAACCATTCAGAAAATGCTTTTAACATCCATTAGAAATAATTTAATGTTATTATTAGCAGCAAAGGAAAGTAGGATACGAATAGCTTCTAACCTAGCCAGTGGAGCAAATGTTTCAGTGTAGTTAATACCTTCTTGCTGATTGTATCCTTGTGCAACACAAGAAGAGCTGAATGAATTTTAAAGGAATGATGTTTGGGATATGGTATCCAGACCAAACAAAAACATTATTGGAACCAATTAGGTGTTCAGGAATAAACTCAATGAAAAAGGTGAAGTGGTAAGGAACAAAGCCAGACTTGTATCTCAAGGATACAGTCAACAAGAAGGTATAGATTACACTGAGACTTTTGCTCCAGTGGCCAGGTTAGAAGCAATTAGGATTCTCTTATCATTTGCTGCTAATCATGATATAGTTCTGTATCAAATGAATGTTAAAAGTGCATTCTTAAATGGCTATATAAGTGAGGAAGTCTATGTCAAACAGCCCCCTGGATTTGAAAATTCTAATATTCCAGACCATGTTTTTAAACTTAAGAAATCATTATATGGTTTAAAACAAGCACCAAGGGCATGGTATGACAGACTTAGTAACTTTCTGCTTAAGAATGAATTTGATAGAGGCCAGATTGATAATACTCTATTTAGGAAATCCATTAAAAATGATATTTTAATTATTCAAGTTTATGTTGATGATATCATCTTTGGATCTACTAATGGCACTTTGTGCAAGGAGTTTTCTGACCTAATGCAGAAAGAGTTTCAAATGAGCATGATGGGAGAATTCAAGTTCTTCTTGGGAATTCATATTCACCAAGGTAAATCAGGTATACTCATTCACCAATCTAAATATACTAAAGAACTTCTTAAAAAGTTCAAAATGAGTGAATGTAAGCCTATGGCCACCCCCATGCACCCAACCTGCTCACTTGAGAAAGATGAAACCAACCAAAAGGTAGACCAGAAAACATACAGAGCTGACCCTAGGGAATCCCATTTAAACTGTTGTCGAACGAATCTTGAGATACCTTAAAGGAACCACAAACCTTACCTTGTTATACAATTAAACCCCCCACTCTAAAGCCAAACACATTGAAATAAAACACCATTTCATTAGGGACCATGTTCAAAAAGGAACTTTAAGCATCCAGTTTGTGGACACTGATCATCAATGGGTTGACATCTTCACCAAAGCATTACCTGAAGATAGGTTCGACTTCATCAAGAAGCATTTCAACATTATCTCCATATCTGACTAGCTAAAGTAGTCATCCTAGGAGTTTTTAATTTTCTTGTAATTTTATTTTATGCTTTTTATTTTTCTGTTTTTACTTTCTGTAATTTGTAAAGAGAAAAACAAAAAATACAAAAATAGTAGGACCTTTTTTTGGCTGATGACAAAAAGGGGGAGAGAGAGAGAAAAAGGAGAAATAAGTAGAAAAGGAGAGATAAAAACAAAGGAGGAGCGAAAAAGAAAGAGATGGAAAGAGAAGGAGTTGAAAAGGAGAAGAAACAGGGAGAGAGAAAAATAATGAGAGAAAAAGAAAGAGTGAAAAGAGAAGGAGTTGAAAAGGAGAGGCAATGTGAAGGAGAAAAGAAAGAGAGAATAAAGAAGGAGTTGAAAAGGAGAGGAGAATAGAAGAAAAGAAAGAGTGAAAAGAGAAGGAGTTGAAAAAGAGAAGAAAAAGTCAGTATCAGACTTACGGGGAGAGATTGGTCTGAGGGGGAGTAATTCAAGTCTTCGAGTTATAAGCTAGCAAAATAAGTTAAGGTTTTGTCATCATCAAAAAGGGGGAGATTGTTGGAATCAAGTTAGTTCTAAGTACTTAGGATTTTGATGTTTACAAAAGCACTCCATGTAATCTTATTTTGAACCTTGAATTATTACATTAAATGCCACCAGAAAATCAAGTTTCCAGAGGCAGAAGATGAAGACACCAGATAATGCATCTAGAAGGTATCAGAGGATGCATCATGAAATTACCAAAGGATATCTTTGCTGGCCCAAATCAGAAGGAAGCAAAGTCAAAAGGAAACCTGGACCAGACTAGAAGGAAGCCTGCCAGAGGGAGACTTGATCCAGACCAGTAGGAGTCATAAGTCACACTTAGTCCAGAAGTTATTCTGGCCAGAAGATGGCCTGACAGTGAAATGATAAAACAGCCCAAACTTGATCCAGACTTAATCAGAGGATAAATTAATGGGTCCAAAACAAGAGATTCAATCTAGATTTGACCTAGACCAGAAGATAGCATGGTTCAGGGTATGAAACTAAGTCTGGACCAGAAGAAATGATGTCCAAATATGATCTAGACTTGATCCAAATCAGAAGGTAAAATGTCCAGATTGAAATATTATTTGTCCAGATTTAACTTCAGTTCAATTCAGACCCAGTTCAGAATTGGTCTAGATCAGAGGGAAGATGTTCAGATCAATGGTCCATATTTAAGTATATGGCCCAGTTTTGGCCGAGATCAGAAGATCAGACCATGGCCCAGTGTTGGCCGAAATCAGAAGGTCAGAATGTGTGGTCCAGCATTGGCCGAGATTAGAGGATCACAGCAGATCACTTTGCAAGTCCAGGTTGGCCGAGATCAGAAGATAAGAAAGTGTGGTCCAGGGTTGGCCGAAATTAGAGGATCACAGTAGATCACTTAGTATGGTCTAGATGTGGACTAGCGCAGAAGATCAAACGGTCCAGAATTAATCATGACGATAATCGGTGGAGATTTAATTTAATTTGATCAAAGTATTAAAAGGATTTGATTCAAAAATAAGTTGAAGTCGTATGGGAATTCTGAAGCTATTGGCAAGAAGGAAGATTTGTTCTAGAATTAATTAAAGACAGGATTGGCCCAAGTTATTTATGAAAGCAAATCTGAAGCTAAAATGATATGCTTTTTTACTTATATGAAACCCGATTGGTCAGAGTATTTTTGCAAGAGAATCCAACAAGATATAGCTCGAAAGTAAGCTTGGAAGAGACCCGAATTCACATCTATAAAAGGAGGCTCAAGACACAAAAGAGTCATACACTTCCAAAAGCAGACACTTGAGTTTTCAGTGAGGTTAATTGTGAGTTCCAGCTTTCAAGAAGCAAGCACTCGTGTTTTTCTTTCCCTTGTGTTAGATCTAAGTTGTTGAAGTAGTGTCTACAATCTGAGGGAGTTAGAAGGGGTAACAGATTACTTAGCAATTAGATTCAAGGCATTGTAATTCCTTCTACAATTTGGGGTTGTCAGATTGGTAGGAGAAGACTTGACTTGAGAAGTCAAGGTGCTGTATTCCTTAAAAGTCTAGGATTGTTAGATTGTTTGAGAAGACTGAGTTGGAGGGTCAGTGGTATTGTTATAATTCAAGGTTTTGAATTAGTGAAATCCTTCAAGGTGAAGGGACTGGACGTAGCCTCGTTAACGGTGAACCAGTATAAAATTCTGTGTTTTTATTTTTACTTTATATCCGCTGCTAACTCTGTTTTTATTCATACATCAAGTTTTGTTTTAAAACTACAAAAACAGAAAAAGTATTCAAGTTAGTCAAACACCATGCAACCCCCCTTCTCGTGTTTGCACCTTCAGGTTCCAATAATGTTCTCTTCTAGTCTTGGAACTAGATCCAACATATCATTCATTTAGCTCTTCTTGCATTGGTAGACTCCATCGATATCCTTCATTATGACTCATCTCCAGATTTATCCTCTGAAGATTTGTCGTATTCTTGCTTGTAGGTTTTGCTTTTTCAATTTCTTTTTCCTGTATCTCCTTTTGGTTTTGGTAAATCAGCTTCTGGTTTGGTAGATCTATATCAGCTTCTGGTTCTAGTAAATCAACTTCTAGTTCTGGTAAATCTGCATCAACTTATGGTTCTAGTAAACCTACATTAGCTTCTGGTTTAGGTAAACCAGCTTCGGTTTCCTCTGGTTTTGGTAAACCAGCATCAGTTTCCTCTGGTTGTGGTAAACCAACATCAATTTCCTCTGGTTCTAGTTAACCTGCATCAGCTTCATCTTGTTTTGACTTTTCAGGTCAAGCTATTGGTCATGTAACATAATACAAATCAAATAATTTAAAAATGAACTCAATACAGCCAAACCATTAATTCTGCTTCTGGTGATTTCTGCTTGTTTTTGAAACCACTGAAATATTGTTTCTGTTGAAGTGTTCACATCACGTGGATCACTTGGTTCCTCTGACAGTTTGAAAACCTGCAGTATACTTATGTAGGTTTGATTTTTAAGATCAAACTTCTTGTTATCACAATAAACATAAGTATCAAACAATAATAGTATTTACAGCAAGATGTAACCTCTATGTCAACAATTTCAGTTTTACTCTGAAAATCCTCTTGTTTCTGATTTTCAGATTCTAAATCTGTATGTTATGTGATTAGATGGTTTGGATAAAGGGCTTTGAATTCCCTTCCTAGTTTGTAGTCTTGATGAATTTTACTAGAGTGTTTGAAGAACTCTCCTGATTCTAATTCTTCTATTTCTGCTGATATATCAGGTTCCTCTGATAATTCTGGAACTGATGATAATTATGTTTCTTCTGATAGTTCCAGTTTTGTTGATATGTGTGCTTCCTCTGTTTGTTTTGATATTTCCTGTTCTTCATATAAATTTGGTTCTGATAAGCATTGTATTTACCAGTTCTTCTTCCACTAGAGTCACTTTGCTTATACTTGGTAAGTGCTGGAACATAGACCTTTTTCCCTTCATATATTGCCAGCATCCATTGACCAGGCACCATGACTGGTGTTTCACTTTGGTTGCTCAGAACATCTGCAACATAAACAATTTTATCTTTTGGTACCCAAATATGGTTGGGTCCAGGTTTTTCAGTCTTGAAAGGTTTCTTGTCTTTCCTTAATTGTATTATGGGACAAGACAATTTTGAGTGACCTTTCTTAGCACAAAAAACACACAAAACATTAGAGGGAATAGGTTTAGTTGCAATTACAGATTCATCAAATCCTAAGCCTATTTTACCATTGTTAATAACCCCATAGATCATAGAAGCATATTTGCTTCTTTCCATACCTTTAGCAATAAAATCTTGTAACACTTGTTCATGCATATCAGAATTACATACAAAATTTGATGTTGAACAAAGATTACTTTTTAGAGTTAGATTTTCAAATTTAAGCCCAACAATTTCAGTTTTAAGATCTGTATTTTCTATTTTACTTTCTGCATTTTGATTCTTTAAAACATTTAATTCTTTGGTTAGAATTGTATTCTCTTTCCTAAGTATTTTAAATATCAATAATTCTTTATTATTGATATTTAAAATATCATTCATTGCATTGATTAAATCAGATAGGGTAACTTCTGAAAATACCTCTTTTTCATCTTATGATGATTCATTTCCAGGATCAGAGTCTGTATCGGACCCAGAGGCAGAGCTTGTGTGAGCCATCAGAGCCAGTTCTGTTTCTGATTCACTTCCAGAATCATAGTCTAGGTTGGATCCAGAGGCAGAGCTGGTGTAAGCCATCAGAGCTAGTTCTGGTTCTTCTGATTCACTTCCAGAGTTGGATCTAGAGGCATAATGAGTGCGAACCATCAAAGCCAATTCTGCTTCTTCTAATTCACTTCTAGAGGCATATTTTATGTTGGATTTAGAGACATAATTGATGTGAGCCATCATTGCTAATACTTGTTCTTCATCATGAGAAGATTCATCAGAATCATCCCATGTTGCCATCAGATTTTCTTCCAGGGTCTGGTGTCTTTCTTCTTATGTTTTCCTTTCTCCAGGTTCGTGCATTCTGATTTGATGTGCCCAGTTTCATTGCATCTATATCAGATGATGTTCTTCTTGTCATGTTCATCCTTTCCTCTGTTGGACTGCTTGGAATACCTCTAGGAAACTTCTTCTTTCTGTTCTGCCATATCTTCAGAACCTTCCTGGTTATGAAGGCAATTTCTTCTACTTCTGGTTTCTGGTTCTGGTCATCAGAGTCACTATTTTCTAATTCTGCTTCTTCTGACTTTAGAGCTTTCTTTTGTTTGGATTTTAAAGCTAGGGTTTTGTTCTTCTTCTCGGGTTCATATTCTTCCAGCTCGATTTCATGTGACTTGAGGGAGCTAATTAGTTCTTCCAGCTTCAGAGTGTTTAGGTCTTTTGCTGCTTGTATGGCTGTGATCTTTTGTCTCCACTTGGTTGGCAGACTTCTATGGATTTTCTTCACGTGGTCAGCAGTGGCGTAGCTCTTCTTGAGAACCCTTAATCCCGAAACCAGTGTTTGGAATTTGGAAAAAATTCCCTCAATGTCTTCATCTTCTTCCAGCTTGAACAGCTCGTACTTCTTGACTAGAATGTTGGCCTTTGCTTCTTGAACTTGCTTGCTGCCTTCGTAAGTCAGAGTCAGACTATCATAGATGCTCTTTGTTGTATCTTTGTTAGTGCACTTGTCGAACTCCTTGAATGTGATTGCATTGATCATGAACGTTCTGGATTTGTGATGCATCTTGAACATCTTCTTCTAGTCAGCATCCATATCTTTTCTAGGAATTTCAACACCATCAACATAATCTGGAGCAGTATAGCCATCTTCGACCAAGTCCCAAAGTTCAGGATCTTGTGAAATAAAGAAACTCCTTAGTCTGTCCTTCCAGTACTCGAACCGTTCCTCATCAAACAAAGGTGGTCTGTTAATGTTTCCTCCAGCAGCTTCTTCATTGAACCCAAACATGTTGAACCCGTGGATCTTTCCTGAAACATTGTAAAAAGGGCTCAGTCTTGAGACCGAGCTCTGATGCCAATTGAAGGTGCAAACACGAGAAGGGGGTTTGAATTGTGTTTGCAAAACTCGAATTCTTTTTGTTGTTTTTGATGAATGTTGATTTAAGTTATTTGTTGAATAAATAATCAGATTAAGCAGCAGATAATAACAACATAAGAACACATTAATTTATCCTGGTTCACCATTAACTTGGCTACATCCAGTACCTTCACTCTAAAGGCTTTAATCCACTAATTCAAAACACTTTGAATTATAGCACCCGACCCTCCAAGCCAATCTTCCCAAACAGTCTAACAACCCCATACTTTTGAGGAACGATAACAACACCTTGACCCTACAAGCCAAGTCTTCTACTACCAATCTGACAACCTCAGATTAAAGAAGGAACTTCCACACCTTGACCCTACAAGTCAAGTCTTCTCCTATCAATCTGACAACCCCAAATTGAGGAAGGAATCTACACCACTATCGGGTTAGATTACAAGGGTTTGGAACTCTACAAAGTTGCTTATGAATAAGCTAATTGCTGCACTGTTTCACTTTCGAAAACACTTAGAAAATTTTGCTTTTGTACTGAAGTATTTCTCTCCATTGAACTCTCGGATAACTTTGAATTTGAAGCTTGAGTTCTTGTGTTTTTCGATCTCTTTGAACTCTAAGATGAATCTGGATTTTTTGCTTGAGTTCTTCTACTTTGAGATGCAAATTACTGCTGCCTGAATCCTCCTTTTATAGCTGAAGTATGGACTTTGTCCAAGCTTATTTTCGAGATAAATCTTGGTCAGATTTCCTTTGAAAATTTTGTTGGCCAATCCTGGTTTACTTTAATTTTGAACCGTATCTTCTTGCTTCAGATTTCATTCGAATTTCCTTCAAGTCTTTAGTAATTTTTGAATCAAATCTCCTTAATACTTTGATCAGATTTCTATCAAAAATGAATCAAGTCTTCTTCTAATTTTAATTAATTCTTCACTGATCTGCATCATGATCTAAATCTGGACCATATGATCTGCTGATTTGGACCAAGTTTGGACCATATAATCTGATGTGTACCATTCTGTTTCCTGATCTGGACAGTGTAACCTTCTGATTTGGACTATGTGATATTCTGATCTGGACTATGTGATATTCTGATATGGACCTGTGATCTTCTGATCTAAACCATGTGATTTGTTCTAGACCATGCTATCTTCTGGTCTGGACCAAGTCTAGACTAAGTTTTCTGTTCTGGAACATGTCTTTTGTTCTGGAACATGTCTTCAGTTCTGGGATGAGTTATCTTCTGAACTCTGTTTTCTTCTGGTCTAACCAAGTCTCCTTCTGGACAAGATTACCTTCTGGTCTTACCAAGTCTTCTTCTGGACAATGTTTCCTTCTAGTATGGACCAAGTCTCCTTCTAGACATGCTTCTTTCTGGTATGGACAAGGTCTCCTTCTAGACTATGCTTCCTTCTGATCTGGACCATGAATAATATCCTCTAATAATATCATTGTTTCTTCCCTCTGATGATATCCTCTGATTGATGATATCCTCTGATGTTTTCCTTTGATGACATCCTCTGATTCTTGCTTCTAATAGGATCCTCTGGTGATATCCTCTGGAGGTATCTTCTGGTATCCTCTTGAGGTATCCTCTGGATGCATCCTCTGGTGATATCTTCTGCCCGTATCTTCTGGTGGCATTTTTATCTTCTGGTGACGTCATCCTCTGATGACATCTTCTGCTTTTGATTTGTATCTTCTAGAGGTATCTTCTGCTGACGTCGTCCTCTGCTGACGTCATCCTCTGGTGACACCATCCTCTGATTTTTCATATCCTCTGATTTTTCATTCTTCTTTTAAGTCAAAATAGGATTTTCATAAAATACTTTTGTTAACATCAAAACTTTAATTGAAAGAACAAACCTGGTTCCAACACTTCAATCGATCTAACTCGATAGTTTATGATAAACGTCAAAAATAAATTATGAAATTCAGTCAAGGAAACTTACCATAAATCAGAAAATCAGTAAGTGGATAAGATAGCCACTTTTCACACGATCGTTTTGGCGTTGGTTTCACTCAAATAGGACTTACGGTGAAAAAGAACGGTACAAAATAACGAATTTCGAAAACGGAGAAGTCGGGTATTTTATAGACAAATTGGGATGATTAAAAATCTGGGAAAGTAGGTTTAATTGACTAACTAAATGAGTGAAATAACATATTGAAATTTGGACGAAAACAAAGAAAGTTTGATGGAACAATTATCGATTGTCGGTGCCAACTTTGTTGTATTTTTCCTTGGATTCCTCCCTGTAATGACGTTGCCGCTGCCGTGTACTATGCGCATGCCTTTCTTTCTTCTTCTTTTTTTTTTCAATTATTTTTTTTGGTTATTATTATTATTATTATTTAATTAGGGTTTACTCTTGCATATGAGTCTAACCCATAAAACACATTTTAATTACTCATTTCTTTTATTATTATTATTATTATTTAAATAAAATCAACAATTATCAAAACTAATTTTTATTAATATTTTTTTAAAACACGATTTAATTCATAAAATATTACTACTATTTTAAAACTAATACTATATAAAATAAAATAATTAATATTTTAAAATACATTAATAATCAAAACTCTCATATTCAAATTAATCACTAAAATTATACTTTTTTTTCCAAATACTCACATTAAATTGCTATCATCGTTAAAAAAATATTTGAAATTATAAAAGTAATAAATAAAATATCAACACTTTATATTAATTAATGAATCAAAATAAATATATATAAAATCACAGTGCTATAACAAGTATATAAAAATCAAGAAAATCAAATACAATATTACCACTATCTCAAGATAACTATTTATAAAAATAACTAAAAGTGGAAAATAGTTATAAATAATTGAAATATAACTACTTGCACACTTAACATCAGTCAAACGCATTGTAAAATATCACATTAATTGTGTATGTAAGACCCTTAATTTTAAATTCTAATTTATGCAATATTAGGGTATTTTGTGTTAAAACTACTTGGACTTTTAGTCAATTGTAAATTACTTTATGAATTAAATACCAAAAATATATTTTGAGATGTTTGTAATATGTATATATTTATATATATATATATATATATATATATATATTTTGAGACCCGAATAAAATTATTTGTCGAAGAATAATTTAATTATTACGAGGAATTCAATACCGGACAATTTATCAAAAAAATTTATTCGCAATGGGGTTGCGACGAGAGTAGATATTTTATCAAAATAGTTTGTGTGTGTGTGTGTGTGATTTTTAGTTTGCATATAGGAACTCTATATGTGTGATTGATGGACGATTATTGTGTGATTGCGTGATAATAAATTTCGACGTGAATATATATACATTTTGAGCGAAACTTTGGAGTTCTTAACCAACCCATTGTTGTTGTTGTTGTTGTTGTTGTTGTTGTTGTGGTTGTTATTGTTGTATTTTTGTTGTTATCGATGTTGTTAGTAATGGTTAGATTTAAGAAATTGATTTTTGTTGTATTTGAGTTATGTAATGAGTTATTCTCAAATAAATGAGTTTGAGCTGAAGTTGAAATTTTACAAGAAAAATTAGAGTTCTTAAAGTTGTGAAAAAGTTTAAATTTTAACAAAGTTAAAAGAGTTTGAGCGAAAAGTTAAAGTGTGAAATTAATATGTTTAGAGTTCGTATTTGTATTTGCACAATATCTAAATAATCGACATACATACCTTTTTCTGAATTTTGCATTTGTTTAGAATTTAAAAACTAAGTGTAGTATTCTGATTATAATTAGTTAATTACGTTGATTTTTTTGGTTATCCATAGGTTATTGACCGAAGTGAAATTGAGATGAAAAATCTAAAACTAAGTGTCGTATTTAAAGGATTAACCATGTGTTCTACAGACTTTAGCATATGAAATAAAAATATGCTTTAACAGTTAACACAACTACTTTGAAGACCTAGAGAATAATGACTATTGTGGTAAGATTCTAAATTTGATGTTAAGTCAATGCAAAACCTTTTATTCTATCAATAGACTAAAGAGTCCACTACATTATTGTTTACTAAGATTACAGGGAAAGCTTTCAACTTTCTTTTTCATAAAGTGGTTCCACATGGTTCAGTGATGGTGTAAGACATCTCAAATTGACCATGGTTCAAAAGCTTCAAGAAGCTTTAATACATAGTACGATATGACATTAATATATGGGGAACTTTTAGAAATAAAGATACGACAAGGCCAAGATATGCTGATTTCAATGTTTGTAAGAAAAATTCAGTATGCTAATTGCTTAGTACATAAACCTATCAGTAATCAAATATATGTTGATCACACAATTTATAAAATGTACTTGTGATCATAACAAGTAGGCATAGTTCCTTACCCCCACTTATATCATATTATATTCTTTTTGCTACGAATGTGTCACAAAATATATATATATATATATATATATATATATATATATATCCAGTGTTGGATGACAATTGTTTCTTTAGTTGTTAAGAAGTATCAAAGAATATCTAAGAAGTATTGGTGGTAATATCAGACACGTATCAGGGCATCTATACGCGTCAGACACCAAACTTTCCTAATTCTGAAGTATCCGGGCTTCATAGCTGCATTTACTTAATGATTGCAGTGAAAAGAGTTAGAGTATGCTCATGCATTTCATAGCTTGTGGTGACCGCGATGGGCCACAGTGTCAGTGGTGACCGCGATGGGCCATAGTGTCGGTGGTGATCGCGATGAGCCACATAGTTAAGTGGTGACCGTGATAGGCCGCGAAGTTAAGTGGTGACCGTGATGGGCTACGGGGTGGTTCCATGTGATAGTTTGTCCATTTTATCCTTACGAGGATTTAACTGATGTGTAAGGCCTGTGATAGGCTACACTCTAAGTAAATCGTGCTAGTCTTTGAGCAACTGCACCACGGTAATTAGTACTAAGGCCTGTGATAGGCGGTACAATTATGATTTACGCCCCTCGAGGAGGGTTTTGTTTTGGGAATTTTGGAATCATGTGCACTGGCATATAAGCATTGCTTTAGGGTGCTTGGCATACGAGTCATGTTTGTTATGATCTGATATGTGAAAATGATATGTGCAAGTACCTTAAATTCTATGTTTCCTAATAGTTGTCTTGATTGTTAATTTTACTTTGAGCTTGCAACTTGATATGTATTCTTAGTCTATTGTCTTCATAAAAAACATAGATCTTATGAATTTTCAATATGTGTGTATACTTGTTATGTCATTGTTTGTTATCTTGCTGGAACTTCTAAGTGTTTATTGTTTGTCTTTTGACATAATTGTTAACTGTTAATTTCATGTGATAGTTTGTCCATTTTATCCTTACGAGGATTTAACTGATGTGTAAGGCCTGTGATAGGCTACACTCTAAGTAAATCGTGCTAGTCTTTGAGCAACTGCACCACGGTAATTAGTACTAAGGCCTGTGATAGGCGGTACAATTATGATTTACGCCCCTCGAGGAGGGTTTTGTTTTGGGAATTTTGGAATCATGTGCACTGGCATATAAGCATTGCTTTAGGGTGCTTGGCATACGAGTCATGTTTGTTATGATCTGATATGTGAAAATGATATGTGCAAGTACCTTAAATTCTAAGTTTCCTAATAGTTGTCTTGATTGTTAATTTTACTTTGAGCTTGCAACTTGATATGTATTCTTAGTCTATTGTCTTCATAAAAAACATAGATCTTATGAATTTTCAATATGTGTGTATACTTGTTATGTCATTGTTTGTTATCTTGCTGGAACTTCTAAGTGTTTATTGTTTGTCTTTTGACATAATTGTTAACTGTTCATTTCAGTTGGTGACCCTTTACATTATTGTGAAAAATTGGGCTTTGCCCTTAGATGATACCCGAGTTCGTTCCACCGACGGTTACCCTGACGACGGAGACGTCGTTAGACTTCCCTGATCGACATTCGCCGACTGCTTGGGTATAGGACCCCATATCAAGCATGGCTACATATACGGGGAGGGTGGTGAGAACAAATAGGAGAGCTGGGGCAGGGTCGCATGTGGAATTCACTCACGAGAGGATCAACTTTCCTGTACCTTCAGGATTAGTACTCGAGGCGAATGAGGTATATATAGATGCAGAGAGTCCTTTAGTTAGAGGTGAGACGGAGGCCACCGTAGGTGTGGTGACTTCTACTGTAGTAGTAGGGGATGTAGTGCTTGGACCATGAACGGGTGAGAAGGGTAAAGGGCCAATGCTAGCAGGGGAAGATACTCCAGGTCCGTCTAGGCTGGTCGGGGACCAGGGTTTTGCTGATGAACCACCGATGCCTTGGTTGGTGTCACTGCGCATCGAGTTTGAGCTTCCACTCCCGGTGAACGATCCCCTACCGACTGCCACTGAAGTGTAGGACTGTTTTGAGATTCCAGCACCGCCGAAGCCACCTATATCGTGGGTGGATCTGACTTCTGAGGAGACTGATCCTTCTATGGCTGATGAGAAGGAGGAAGTTACTTCGAGGAAAGATACTGTGTTAGATAGGACTTGTGCAGAGTGTGGAGGTCACCCTTGTTACTGTAGTTGTTAGTGGATGATCAGATTAATTTTTTTTTTGTATAGGGCCTTAGTGTTCTTTTTGAGGTTGTACTTATGTTGTTTTGGGATGACTGTACCTATGACGTTATTTGACAATTGTCTTTTGTTGATGGGTCCATGTTCCATTTTTTTGACGTGACCATGGGGGATAGCATTCTTGAAGCAGTACTTCTGCGCAGGTGTCTGCCGAGAATACACCATGGGTATGAGAGATGTCTGATAGGTCTCATAGTCCCGATGTATTTTCTATTTGTATATTTTAGATTATTGTCCCAAAAACTATTTTAACTTGTTTGTATATATGATGTAATTATTTATTACTCATGTCGTTTTGTGTCATTACGTATTATTTTATTAAGTGGTTTAAAAAAAAATAAGGAAAAAAAAATGCACTCGCGCTGTTAAAAATCGGGGTGTTACAGTGTACGCGTATATACACGTAAAATCACATGAAATCTTATTCTTTAAAATACAATTATATTTTGAAAAATATATAAAATAATAAAATAAAATATTTATTATTTATATCACTCATTTAATATAATATGTATCAAACTAACACATCATAGAAATCATCCATATAACGAAAATTAATCACAAAATCTATTAATATATATTCTAAAATAATTTTAACATCAAATTAATTATTTAAAATCTTATTTCATTAATAAAATAGTTTATTATAAAAATTGGAGTGTTATTGCAACATGTTCTATGTTCTCGTAGACAACTCCTGATACAGCCTCAACATCGTTTAAACTTAGGACACTAATACAACTATCGTTAAAAGTTACCCCTAGAATTTTTTCTCTCAAACTTATTTGATACACAATCTTTATAATAACTTAGATAACTCTTGATACAAACACTTTAACCAAAAACATTAAATATTCTTTTGCAAGGACTTAACACTTTGTTTTCAAATAGTTTTTCCAAAAATCTAAATTATTAATTTGTTAAGTTCAACATCAAAATACAAATATTATCTCATTACTTAATACCATCAAATGTCAACTATTTTTCAAATCAGCATAACTCAATTCTTTTTTTTTTTCTTTCTAATTAAACAAAATCAACTCTTTTTCAACTTTTTAAATTCAAATATTTTCTAAACAAATGAATCAATTGTTTTTCAAGCTTCTTAGACAAATCATTTTTTCTAATAATTTGATATAGCCTATTTATTTTCACCTCAAATCCTAATTTTCCAAAATGTCACGAGCAATAAATTAAACAACTACTCTCCCAACCTTTTAAGGTGTCATGGTTTGAAATCAAACCTCGAGGAATCTATTCTATTTTGTAAGTAAAGATGACATAAATAACTTTAACTTTTAAGGTGTCTTTAACTTGATCACGACTCTAAATTTTAAACTAAAACACTTTGCTTTTTCATTAAAACTCAAGGTACATAACATTTCAAATTTTCAAAGGTAGTAAAATATTTCGTTCAACTTTCTTTCAAATACAACTCTTACAAATATAAAAAAAAGTCTAACGTTTTATTATTTTCAAAACTAGATTTTCAAAATTTTGTTCTTCTATTTTTCGAAGCTTCAAATCAATATTTTCCGAAATCTAACTTAAAGAAAACCTTCACAACTTTAACTTCAATGTAGTTTCTCAACTTAGACTAAAATAGCTTTTTCACAAGAATGTTGTCTTAATTGATTTGATGATCTTAAGATATTGATGTAATTAATATGTGTTAATTGATAATTATGCATGAGTTGATGTATAGTTGATGGATGCTAATTAGATATTGAACTGATGATAATTTTTTATGACGAAGGTTGATGTAGAAACTACTAGATTAATGTCTGTGATAGTTCTCTAAGAGTAAAAAGTGACTTTGTACGACAAGGAAAAGACACTAGAACTGAGTACTAAGACCCCAAATCAATAACTCTATGTTGTGATGCATTCATAATGTTATGAAGCCTAACTAACCTAATGAGTGGACGAAAAAGTACATTGTTTTGGACTTGGAGTGAATATCACTTGTGATCTTGAAGGTATTTAAGGAACTCTTTTTTTTATTCTTCTTTTGATTTTCAGTAAAGAAGAAATGAGTTTTTATTCTGTTAATAAATTGTAATGATTTTGTTTTCATTTAGAAATTTTCTCAACGGAAGAGAAGCCTCGTGGAGAATATTTGAAAATATCTAAAATTTTGGATTTTGTGAGTTTTAATTTTTTTGTTGTTGATGAAAGTGATGAAGAAGAGAAAGAATGTTGTTCGTTTCAATTTTTTTACGGAAACCGTTAGAAAGACTAACACCGTAAATGAAATGAAACCTAAAAAATCTAACTAAAAGAATATAATTTGAAGAGTCTATGCAAAATTAAGACATAACTTTAAGATTTACCAGTATGATTTTTCCTATTAATTTTGGTTAATAAGATTTTCAAATTTCATCTTGTTTGTCTAATTTTATCATTAATTAATTATCTAAAAGATCAAAATAGAGTAAACTTTTCTACGTTTGCCCGAGTCTAGTGAACAACTTGTGTAATTTGTTTAGCTAACAAACTTGAAGAAAAATGCTAATTCGTTCCAATCTTCCACAAGTTCCGAACTATAAAGACAACTACCAAACTACCAAAACGTACATAAATAGGATACACAAGTACTTTCAAGGTTATTGACGTGACATGGAACATTAACTAAACCCATTGAGGAGGAAACACGACACTAACTAAAACGAGAATCGGTGTATTTTAGTTACAGCGTTAGCAATGTTAGTTGAAATAATGATTACCAAAACAATTCATGAAAGATTTAAAGCATCCTAGCTAATTTCCTAAGCTAGGGATACGGGACCTAACACCCATAACAAATTATCAAACAAGAAAGTGAATAATTTTTTATTTAATTTTAAAGAGAAGGTGATTAATTTAAAAATTGATTTATTTTAAACAAAGTTATGCCTTGCGAGTATATAATTATTGGTCAGCTAACAACACTTATTTGACTCGTATAATTAAACACACTGCGTAATAATTAAATGATTAATACTTAAAAACGATTTTTTTTAAATTAAAAATTTATTAAAAAGAAAAGAAAAACAAAAACTAGGGGCATAATCTTAATCTAGAAAAAGATAAAAAAGAGCTAAAAAATTTCTCAAATCATGCAAATTTTCTGATCGTTGACATAAATATATAATTTAGATTCCTTCTATGTATTCTTTTTCTTTGTTCTAGAAATCACATTCTTAAAAGGTGGTTTAGTAGCAGTAGAACGATTGTGCAATCTAATAATTGTTGCATTATCTTCATTAGCATTAGACCTCCTACTATTTATTTCTCTAACATCTTTATCTTTATATAAACCTCACAAAGTATGTAATTCATGAGCAATTTTGCGATGTAAATTATCGTAAGTAACAATAACATTCGAGTATATCATACTCGACACCGTTGTTGAGGAAAAAACATTTTGATATATGTTTTAATAACAACAAACCTTATGAAATAAATGATTAAGTTTTATGAATGATGATTTACTAATGATTGTACTTGAGTTTTGTTTAAGGAATATGAATTGCATAAAAGAACAAGCAAGAAGCCATTAACATCATCAAAGTGTATAAGTATCTACTCAATAATGAAAGAATTTCAAAAAAAATATATCATATACCAATTATTTAAGATAATAATTATTATATCTTCAAGATAGCATTTTCATGAAGAAGGTGACCAAATACATTCATACAATAATCAATGATCACACCATGTTATAAATCAAAGCAAATCTTGTCTTAACTAAATTGGAAATTGATGGCAAGATCATTCTGGTTTATAACAAGATCATTCTAGTTTATCAAAATATCATTCTGGTTAATAAAAAGATGATTCTGGTTTATCAAGATTGTAACACCCCGAGTTTAAAACACAGCGCGGATGCATTTTTTTTTATTTTTAAAATCAATATTAAAAATGATTTTCCAGATTTAACCCGAAAGGAATTAAAATAAAGTTTCCGTAAATCAATAAGTACTCAGTTTCTGGAAATTTAATAATAAACATTAAGGCATTTTTAAAATGTTAACAATGTCATAACATCCTCAAAATACAATATCAGAGTGCGGAATAAGTAGTACAAATATTTCCAAAATAAACCAAAATACATTTCCAGCTCAAATCCTAATACATCAAGTGTAACTGATCATGCGCTAAAGCTACAGTAGCACGGATTTCCTCCGCATCCTAAGCAAGTCTTCTCCGAATCTGCCGCTCGCCTCGACGTGACCTCCTCCTCCTCGTCATCATACAGAGAGGGGTCGGTCTCCTCAGAAGTCAGATCAATACATAGTCTCGGTCGCTTCGGCGGAGCCGAAATCTCATAACAATCGTCGGAGATCCTAGACGGACCCGAAATCTCAGCTGCTACTAGCTTTGGCTCACCAGTCTTCCCTTCTGCCTCGGACTCATGTACAGCTCCTCCAATCACCGGGTTGGGAGTCACCACTCCTACGGTGGCCTCCGTCTCAACCCGTCTAACGGATTCCTCAGCATCGTCGAAAATTCCGTGTGCCTCCAATACCAGACGGGAAGGCACAGGAAAGTCTATACTCGCATGAGTGCGCTCTATGAAATCCTCCACGCCGTCAGTCCTGCTCGTCCTCTCCAACCACCCCGTGTAAGTCGCCCTGCTTGAGATGGGGTCAAATACCCAAGCAGTGCGCGAATAGCGATCAAGGAAGTTCAACGACGTTTCCGTCGTTCAGGTACCCACGAGTGGCATGGGTTTGGGGGGCATCTGAGGGCAAAGCCCAAAGTCCACAATATAATAGCAAGGGTCACCGACCAAAATTAACAATTAATCACATAGCATATATTAAACAGCAACAATTATGTCCATGGTATAACATATGATGATGAGGAAAATAATCATGCTCATTTGAATTTTAATGACATATATGCCTTTTCAAAAGCAGCAACCAATTATTATGCAATATGTGGTAAGTACAAACAACACCTCAGCAAATCACAATCATTAATTCAGAAATTCAGATTCTGGAACAGTACTCACACATATTCAATTTCCACTCATTCATCATATAATCAAACGTGACTCACCGGTCAGTCCCTCAATGCAATATGTATATGCTCATGTATACAATTTTCTTGGAATCACCAAGGTGCAGTCGCTCAACAGACCAGCACAATATGTTTGACTTTAACGGCCCTCAAGACCAAGGTGCAATCGCTCAACAGATCAGCACCAGTGCAGACGCTCAACAGTCCAGCACTCGTGCAGTCGCTCAACAGACCAGCACGTTTGACATATACCAAGGTACAATCGCTCAACAGATCAGTACCTAGTGCAAACGCTCAACAGTCCAGCACTCGTGCAATCGCTCAACAAATCAGCACGTGGCTGCGCATTTCAGGGTACAGACGCTCAACAGTCCAGTACCAGTGCAGTCGCTCAACAGACCAGCACTTATATACCAAGGTACAATCGCTCAACAGATCAGTACCTAGTGCAGACGCTCAACAGTCCAGCACTCGTGCAATCGCTCAATGTAACACCCCGAGTTTAAAACACACCGCGAGTGTTTTTTTTTTTTAAAACGAATAAATAAATAAAAGAGTTTTCAGAATTACGTTTCAAGGGAATTAAAATCAATTCAAATTTAATATCATTCGACATCGTAATCCAAAATAGTAAGGTAATTAAACAACATCACGATTAATCGAATGAGATATTTTTGGGAAATTGATCTTTATAATATACTAAAATAAAGATACATCAAAACTGGATTCTCAATCCACCAAAATATTTATCAGAGTGCGAAAAAGTTTTACAATAATTCCCAAAATAAATATTTACAACCACTTAGCTCAAAATCCTATACATAAGTCTAAACTGATCATACACTAAGCTATAGTAGCACGGTCTCCACCGTATCATCCACAAGTCTTATCTTCACGCAGTTGTCCATCCCTTCACGTAGCCCACAATGTAAAGATCAAGGAAAATTAACGACGTTCCCTGTCGTTAGTGTGACCGTCGGGGGTACGGGTTTGATTAACATCTGAGGGCAAAGCCCAATTTTCCACAATAATTGTAAAGGGTCACCGACCGAAATTAACAAAAACCACATAGCATTTATATCAGCAATATCAAACATATTCATGGCAGATCATAAAAAAATGATGATAAATAAGGATGCTCAATTTTGAAAATACATGACATTTGTACCTTTTCAAACAGCAACCAATTTAATATGAAAATCATGTTGTTAGCACAAACATCAATTCAGTAATCACACCAATTCATCAGAAATTCCAGATTTCAAAAAGTACTTACACACACAACAATTTTCAACCATCATCATATAACCAAAACGTGACCCACCGGTCAATCACCCCGATACAATATGTATATGCTCATGAAAACATCCTCTTGGATTCACCAAGGTGCAGTCACTCAACAGACCAGCACATTTACATATGTAAGACTTTAACGGCCCTCAAGACCAGGGTGCAATCGCTCACAGATCAGCACCAGTGCAGTCGCTCACAGACCAGCACTCGTGCAGTCGCTCACAGATCAGCACTCGTGCAGTCGTTCACAGACCAGCACGTTTGACATAAACCAAGGTACAATCGCTCACAGATCAGTACCTAGTGTAGTCGCTCACAGACCAGCACTCGTGCAATCGCTCACAGATCAGCACGTGGTTGCGCATTTCAGGGTACAGACGCTCACAGTCCAGTACCAGTGCAGTCGCTCACAAACCAGCACTTATATACCAAGGTACAATCACTCACAGATCAGTACCTAGTGCAATCGCTCACATATCAGCACTCGTGCAATCGCTCACATATTAGCACTCGTGCAATCGCTCACAGATCAGCACTCGTGCAATCGCTCACAGATCAGCACGTGGTTGCGCATTACTCTGTGGCCCATCGCGGGTACCACATGACTATGCTATGCATGAGTATGCAGTGTTTCACCTCAGTGGAAACAGTATGCAAGATCAGTAAAAATTCATGCATTTCCATCATTTTTCAAAACATTTCCACACAATCAATATCATCATCTACACATCAATGACTAACCATTTAAGCAAACATTAACACTTCGGATTATCTCAAGGTTCCATTCTTAATTATCAAAAGTCTTTCCCCAACTCCCAAAATTCAGAACCAGTGTTTTAAAACTGCAATTTCTGAAAAAACAAATCTGTATTCAAATACAGCTTCATTGAATTCGAATACAGAAGCTAAACAGGGCAGAATCAACACCCTGTATTCGAATACAGACTCCTTGTATTCGAATACAGAGGCTTTCCCAGTGAAAAAGTCAGAATTTCCACAACTTCAGTAAAGTCTCAAAAACTTCATCACCACTACTTCAAAACTATCACAAAAATTCCATTTTTATTCACCACCAACCTTCCCAAGGTACCCCAACACTTAAGGTTTATAAAACAATGTTTAAAACTTGAATTTCTGAAAAACTCGAATATGTATTCGAATACAGCTCTCTTGTATTCAAATACAGAAGCTAAAACAGTGAAAAATCAGCATTCTGTATTCGAATACGAGGTTGTCGTAGTCGAATACAGATGAGAAGTCAGTGGCAAAAGTTGCAAATCTGTATTCGACTACAGAGGGTCGTAGTCGAATACAGATGCTAATTCAGAAGCAAAATTGACAAATCTGTATTCGACTACAGAGGGTCGTAGTCGAATACAAGTTCAAAAATCTGAAGAAAACTGAAGCTTTTCAGGCTATATTCGAATACACTCAAGCCGTATTCGAATACACCTTCAAATTCAGTGAAATTTTCCTAAGACATCAACACATTTTCAAAACCTTTTCCTTTGAAAAACCAACCAAAACCCTAGAATCATAATTACCACTCTTTATAAACTTCGACACTCAGAACATTTTTCATTAAACATCAACAACAGATTTTCAAGAAAAACACTTCCACTATTTCAAATCCCTTTTCTTTGAAACCCCCATCAACACCAGATTGTTTAACAAAGCACAGCAAAAACACAGAATCACTAAAACCAGAAAGTCAACCACAAAACAGTCTCACACAAACTAACTCAACACCAACCAAATCATCATTCAACACCACAGAATGATTTCTTACTCAACACAACAAACAATACATCATCAACACAACAACATAATAAATTCCTTCATTGAAAACAACAGGAACATCAAAATAGTTTGATTTCCAAAACATAACACAATGTTTTTCACAAACATAACCCAATAATCATTTATCACACATGCATTTACAGCCCTAAATGCAATCTAGAAAGTTGGAAGGTGCCCTTACCTTAATTACGTTCCCTTAACTCGTACGTTTCTGCGACAAAAGTCGACGATACTCCCATTCGTGTTCGCCGCTACGAAAATTTGTTCTTTAGCTCCGTAACGATCAGAGGAATAACTTTCGTACTCGAAACTTTCTGATTCGACACTCAGATTTTCAAGAAAAATGTATTTTGAGTAAACTGTTTTTCTTCACCAACACTCAGAAATATCAAAAGAAGAAGAAAATACTAAAGCAGAACTGGTGCCGTAGAGGAAAGAAGGAAAAACTTCTCACTTAAATATCCACATAAATGCAACTGACACAGCAGAGGAGAGAGGAATTGTTTCTTTCTTAACAAATATCTACGCCACCTCACCCAACACTTGTATTAAAATATCTTTTGATCCTCCAGCACTTAACCCTTTTCCGTCGAAATTAGCAGAGAATATCTTAATTAACGGCCCGATAATTTAATTACTCGAAATTAAATTAATTCATCCATTATCCAATAATTTTAATTCCACCTCCAAAACAAATATATATATATATATATATATATATTTACACAAAACATACATATATTGAATATTTTACAAATATTCCCAAATACACTTAAAATTAAATTTGAATTTAATTTTAAATTTAAGGGTCTTACACTCAACAGATCAGCACGTGGTTGCGCATTACTCTGTGGCCCATTGCGGGTACCACTTGACTATGCAATGCATGAATATGCAGTGTTTCACTTCTCTAGAAACAGTATGCAAAATCAGAAAATTCATGCTTTTCATCATGTTAAAATTATCTCAACACAGTCAGAATTATCATCATCACAATCATGATTAGACAGCCCAATATTCATTAACATTTTGAAATGTTTTCCCAAACTCTTAAAATTCAAATACAGTGTTTAAAACTGGGATTTCTGGAATTTTACGAATCTGTATTCGAATACAGCTTCTCTGTATTCGAATACAGAGGCCAAACAGTGCAGAATTACACTATGTATTCGAATACAGCCCTCTGGTATTCGAATACAGAGGCAGTCTCAATGCACAAAACAACATCTTTCATTACATCAGTAAAGTTTTAAAAACTTCATCACCACAACTTCAAAATATCACCAAAAGTTCCATTTTAATTCACCACAACAATCCCAACATTTCCCAAACACTCAGGGTTTATAAAACACTCTTAAAAACTTGGAATTTCTTGAAACTCGAATATGTATTCGAATACAGAAGCATAAAACTGCAATTTTTAACATTCTGTATTCGAATACAGCATGCCTGTAGTCGAATACAGAAGACAAAACCTTGAAAAATTCAACATTTTCTCCCAGATCATTAAAGGTTTTCAACACATCATCCTCTCCTCTTCAAAGATATTTCAAGAACTCCATTTAAAATCACTTTAACCCTTCTCAAAGTTCCCAACACTTTAAAATTCACAAGGTAGAGTTTAAAACTTGATTTTCTGGAAAACACGAATCTGTATTTGAATACAGCTTCCTTGTATTCGAATACAGAAGCTAAAAACAGTGCTTCTGGAAAAACACGAATCTGTATTCGAATACAGACCCATTGTATTCGAATACAGAAGCTGAAACTAGTTAAAATCTGCATTCTGTATTCGAATACAGCATGCCTGTAGTCGAATACAGATGCGAATACAATGTTAAAATCCCACTTCTGTAGTCGAATACGACGTGGTCGTAGTCGAATACAGATGCTAAGTCAGAAGCAAAAATCCTTCCTCTGTATTCGAATACAGGGGCTCGTATTCGAATACAAGTTTGAAAACTTAAGTAAAACAGAAACTTGACAGGTTGTAGTCGAATACACACATGTTGTATTCGAATACACCTTCGAAAACCAGTGAAATTTTCCTGAGATTTCAACCCTTTTCAAACTGTTTTCTTTTAAAAATAAACAACCAACATTAAAACAGATTCATCACTTTTTCCAGACAATACTTTCCTCATTAAAAATCCCTTTTCTTTTTAAATCACCAACATCATCAGAATCACTCAAACAGAAACAGAATCAGAGTCATCAACAACAAATCATCCAGACTTTCAAACCATCAGAACATCATACAGCATTTCAGCTTTCACAACACATTAGAATAACATGCAAGCATTTCAGCTTTCACAACACATCAAATAACATGCAAGCATTTCAGCTTCCACAACACATCAGAATAACATGCAGCATCACAGAGCAGTAAAACACAAACAGAATGCATTTTTTGCATTTCAAAACCATTTTCAAAACAGTTTTATGAACATGCATTTTTAAATCATGTTTCAAATCACATTCAAGACATTTTCCACTTTCCCACATAAACAACACAACATTAGTGCATTCAGCTTAAACAACCATCATCACAGAGCTTTTAAAACGTCAAAAAGATGCATTTTCATTTCTTTCAAGCATCAGGCAAACCAGTTTCAAAACAGTAATGAAAACACTAGTAATGACATGAAAGTTATGCACTTACAGCCCTAATGCAACTAGAAAGTGGAAGGTGCCCTTACCCTTGTAGCGTGTTCTGCTTCTGCTAAAGTGTATGCGTCAAAAACGGCAAAAACTCCTATAAGACCCTTAATTTTAAATATTAATTTTGGAATTATGGTCAAGGGCATTTTGGGAATTTTGTAAATATTTAATATATGTATGTCTTGAGTGAATATATATATATATATATATAAATATTTATTTTGAAGTATGAATTAAAATTATTGGATAAAGAAGTAAATTAATTTAATTTCAAGTAATTAAATTAATTGGACAATTAAGTAAGGATTAAGTGGCTAATTGCAAGATAATTAAAGAGCTGGAAAATCAGACAAGTGGCAAGTGAGGTGGCACCTTGAGAGCCTATAAATAGGAGTGAGAAGGATGGTAATTTCAGAACACCATTCCTTCCACCATACTTCCCATATTGCATGTACCAACTCCATCACTCTCCCATTTTCTGTCTCTGTTTTCTGTTTTCTGCCTTTCCCGAACTGAAATTGTAGAAAGGGAAATCCTTCAAACACCATTAACTGAAATTCCAGCCATCAAACCTGAAAACCCCCAGTGGTAAAGTTAATCCCCACTTCATTACGAAGAGAAAGAACCCAGTGTTGCAGCAGCAAACTCAGGGAACCGCTTCACCGTTTTTGGGACGCAGAGAAGGGAACGCAGCAGGAATCAGAGGAAATAGCAAAGCACGCTACAAGGGTAAGGGCACCTTCCATCTTTTAGCTGCATTAGGGCCATAAATTGTGCTGTTTCAGTTCTGTTTTTAAAAGAAAAGCTGTTTTCGAAAATGTCATTTTGAGAGAAAATGCATTTTTTAAGAAGTGATTATTCTGATAAGTTATTGTTGGCTGTGTTTACTGGTAAAATATGTTGTTTTACATTCTGTGTGAATGCTGGAAAATGTTTGCATGCCATTTTAGTTATGATTAAAATGCATGTCTTAAAACTGTTTTGAAATTAGCATTAAAATGCTAAATGCATTCTGTTGGTGCTTGGTGTTCTGTGATGTTTGTTTGTCATTCTGTTGTGTTTTGAGAAAACTAAACACATGCATGTTTACTCTGGTGTTTTGGGAAAACTAAATGCATGCATGTTTGCTCTGGTGTTCGAGAACTCTGAGATGTTGCATGTTTGTTTCTGTTGAGTGTGAATACTGATATGTTGCGTGATGATCTGATGACTGATCATCTGTCCCTGGTTGGATAAACTGGTGTTAATGGTTCTGATTCTGTTTTATGTTGTGAGATTCTGGTGATGAGAATGATGATTCTGATTCTGGTTGTTCTGGGTGATCTTGATGATCTTGTTAATTCTGATTCTAGTTGTGTTGTGTGATTCTAGTGGTGTTAATGGTTTTTAAAGAAAAAGGGATTATAAATGAGGAAAGGTTTTCTTGAACAAGTGCAGAATCTGTTTGATGTTGGCTGTTGTTTTAAAAGAATCAGTTTTGAAAAGGGTTGAATTTTCACTGGTTTTCGAAGGTGTATTCGACTACAACATGTGTGTATTCGAATACAACCTTCCAGGTTTCTGTTTTATTTTAAAGTTTTCAAACCTGTATTCGAATACGAGTGTATTCGAATACAGCGGAGAGAGTTTTGCTTCTGTATTCGCATCTGTATTCGACTACGATCAGGTCGTATTCGAATACAGAAGTGAACTTTTAACACTGTGTTCGCATCTGTAGTCGACTACAGACATGCTGTAGTCGAATACAGATTCGAGTTTTTCCAAAAACTCAGTTTTTAGCTTCTGTATTCGAATACAAGGAAGCTGTATTCGAATACAGATTTGTGTTTCCTAGAAAAAACAAGTTTTAATCACTGTCATGTGAGTTTTGAAGTGTTGAGAAACTCTGAGAAGGTTTTAATGATTTGAAAAGAAGTCTGTGAAATCGTTTTAAAGAGGAGAGAAAGATGTTTGAAAACCTTTAAGTGACATGGGAGAAAAGGCTGCATTTTCCAAAGGTTGAACTCCTGTATTCGACTACAGCCAAGCTGTATTCGAATACATAAGGTTAAGTTGCAGTTTCCTGCTTCTGTATTCGAATATAGAGGGTCTGTATTCGAATACAGATTCGAATTTTCAGAAAATTTCAAGTTTTAAGAGTGTTTTGAAAACCCTGAGTGTCTGGGGAATACTGGGGATGTTGTGGTGAGTTAAAGTGGAACTTTTGATGAGGTTTTGAAGTGGTGGTGATAAAGTTTTAAAAACTTTGCTAATGTAATGGAAGAGGTTGTTTTATGCACTGAAATCTGCCTCTGTATTCGAATACCAGAGGGCTGTATTCGAATACAGAGAGTGATTCTATACTGTTTTTGACTTATGTATTCGAATACAGGAGAGCTGTATTCGAATACAGACTCATAAATCCCAGAAAAATCCCAGTTTTAAACACTGTGTCTGAATTTTTGAGAGGATGGGAAATATTTCAAAGTATGAATGACTAATGGACTGTTTAATTCATGATTGTGATATTATTATGACTGTGCTGAAATATTTAAACATGATAAAGAGCATGAATTTTCTGTGTTTGCATTCTGTTTCTAAAGAAGTGAAACACTGCATCTTCCATGCATTGCATAGTCAAGTGGTACCCGCGATGGGCCACAGAGTAATGCGCAACCACGTGCTGATCTGTTGAGCGATTGCACGAGTGCTGGACTGTTGAGCGTCTGCACTAAGTACTGATCTGTTGAGTGATTGTACTTTGGTATATAAGTGCTGGACTGTTGAGCGTCTGCACTGGTACTAGACTGTTGAGCGTCTGTACCCTGAAATGCGCAACCCCGTGCTGATCTGTTGAGCGATTGCACGAGTGCTGGACTGTTGAGCGTCTGCACTAGGTACTGAACTGTTGAGCGATTGTACCTTGGGTGAGGTCAAACGTGCTGGTCTGTTGAGCGACTGCACGATGTGCTGGACTGTTGAGCGTCTGCACTGGTGCTGATCTGTTGAGCGATTGCACCCTGGTCATGAGGGCCGTTGAGATGTGCTGGTCTGTCGAGCGACTGCACCTTGGTGATTCCAAGAAAATTTTGCATGAGCATATATGCATTACATTATGGGATTTGACCGTTGTGTCATGATTGTTTATATGATGAATGTTGGAAATTAATGCGTGTGAGTGCTGTTCAAAATCTGAAATTTCTGAATTTATGTTTGTGTTTTATTGACGTGTTGGCTGTACTTACCGCATATTCATAATCATTAACTGCTGTTTTGAAAAGGCATGAAAGTCATAAATTTCCAAATGAGCATTATTATTTTCCTCATCATCATAAATTATACCATGATTAGATGTTGTTGTGCAATACATGCTATGTGAATATTTGTTATTTTCGGTTGGTGACCCCCTTGCTATTATATTGTGGACTTTGGGCTTTGCCCTTAGATATTACCCGAACCCGTCCTATCGACGGAAACGTCGTTAGTTCTCCCTGATCTTTACGTACGGAGTATCCGTGGACGACGCAGAGGGGCGGACAACTGGCTGAAGAAGAGACTTGTAGGGGATACGGTGGAGATCGTGCTACTGTAGCTTAGTGCATGATCAGTCTAGACTTTTGTATAGGGTTTTGAAATTGGGAAATGTAATTTTATTTTGGGAATTAATGTATTACTTTCTCCGCTGTATTTTCCGCACTCTGACATTGTGAACATTTTAAAAATGCCTTATTGGTTATTATTAAATTTCCCGAAATTGAGTACTTATTGATGTACGGAAACTTTATTTTAATTCCTTTCGAATTAAATCTGGAAAATCATTTTTAATTATTAAAAAAAAAAATGCACCCGCGCTGTGTTTTAAACTCGGGATGTTACAACTCCCGCCTGCGTTTACTACTACCAAATTGAGTTCTCTAGCTTCGTAATGGTATGGGGATTAACTTTTGTATTGGGGTTTTAGTGTTTCAGTGCTTGGATTTTCAAGTAATGGTGTTTTGAGGAACTCCCTCTTTTTCTCTTTGTAGTCGTGACTGGAAATGGGGAAGGCAGAAACAGCAAACAGAATGGGAGGGAAAATGGGGTACTGTTACATGCAGTATGGGCAGTGAGGAAGGAAGGATGGTGTTCTGATTTCACCATCCTTCTCACTCCTATTTATAGGCTTTTGTGGTGCCACCTCACCCAAAAATAATGTTAAAATAATGCTGGCTCCTTCAGCACTTAATTATCTTGCAATTAGCCACTAATCCTCAATTAACGGCCCAATTAATTTAATTACTCGTAACTAAATTAATTTAATCTTCATCCAATAATTTTAATTCATCCTCCAAAATAATTATTTATATATATATATATATATATTCACTCAAACATACATATATTAAATATTTTACAAATATCCCCAAAAATACAATTAAAATTAATTCCATAATTTTAATTAAAAATTAAGGGTCTTACAAAGATCATTCTGGTTTATTAAAAACAGAAGTATGGAAAAACGAAAATCATTCTGGCTTATTAAAAATAGAAGTATCGAAAAACGAAGATTATTCTGGTTTATTAAAAAACAGCAGTCTGAAAACTGAAGATCATTCTGGTATATTAAAAACATAAGTCTGGAAAAATGAAGATCATTCTGGTTTATCAAGTGATCATTCTAGTTTATTACAAGATCATTTTGGTTTATCAAATGATCATTCTGATTTATTACAAGATCATTCTGATTTATATCAAGATCATTCTGGTTATTTTATTTATGGGCAGAAGTAAAATGAACCATTCTCCAAAGTCTAGATCTTAAGATAAATGAATATCAAGACTACTCAAAACAATTATCAAAGCCCAAAAGTCTAGCTAAAGGTCCAAAGAAGCAAACAACATCAAGATCAATCTCCAAATTGATGAACTATGAGCAAGGACAACAAGGACACTGTTGTTGCACTTTTTTGCATAGTTTGACACCAGACAACTGCTAAACCCTTTTGCCACGTTTTTTTATTCAACACAAAACCAAGAATGTTCTAGTTTTATAAAATAGCATTCTTGTTATTCTCTTTTAATGACATAATTAAAACATATAGTTTTCCACTCTCCAAACCACATATTAAAGAGTATCAAGACTGCTCAAATCAATCAATGGTGAGCAAGGACACAAGTACATTGTATTTACATTATTCTGCAGAAAGCTCTGCATAATTCTGATTTAAAACAGTACCAACTAACATTTGATAGCCTATTCACTCACTCATTCACGTTTTCCATCATACTCAAAAGCAAGAACGTTCTTCGTTTGTCAAGAACATTCTAGACAACAATATAAACACATGTTTAAATTGCTTTAAATTATATCTGATACATGGTAAGTGTGTCCAACAACTATATTCATTTTAAACTAAATATTTAAAGTCTTTTATCATCTATAAATTGAAGATCAATTGGAAGATGAATGCAAGAGTTCAATTTACAAATTTACCAACACTAGTTCAAGTAAGAACAAGTAAAAAAATTTTCAAGCAAACTCAAGCTCTCTTCACTATATTTGTGAATCATCATTTACTGAGTTTGTCATTATTTATCTCAAACAAGTGTTGAGAAGTTTCAAGATCCCAAACACTTTTATCATACACATCATTTGCAACTCAAGTCTATCTTTTATGTTAGATTGAGTGTGTTTGTAAAAATACTTTCAAGGTTCAAAAGTGACTGTAAAAATCATTTCTAGGTTGAAAGTTGAAGATAGTAATTGATCAAGGTATGATCAAGAGAAAAAATGTGAAGGAGAACATTCTGGTTCTCAAGCACATAGTGAAAATCTCATAGTTGTGAGGACTAGATTAGCCCGAGTTGGGTGAACCAGTATACTTTTCGTGTGTGATCTTTCTATCCCTTATCTTTAATTATTTGCACAAACAAATTACACATCACTATAAACTAATCTTTTTCATTTACTTCTAACATATCTAGAACATTTTGGACATTCTGTTTCAACCAAGATTGATCTTGAGTTAATTTAAATTAAGCACATGAATTAAAATTTTAAAAGGATTATAATTCAAACCCCTCGTTTCTTGTGATGTACATTGCTACTTCAACCGTAAACATAATTTAAATTCTAACTGAAACAGTTATTAATTTAACTTTATTTAATTTTCAGTTGAATTTTAATTTGCTGAAAGGCTACAAGAGGGTTAAAATCCAAATAAAATGACACATGACGTGGTTGCTTCAAATCCATCATGCGTCACATCCAAATTAATCATATCAGGTACTAAGTAGTTAAACACAAGAAGTTCATAATCTTCTCTTAAGGTTAAATCAATTTAGAGTATTTGAGACTAAAACAAAATTTGATTAGATTTTACTTAAAATCACCTTATCTATAACCTTAGGATTAAGACCAGACTAAATTGACCAAATCGGTGTCCACAAACACAACATAGTGGTATCTTTCACCAAAAGAATATTATGAATGTGTTTTTCCTACACTCAAGCGGTTATGAAAAACAAGTGTGTAACGGCATGAGTTATGCTCTTTGACATAATTTGACTATTTCTATTTCAGCTTTCAAGAATAGGTGGCTTAAATATATTGAGATTATTAAAGACGTGATGCATTTTCTTATTTATAATATTTACAGAAAGACAATTATTGTCCCGATAGAATTGTCTCTTTGAATTTCACATGAGGTTATCATAGGTGGAATACTCATCGTAAGATTATCAATGTGTGTTTAATAGAAATAAGTTGGGTCTTCTAGTGTTAGGATTGTTACTCTTGTTATTTTGGCAGTGTAATCTTTTTTCATTTATTATGATTTTATCTCTCTAAATTATTTGTAAAATTTAAACTGATTAAGTTATAGAGTGTTCGTATCGTTTTTTTTTGGTATTGCATTAACCCTTTCAAATTTTATATTTCCTCTATTTCTGTTAATTTATTTATTAGAGTGTCACAAACATGTGTGATAGTCTTTGACCATTATCATAGTTGAGATGTCATCTTGTCTACCTTATACTATACTTTCTCTTAAAAAAATTATGCTCTATAGCTTACAAGTTACGAGGTATGCTCTCCGAGGTTGTCATTGGACGAGTTGATTGTAGGTAATGGCTTGGTGCTTTTTCGTACAAATTTTAATTAATATATCATAATTTAATTAATCATAGTACACCTATTTTGTCCCAAAAAAATTCATAGTACACCTATGTACCGCATACATGATGGATGATATATTACAATTTTTTTTTGACGAATCCAGTATGACTTTGCTGTTTTAAAATCAAGTCAATTGTTGATGCATTAATACTCCTTCTTTTTATTTTATTTTTTATTAGAGATCTTGGCACAATTAATCATTGTACCCATGTTTTTCTGGGTGAAATCACTGTACCAAAATTTAAAAAAACTTAAATATATTTTTAATTGATCTATTATTGCTAATGTGTGTGAGTTGGTTCTCAATATAATATTCTATTGCATCTAAACATAAGATGTACAAGGATTAGTGCATCTAAACATAAGATGTACAAGGATAAACCATCAAACATACAAATAAAGATATCCATGACAACACATACAACAAAAAACACCATTCAGAGAAAGAAAATTCATTAAAATATGATTAGCTAAACCAATGTTACTTTCCTTCTTGTAACGGGTCCCTCAATCAAAACAAAAACAACTGTAACCCAATTGCATAAACCCCACAAATGAGTACATCGTCATACTAAATCGAGGTACTATGTTTCTCGCATCCTAGAGTCAACTGAAGCTTGTAACAATAGAGATGTGTGTCATCAGACTTATGTTGTAGCTGAAGTGAAGTTTTGGTTTCTTTTACTTTCGTCTAGTCATTAGAGGATATACCTTATATTACGACACATGTTTTGTTGCACTTGTTTCTGCAATATTTCTTTTGCTCTATTATATCTTGCTTCGGCAGAAGGTTTCTAAAGTACTTGTAATCTAAGCTACTTTAAATAGTTACTAACATAACTTTTGTCTTTAATCTGTATATATAGTTAGAAGAAATTTGTTTGTATTTATTATCATCAAAATATTATTTGCTACTTTGAATAGTTATTAACATAACTCTTGTCTTTTTGCAATAACATTATTTGCCTCATTAATATTTTAATCCTCCACATATTTCCTCTTTCTATTCCTAAGTGCTCTATGTTTGGCACTTTCACTTTCTTACTACACTCATTCTATAACATCTTCTGTTAGGTGATTCAGGTTAGCTTTTTGTGGTCTAATATTGTCCCGACATATACTTGGAGATTTTTTTTTAGCCTTGGGTGTATTGAAATTTCTAAGACTGTTAATGAGATTAACACATTCTAGAATGGACAAAATTATCCTTCCGTAATTTAATTAGAATGGACAAAATTATCCTTCCATAAGCTAATTATCTCTCCAGTCTGATTTAGTTATTTCTCTTTTCATGTGATTGAATATAGTTTGGGGGAAGATTGACTTTGTTTATCCGATAATCGTTCTACATTACTAACTTGTGTTCTAGGCAAATAGATTATGTTGAAACAATTTTTTACATTAACACTTCAAGTTATAATTTTGAGGAGTACCAAGAAGTGGTTCTTTTAGTGGACTTATTTAACAGTTTTGGTTTCATCTCCAAACATAAGACAATTGACATCATTCGAATTAACAGTAGCTTCCCAATCTAAGTGAAAAGTTTCTCCTTTAGTAAAAAACTCAACTAGAGAGTTCAAAAGGGAGAGTTGAATTGTATTATTTAATCCGATAACATAACTTTTAATAATTCTTTCAGTAATTTACGTATCACTCTAGAATTCCTTTAAAATATACTCATAAATCAATTTCTCTCTTGAAGAGAAATATTCAAACCTTTTAACTAGAGCATATGTCTCTTAGAAGTCGAAGTCATTTTCAACCAGATCATGGAGATCTATTATGATTTCTCTAAGGATAGATAGTTCATAATTTGAATTTGGAACGGTGGAAGTTAATGAGTGATAATTAAGAGAAGGTGGGAAAAAAAGTATAAATGCAACTTTCCCTAGCATAAACTTAGGGTGAATTTCATTTGCTAAAAAACACGGGACTAGACATGACAACTTTTATTGTACTTTCTTTGATTTAGAAACAAATCATGGAACATGAGATTGGACAAAATCATCAATTTTTGTCCCTCACTAAGTCCTGGGAAAACTTTTTGTCCCGAATACAAGCTATCAAAAATACTAAAATATTATTTTTATTAACTAGTTAAAACTTATTATCTCTCTATTCTCTTATATACATCTCTCCCCCCCCCCCTCTTGTGATCCCCATTTTTGAAAGTTAGATTACACGAAACTTCAGTCTCTAATTGGGCATTCACTTGCTACTTCCTTGACATGGTTGTTGATAGCATTTCAGCAAGTGTACTGAATCGTTAAAAGTAATAATTAAAATGGTACTACCAAGTGTCGAACTCAATGATTGCGTTATACTATCAAATTACGTTTAATTACTAAAATTGAACAAAATGTTTCCGAATTGATTCAAATAATTTTTCAAACTAACAAGAGTAATAGTGTTGAATTTTTATAATAAGAAAAATGTCACGGATGAACTTCACTTTGAAGTCAACATTGGTTTCTAATTCGATACTAGTTATTTGACTCCTTGATTGAACTATTACCAAATTCTCTTTATTATTTATGTCCTAATTTCTTAGTGACAAACCTTTAATTCCAAAGTAACCCCTAATTCCTTAATGGATTTAAGATTAAAATTAAGCTTTACAATACAGGAATTCTCTTATTAAACTATTGGCATTGCAAAAAATTCAATTGGTTATGTGACCTTTATCTATATCTAGACTACAAAATCATGATTTCTCATATCAAGCATTCGTAAAATCCACTTATGTTTCAAAGTATGAATCATAAAACAAATTAAAGTTGATCAAGCAATAAAAATAGTTAAGCACAGAGATGGGAAAAATAATTCAATAAACTCATTCATATAACTAGAAATCAAATCAGATAAATAAGAGTTTCATCTTGTTTTACTCATCCCTAACAAATAGGGTTTGCCTATTCGCACGTGTCAATCTCATATACAGAGCTCATGTTATGGCCTATAGAGCGAGAAAGGATCAATATGCAAATAATTACATTAAAACTCAATTATGACCCAAAGTTTAGAAATATGCTAAAAAACTAATCTTAGGCTGAAAAGAGCTTTCACAATGCCACGGTACAAAGCTAGAAACATGTGCCCAAATGCATCGATCAGTAAGCCATGGCTACATCTATGCATCCAACTTGTTCTCTTGGTAAGGATGAGTCGGGAAAAAAGGTAGATCAGAAGGTATAATCTTGAAATACTTTCTTATGCTTATCAGAGTTACATGTGGTATTTTTTTCAATTGATGTTGAACTATAATTACTTTTCAGAGTTACATTTTTAGCTTTAAGTTCAGCAATATCACTTTTCAGATTTGTATTTTCTATTTTAAGTTTAGTAATATCAATTTTCAGAATTGCATTGGCTGTTTTAAGTTCAATAATATTAGTTTTTAGATTTGTATTTTATGTTTTAAGTTCAGTCATATAAGTTTTAAGAGTTGCATTTTCTGTTTTAAGTTCGGTAATATTAGTTTCTAGATTTGCATTTTCTGTTTTAAGTTCAGTAATATCAGTTTTCAGAGTTGCATTTTCTGTTTTAAATTCAACACTTTGATTCTTTAAAACATTAACTTTATTAGTTAGATTTATATTTACTTTAAGTGTTTTTAGTTTTAAAGACAATTTGTGATTCTTATTTAAAAAATCATTTATAGAAGAAATTAAATCAGATCGAGTAGAGTCAGAAAATACCTCAATTTCATCCACCAATTCAAATACCTTGAATTACAAAACACTTGACCCTCCATGCCAGTCTTCCCAAATAGCCTAATAACCCTATACTTTTAAGGAACAACACCACATTGACCATACAAGCCAAGTCTTCCCAAACAACCTGACAACCTCAGACTTTTGAGAAACTAACCACATTGACCGTACAAGCCAAGTCTTCACCTAACAACCTGGCAACCCCAGATTTAAGAAGGAACTAAACCACTATCGGGTTTGATACAAAAGATTGGAACTTGAGTAGTTGCTTCTAACAAAGATTATAATAGTAATAACTCTCACATTCTAAGAAAAGAACACTCAGAAAATATTTCTAAATTGAACAAGTGTTTCTCTCTTTTCTGACTTTGAACTCCAAGATGAATTTGAAATTTTGAGCTTGCAAGTTCTTCTACTCTTTTATGATTTTCGATGCTCTTCTTCTTCAGCCTTGAGTATCTATTTTTAGTTAAAATTTTGGATTTAATTTAGTCCTTGTTTAATTTTCTAAATTGTATCTTCTTCAGATTGAGTTTGTAAATTCTTCACATTAATTCTGTTCGAATTTTGTTCAGATTGAGTTTGTAAATTCTTCAGATTGATTATGTTCGTATTTTGTTCAGATTGAGTTTGTAAATTTGTCATATCTCGATCAAATCTTCTTCAAATCTTGACCATATCGTCTTTTCAACTTGGTCAATTATAAATTTGAATTAAATCTTATTTTAGATTTTCTTCAATTATAAATCTGAATCTAATATTATTTAAGATTTTCTTCAATTATAAATCTGAATCAAATCATATTTTAGATTTTCTTCAAAAACACAAATCTTATTTCATGCTCTTTGAAGTCAAATATATTGTTCTCATAAAATTTTTTGTCATCATCAAAATCTAAGTATAAAACCAACTTGTTTCCAACATAGACGACCTAGATCAATTGGGCGCCTCATCGTCAATGCTAAAACCCCTCAAGGCACTAATCATTCTTACCTCAAAATAGTTAGATCAAGACTATACACTGTGGTGGAAGAAAATGGACCAAGACTTTGCCTGCAAATTTAGAAAGATCAATTCAATCAGAGAGGGTTACATATGGGTAGGTAAGTATGGTCTCCACTGGGCCCTCTCTTTGCCTAAAGTGGTCAACAACTCCTCATGATTAAGTTGGGCAGCTGGTTTCTCTTGAATTTTGTGCGGCCATTACTTCCAACAACTTGTTGATAGTGTGTGCGTCGTACACTAGTCTTTCCATGTCATAAATGAGGTCCAAGGTTGGTCCTCATTTTTTTTTCAAATATGCATTGATGTAGAACTCCTTTACCAATGCCTCATTGGCTTCAAAGATGTCCATGTTGAACTTTCCCCCAACCCTTTTTTCTTAGTCACAATTTAAAAAAGGATAATCATCATGATTGAGTTCAAAGGCTATCTCTTGTTTAAAATTTTGGCAAAAGTTTTGGCATTGGTTGAGACCTTAAATAAGGACGATGTTGGATACTTCAGCTGGGGATCTTTAGGTAGACAAACTATGGAATAGGCTACAAGTTTGATTGAACAAATGGCTTCCAATTTGTATTGGGTACAAAATGATAGTGGGTCTTCCATTAAAGGTTTTCTTGAAATGGATACCAAGATTAATATGTTTGGTACACAAAAACAATGTTTTCTCCAATAGATAGAGGTGGTTCTTAGTTCTAAAAACATAGTCGCTACTGCACAAAAAGTTTTCAAGTGTGATTTTTGTGGTGGAGATCATGAGAATGGTGAATGTAACACAAACAAAGGTGAATAGGTTAATTTAATTGGAAATCAACAATGACATGTGGTAACTCCTATTCCAACACCTACAATCCAGGGTGCAGGAATCATCCTAATTTTTCTTGGAAAAATCAAGGATCGGGTTTCAACTAGCAAGCTTAACAACATTAGAAAGGATCCTCATTGGATGAAACTCTCAATAAATTTATGCACGTAGCTCAATCATCATGGGAGAAGGAAGAGAAGGTGAAGAAAAGTCAAGTTGCCTCCATGAAAAATATTGAAATTCAAGTGGGGAAATTGTCCTAGAAGATAGTAGAAAAGCTAGTAGTAGTTTCTCTAATAATACAATTGTAATCCCAAGAATGAGAGTTACAAGGTCAGAAGCTTGAGAATTGTAAAATTGGCTTCACCACCTATTCCAAAACCACCTAAAAGTTAACTAGAGTAAGAGAAGATGGAAGAAACTGAAGTTATGAGTATAAAGGTTAACGAGGATGCGGATAGGTCTAATTTGTTCAATGCAAATTCAATTTTAAAGAATTCACAAAGTCAACTATTGAAAAACGGGGATAAGCCTCAAACCATTCCCTTATATGTAAAGTTATTGTACTCTTAAGTGAAGAGGAAGAAAACAAGTGGCGAGTAGTTTACAAATAAACATTCCTTTTTCTTAGGCATTGGATAAAATTCCTACTTATGATAATTTAATGAAGGAGTTATTGACCAAAAAGAGGAAATTCAAATAAGAAGAAACAATTTCACTTATGGAGGACTGTAATGCTATCATTATGAGGAAGTTTCCTCCAATGTTTAAAGATCCACATAGTTTCACTATCCCTTGTACTATTGGTAAACTAACTATTGGAAAAGTTTATTGTGGTTTAGGTTTTAGCATAAATCTCACGCCTTTATCAATGAATATAAAGTTTGAAGGTGATGAGTCCAAACCCATAAGGATGTCATTACAACATGGTGACTGGTCTATCAAGCGTGCTTATGGCATAGTGGATGTTGTATTGGTGGTGTATATTGATTTATAGGAAGATGATGAGGTACCACTCATCCTCGGAAGACTATTTTTATCCACAAGTAGAGCTTTAATTGACGTTGAATAGAGTATAGTCATGTTGAGATTTCAAGAAGAGAAAATGACCTTTAATGTGTTTAAAGCTATTCGCCACACTAATGATGAAGGGAAGTGTTTTAGAGTCAACATTATTGAAGATTCAATTGAATAAATTTTTTGATATGATTCACCTTCTCCTGCACTCGAGAAAGTGCTAGTTAATCTATAACTAAAGGGTAGAGAGCTTTGAAAAAGATGTTGACGAGAGTGTTACAATTGAATATATATGAGGAAGCGCGAGTTCAACCAAAAAGATGTTCTAGGTATGGAAGTGGTTGAAGAAAATAGGGCACCTAAGTTGAAACTATTACCTCCTGATTGAAAATATGTGTTAGTTGATGAGGATTCTTTCAATCCGACCATAATTAGTGAAATTCAAACACGAGAAGGGGGTTGAATTGTGTTTGACTAAGTTGGATTCATTTTTAATTATTTATTCAAGAACTGGTTCAGGTTGGTGATTTTAACTAAAACAGAGGCAGAAGCAATCAAGCTTAAGTACTTAGATGCAACAATAAAGTAAAGAGTTTAGAAGTTAAATGACACAAGCAGATTTATGCTGGTTCACCATCAATTTGTAGCTACATCCAATTTATTCACTTAGAAGGATTTAACAACAAATTCAAATCCTTGAATTCCACATCATTTCACCCTACAAGTCAGTCTTCTCAAAACAACCTGACACCTACATACATTTTGAGGCAAACAAACACCTTGACCCTACAAGTAAAGTCTTCTCAACACAATCTGAAAACCACAAATTGCTTAAGAAGCACTAAAGCAACTATCGGGCTCAGTTACACAAGTTTGGAAGGAATTGTGTTATGCTTCTACTAAGCAGATTGTGACAACTGATTTCTCACACTAAAACACTTAGAAAATATTTCTTTGAGCAAGTACCTCTCTAGAACTTAAACCTTTGAACTTTGAATACTTAGGAAATTTGAGCTCTTAAAGGTTTATTTAAATTGTATGGATTTCAACGTTTATGAGTTTGTACATTCTTCTTCAATGAGTGTCTATTTATAGAATAGATTAGGGTTTCAATTTTGTCCTTGTAAAATATGGATCATATCTTTCTTGTGAATAAATTTTGTATGTATCTTCTTGTGAACAAATTATGAGTGTATCTTCTAGTGAATAATTCAGAGTGTTTCTTCTTGTGAATAAATTAGGGGTGTATCTTCTTGTGAATAATTTTGAGTGTTTCTTGTTGTGAATAATTTTGAGTGTATCTTCTTTTGAATAATTCTGTGTATATTTTCTTGTGAACAAATTCTGGGCATATCTTCTTATGAGCATATTTTTTTGTGAAAATATTTTGACCATATCTTCTTGGGAACAATATTTTGACCATATCTTCTTGTGAAAAATATTTTGACAATATCTTCTTGTGAACAATATTTTGACCATATCTTCATATGAACAACATTTTAACCATATCTTCTTGTGAACAATATTTTGACCTATCTTCTTTTCACCTTGGTCAAAGATTTCCTTCAATTATAAGTCTGAATCGTATCTAATTTCATATTGTGTTAAAAAACTTATTCACACAAATCTTCCTTCATACTCTTGGTTGATTGGAGTAGGAATGAATTCGAGCTTGTTCTTGAATATTCAGATATTCTGATTCGACTAAGTCTTTTCTTCAGAATGAATTCTTTCAATCAAAGTCGTTGACTTTCCATCAGAGTCATTGACTTTCCATTAGAGTCATTGACTTTCTTTTTTGAGTGAGATGATATGTTTCTTGGATAATAAAAGTCAGAGGCAAAATTGTATGACATAGAATTAGTGGCTTTCGGCAAATCTCATTGTTGAATCATGAGAGTCAGTGCAACAATTAAAGGCAACATTTTGAGTGTGTTGTAACTTTTGATTAGCGGAATATGAGTCTCGAATGCATGGCTTGAACAATTTCTTCAAATTTAATGATAGCCTGGTATAAACTCTTCAAAGGAATGTTAAGTTTGTGTACATCAGAGGCACACAAGGGCTTTAGAGGCATGCTTCAAATTCAGTCTTTAGAGGCAACCTTCAGACTTAGTTTCAGAGCTAGTCTTCAGAACCAGTTATCAGATGCAATCTTCAGACCTAAACTTCATAGTCAAACATCAGAGGCAATCTTTGTAACCTTCAAAGGCACATTGTTTTCAGAGGCAATCGCATATGCTTTTGTGTTCCTCTGATCTCATTCTCTTTTCACTTCCTCTAGTGACTTCCTCTGGTAGTTTCCCCTAATTTTCTTGTTCTAATTGTTGCACACTTAATGAAGCCATTAGTCCAAACAAATTGTTCTAAAAAAATACCATTTTTAACATCAAAATCAAGAGAGGAAAACCAACTTGGTTCCAAGAATTAGCAATTATTTGACTAAATTAGAAATGGATAAGCTATTGAGGGTGTTGAAGGTGAGTATGTTGGCTATTGGGTGAAGCATTTCTGACCTCAAAGGCATTAGTCCAACTACAAGATTAAGTTGGAAGATGACTTCAACACAGTTGTTCAACCTCAAAAGAGATTAAATCCAAGTTGATCGATAATATAAAAAAAGAGGTGAAAAAACTATTAGATTTCAGGATTGTTTATCCTATATTTGATAGTTGTTGAGTGAGTATGGCACACCTGGTTCCTAAAAAGGGTGGCATATTGGTGGTGCGAAATGAAAAAAATGATTTGATCCCTACTCGAACTTTCACTGAATAGAAAATGTGTATAAATTACAAGAGGCTAAACCAGGTAATAAAGTAGGATCATTTCCCTTTACCATTCATGGACCAAATGTTTGAGAGGCTCGACTTTCAAGCCTTTTACTGTTTCTTGACGGGTACTGAAGATACAACCAGATAACAGTTGATCCAATTGACCAAGAGAAAACGACTTTTACTTGTCCCATTTGAGTGTATGCATATTGAAGAATGCCTTTTGGTTTATGTAATGCTCGTGCCACTTTCAAAAACTGCATGCTTTCCATATTCTCCGACATTATGGAGAGTTGTATTGAGGTATTTGTGGATGGATATCTTTTTTGTTTTTTATCCAAATTATGATGTTTGTTTGTTGAATCTTAATGCTATTTTGAAAAGTTGTACTGACACAAATTTGATTATGAAATTGGAAAAATGTTACTCTATGGTTAAATAAGGCATAGTTAATGGGCACAAAATCTCTTCAAAAGGCATTGAGGTCGATTAAACAAAAATCCAGTAATAGAAAAATAACCTCCACCTGTTAATGTGAAAGGAGTGAGTAGATTTTTAGGGTATCCTGGTTTCTATTTGCACTTTATAAAAGACTTCTCAAATATTGCAAAGCCTATTTGGAACCCCCTTATGAAAGAATATATTTTTTCTTCAGATTCATGTCTCTAATCCTATAATAGTTGAATAGAATTGGGCACTACCTTTTGAACTCAAGGGTGATGTTAGTGACTATGCTATTGGTGCTACGTTAGGGCAGAAATCTAATAATTTTTTCCATGCAATTTACTATGCTAGCAAAGTTTTGAATGAAAATCGGGTTAACCATGCAACCACAAAAAAAGAATTTCTAACCAAAGTGTTTGCTTAGGAGAAAATTAGATCTTACTTGATTGGGTCTAAAATAATTGTGTTCACTGACCATGCAATTAAATATCTGTTAAAAACTTGTGATCTCTACTTTCTTCTGAACGAACTTTGAAACTGGAAAGAACCTGTCGATAATTTTTCTCTCCAATTCATCCCTTGTATGTATCATCGTAGATGGAATGGATGACATCCAATCTTTATCTCTCCCAATTAAGGTAAAATAAATTAACCTTAACCTTTTAGCATCTTTAGTCATGCTAGGAAGGCTGGTTGTGCCACAGATATCTAAGAACTTGAAATTTGTTCATTCATCATAGCACTGAACATAGATGAATTGACTTCAAAGGAATTGTGCCTGTAGCTTGAAATCCATGATTAATATGTTCCGTATTTTATATTCTACCAAAATCTCCAAGAACACACCGAGGTAGGGATGGTGGATTCATATCTTCCGATTCAGTATCAAAATCACTAAGGGGAAGTTCAATAGCAAATGCGTATTTCAATGCCTATTTTTCTTCTTGTTTTGCTTATCTAACTCTTCTTCTATTTAGTTTTGTAGTTTTCTCTATTTCCAAATCATATAGCAAACCTGAATTTTCAATCTGCATACACAACTCAAAATACCTTCAACAATAGGGAATTTATCAATAAGAAATAACGACAGTTAATAGCACAACTTTTTAAAATTTTATTTTTGTTTTGAATTTCAAAATAACAAATAGACTACTTTGCTTTTTCTTGACAAATAGAAATCTTTCATCAAGCCCTTCCACAAATGGTAGTTAGTAAATTCAAATATACCATATTTATATTCATATTTTCCTCCATTATTCAAGAAAATCAAATAGCCCGTAACAATATTTCTGATGGAGAATTAACATAAATAAAATTTCCAAAAACTACAAGAACCTTTGTGGAGACAAAAACAAATATATAGAAGCAAATTGAACACATACAGCACACAAAAGACTCCAAGATTTTAACATGGAAAATCTCTCAAAGTAAGGGTAAAAATGACAAGTCGTCCAGACTAATGAACTAGCTCAACTATAATTAAATATGAGTACAAGAAAGTCTTAATATGGTATACAAACATGCCAACAACTAGCCAAAACAAAAAAACCACAAATGGTTACTAATGAGAACAACGAGATGAAAACGAAGAACCATGTGTCTCAAACCGATTTCAAAAATTGATCCAGATGCAACGAGGAAAGAATGCTCAATTTATGTAATACCATGATAGGTTTGAGAAATGAGAATTATTTTCACTATTCTCTTCTATCATTTGGTGGTTGCACTCCCTTTCAATCTACTATCTTATGTTTAATCCTAACCCAACTGTCTCCACTTAAATAGATAAGGCACATAATGAAATAAAATATTTAGGTCTTTCTTCCCATTGGAAGGGAGACCAATATCCAACACCTTTCTCATCCACGAAATCATTTACATTTATGCAATTATGTCTCAAAATAGCTATCGCAAACACCAATACTTCAATGGCGGCGCAATATGCAATCTCCTTATGGGGGGTCCTTGCACTACCTTCTTCTTAGCCGATAATACCATTTGTGCCCTCTTCTCCTTGTCAAACCCCTTTGACAATTATCCTTCGCACAAGAATTCGTCTCCACAAAGATTCTTATTAAATTAGTAACGCAAAAAAGTCGTAATCACTTAGGTAACAAAAATATTATAAGTGGGTTTATAATATCGAACAAACCCAAAATTAAATAAATAAAAATAAAAAGAGAAAAACGATTAGAGAATTTAAATCACCTTATTTTCACCATTTAGATATTGATTCACTATTTTAACAATCTAACTTATTTGATTACGTCAAATTAACAAACTAGACTAAGACCAATTCCTTGGCTCAAATTCCTTTTTTTTATAACAACTAACTATAATTTCTTAGGTGATCAGACTTGTTGCTCAAAACATGTACGAACTTTAATTTCTTAGACACATGTTAGTATTTGTTTTATTCTTATAACAACATTGAAATTGTTAGAACCAAGATGATTTGAAGAACAGTGGCTCTTAATTATTTGGTGGGAACAATTTATTGCGCTAATGAAATTATTTAAGTGTCTAGACCATTCCTTAAAAGTTTTAAAGACATTACGATGCATCCTCTTATGAAGACAACACGTTCTTAGCATACCTTTGCTAAATTTGATTATACAAGTTCACCCTTATACTCTACCTCTAATAAATCTGGAAAACAAGTTGATTATATGTTCAATGCGTCATGACAACACTTTGACAAAGTCAACGCTTTGATAAAAATTCAACATTCTTAAGACAATCAATTGTGCAAAAAAACTTTGAATATGTCAACATCTCAATATCCTCTGCTCATCAAAGTTAGATTTATTATTTGACTGATGAAATGCACGACATCCTTTGAAAATGTCATCCTCTGCTTTTCCTACCACTTACATCAAGATACACATAATTAATTATGAAGACGAATTTGAACAAGTTTTTAATACTTATTCAAGATCTCTGAAGATTCGATACAAGTCATTATTTTACATGTTGATTTCGTGTAATTACAAAAATGGCTAGAAACCCTAATAGCTTTAAAGTTTCTCTATAAAAGGACTTTTGATCTTCATTGCAAAAATTTATACGAGAAATCTACAATTGTCATATATGGCAACCCGTGAAAAACTTTGTATTATTTATGAGTGTTGAGAAACCTCAAATACATTCTAACAACATACCTTGTAAACATTATATTGTGAGTTATTCAGAAAACAATCCTAAACACTTTTTGTGACTTAGCCAAGTAGTAGTTGATTCCCTTACTAGCTTGACTGTATTATGCTAGAATTTTGAGAATACTTGTACGTAGTAAGATTTATTAGTTGGTGTTCGGTGGACATATGATACTTTTGGTGATTAATGGATTAAATCCTTTAGAGTGAAGGGAATGAACATAACTACTACATTGAGGGTGTACTATGATAAGTTGGTTTGTCTTTCCTCTCTTTATTTACATTTGCGTTATCACGTTTTTATGCTATCATCTATTTTATAAAAAGTTTCTTAAAACTTTAAAAACACAATTCGAACCCCCCAATTTCTTGTGTTTTTCTCTCTTTATTTGTTATCATGGCTCGATCTCAATGTTGTGTACTTGACCATGTTTGAGTAAAGATCTTATTTTTATTACTATTATGACTAACTCTAGTGATGAAGCTACATGTTGAAATGTTAACATGCCTCATTTGTTTGATGGAGAAAGATTTAAATATTGGATTGAAAAGTTGAGATGTTTTTACATTCATATAATCTTGAACTCGGAGACACAGTCAAAGATGACTATCATGCTCCCGAAGATGTTGTTGGCGTTGAAATACCAAAAAGAAAACTCAATGCTTATCAAAAGAAAAAATACAAGATGCATCGTAAATTCATAACCTTATGATGAGCACAATCACCTTCAAAGAGTTTGACAAGTACAACAATAAATATGGAAGCCTCATGACTATAATAAAAGGCAGTTTTACACTCTAGGAGCCATCTTGTGTCTGTTCGAGTGTTTATTCCTCAGTGTAATTGTTTTGTTCCTCATGACTGTTCCTTATGACTATAATAAAAGGTAGTTTTACGCTCTTAATAATAAGAGTTACAGTAACTCTGTAACTTTTCGAGTGTCTGTTCTTCAGTGTAATTGTTCTGTAACATAAAAACAAGAAGAAAATATTGTGAGAGTTTGTCTGATTAGAAATGGTTAATAGCAAACCATCCAAATTGATTCAAAAATATTTAAATTTCTTTTCTTTATTATAAAGACAATAAAACCATCAGAAAATAAACATAATATCAAATAAAAGTAGTAATGAAATGATTAAAACAAAAACCGGTGAATACTCATCACAACTCCAAACATAATTTATTGTTTGTCCTAAAAGAACCATGTTTTTAAAAAAAGAAAAATTAATTTGTTCATCCAACAACTTCACAAAATTCTCCTACTTAACTCACTTGTCGAAACAACCAATATGTCAACAAACAATTATCATGCCATGAATCATTTCTATCTACAAAGAAAACTTCAATAAAGGTTAGAAATTCAAACAATTCATTTCACACTTCCTTTTCAGATTCAACTTCTTCTACACACAACTATCCAAATTTCTCTCAAATTTGTGTATATCACTCAAATTTTGATACATGCATAAACTACCATATGCCTTGAATATGTTATAAACAAGTTCACAATGTAAATTTCTCATACACTTTTAGATGTCTTTTAAGGTTGTAATGAGGCAAAGGGATAGGTGCATCATTCAAGATAGTGGACTTACAACTTGGAGTTACACAAACTTACTAAGCATTTAAATATCACACTGACATTAAAGGTATTTATAAATTGATGTAAAGGTGTCTTACCTCTACCCTGGAAAAGAAATAATGCAAACAATTGTTTTACGATAACCCCATTTATACTGAAACAACCTACAATTTGACAATAGATAACAAATAACAACAAAATTGAGTTAGAATAGTTCTTATTCTAACGTGCATAGACAAACAAAAATGGGTAATTGAGAACTTAAATAAACAACCTACAAGAGTTAGAACCATAACCTTCATTCGAGTTAGAACTTTGGCATTACTGCAATAGAGATGACTCTGAGTCGAAAGTAACACAATGGTATTGAGGATGAAAATTTTTTACAAGCCAGGGATGTGGCATTATTTATGCAGATTTTGGCTAAAAGAGGGTAAGATTTTGTGGTGAAAAATGGAAGGGAAGATCACCTATTTATAGTTGTTGGTCACATAAAAATCTCATAGAGAAATTCTCTCACATAGCAAGTTTAAACAATGGGACTAACAATTGTCATGCAATGGTCCAACTCGACAAAGTCATAGGTCATCAAATTATGGTCGTGAATAAATTTTTACCATCAAATTTCTTCAACTTAACAAAGTCATAGGTCATCTCTTTGAGTGGTGCATTTTTTGTTCCAAAATTATAATCAAACTTAAAATTGTTAGAATATTTTTTGGTGAATATGCCCCAACACTTGCACAAAGAAGAGGATGAAGAAGATTGCACTAATGGATTTCAAAACGTGTGTATCATACTAAATTTTATATTTGATAGCGATACAGTTACTTTAGGATACATTGTAAACCTTGATGTAAAATGCACAAACACATCAATCTTATCTATCAATTGTGGTCTATAGAACAAAGGCCCCTTAATCTTTCTTATGAACTAGCTATAGAAGAAAATAGATGACTTAAGATAATAATATAATTTTGAATTAGAGAGCAATCAAATTTTTGGTCCTTCCCTCATGTACAATGTCAAACTGGGTAAAAAAAGAAATTCTTAAATTTATTGTTTGTATTAGATTCACTTAAATGATTGAAACGATTCACTTAAATGGGTCATCTTACTCTTATATATCTAAATTGAACTCATTCATAGTCACGTAGGACTATCACTTAAATTTCAACATTCTCTCCCTTAAGTGTGATATCATCTTCACCCCCACCCCTTCCCCCCACACCCACCAAACTAAATTAATTAGTTCAAATTTGGTGAGTCAAATTTATATCATAAGACCTACAATTTTTTTATTAATAAAATTAATACTATTAATTAAACAAACAAAATTAAGATCTCATAAAATTAAAGTTTAAAATAATTACTTTACTTACGATTTTTTTTACCATGTGCGTCTCTTATATATTTAATATTTAATTAATTACCATTTATATATTTAGTTGATATTGAATTGCTTGTCACACTTAAATTATTACAAACACCTATAACGATGTTCACGTGAACGGAACCAGTTAATAAATTAACCACCCACAATCTTATCAAATATATACAAAGTTGTGTTAATTTGCCATTAGGAAAAAACATATACTTGATATGGAAAACAAACTATTTTTGGAAAGGAAATTTGTCACATTGTAAAACCTTATTTTTATCATTGGCTGCCAAATCATCTAAAATATTATCCACAAATATTCATATTAGCAAAAGAATTATAACAATGATTGAATAGACCGACAAGATTGACTTATTTTTCTTAAGGAACATGTAAGATGCAGAAAAAGCTACAATAAAGCAACATACATACAAACTATAAAGAATTGACCCCAAATGTTCCCAACGAAACCTAAGGGGGCACATGGGGAAGAGCCAATGAATTTCAAGAGAACCTTTATGTTCAGTTTGTGTGGATATATCAGCTATCATATTCAATTGGACTAAATTAAGGATATAACTTTTCATGATATATAGTATTAATTATTTGTGGTTCAATTTGGACACGTATAGTTGATTAGAGGTATATGGTTTTGGAATTGAAGATTAGATGGTCCCTTTTAGCTACCGTATTCGACAAAGCATGTGGGGAGGCTAATTACATAGTTATGTCCTATACCATTCAAGTATAACTATATCATATGACTGAAAATATTTTGAGACTAATTAATAATTTTCTAATTAATAATTTTCATATATCCAAACATGAGGATTTTAACTAAGATATATATTTATAATATGAACTTTTTATATACATGAAGTTGCATAAGAATGTCTCGGCCACGCATTAACTACTAGGAAAGTTGTTTGTTGTAGGACAGATATATACAAAGATATAATACCCATACTCCAGGCCTACAAGTTTGGACAGAGTGTAGCTGATCAGGACGTATATTAAAAATGATTCATGAAGTTTGTATCAATAATAATTAAAATATTCGGTTTGCTTAAAACTTTGTATCTCAATAATAAATGCTAGGCAATGTTATAGAACAATGTTTAACTTTCTAAATAAAAAGGAAAAAGTAATCCATTGAGAAAAAATAAAGGAAAAAGTAATCCATTGAGAAAAAATAAAGGAAAAAACAGATTAAGGGGGCGTTTGTTATAATTATTTTCATAAATATTCACTTTTGAAAATTTATTTTTATGTTTGTTACAGTTATTTAAAAAATAAAAATCAAAAAGGTAATTTAAAGATTAAATTTTTTAGAAACTGTTTAAAATATTTTTAAAAAAAAATCAATTTCTAAACTGATTTTGTTTTAAAAAAGTAATTTTTTAATAGATAGATGAACATACTTTATATTTTTAAAAATAAATTACAAAATATTAATTTATTTACAAAGTATAGAACAAACGGTCTAAAATACTTTTTTTAGCAGAGTAAAAGAAAATGAAAAACTTTGTGATGGGTCGTAATCACTTTATATGCCATGTGGCATATCACATGGTTAGCCGTTATCATATCAATTTTCTTTGGCTGGTTAGCCGTCATTCGCAGATTGATTTCTATCAAAATTGAGAGTACAGTTATTTATTACGAATAATTATTATAAATAAAAAAGTAGACCGTTTTGTCCAATTAAAGTATAAGTGATTAAATATGAATATTGTGTTATTATTATTTAAAAAGATTAAATGTTGCAATCGTAACAATTAATATTTTCCCAAAACTAAAAACACTAACGTACAATCGATATCACTATGCCGCGCGCCCTGTGCGATCTATTATGTATTAGATATATTCAATCATGTAAAGGATAGAGAAATTTTGGGTACTCTGTTTTCGATTATTAAAATTATTCATTCTCAATTCTACATATTACATTTGGTTACATAAAAGGTAATTTTATAAAACGTAAACCGTATTAATTTTTATAATTATATAATATCAATTTCACTTTAAATTAAAATAAAAATTATACGAAGATTATTGTTTATAATTAAAACAATATATTAGAGTGTAGCACAAATTAAATTTCTGGAATTAATTTGTGTAAGTTGAGGTTTTAAACCCTACAACTTATAAATGGTTTACCATGATTAGACTTTTGAAAAAAATTAAGTCGCTGACATGGTAGAGTGAGTTTGTTAGTCAAGTCTGACAAATAAATAGTTCGTAAAAAATAATTGTTGAGGTAAAAATATTTTTTATATATGTTTTAATTACACAAATATTATGAAATAAATGATTAAATTTTATGAATAATGATCTATTAATGATTATACTTGAGTTTTATTTAAAGAATATGAATTGCATGTATGAACAAACAAGAAGACATTCACATCATTAAGCGCAAAAATATCTACTAAATAATGAAATAATGTCAAAAAGAATATATCATATATAAATCATTCAAAAAAAATGATTATTGTATCTTTATGAAGAAGATGATCAAATACATTCATACAACAATCAACGATCTCACCATAATATAAATCATAGAACACCATGCCTTAACTGAACTAGAAATTGATTACAAGATCATTCTAGTTTATCAAATGATCATTCTGGATTATCAAAAGATCATTCTGATTTATTAAAAGTTCATTTTGATTTATCAAGATCATTCTGGTTTATTAAAATATCATTATGGTTTATCAAGATCAGTCTAATTAGTTCGTTTTAAGGACAGAAGTAGAATGAATGCCACAATTTAGATCTTAAGATAAACGAATATCAAATCTACTCAAAACTATACTCAAGCTCAAAATTCTAGCTAAAAGCCCAAAGAAAAAACAACATCAAGATCAATGATCAGATCAAACTCCATATTGATGAGCTACAGACATGTATAGCTATGACAACAAGGACGAAAAGACACAACTGCTGCACTTTTTTCAGAAAAACTCATAATGCCTCTAAGACAAAGGACTAAGACTAAACAACTATTCAATCACTCATCCACGTTTTCCATACAACATAGAACCAATAATGTTATGGTTTTACAAAAGAACATTTTGGTTATTCTCTTTTAAAGACATAATTAAAACATATCATTTTCCACAGTCCAAACTACAAGTTAAAGAGTATTAAGACTGTTCAAATTAGTGGCCAAACCAAGAACTCGAACAGAATGCCCAAAGGAGGAAAGTACATTGTACTTACATTATTCTGCAGAAAGTTTTGTATAATTCTAATTTGGAATAGTTCCAGCAGTTATATGGCAAATCACCCAACAATATGTTTCTTTTTCTCCACTCTCCAGCAAGGCAAGAAAGTTCTAGACAGAATTACACTACGCTTAAAGAGATTATTTCAGAAGATTGTTTGCACCTTTGGAAGTGTGTCCAACGACTATATTCAATTCAAATTAAATATTCAAAGCCTCTTATCATCTATAAATTGAAGATGATAAGAGAATCATTAGATCATAAACACTTTTTATCATACACATCATTTGTAACTCAAGTCTATCTTTTAAGTTAGGGTTTAAAGGTGACTATAAAAGTCCTTTCTAGGTTGAAATGAGAATATTTTAATTGATCAAGGTGTAAAGGAAAACATTCTGGTTCTGAAGCATATAGAGAAAATCTCACGGTTGTGAGGACTGAACTAGCCCAAGTTGGAGAACCAATATACTTTTTGTGTGTGATCTTTCCATCCCTTATCTTTAATTATTTTCATACATAAATCACACTTTACTATAAACTAATTTGTTTTATTTACTTTTAATATATCCAGAACATTCTGGACATGTTTCAACTAATATTGATCATGAGTTTATTTAAATTAAACACATTAATCAAAATTTTAAAAGCGTCACAATTCAAACTCCAATTTCTTGTGATTGATATTGCTACTTCAATAACATATTTCATTATTTAATGTGTTGTTATTAAGGTCAACCCACAAGTTGGTCAACTCGTAGAAAGACCAGATGGAAGTTTTAATCCACCTATCTACCTAATTTAATCCACTCAATCTTACTTTCGAGAAAATAATATAATGAAACAAAAATTGAGTGAGTTGATCCAATGTACCTCCTTTTTATGATAAATATAATTTATCATTTATTTTAAAAAGATAAAGTTTTATTTTAATAATTTAATATCAACGTCATAATTATGTTACTCTCTATCTTTTGTGATAGAATGAAATTTTTAAATAAGAAAGTACAAAAGATAATTAAAAACAATCCCCAAAATAAACAAAATACAAAGCAAAAATCATTCCAAGCACCAGAGAACCCTAAATGACAATCTAAAACTTTTAGGTAATAGTACTCATTACCTATCCACTCGATAAAAATGTCTCATGTGCCCACCACATACCCACACGTGTACCTGCTAGTAGGGGTGTGCATGGTCCAAAAACCAAACTGAATTGCACCACATTAATAGTGTAGTTCAATTTTTAAAAACCACTTAAAAGAAAACCGATTATTTTTTTAACCAGTTACAGTTCAGTTTTAAACCGGTTTATAATTATAAACCGGTTTAGTATGTTTGAACCAGTTTGAAACCGGTTTTTATCAAAACCAATTCGAACCAGTTTTTATTGAATTGTTTAAAATCGGTTTTTCATTAAAATTTTTATACTTTTCTATTTTTTTAACATAAAATTATACTTTTTTTTTAAATGTTCATTGACACATTTTTCTGTTAAGTATAGTCTTTTAATATCTATCTTTTGATTTTTCAAAAATAAAATAAAAAATATTGAATTGAAAATACTAGTACATGTAGTATTAATTAGAGCGTTCAATTTAAAAAAATATATTTAAATATTTTTATAGCGTAGATATAAAAAAAAATTAATATTTTCTCAAAAATGAAAGCGGCGGTCATTTTAAGATAACTATTGTTTACAAATAGATCAATCATTATAGGACGGATGAAATATTATATATTAATTAAATATATTATATATATATATATGTATAGTTGCATTTTTTTTACTCATATGTATATAGCTTATATAAAACTGTTTTTACAGTAAGAAAAATGCTATTTTCAACAAAACAATGTTAATTTTTCATAACTTAATTTCAGTTAACATTTTAGTCATTTATCTTTTTTTTCTTTTCAATTTGGTCCTTTATTTTAATTTTAAGTGATAATTTGATCTTTTATATTTTAAAATGTCAACAATGTTATATTTTTTTTTACAAAAATTTCAAAAAATTCATCAAAATTTTTAACTGAAACCCTTAAATTAATTATATTTTTCAATATAATATAAATTTCATCAAATTCGAAACTCAAATATTCAAATAAACTCATATTTCCATATCTAACAACATCCAATAAAGAATGAACATATGAGTTTATTTCAATATTTGAGTTATGAATTTGATGAAATTTGTATTATATTAAAGAATATAATTAATTTTATGAGTTTTGGTTGAAAATTTTGATGAATTTTTGTGAAAAAAAGGATAATATAGTTGACATTTTAAAACATAAAAGATCAAATTGTCACTTAAAATTAAAATAAATGACCAAATAAAAAAAAAGATAAAAGACTAAAATGTTAACTAAAATTAAGTTAAGAAACCACATGTGCTATTTAGCATTTTATTTTTTATATTAACAATGTTAATTTTAATTTTATGATATTAAATACAAAAAAGTTTGAAAGTGGTTCAAATTGGTTTTTTGAAAAAAGTTTAGTTAACTAGACTTTTTAAAATTTATGGTGGAGTTCATAAACCATTTAATTGGTTTGGTCTTTTATGGTGCAGTGCAATTCAATTTATAAATGCAGTCCAATTAACTACATTTTTTTGCACACCCCTACTTGCTAGTGAATTTTAGAAGTATTTGCAGATATATGTGGATTTCTACAATTATTCACAAAATCATTAATATTATTAAAACATAAACGATCTCTTACATAAAGTTTTTCTTACCACAATAATTGTAATTTCGTAGAAATTAAACAACAAATAAGGTTATTCGTTCAAAAAGTTACTACGAAATATATAAATATATTAAATATTAATAAATCACATTATCAACGAAAATAGAATTATTTTTTAAAAAAAGTCAACATGTGTATTTTAACCCCTTAAATGTTAAAAAAAAAAAATTTGTTTACTTATGAGTACCTAATAAGCTATCCCATGTATCCATAATATATAAATTTATTTGTGGACACCTACGTGTACAATTTTATATCAAACTTAAATCTATTGAGATATTTCTGTGACACGACATATCCTTAGGTATTCTTGACTGATTTGTTTGCCGATTGGTGTTGATGAAATATATTTGTAGTCATGTGAGTATGAAGTACCTAGAAGAAATACTTAGAGGTTCCAAGAAGTTATTTTAGTATACATACATGGTGATAGTATTTTAATGATGATTATACATACCTTTTTCTTTTTTGCTTATAGGCATTTATAAGGTGTGTGCTTGTGTCACAATATTTCAGGCTAGGATATTTTTTAAATGGATTGTTCCAATAGGAAAAAGTATTAAGGAATGATCAAAATAAAATTCAACCAAGAATCACTTTCATAGGTGTAGTTCACAATGGACTGGTTTTTAAAATTATTTAAAATTTTAACGACAATAGATGTGTTTTTTAAAAGCAAAATTCACATTATTTTTTGTTCTTGTAACAACTTAATTTTCGTAACTGAATTAATATTAAATAATTCAAAATTTCGCTATCCAATTTTTCACATCACTATAGATCTAGTGATTCTAAATATTTTTAATTGGAGGGACTTTTCAACTCAATCAAGGGGAGAGAAGTAGTTGTACATTCACATACTCAATATTTTCATGCTCTTTTTAATTCGAACAAATTTGGGGCAAAGATTACGTACACGCCAGGACGGTTATGGTAATCCAAGCCCTACTAGAGATAAATACTAGAGGAGAGATCATTATCATTAGTAACTCAAGGGTTGCGAATGAGGTTATGTTGGTCTTAAGTAGCTTATCATGTTAGAACCAAGTTTACTTGAAGAACAATAACCCTTAATTTTAGTTTTAATGATAGCAAAACATATATGGAACAATTTATGTTTTAATGATAGCAAGACGTTTTTTCACACCTCCGCTATATAACCAAGTAAAGACTCTGATAAACGCACCTCTTAATATTGTGATCAACGCACCTTAACGCCTACCTTGATTCATCTGCATATGATGAATGCATCTAAAGATTCTTTTGATCTTGTAGTCAATGTTCTAAGGAAAGTCAATCCTCTTCGTCAAGATAAAGAAGAAGTCAACATTCAACATCTCTCTGTTGACCCAAGTCCAAATGACTATCATCTTCTGATGGAAGCTATCCTCTGAATTAAACATCTAGCAACAAATGTGAAATGTGACAAGAATAAATGTGAAGATTCAAGACATCTAACTAATTGTACGATCCTTACATTTCGTTTGAGAAATGCGCAAAAATTTATGCAACGACTAGAAACCCTAATGGCATCAAGTATCTCTATACAATGAAGTGTGAGCAGCTATTCAAACATACAAAGGGTAGCGACAAAAAAATTTGAGTGTTCTCATATTCTAAAATTATCATAGTGTTTTTACTTAGTGTTCTCATTGTAATACACTCTTATAAGATTTACCCATAAACACTTCGACCCTTTATATTTGTAACTTAGCCCAATAATGGTTGCAACCTTAAAAGCTTGATTGTACTAAGTAAGAATTTTGAGAAAATTAGAACATAGTTAGGAGACTAGTAGCTGTTCTAGTACTTGTGAAAATTAGTTTGATTTTGTGGATTAAATTCTTTTGTATAAAAGGACTGGAGGTAGCTATCGTGTTGGCGATGAACCAATATAAATTGGTTTTGTGATCTCTCTTTCTTTTGATAATACTTGCTTTTTGCTATTTGGCAAAGTATACTTGGGGTGAGACCGACGACGTGGAAAGGAGCAAGTTCTAAGGGATCAACGGTTTTCGACTCAAACTTATGGGTTGGTTTTGGGGTTTCTCTGTTTTACCCTACTACGTTCTAAGGTTTTGTCACATATAGGTATGTAATGGCAGAGTGAAAGATGTGATATGTATATATAGTGTGTAGTTAGTATTGAGTTCCTCTTTTTGGTAGTTAGTCGTTTGGCCTCATAATTTGGCCTGTTTTGTTTTGATGTATAGGTCACACTTAACCATGTGGCAACATGCCAGAAAACACATGTTTTCTTATGATATAGGTATATATGATAATATATTTCCTTTTATCTAATTAACTCAAATGTATCCGTGTATTTATATAATATATAGAATTAATTACTTATGTTTTACTAGTGTGACAATAGGATGTCTTAACTCTCACTTTGGAGACAATGACATAATTAATGCTAGTTCAACCAAAACAAGAGAAAATTATCATGTGTCTCAAAACTTAACCCATAATTTTTTTTACTGAACTAACAACTGGTCTTTTGAAGATCATAATTATTTGCTTATTGTTTTTAGTATTTGTAGTGATTTTAAAGTATTAGTCCAAAATGAGCCATCTATCTAGATGGACCACCGTAGGTTCCATCATGATACAAATCCATTTGACATACGGTGTGACTTTTTTGTTTAATATCTACCTTTTATCCCATTGTGACTGTAATATTGGCCCGTTATAGGTTTTAGTAGCCGTAGGTTGTTGTTAACACTCTTCATCATCCACCCTTAAAGGATCATTATTGTTGATATATATGTATTTTCTTTTATATCATACACAATTAATCATATTACAAATGTTTTGTTACTCGTTGTTAAAGTGAACTTTCTAAAATATCTTAGATAGTTAGTATTCTAATATCAAAGCGTCTTTATAGCTATTTCTTTATAGATAAAAATTAAACTTTTTCTATGTCTTACATTCTTCGTTCATCGAAGTTTCATATGGGTGGACACCTTTTGTTGGAACCAAGTTGGTTCTTTCAATTAAAGTTTTGATGTTAAAAAAGTATTTTATGTAAATCATATTTTGACTTAGAAGAAAAAATTAGAGGTTGTGCAAAATCCGATGATACACCAGAGGATGTCACCAAAGGATGACATCACCAGAAGATAAAAAATGCCACCAGAAGTTTCGGCCAGAGGATATCAGAGGAAACAACATCCAGAGGATACGAGAGGATGTCACCAGAGGGTACTAGAGGATACCTCCAGAGAATATCAGAGGATGTCATCAAAGGAAAACATCAGAGGATAGCATCAATCAGAGGATATCATCAAAGGGAAGGAAAAATAACATCATCAAAGGATATCTTTCTCGGCCCAGATAAGAAGGAAGCAGAGTCCAGAAGGAGACTTGGTCCAGACCAGAAGGAAGCTTGTCAGAGGGAGACTTGGTCCAGACCAGAAGGAAACAATAGTCAGACTTGGTCCAGACTTGATCCATACCAGAAGATAGCTTGGTCTAGAAATAAGACTTAGTCCAAACTTGGTCCAGACTTGGTCCAGATCAGAAGATAAATGATCCAGATTAGAAGATCAATGGTCCAGATCAGAAAATCAATGGTTCAGATTAGAAGATCAATGGTCTAGATCAGAAGATCGATGGTCCAAATCAGAAGATCACATAATGGTACATATCAGATCACATGGTCCAGAATTGGTCGAAATCAGAAGATCACAAAATGGTACAGATCCGATCACATGATTTAGAGTTGGTCAAGATCATATGGTCCAGAATTTAAATCATGATGCAGATTAGCGAAGACTTGATTAAAATTCGAAGAAGACTTGATTAAATTTTGATAGAAATTTGATCAAAGTATTAAAGGGATTTGATTCAAAAATCACTGAAGACTTGAAGGAAATTCGAATGCAATCTGAAGCCAAAAGATATGGTCTAAAATTAAAAGAAACAAGATTGGTCAACAGAATTTTCAAGTGCAATCTGAAGCTAAAAAGATACAGTTTTAAATTAAGTGAAACAGGATTGGCCATTAGAATTTTCAAAGGAAATCTGAGCAAGATCTATCTCTAATTAAAGCTTGGACAAAGCCCTAACTGCAGCTATAAAAGGAGGCTTCAGGCAGCAGCATTATGCATCGAAAAACACACAACTCAAGCTTCAAATTCAAAGTTATCCGAGAGTTTAATAGAGAGAAATACTTGAGTGCAAAAGCAATATTTTCTAAGTGTTTTCGAGAGAGAAATTCAGTGCAACAATCAGCTTTCCAGAAGCAACAAAAGAGTTTAAGAATCAGTGCAACAATCAACTTTCCAGAAGCAACTTTGCAGTGTTCCAAACCCTTGTAATCTAACTTAAAAGTGATGTAGATTTCTTCTTCAATCTGGGGTTTTCAGATTGGTAAGAGAAGACTTGACTTGTAGAGTCAAGGTGCTGTTATCATTCCTCAAAAGTATGGTGTTGTTAGATTGTTTGAGAAGAATGACTTGGAGGGTCATGAGTTGTAATTCAAAGTGTTTTGAATTAGTAGATTAAATCCTTCGGAGTGAAGGGACTGGATAAAGCCAAGTCAATGGTGAACCAGGATAAATTGTTGTGTTCTTATGTTTTTATTATCCTCTGCTGAGTCTGATTAATTATTCATCAAATAATTCACATCAACAAAAACAACGAAAAGAATTCAAGTTTGGCAAACACAATTCAACCCCCTTCTCGTGTTTTCACCTTCACCTTTATGATGGTTGGATACGGGACACTAACAAATTATTTTGCCATTTATCAACGATAAAAGTTGTAATGTGTATGTCTCTTTCAATACTCAAACATATAGAAACTTGGTCAAATAGGTATGCCATCTTTTTTATCTTTGAGTCACATGATCAAGATAGGTTTTTAGTATGAGGAAGATAATCATTGTAGCGTTTTTTTCCTTTGTCTTTAGAGGGTAAATCATTGGCTTGTATTTCCTTTGGGTTTAACATTTTGACTCAGACTATATATTATTAGAAATTTATTACAATACATTTCTTTGTGTTAGAAACACTTAGATTATTATGTCTAACTTACTCATAATTTATGCTTCCTTAAAATAGATAGTCATTAATATACTTCTTCGTCCTTTATCACTAAATATCAACTAGAGGATTATAGCTAAAACCACTTTTACACTAACAATCTCTTACTTTTTGATGTTGACAAACAATTATACAATTAATGAACAATTTTCCTTTACAAAATAAAGTTTAAAAGAATGATTTCCCTAAATGTAGTACTAAAAATTTGTTTAACGTAATAATCTTGTGATCTTTTATAAGAAAACTTATAAATCAACATTTTGGGATAACCCCTGAATATGATAAACATGATTCTTTAAGAGTTTCAAACTTATTATGTTATTTTATTTTTGATACACATAAAGGTAAAATCCAAATGGAATACTCAGCGAAGAAAGACACAAAGTAGGCAAATAGATAAGGCATACACACATTATCATAATTTTGACAGGTTTTTTCAATTGAATTCACATATTCCAAGGGTGTTAAGCATTTGATTCTTGTGAAGTCTGTTGATTAACAAGTCATAATTCCTCCAAATGTAAAACCTTTAGATTATTGTTCTTCTTAGGATGTTAAGCCTAATAGAAAAAACCATGTTTTTAGAGGATGTTAAGCCTTTTAGAACAAGGGTGAATGCAAGCAGCAACTATCATAATGACAACATATGTAGATGACACTTACATGTGATGCAGTGTAAATGGCACTCAAATGCAGATACAAATGATACATCAATCAAATGCAAAGAAAACATTACTGCATCAGATGCAAATGATGCAAGATGAGTACATAATTAATTATATTACTATGTCTTCTTCTCCCCCTTGTCATTGTCAAAAAGGGTGAAATTTTAAAAATATAGGAAATGCAACAAGCAGTCATACATAAAAACACACAGATAAGTGAAAGAAATTCAAGACCATCAAACAACATTCAAATTTAACATGAGTAAATTGCTCAACAGAAGATAAAAACATAATAGAAGGAGATAGACAAAGAAAATATGGGATAACCTTTCATTGATTTGAGAGCCAAGATTACAAAAAGAATGCAAGAAGAGAATGAAACTCAAAAGAACCTAATCATATACAGAAGATCTAAAGATATCTAAGGATAATCTTCAAGAGTTCATCTGCTTCCTCCATTTGAGAGGTGAGAAGGTTCGACTTGTGGTGAACTTTTTGCAAAGCTATCTGAGCTTCAAATTGTTCGAGGAGAATGTCTCTCACCATCAATGCCACTTTAGATAGTGGGATTTCCTTCTTCTCAGGAGAGGAAGGTGACTTTCTTTTCGAATGGTTAAAGAAGGAAAAGCACAAGAAGTTTAGAGATGAAAGAAGGAACATCGATATGAGACTTGAAAACATTTGAGGTATAAATAGCCATATTTTTCGAGAAAGGAAATATAATCCTTTTTCAAAAATAAAATGTAATGATGAGGGCGTGGAGGAAAACAAAGAGTGGGTGCAAACATGCACAGAAAATTCACATACACTTTAAGACGTGTGGAACAATTTAAAAGCTCGACACAATTAAAAGAGGAAGATAAAGAGTGGGATGAAGAAGGAGATAATTAGCTTGAAAATTATTTTTTTTAAAGAGAGGAATTAAAAAAAAAGATTAAAAAATGGATGCAAAAGGAAAACTAGAGGTAAAAGGAAGAAAATAGAAGAAAGCAAGTAAGATAGAAATAGAGAAAAGGCCATGTATTCGATTCATAATTCATATTACACTTGCAACAATCACATATTACATTATAATTGTAATACTAATTACAAAAAGGATAAAAAAATGGTAAAATATCCTAACGTTTCTTCTAAGGATTTATAAACTAGATTCGTTTATTTAAATTACATATTAGTTTTGAATCACCAAATCCTAATACATAAATAAAAAAAGTCTCTTGATTTACATCTTATTTAGTAAGTGTCTTCCTTCTTTAAACTTTTCATCTGATATAGTGATCCATCTTTAAACTTTTCATCTGATATAGTGATGAAGAAGTTTTCGTATGTAAGAGCCTATCTTCTGACTTGTCATATGTAACTAAGGAAAATGAGATGATTTAATATTCGCTTTTCTCTAGTTATCTTTGACATGTCAGATGGAACTTTCTCTAAATATAGAATTAGAGATATAATCTTCAACAGATAAATTTTTGATAGGATTCTAGGTGCTCTAACCCTTTTTTGTTATTACTTTCATATTTCCATTCAATACAAATGATTTAGACAAAATGAGGCACAAGACTTTCAATGCTCTTTTTCTCACTTCTTCCTTGTACTTAAGGTACTTAGTGAAAGAATGAGGCATTGACACCAAATGTTTGCACCGAGTAACCCTTTGAATGCATATTGTGAATCTCCTTATATAGTCCATCTTGTTGATTGTAGTTCAAAGATGTAACGAATTTAAGATTTTTAAACTTTTCAACACTAAAGTTGAGCAGTTAATATTTTAAGATGTTAAAGTCTTTCTAAGAGTACATGGTAAGAAGAGGATCATATAGGAAGATGAAGACTCAATAAAGGACGAGATACTAAATTGGTTTTTCCTAGAGGTTTAGGGTTTAAAACTTTTTGGATGAAAAAGGATTTGGGTTGGAGAGAAAGTTTTTAATAAAAAAAGATGGTGTTTTGAAAAACACTTGAAAGAAGAGAAGTTTAAGTAACGACAGAAATCCAAGAAATCAAAACTTAATTTTTAACGAAAGATACACAAAGTACAATTTTCTAAAAGAACACATGTGATACGATCAAAGACAAGATAGCACGGACCAAGATAGAATATACGTAATGAGGATAAGAAGACACAAACACATGATAAGTTAGAAAAGAAAACACAAACACACAGAACAGAGTAAAACTATTTTCTAGACACACAAGGACAAATGGATAAGATAAACAAGCAAAAACATATCAGGAATGAAATAGTTGGCAGAGTATCTGACCAATGAAAGACAAGGATGATTTATCAAAATTTTCCTTACTCGTGTCTTATTAGAGTTTACCAGTCTTTTCGTTTAGATGATATGTAAGAACAGAGGCGCACCTAAGAAGGGGTTGAATTAGGTGTTTAATAACCTTTTCTGGTTTTTAGAGTTTTGTGAGTTTTTTTAATTGGTTGTGTTAGTGAATGAAAGCTTGTAAATGACAGAAAGTAAAGCACACAGGAATTTATCCTGGTTCCCCTTACAACCACGGGTACATCCAGTCCTCTTGCACACCACAAGAGATTTTCCACTATATGTTAGAATTAGTACAAGTCTAACCCTAAGACTTCAATTACAAATTCCTAACACTCTGCCTAAAATAGCACCCCACTATCTTAGTTTACAACACTTGAAGAAAATACACCACTTTCTTCAAACAATAACTTTAATGATTTTTTACAACAATGTTCTTAATTAAGAACAACAGGATATAACAGTTTGTACAATGATAACAATCCAATATACTTTCAAGTACAATAGAGAACCTTTCTCAATGATATGAAAATGTAGAGCATGTACTTGAAGTATGAAAATATAACTTTGAAAAGTTCACAAAATATTTCAGAAAGTTGTTCAAAGTTGGTAGTAGGATTAATTAGTTTAGAACTGAAGCTATGAGGTATTTATCATTCATAGACAACACTTCAGATTAGTGGCAATTGTTCCCATAAGTTTTGATGAACTTATGCAATGTTCCAAAACTGAAAAATTGCATTGTTTTGAAGTTGTATTCGAATACAACCTTAGTGTATTCGAATACACTTCTATAACGTTCAGTTTTTATTTAAAATTTGAACCTCGTATTTGAATACGATACCTTGTAGTCGAATACAAGTATGAGATTTTTGCCACTGACTTGAGCTGTATTCGAATATGCGAAGCTGTAGTCGAATACAAAAGATCAATTTTAGCTACTGACTTGCAATCTGTATTCGGCTACGAAACTTCGTATTTGAATACAGATCTTCAGTTTTAGCTACTGACTTGCAATTTATATTCGGCTACGACACTTTGTATTCAAATATAGATCTTCAGTTTTTGTAAAAACTTTATTTTCAAACATATGTTTATGTATTTCAATATTTTTATAAAACATTTTAATGCATATGCTATCAAGAGGGTTCTCATAATATTGTATTTGAAATGTATTTGGATTTTTATCAAGTACCTTAAAATCTAAGTTTCCTAATAGATGACTTGAATGTTGATTTCACTTTGAGTTGGCATATTGATCTTTATTCATAGTCTTTTGTCTTCACCAAAAATATAGATCTTATATATTTTCATGCTCCCCCTTTTTGATGATGACAAAACCTTGTTGTTGAAATTTCAAAGACTTTGATTTCTCCCCCTTGATATATGCTTACTCCCCCTTTGTTTTTGAAATTATGTATTGGAGAATTTTGAGACCTGTAAAAATTTTAATACCAACAACATACCACTTTTCTCCCCCTTTTGACATGATAAAAAAGGAATAAGAAACAACAACAAAAAAACCAAGCATTCATAGTATATATAGGGAATAAATGCAATGTAACAGAATTTTCTTCAAACGTGTATTCGAATACAGGCAATGTGTATTCGGATACGACATCAAAATGTTTTGTTTTTAAATGAATTTTTAATAGTTTAGTAAGAGAAGATGCACTATTTTGAAATTTTAAGTGACATGACTTACAAAGTACTCAAACCTTAAGAGGTCACTTTCGTTTAGGATACCCAGTTCTTTTCGGATTTTGTAGAATGAATCTCTAGGTAATGGCTTTGTAAAAATATCCGCTATCTAAGTACCACATTTTTTAGGTTCTTGTGTGTATTTCTACAAAACAAGTTTATAGTTTATTAGGTACCCAAAGTGCTTTGGGTCCTTGAGTGTTAGTACGTTTCTTGACCCACACATAATGCCCTTGTGGAACACCAATGTTCCTAAAGTGACAAGCATTAGGTGTGTGACCATTAAAACCACAATAGAAACATTTTGGACTCTTTTTAGGAAAACATGGTTTCTTTTGAATAATACTTTTCTTAGAACAAAGATGATTCTTTTGAACAGCTATTACTTTCTCATTTTTGGATTGGTTACTTGCTTTGACAAAGATAGTTTTACTAGTACTTGGTTTATCAAACTTTGAGTAACCAAGTCCACTTTTATCATTTGAATATCTTTGCATGTTAAGTATATTTTCCAATCCAATTTGTCCTTTTTCGTACCTTTCAATAACTCTATTCATTTGGACAATTCTAAAGGAAAGTGAATCACACTTATTGCATGTAGAATTCTGTTTTTGTTTTTCAAAATCTTGTTCCATAGTGTCAATCTTTTCATTTAGAGAAAAAATTTGTTTCTTTTGATTCGACACTATTTTGTACAAATTTCTACATTCCATAAGTAGTTCTTTTATAGCTTGTTGTGCATCGTTATCTTCAACACATGAATCATAATTATTATAACAAGAATTTTTACTAATAACCTCTTCTTCATCATCAGAATGGTGGGATGCCATTAGAGAAAAGTTTGCACATTCTTCATTTTCTGAATTTGAAGATGAACTTACTTCATTATCTTCCCATGCAATATATGCATTTTTGAAGTCTTTCCTTCTGGTAGCGTTTTTCTTGATAATGTTAGGACATTTGCTTTTGTGTGTCCTTCTTTCCCACATTCAAAGCAAGTGAAACTCTAATTTGTAGTGGAGACATCTTTCTTCCTGAAGGTTTTCTTCTTCTTAAATGTATTATCGTTTTGAAGAAACTTACCGAACTTTTTAACCAGGGAAGTGATGTTTTCATCTTCATCTGAATTTTCTTCATTCATCATTTCTTTTGATTCCATTTTTAAGGCAATATTTTTTGTTTTCTTTTCTAAACTTTCATTCTTTTCCAATCTTTCAAGTTCTATTTCATGCTCTTGTAGTTTTCCGAAAAGTGCAGAGAATGACATCTTAGATAAGCTTTTCTTTTCAGAGATTGCTGTCACTTTAGGCTTCCATGCTCTAGTTAATGATCTTAGAACCTTTAGGTTCAATTCATCATTAGTGAAGCTTTTGCCAAGTGCCGTCAGGTGATTTGTTAAGTGAGAGAATCTTTTCTGCGTGTCTAGAATTGGTTCTCCTGGTTGCATTCGAAACATTTCGTATTCTTGAGACAAAGTGTTTAATTTTGAACGTTTAACCTCAATTGCTCCTTCTTGGGTTACTTCAAGAGTATCCCATATTTCTTTTGCTGTTTTGCAGTGGGATATATGAAAGAATTCGTCCATTCCTAATGCTGATTGTAACATATTTTTGGCTTTCTTGTCAAACAATACTTTTCTCTTTTCATCGTCTGTCCATGAGGCTTTTATTTTTATTTCTTCTTTATTGTTGATGACTGTTGTAGGAATATATGGACCATTTTCTACAGCTTCCCATATGTCATCTCCTTGAGCCTCAAGGTATGCTTGCATACATATTTTCCAAAAATCATAATGTTCACCGACAAAGCAAGGTGGTTTGTTACTGCTATCACCATCTTTAAAAACAGGTTGTGTGGAAGCCATGAATCGAGGAGCAAATTACCAAAACCTGCTCTGATACCAATTGTAAGAACAGAGGCGCACCTAAGAGGGGGTTGAATTAGGTGTTTAATAACCTTTTCTGGTTTTTAGAGTTTTGTGAGTTTGTTTAATTGGCTGTGTTAGTGAATGAAAGCTTGTAAATGACAGAAAGTAAAGCACACATGAATTTATCCTGGTTCCCCTTACAACCAAGGGTACATCCAGTCCTCTTGCACACCACAAGAAATTTTCCACTATCTGTTAGAATAAGTACAAGTCTAACCCTAAGACTTCAATTACAAATTCCTAACACTCTGCCTAAGATAGCACACCACTATATTAGTTTACAACACTTGAAGAAAATAAACCACTTTCTTCAAACAATAACTTTAATGATTTTTTACAACAATGTTCTTAATTAAGAACAACAGGATATAACAGTTTGTACAATGATAACAATCCAATATACTTTCAAATAGAATAGAGAACCTTTCTCAATGATATGAAAATGTAGAGCATGTACTTGAAGTATGAAAATATAACTTTGAAAAGTTCACAAAATATTTCAGAAAGTTGTTCAAAGTTGGTAGTAGGAATAATTAGTTTAGAACTGAAGCTATGAGGTATTTATACTCCATAGACAACACTTCAGATTAGTGGCAGTTGTTCCCATAAATTTTGATGAACCTATGCAATGTTCCAAAACTGAAAAATTGCATTGTTTCGAAGTTGTATTCGAATACAACCTTAGTGTATTCGAATACACTTCTATAACGTTCAATTTTTATTTAAAATTTGAACTTCGTATTCGAATACGATACCTCGTAGTCGAATACAAGTATGAGATTTTTGCCACTGACTTGAGTTGTATTCGAATACACGAAGCAGTAGTCGAATACTGACTTATGTTTATGTATTTAAATATTTTTATAAAACATTTTAATGCATATGCTATCAAGAGGGTTCTCATAATATTGTATTTGAAATGTTGATTTTTATCAAGTACCTTAAAATCTAAGTTTCCTAATAGATGACTTGAATGTTGATTTCACTTTGAGTTGGCATCTTGATCTTTATTCATAGTCTTTTGTCTTCATCAAAAACATAGATCTTATATATTTTCATGATATTCTAACTAGATCTGGAGTTAGTTTGGTTCTGATCATTCTTTCTTCTAAATCAGCAAATGCATTCCTTTGTTCTAGTGCTTTTATTACATAGATGTAAGTCATAGATGATGAGTCAAACACGCTACAAACCAAAAGCAAATATATTCTCCTTTAGCAAATAGAGGAATGGCTTCAAACCTTGCAGTTAGAGGATTGAAAAATCTGCAATTTTTAGGTTATGATATGTCCATTAGTTTGACTAGATGATGATATATTTAAACTCATTTGTTAAAAACACTTTTCCAGTGGAGGGATTAGAAGATGATATTTCATGAGAGAATTTTTTTTCTTTACTTTCATTTTTCATTCATGCTTCTTTGTATATAATCTTGTTTCATAATCATTTCAAATATATCATCTATGGATGAAGATATTTTTCCCATAATAAGAATGAATTTTCGGTTGACTCCGACACTAAACTCATGCTTGCTTCTTTCTAGAGGATGTTGATTAGATGAGTGATTATGTTTGATATACCCATTTGAAGCATTGTTGGATTTTCTCTTGATTTTAACCAAGGAAGCTTGAGTGTACCCTCCAATCTTTGTTATGATGAAGAACTTTTACTTGCCATTCAACCTTTCAAATTTATGTTGTTGAGTGAGAGGTTGCATTACACATTTTAACATACATTATAGATCATTGAAATTTTAGTAAACTTTTATGTATTTGGTTAGTTTCATTGTTGAAATGCATTACAATATTTCCATTACTTTATACTCACCTATTAAAGATAAATGGTTAGTAATATAGACTCTTCTCATTGTTAGCATATAGACTCTTCTCACTGATTGAAGATAAATTTCAATATTAGCATATAGACTCTTCTCACTTATTGATTCATTTTGCCTTATAAAAGCATAAGAGTTTTGTCCAGTTTGTCGTTGAAAAGTTTCAGAAACCACAACCAGAAAACATAATAAAATTAAGATAATTTTCATAACATATATAAGTAGATCTTTGAGAAAGAGATACAAAAGGAAGTTTCGATAGGCTATTAAAAACTAATCACATGATGAAGTATTTTCTTAGATAATTTTAATCTAAAATAATATCTCTCATATAGATATGACTTTGAGATGTTTACTCTGTTTTGAAGAACAACGTGAAAATCATTTTTAATTTATATTATTCTCTTGAGCATTCATTTATCTCAATACAAAGATTATGTTTTACTACTAAAAATGTCATTGAAGTGATTACATAAGAACAAAATTTAACATAAATACTCACACATTTTAAAAAGATATGATTAAAAAAAACATTATCAAAAAAAGACATTGGTGAGGTGATGAATCTGTCATTTGAGAATAGATGATCTGCTAATGTGTTTTATCTTGTTTTTATATAGTAGTTAAAGTCTACAAGAACCCATTTTTGTCAATCCTAGTTTGAATAAAATTTTAAAACAGAAATTTCAAAAAAATAAAGAAGAATTTATCCAAAAACATACATTAATTCAGATCATTTCACTAGTGTGTTTCAAGCACTAATGAATATTTACTCTTACATGGTAAATGGCTCAATCAAGAGACTGAGTTTTGATACTTGTTGACACCTAATTTTGTTCGCTTTCTTTAGTTATTTTATATAAAATATATATATATATATATATATATATATATATAATGAGAAAAATATAATAAATAAAAATTAAATTAAATAATTAGGCTATACCCTTTAGACTATCATGCGTATTTCTGGTTCTTATTTGCCTTTGATTCTTGTCAGGTGTTCACTCTTTTCTAAAACAAAAAAAAGTACATAATTGAATAAAAAGAAATTGAAAAGAAATGGATGGATGGTAATAAAAATTAGTATAATGGTGATCAATTGAAGGAAACGAAACCGAAAAGAAATGAATTGATGTTAATAAAAATCAACATAATGGTGATCATTTGAATGAAAAGAAACTGAAGAGAAATTGTTGAGTAGTAATAAAAATCAGCATAATGGTGACCATTTGAATGAAAAGAAACCGAAAACAAATTGATGAATAGTAATTGGTAATCAATCCACAATTATTTTCTTGTCTTTTGTAACCTACACCCAGAAAGTCTATAAATAGTTGACACCAAGAGTAGAGAAAGGGAGCACTATTGAGAGTAAAAAAAAAAAATAGATATGTATATAATAATAACTATATTAAAACATCAGTTAAAATAGAGTAGTAATAAGATTAAATAACACATAAATATTTTCTACCCAAAAACTACGTGCGTTTTGATTTCCCTATTGCACTTGGGGATACGTAAGAGCAAGTTTTTCTCCTTGTCAAACCAAATTAATAAAAAAAATGTTTCTTTCTTTTATTAATGTAAATAATTTATTTTCCTTTTTATTATTCTTTTAGGGAGGCAAAAATAAATAATTAAATAAATAAATAATTTGTATACAATTAATTATAGGGTAACTGTTTTAATGGACGATGAAGGGTAATATTACTTTCTCTACTCGTAATGGACTCCCGAATTCATTTTTTGGTTCAAAAACTTTATTTTAGGATTTATCTAATTTTCCCTAATTTTAAAAAATAAAATTAGTGGCGACTAATTTTTCGCGGACAAACCGGACACGACAGCTGGCGACTCTGCTGGGGATTTTTGAGAGTCGAGCCCAACCTAATTAATTCTATATAATTATTTATATAGTTTTATTTATATTATCCCTCTTGTTTTTATTTGTTTTAAATATTTTATTATATAGTTATTGTGAATATAATTGTTGTGATTTTATTTATTTTTTGTCATTTACATGCATTTATGCTAATTTGTTCTAATTGTGGTAATTGTTTTATTTTATTTATTTCTCCTAACACTACACTAACACACAATTCACACACTTATGAGTGGGCTCTATACCCGGGCTAAGTGTAACCTAAGATAAGTTAGATAATGTGTAATGATAATCTTCTGGAGGTACATCTTGTTTGGTTGTCATGAAAGTCTCACCTAGAGTTGACCTTTTCTAGAATATTTCCATTTTAATATTTTACCTATTAATTGGTTTAATATTTTAGAATTGCGTTGTGTACTCTAGGAACCAATTTAGAACTATAGAGCCACCCATGGTGAAGGTTCACGTTAAAGACTATAGAACAATCAAATAAGAAAATAACCATGTAGGTCACATATTTGAGAGAAAAAAACTATCAACCTCTATATCATATTGCATCGCATAATCATGCATATTACATCATTTTTATGACATTTTTTTTTCTTTTTCTTATTTATTTATTTTTTTAAAAAAATCATTGCATATTTGGAGGTAGTACAATTTTTTTTACATAATCATATCATTTGCTTTTTTTACATGCTCATAACATTTTCCTTCATGAAAAAATAAAAAAAATGTCAAAAAAAAAGAAAGAAAAAAAAAGAGTATCATGACACCCTTACCAGACGTGTTCCCGAACTAAAATCATGGATGAATTGGAGCATACAAAGATGATTTAAACCAACTGAAAGACCTTATGGCTAAAAGCTTGGAAATCTTACAAACCCGATACCTGAAATCATGGGAATCCTTCATGAAAAAATTATATCACGAAGAACTCATGTTTACCCCTTGATTTCATAAGTCTGACAATTTTCACCTTTTAGTCTACTTTTTGGTTATACTCTACCTCAAGTCACTTGTCCACAAGATTTGAACCTGATATTGATGAGATTCATCTTCATCATCCACCTGCTACTTTCAGGTCATGACCATACTTTCTTGGCTTTTCACCAAAAGTAAACCTCTAGAAGTTGGGTTGTTTATGTTGAATTTTCATCATTACTGCTTATTACTTTGATGCCATGAAAAAATTCATCAATCTAAAAGAAAAATTCATCATTACCTTTAAGGAAAATTGAAAAAAACCTCGACTAAACATTATGTTGAAGACATTGACAGTGTTGCGTATAGTTTCTGAGTTTATCCAAGGGGCAAAGTCAACAATGAAGATATTATCAACTTCTCTCGTGAATTTTAATTTGATTATGAAGCACTGATAATATTACTAAGGATAAATTCTTACGATACTTTATTATATTGACACACTCTTGTTTCCTTAATATTATGAATATCAATAAATGCATTTGTATTGTTTCCTTTTCCTTCTCACCCATCATATATTTCACTACCAAACATAATTTGTCTTTCTCTTCTTTAAACCATATCAAAACATATTTGGAAGTAGTCCATTCATAAATAAGTTTGCTAAGATCTCATACATAATTTCAATCATGTTATTAATTCCACTAAATGTGAGAGCGATATAAATAAACTCCACTATTTGGATGAACCTCAATATGTTGCATGTAATTAACATCACGTTAATCCCCTAGAAAATTCACTTTATCTTTATCATTATCTAAATGTGTTTTGAATATATCAATCACGTGGAGGAATTTGAAGTTTGTACCATGGGTATTTTAGTCACCCACAAATTGAAAGTGAAGATATTGAAACTACATGAGAGTTGAATTTAATCCTCAATCAGCTAAATCAAGAACGGAAAAGCGGGGATAAGAAGATGATCATTTATATATACATATTAGACAAATGTCTAAAAAAAAATTTGAAGTCATTTTCCATCATGTCCCTCAATATAATCAACTAGTTGACGTTCTAGTAACTTTATCTTCAATGAAGAATAGTCACTCACAAGAATGAAAATCACGACTATCTTGCTTATTATCAAATGTATAAGAAAAGCTAGATGGAAAGTTCACGTACCAAATACTACCTCATAAATGTGGAATACCCTTCCTGAGTATCATAATATAATTGGGGCACCCCTTTGTTCCTTATTGTATAAAATAAAGGTAGTGCAACCCACTCAAACAAAAAAACCCCTTATCAAGAGTAATGATCTGTGTTGACCGACTGAATTCAATTCAAGAAAAATGTTTACTGCCTCATGTGAGGGACAATTATTTCAAAAGATCTTAAAAGAAAGACATATGAACTTCGGAGCTTCAAAAGAAAGAATTAGCGCTCAAGAAGATTTTACAAATATAAAAGGACTAGCATGAGAAGTGGACTCCCAACTATATGAGCCGCAATACCATAAAAGAAAAGTACATTGAAGTGTGGCTCTGATCCACACCAATATGGATCGAGAAGATTTATCACTACATGCACACGTTGATGCTTCAAAAAAGTATTACATCTAAATGAAGACCCGCTAGGTTAAAAATCCAAAAGAACGACCTAGGCAAAAATTAGGGTACAAAAAAATAAAAATAATAATAATAAATACCTGCTAGGTTGAAACCTAAAAGGACAATCTAGGCAAAAATAAAGGTACAAAAAATAATAATAAATACCCGCTAGGTTGAAAACCAGAAAGGGCAACCTAGGCAAAAATTAGAGTACAAAAATGAGTAAAGACCCACTAGTTTGAAAATCCAAAAGGACAACCTTGAAAATAGTTAGGATACAAAGTCGAATAAAGACTTGCTAGATCAAAAACTCAAAGGGGAAACCTAGGCAACAATGAATGAAGACTTGTTGGGTCAAAAATCCAAAAGGGCGACCTAGGCAAAAATTAGGGCAAAAAAAAAATGAAGAAGTTCACTAGCTTGAGAATAAAAGAAAATGAGCAAATAATATGGTTTACGCATATCAAAGTCGAAGCAGAATATATTCTGAAAGGTTGTGACGATAAATTAGGGCAAATCATATCCTCTAAAGTGGATTAAAAACGTGATTAAAATTGTGGCATGAGTTAATAACACATTTCATTTATGAAATACTACCAACAAATCGGGTCATTTATCCATATGAGATCACCTTATCTTTTTTTTCTTTCTATGAATTCTTTTTTTTGTACCATAGGTTTTCTCACTAAATATCATATTCTAAACCTTGCTTCACTAATTTCTTGTGTTATAAATCTTTTTGTCAAAATGCATTTTGTTATGATAATCATATGTTGGGGCACAAAATATGTAAGTGTCAAGAGGCAAAAACTAGTATGATGTCTTTACATATAAGGCAGTGGCAACAGGAAATCAAGTCGAAGATGTAACAAACATCTCTTTAAAGATTAAGAGGACAATAACCACTCTTTATTCAAAGTGGTGCACATATTTCATCCATGAATCCAAGGACCTTGTTTGTAATAAGGTGAAAAAAATAAAATAAAATAAAAATTGTAAAAAAGATGATTGAAAAAATTGACAAAAAAATATGAAAATGGAGGAAAATGTTCATTTATCAAATGCATTCATGACATTTCATATTTTCAATAGTGCATAAATTTTAAACCGGGACTATTGACCTGCACCATCTAATTTAAAAGCCAAGATGATTTCCCACATTGATATTCTGGTTGACAAAACGACTTTCATTTTTGGTCTGAAGAATGTTGGGACGACCTACCAAAAAGCTATGGTAACCTTGTTCCGTGACATGATACATAAAGAGGTAAAAGTCACAAACAAAAGAAAAACATATTATTAATCTAAAAAAAATCTTCGAAAGACTTAGAAGATTTAAGCTAAATGAACTTTCAGCGTGAGGTCGGCCCGATAAGGTTTGGGCCATTTAAGAAATTCCTCCCCCAAGTACAGAAAGAGAAGTTTGCAGTTTTCTTGGGAAACTAAATTATATTTCAAGATTTATATCACAATTAACCGCCACTTGTGAACCGATCTTTAAACTTTTACGGAAAAATCAAAAAGTTGTGTTGAATGAAGAATGCCATAACGCATTTGAGAAAATCTGACAGTATTTGCAGAAGCCTCCAATTCTAGTCCTTAATGGGTCCATGGGATGCATATTGGGGCAACAAGATGAAACAGGAAAGAAGGAGCATGCCATTTACTATTTGAGTAAATTTTTTACAGATATACAATGTTAGAATGGACTTGTTGTGCCTTAGCTTGGGAGGCCCATCGCTTGAGGCAATATATGCTTTGCCATACGACTTGCTTGATATCCAAGATGGATCTAATCAAGTACATTTTTGAAAAAGTCTGCTCTCACAATGCGGATTGCTCACTAGTAGGTGATGTTATCATAATATAATAATACCTATGTCACTAAGAAAGACATCAAAGGGAGTGCCTTGATAGACTATCTAGTTAATCAACCGGTGGATGATTATCATTCAATGTAATTTGTATTCCTAGATGAAAGCATTGCGGTTTTGTCTGAAGAATGCGATGATGGAAAATCGACCCTATTGTTTGACTGGGCCTCAAACATAATGGGGCATTGGATAAGGGTTGTCTAAATATCTCCCAAAAAAAGGTTCATACATATCACAACACGCTTGTGTTTTGATTGTACCAATAATATTGTAGAATATAAGGCTTGTGCCATGAGAATTTTGGCTGCTTTGGAATCAAAAGCAAGAGTATTGGAAGTATATGGAGATTCAGCCTTAGTCATTAATCAGCTTAACCAAGAATGGGAAACTCGAGATAAGAAGCTAATACCTTACTTTACATACATAAAGGAATTGTCTTTACAATTTGACAAAATCACCTTTCACCGTATCCCTCGAGAAAACAATCAATTGGCTGATGCTTTGGCTACTTTATCCTCGATGTTCCTAATAAGTCGAAACAATGAAATCCCATCCATTAAAATGGATGGTCGAGATCATCCTGCCTACTGTCACGTAATGGCATAAGAAACTGATGGGAAACCTTGGTATCACGACATCAAACAATATTTTATAAATAAAGAGTATCCTCCCGAAATATCATAGAATGAGAAAAAGACTCTGAGATGGTTAGCCACAAGCTTTTTTCTTGAACGAAAATATTTTGTATAAAAGGAATCATGATACGGTAATCCTCAGATGCGTCGATGTCAATGAGGCAAAAGAAATTCTACAAGATGTGCATGATGGCTCTTATGGGATCCATATGAACGGACAGGCAATGTCTAGAAAAATTCTTCGGGATGATTGAACCGAAATCATCGCTTCATCTTGGTGGTAATCGATTACTTTACCAAATGGTTAGAGGCCGCTTCGTACGCCAAGATAACCAAAAATGTGGTGGTCAAATTCATAAAAAGGGAGTTAATATGCCATTATGGCCTACCGAGCAAGATCATTACTGACAATGCCACAAATCTGAATAGTAATATGATGGATGAATTGTGTGCCACCTTTAAAACTCAACACCACAACTCATCCCTGTACAGACCGAAAATGAATGACGCAGTTGAAACAGCAAATAAAAATATCAAAAAAATTATTCAGAAAATGGTTGTAACATACAAACATTGGCGTGAGATGTTGTCGTTTGCACTACACAAGTATCGTACTTCGATACGCACTTCAACTGGGGCAACCCCTTTTTCCCTAGTATATGGGATCGAGGATGTGCTACCCATTGAAGTAGAAATCCCTTCTCTAAGAGTATTAATGGAAGCCAAACTAGAGGAGTTGGAATGGGTGCAAACCCGTTTCGGTCAATTGAATTTAATTGAAGAAAAAAGGTTGGCGGCCTTATGCCATGGACAATTATACCAGAAAAGACTTAAAAGAGTGTACAAGAAGAAAGGGCATCCTGAAGAATTCCGGGAAGGAGACTTGGTGCTAAAAAAGATCTTACCCATTCAAAAGGATTATCATGGGAAATGGACCCCTAACTATGAGGGCTCATATGTCATCAAGAAGGCTTTCTCAAGTGGAGCTTTGATTCTCACGAATATGGATAGAAAAGATTTAGTCCTCCCTATAAACTCAATGCCGTTAAAAAAAGTATTATACTTAAATAAAATACCCGCTAGGTTGAAAACCTGAAAAGGCAACCTAGGTAAAAATTAGAGTACAAAAAATAATAATAAAATACCTGCTAGGTTGAAAACCTGAAAGGGCAACCTAGGCAAAAATTAGGGTACAAATAATAATAAAATACCCGTTAGGTTGATAACCTGAAAGGGCAACCTAGGCAAAAATTAGGGTAAAAAAAAATAATAATAAAATATCTGTTAGGTTGAAAACCTGAAAGGGCAACCTAGACAAAAATTAGGGTACAAAAAAAAATAATAATAAAATACCCGCTAGGTTGAAAACCTGGAAGGGCAACCTAGGCAAAAATTAGGGTATAAATAATAATAAATACCCGCTAGGTTGAAAACCTGAAATGGGCAATCTAGGCAAAATTAGGGTACATACAAAAAAATAGTAATAAATACCTGCTAGGTTGAAAACCTGAAAGGGTAACCTAGGAGAAGAAGAAAAACAACAACAACAAAAACAAAGAATATATACTCAAAAGGACATGATCAACGATATGGATTAGACTATGGCACAAGAAGTTAGTACAGTCTAACTTTGAATTACTAATAACCAAGTGGGGTCTTTCACCCATTTCTTTTGTTTTATCTTATGTATATTCTTTTTTACGACGAATATTGAACCTCAATATATTGATATATACTTTTATGATCTTTATAATTTAACCCTCTTTCTAACATGCATCCTATGGTTATCATGTACTGGAAAGTAAAACATATACCATACCTCAATATAATGAATTGCGATAAAGTATCCATAGTAGAGTTTGTTTAGGGTACAGGGCCGACGACAACATGTGGTCTAGCTTAAGATCACAACAAAAATTCTTCTTCAAAAAAAAAGGAAAAAAGAGAAGACAAAAGAGAGATCAAAGATATCAAGTTCAAGAAAAATGTATAAGTGCCCTTCTCATCCATGATTTGAATGATCGTGTCCAATAAACAAAAAAAAAACCAACATATTCATTCATTCACTCATGACATTTCGTAAATTTAAAGCCGAGAAAACGACCCGCATGTTGAAGCTGGGAAAATAACTCGCTCCCAAAGCTGAAAAAATGACCTGCATGTTGAAGCCAGGAAAACGACTCGCACCCAAATCCGAGAAAACGACCCGCATGTTGAAGCCAGGAAAACGACTCGCACCCAAAGCCGAGAAAACAACCTGTATGTTCAAACCGAGAAAACGAATCGCACCCAAAGCTGAGAAAATGACCCGCATGTTGAAGCTGAGAAAACGACTAGCACCCAAAGCCGAGAAAACGACCCACATAGTGAAGTCGGGAAAAAGACTTGTACCTTTTAACAAAAGTTCTTTCCGGACAAAATTAGAGTCGTCATCTTTACTTATCTTTACATTGATTCTCAAGTAAATTCTAAGTAAAGAGGGGCAGCTGTTGACACCTAATTTTGTCCGCTTTCTTTAGACATTTTATATGAAAAAAAATAATATATATATATATATATAATGAGAGAAATATAATAAATAAAATAAAAATAAATAATTAGGCTATAAACTTTAGACAATCATGAGTGTTTCTGGTTCTTATTTGCCTCTGATTCTTGTCCAGGCGTTTACTCTTTTCTAAAACAAAAAAAAAGTACATAATTGAATAAAAAGAAACTAAAAAGAAATGGATTGATGGTAATAAAAATTAATATAATGTGATCAATTGAAGGAAAAGAAACCGAAAAGAAATGGGTTGATGGTAATAAAAATCAGCATAATGGTGATCATTTGAATGAAAAGAAACTGAAGAGCAATTAATGAGTAGTAATAAAAATCAGCATAACTCAAAAACAAACTTCACCCCATTGTAACAAAACCAAGTAAAACAAACTTCACCCCATTGTAACATAACACAAAACTGACATCATGGTTTATCAAATAACTCAAAAAAAAATCATAACAACGAATAAATAATTTTTTTTCTTTTCCTTTGGATTAGAATTAATAGTCGCCACCGCCAGATGAAATTCATCCTCGCTCACTGTGCCGCATCAATCACCCTTAACCGCTGGTGGCCTTTGTATTGTGACAGATCCGACAACGCACAAGCAAATCCTTTAACAGGCTGTTTCACAGTCGCGTCCATCAGTTTCGTGCACATACCACTACGTTACCGTTGTTTTCTAACAAAAAATCAATTTTTCTTTATTTTAAAACCAAAAATACAAAAACAAAAATACAATTTGTGAATAGACATCTCACATTTTTTTGGTTATTATTATTATTATTATTACTATTATTATTATTATTATTACATTTTTACTTTTACATACGTATATAATAATAACTATATTAAAACAACAGTTAAAATAGAGTAGTAATAAAATTAAATAACACAAAAATATTTTCTACCCAAGAACTACGTGCGTTTTGATTTCCCTGTTGCACCTGGAGATACGTAGGAGCAAGGTTTTCTCCTTGTCAAACCAAATTAATATAAAAAATGTTTCTTTCTTTTATTAATGTAAATAATTTATTTTCCTTTTTATTATTATTTTAGGGGTGGGGGGGCAAAAATAAATAATTAAATAAATAAATAATTTGTATACAATTAATTATAGGGTAACCTTTTTAACGGACGATGTAGGGTAATATTACTTTCTCTACTCATAATGGACTCCCGAATTCATTTTTTGGTTCAAAAACTTTATTTTAGGTTTTATCTAGTTTTCCCTAATTTTAAAAAATAAAATTAGTGGCGACTCATTTTTCGCGGACAAACCGGACGCGACAATTCCGTTTGATGCCATTTCGGAAAATTACTTCAATTGCTTAACCAAAAATATGGTCTTTATCAAATCATTTAACATATGATTATAAAATAGGTTAAATAACACACCATTGAATCAGAAATAACTTAGATTGAGATACACACACAGAGAGAGATAGAGAGAGAGAGAGCGGACTAGAAGAGGATGTTGGAATGTTGAATTCTTATAAGAATGTTGATTGTATGAGAGTGTTGACTTGATACATCGACCAAGTAGTCAATTGGTTTACTAGAGTTGTCGAAGGCATAGTCATTAGAGTGAGCTTCTAATCAGATTCAGCTGAAGCGCATTGAGAGCGTGTTTAACAGAGTTAGACACAACTTCAACGGATTCTTCAGAGTCTTTATGAATTTGTTTAGTAGTTTCTCTTTCTTTGTTCATCAGAGGATCTAGTTTGTACCAGAACATTGACCTTATCAAATACTTCTCTTAGAGCTTTCTTCTTTTAATCTTTTAGTTAGAGGATCAAGATGGTTTTTAGTTAAAGGAATATAATCATTTCAGCGTTCTTTTCCTTTGTATTTAAAGGGTTAATCATTGAGTTGTATTTCCTTTATCTTTAACACTTTGACACAAACAATAGATTATCTTATGCTTATTGCAATACTTCTTATTGCTCTATTATTAAACATAATTACTTTTTATTAAGTGGTAATATTCTTTGTGTTAGAAACACTTAGATTATTATCTCTAATTTACTCATAATTTATGCTGCCTTAAAATAAATAGTCATTAATATACTTCCTCATCCTCTAACTTAAATTGCACACTTAGCTAATCCAGTTAGGGGATAATTTTTCTTATTTGTTTGTTTTGTTATCATCAAAATATCCACTAAAGGATTGTAGTGAAACCCACTTTTGCAATAACAATTGGTTCCTTTCATGGTTGTTCATAATATCTTTTTTTTAACAAATCAAGTAGGATTTTTTTCTTTAATTAACGATCAACAACATTTATGCAATAAAAGAGTAATAAATCCTCTCAATTCATCTTTATTTTCAATTGTTTAACTGAACCTAAGTATGTTCCCTCTGACGATTTATGTACTACTTGCTATAAGAAAGGTGATAACGTTTCAACAAGTGTACTGATTCGTTGCAAGTAATAATTAAAACGGTTGTACCGAGTGTCGAACTCAAGGATTGCGTTTTACTATCGAATTATGTTTGTTTGCTAAAATTGAAGAAAAAAGTTTCTAGATTGATTGGAATAATATTTGAAATAACAAAAGCAATAGAATTGAGCTTTTAAAATGAGAAAAATATCAGGGATGAGTTTCACTACGAGTCCAACCTTGGTTTCTAATTTGATCCTAGTTACTGAATTCCTTTATTTAATTATTACCGAATTCTCTTTAGTACTCTTGCCCTAATGTCTTAGTGACAGAACCTTTAATTCCTAAGTAACCCCTAATTCCTTAATGGATTTAAGATTAAGATTAAGCTTTACACTACAAAATTATCTTTTTAAACTGCTGCCTCTGCAACTAATTCAATTGATTTCGTGACCTGCATCTATCCCTAGACTACAATCTCATGAATTTCTCATCTCAAGCATTCGTAAAGTCCACTTCCGTTTCAAAATACGAATTGTAAAACATTTTAAATGTGATCAAGCAATAAAAAGCATTATGCAAAGAGATGAGAAAATTAATTCAATTAACTTATTCATATTACCAGAAATCAAATTAGTCAAATAAGGGTTTCATCTTGTTTCACTCATCCCTAACAAATAGAGTTTAGCTACTCATGACAAAGATAAAAGAGATAGAGATTAAAGAAGAATTACAAGAAATATTCATGAATGATACTTGATAAAAACTCCTTCAATGGTGTAGAAACTGAAGGTGCAAACACGAGAAAGGGGGGTTGAATTGTGTTTGCCAAACTTGAATTATTTTTTCTATTTTGACGATGTTGATGTGAGTTACTTGTTGAATAAATAATCAGATTAAGCAGCAGATAATAATAGCATAAGAACACAACAAATTATCCTGGTTCACCAGTAACTTAGCTACATCCAGTCCCTTCATCCTGAACCACTAATTCAAAACCTTTGAATTACAGCACCTGACCCTCCAAGTCAGTCTTCCCAAACAGTTTGACAACCCCAGACTTTTGAGGAACGATAAAAACACCTAAACCCTACAAGTCAAGTCTTCTCCTACCAATATGACAACCCCAAATTGAAGAATGAACTTCTGCACCTTGACCCTACAAGTCAAGTCTTCTCCTACCAATCTGAAATCCCCAGATTGAAGAAGGAACTTCCACACCTTGACCCTACAAGTCAAGTCTTCTGCTACCAATTTGACAACCCCAGATTGAAGAAGGAATCTATAACTCTAATGGGTTTGATTACAAGAGTTTGGAACTCTGCAAAGTTGCTTCTGGATAAGCTGATTGCTGCGTTGTTTCACTCTCGAAAACACTAAGAAAATTTTGCTTTTGCACTCAAGTATTTCTCTCTATTGAACTCTCGGATAACTTTGAATTTAAAGCTTGAGTTCTTGTGTTTTTCGATCTCTTTGAACTCTAAGATGAATCTGGATTTTATGCTCGAGTTCTTCTACTTTTTTTAAATGCTTATTGTTGCGGCCTAAAGCCTCCTTTTACAGCTGCAATATGAGCTTTCTCTAAGCTTAAATTCGAGATAAATCTTGCTCAGATTTCCTTTGAAAATTCTGTTGGCCAATCCTGTTTTACTTTAATTTTGAATCGTATCTTCATGCTTCAGATTTCATTCGAATTTCCTTCAAGTGTTCAGTGATTTTTGAATCAAATCTCCTTAATACTTTGATCAGATTTCTATCAAAAATCAATCAAGTCTTCTTCGAATTTTAATTAAGTCTTCATTGATCTGCATCATGATTTAAATCTGGACCATAAGATCTGCTGATCTGGACCATGTGATCTGATGTGTACCATTCTGTTTCCTAATCTGGACAATGGAACCTTTTGATCTGGACTATGTGATATTCTTATCTAGACCTGTGATCTTCTAATCTGAACTATCTGATATGTTTTGGACGATGCTATCTTCTGGTCTGGACCAACTCTAGACCAAGTCTTATGTTCTGGACCAAGTCTGGAACATGTCTTATGTTCTGGACCAAGTTTGGAACATGTCTTCTGTTTTGGACTGAGTTATCTTTTGAACTTTGTTTCTTTCTGGTTTGACCAAGTCTCCTTCTGGACAAGATTACCTTCTGGTCTTACCAAGTCTTCTTCTGGACAATGTTTCCTTCTGGTCTGGACCAAGTCTCCTTCTGGACATTCTTCCTTCTGGTCTGGACCAAGTCTCCTTCTGGACCATGTTTCCTTCTGGTCTGGACCAAGTCTCCTTCTGGACTATGCTTCCTTCTATTCTGGGCCATGAATAATATCCTCTAATAATGTCATTGTTTCTTCCCTCTTATTGATGATATCCTATGATGTTTGCCTTTGATGACATCCTCTGATTCTTGCTTCTGTTGGGATCCTCTGGAGGTATCTTCTGGAGGTATCCTCTGGTGATATCCTCTGGAGGTATCTTCTGGTGACATCCTCTGGTATCCTTAGGATGTATCCTCTGGCGATATCTTCTAGCCGTATTTTCTGGTGACGTCATCCTCTGATGACATTCTCTGGTGAAGTCATCCTCTGATTTTTCATATCCTCTGATTTTTCATTCTTCTTCTAAGTCAAAATATGATTTTCATAAAATACTTTTTTTAACATCAAAACTTTAATTGAAAGAACCAACTTGGTTCCAACAGAAACAACTGTCTTTGAGTTTCTCTGCTAGGGCACACGTCTCCAAACTTCCCAATAGACAAAAAAGATCCCTAGAAAATGAGAAAAAATCGTTTTTATACATTCTGCAACGCGCCCAGGCGCGAGATTTGCGATTCAAGCGCATTTGGCCAGATTCAGGAATGCAAAAATGCGCCCCAGGCGCGGGTTTTGCACTTCAGGCGCACAACATCTGATGTTTGACATTTATTGCATTGTTCTCCTTTTTTGATTCCGAATTGAGTTTTGGTGTCTTCATGAAAGTTGTAGCTACGTTGCTTAGCTTTCATTTACACTTCGTTTGACTCCAATTGGACATCTACAAATCAGATATGACAAAAATACTCCATGTACGTCATGTTGATTTCTCACCAAAATTCAGCACTGCACTAAAACAAAGAAACAACACAGAACTAAAAAAAATCCCTACTTAATCAAGCAAATAAGAACATTAACATTTTATTAAATCCAACAACTAAAATCAACAAAATATATCAAATAACTCATTAAATTAACTAATGATTGAAGATAAATAAGATAAAAATAGTGAAAAATATGCATATGATGAAGAGTTATCAAAAGGTCACACTAAAATATCTTTTCCTATGCTAACCACATGAAGACACAAGAAGTCTATGTTAATGTAATGTTATTTTATTTCAAATGGATATTAAATGTGCTTTTCTAAATGGTTTTATAAGGAAGAAGTCTATGTTAAACAACTCTTGGGTTTTGAAAGTTCTGAATTTCCAAATCATGTTTTTAAACTTAGGAAATCTATGTATGGTCTAAGACAAGCAAATAGAGCATAATATGATAGACTTAGTAACTTTTTGCTTAAAAATAACTTTAAAAGAGGACAAGTAGATAATGCACTTTTTAGAAAATCAATAGGAGATGACATTCTTATTATTCAAATTTATGTTGATGACTTTATTTTTCGATCTACTAATGGCACTCTTTGATAAAGTGGAGAGAAAATTATACTCAAACTTAGGGGGAGCCCTGAGTTAGGGGGAGTCAAAGAAATATAAAAAAAAGTTTTTATAAAAAATACAAGTTTTGTCATCATCAAAAAGGGGTAGATTGTCGGAACCAAGTTGGTTTTATACTTAGAGTTTTCATGATAATAAAAGTATTTTGTGATAACAAAATATTTGACTTCTTTCATATTTTTGAAGAAAATCGAAAATATAATTTGATTAGGATTTATAATTGAAGAAAATCTAACATAAGATTTGATTCAAATTTATAATAGAAGAAAATCTAAAATAAGATTTGATTCAAATTTATAATTGAAGAAAATCTAAAATAAGATTTGATTCAAATTTATAATTGAAAAAAATCTTTGACCTAGTTGAAAAGAAGATATGGTAAAGATTTGATCAAGATTTGAAGAATATTTGATCTAGATTTGATCGAGATTTGAAAAAGATTTGATCAAGATTTATCTACAAAAAAAGTATTAACAGAATCAATCTAACGAATTTACAAACTCAATTTTGAACAAAATACGAATAAAATCAATCTGAAGAGTTTACAAACTCAATTTCAACAAAATATGAACATAATCAATCTGAAGAATTTACAAACTCAATCTGAAGAAGATACAATTCAAAATTTAACAAGGGATAAATGGAAGCCCAAACTTTAACTATAAATAGATACTCAAGGTTGAAGAAGAAGAACATCAAAAATCAGAAAAGAGTAGAAGAAATCACAAGCTCAAAATTTCAAATTCATCTTGGAGTTCAAAGAGAGAAACACTTGTTCCAGTTTGAAATATTTTCTAAATGTTCTTTTCTTAGAGTGTGAGAGTTATTATTATTATCAACTTTGTTAGAAGCAACTACTCAAGTTCCAAACTTTTGTATCCAACCCGATAGTAGTTTAGTTCCTTCTTAAATATGGGGTTGTCAAGTTGTTAGGAGAAGACTTGGTTTGTAGGGTCAAGGTGGTGTTGTTCCTCAAAAGTCTGGGGTTGATAAGCTGTTTGGGAAGACTTGGCTTGTAGTGTCAAGGTGGTGTTGTTCCTCATAAGTCTAGCGTTGTCAGGCTGTTTGGCAAGACTGGCTTGGAGCGTTAGGTGTTTTGTAATTCAAGGTATTTAAATTAGTGGATGAAAGCCTTCTGAATGACGGGACTGGATGTCGCCAAGTTAGTGGTGAACCAAGATAAATCTATGTATCCAATTATTTATGCTTTCATTGTTTACTGTTTCTACACCTGATTGCTTCTTATCTAAGTAATTCATATAAACAAACCAACCTTCGTCAAATAAGCAAAAAGTTGAATGGCAATCAAAATTCAACCCCCCTTCTCGTGTTTGCACCTTCAGTCTTGAGGCATGCTTCCAACATTCACCTATTGTGTTTGACCGAAAGGGTTGATAGTGTACCTATAGTGGACCCTCACAAACCATTGAACGTGAAATTGTTTGAGAATGAACGGAATAAAATTGATGAGGCTACAACTAGAGGACCTTCCAAGCAGCAACCATAACCTCAATTTTATGAGAAATGTCAAAATATTTTCATCTTGTTTTTATGTTACAGGTCAATTACATTGAGGAACAAGCGTTTAAGAAGTTATAGATGGTTACTAAAGACATAAGATGGTTCCCATGGTGCAAAACTACCTTTTATTAGAGCCTAGACTGCAACAGGAAGGAGCAAGGGCGCATTGCACCAAAAAGTCTTATTTAATTAGGGTTCTGTTTTGGATGCAAAGGAAGAGGAAGCTACACCTTGGAGGAGCCTTTGTAAAAAATTTATGTGTAATTTTCTTCTTTCTCAGTATTGTTATTATGAGTCGTTAATTTACTCATTGATAAAGGATTAGATGAACCTCCTTGAATCTATGTAATTTTAGTTTCCTTAAACTACTTCTGCAAATTAAATGTGTTTGACTATTAATATATCACTGCTCTTAATGTTTTTCTATGTTTGATCACCATAGAATTGAACCTAGGAATTATTTAGTTATTTGCAAATAGGCTATAATAACCGAAAAAAATATATATGTTCATGTTTCAATATTGTTAGAGGAATATAAAATATTAACATGTTTCTAAAAATTAACATCTGCACATGCTTTGAGTAACAAGCTTGATCACCTATAAAATTCGGGTATACTATTATAAAAAAGGGAATTTAAGCCAAGGAATTGGTTGTAGTCTAGTTTGTTAATTTGATGTAATCAAATAAGTTAGACTGTCAAAATAGTTAATCAATAATTACATGGTGAAAATTGAAGGTGCAAACACGAGAAGGGGGGTTGAATTGTGTTTGCCAAAGTTGAAAACTTTTTGCTGATTTGATAAATTACTTGGAGACGATGTAATTAGATTTGGTAGCAGCGAATAATAAAAGCATAAGTATTTGGATACATAGATTTATCCTGGTTCACCATTAACTTGGCTACATCCAATCCCCTCATTCAGAAGGCTTTAATCCACTAATTCAAACACTTTGAATTACACAGCACCTGACCCTCCAAGCCAGTCTTCACAAACAACCTAACAGCCCCAAACTTTTGAGGAACAACAACACCTTGACCCTACAAGCCAAGTCTTCTCCTACCAATCTGACAACCCCAGATTGAAGAAGGAACTTACACCGCCTTGACCCTACAAGCCATGTCTTCTCCTAACAATCTGACAACCCCATATTGAAGAAGGAACTTACACCACTATCAGGTTATTTACAAAGGTTTGCAACTTGAGTAGTTGCTTCTTGAAAGATGATTATAACAATGATTCTCTTGAGTAGTTGCTTCTGGAAACCTGGTTATAACAATGATTCTCTTGAGTGGTTGATTCTGGAAAGCTGATTATAACAATGATTCTATTGAGTAGTTGCTTCTGGAAAGCTGATTATAACAATGATTCTCTTGAGTAGTTGCTTATGGAAAGCTGATTATAACAATGATTCTCTTGAGTAGTTGCTTCTAGAAAGATGATTATAACAATGATTCTCTTGAGTAGTTGCTTCTGGAAAGCTGATTATAATAATGATTCTCTTGAGTAGTTGCTTCTTGAAAGCTTATTATAACAATGATTCTCTTGAGTAGTTGCTTCTAGAAAGCTTATTATAACAATGACTCTCACACTCTAAGAAAAGAACACTTAGAAAACATTTCTCTTTCGCACAAGTGTTTCTTTCTCTTAACTCTAAGATGAATTTGGATTTTAAGCTTTAGTTCTTCTATTTTTCGATGATTTCTTCTACGGCCTGAAGCCTCTATTTATAGTTGAGATATGGGCTTTCACTTGGTCCACGTTTAATTTTGAATTGTATCTTGCTCATATTTCTTTTGAAAATTCTTCAACCCGATTCTATTCATTTTTAAATTTAAACCAAATCTTCTTCAAATTGAAATTAAATCCTCTTTAGACTTTGATCACATTTCCTTTAAATTTGAATCAAGTCTTCTTCGAATTTGAATCAAGTCTTCTACGAATCTGAATCAGGTCTTCTTCGAATCTGGAACGTGTCTTCTTCATATCTGGATTATGTCTTCTTCTGATGTTTGCCTCGGATGGTATCCTCTAATTATGTCATCTAATTCTTGCCACTGATGATATCCTCTGATTTTTGCCTCTGATGATATCCTCTAATTTTTGCCTCTGGTGGGATCCTCTAGTGATATCCTCTGGTGAGATCCTCTGGTGAAATCCTCTGGTGGCTTCTTCTGGTGGCATCCTCTAGTGACATCTTCTGGTGACGTCATCCTCTGGTGACGTCTTTTGGTGACGTCATCCTCTAGTGACGTTATCCTCTGATGACATCTTTTGGTGATGTCATCCTTTGGTGACGTCATCCTCTGGTGGCATACTTTTTCGAAGTCAAATATATTATTCTCATAAAATAATTTTGTTAACATCAAAACATTAAGTGTAAGAACCAACTTGGTTCCAACAAAAATAAGGTGATTCGAATTCCTTAATAGTTTATTTATTTATTTTTATCTATTTAATTTTGTGTTTATTTGATGTTATAAACCCATTTATAATCTTTTTTTGTTACCTAAGTGTTTACGACTTTGTTGCATTACTAATTTAATAACAATCCCTACGGAGAAGATTTTTACTTATCATTATTATTACCTGGTACACTTGCCAAAGAGTTGCAAGAATGTTAACACTGCTTAACACTTGTGCGAAGGATCTTTTTGTTGGGGTTTGAGAACGGGAAGATAGCACAAATGAAATTACCAATTAAGAAGAAGGAAATGCGAGGAACCCCAACAAGGAGACTGGATACTGCGCCTCCATATAAGTATAAGCGATTGACATTTATTTTTTTAGACATAATTGGGGAAGTGCAAAAGATTTCGTGGATGATACGGGTGTTGGATATTGGGCTCACTTCCAATGTGGAGAAAACCCCAATATTTTAGTCCATTATGTGCCATATTTATTTAAAGGGAGATATATAGGTTAGGGATAAGGATAAGAGAGTAATTTGAAGGAGAGTGTAGCAACTAAACAAGAGAAGCGAATAGTGAAGGTGCAAACACGTGAATGGGCGTTGAATTCTATTTGCCAAAGTTGAAAACTTTTTGCTGATTTGATGAACGTTTATATAAATTACTTGGAGACGATACAATCAGATTCGGCAACAGCGGATAATAAAAGCATAAGTATTTGGATACATAGATTTATCCTGGTTCACCATTAACTTGGCTACATCCAGTCCCTTCGTTCAGAAGGCTTTAATCCACTAATTCAAACACTTTGAATTACACAGCACCTAACCCTCCAAGCCAGTCTTCCCAAACAGCCTGACAGCCCCAGACTTTTGAAGAACAACAACACCTTGACCCTACATGCCAAGTCTTCTCCTACCAATCTGAAAACCCCAGATTGAAGAAGGAACTTACACCACTATCGGGTTGGATACAAAGGTTTGGAACTTGAGTAGTTGCTTTTGGAAAGCTGATTATTACAATGACTCTCACACTCTAAGAAAAGAACACTTAGAAAATATTTCTTTTTCGCACAAGTGATCCTGTCTCTGAACTCTAAGATGAATTTGGATTTTAAGCTTGAGTTCTTCTGTTTTTCAATGATTTCTTCTTCAGCCCAGAGTATCTATTTATAGTTGAGATTTGGGCTTCTACTTGGTCCAAGTTTAATTTCGAATTGTATTTTGTTCAGATTTCATTTGTAAGTTCTTCAACTTAATTATGTTCCTTTTTAAATTTGAACCAAATCTTCTTCTGATTTAAATTAAATCTTCTTCAAATTTGAATCAAGTCTTATTCTAATTTGAATCAAATCTTCTACGAATCTTGACCATTTCTTTTTTCATACTCTGATGTTTACCTTGGATGGTATCCCTTGATGATGTCCTTTGATTCGTGCCTCTGAAGATATCCTCTTATTTTTGCCTCGGATGATATCCTCTGATTTTTGCCTCTAATGATATCCTCTGAGTTTTGCCTCTGGTGATATCCTCTGGTGACATCTTCTGGTGACATCCTTTGGTGATATCCTCTAGTGGTATCCTCTGATGACATCCTCTGGTGGCAATCTCTGGAGGTATCCTCTGGTGACATCCTCTGGTAGCATATCTGGAGGTATCCTTTGGTGACATCCTCTGGTGGTATACTTCTTCGATGTCAAATATATTATTTTCATAAAATACTTTTGTTAACATCAAAACTTTAAGTGTAAAACCAACTTGGTTCCAACAAATAGTGAAAACAATTCTCATTTCTCAAACCTATCACTGTATTATAGAAATTGTGCATTCGTTTGTTGTTGCATCAGGATCATTTTTTAATTGCCGGTTTGAGACATTTGGTTCTTTGTTTTCAATGGTTGAATCAGGAAAACAAGATCTTTATCAAGATAAATCACCCTCATAGAAGAAAAAGATTTGGGTATTCTCATCTTCTTGTTCTCATTTGTAAGCATTTTTTATTTTTTGTTTTGGCTAGTTTTTGGCATGATTTGTATAACATATTAATACTCTCTTGTAATCCTAGTTAATTAAAGTGGAGCTATTTCATTGATCTGGTCGAGTCGTGGTTTTTACCCTTACATTAAGGGTTTTTCAACATTGAAATATCGGTCTCTTTTGTGTGTTTTATTTGTTCATTTTTTTTCCATATATTTGTTTTTGCTCTTCAATGATTCTAGAAGTTTGTGGGAATTTTCTTTATGTTGTGTATAACTTCGTTATTCTTTTAATGTGTTAATTCCCCATTACAATGGCATCATAAATTTTGGTTAACTGCTATGTGATTTTCTTGAATATTTGAGGAAAATATGAATATAAAGATGGTATATTTGAATGATACTAATTACCATTTGTGCAAAGGCAAGATGAAGGATTTCTATTTGTCAAGAAAATGCATCTTCCCATGTTTGAACACCAACATGTGTGTGGTTTTATTCATCAATATTTAGAAGATAATTTAATAACCATATTACTACCGAGGCAAATGCTAACAAAAATTGTGGGAGAAGATAAAGCCCTTATATGCCTCCAAATTGTTCTTATTGAATAGTTTCATAAATTTGAAGTATAAGGAGAGAACGTCTATTTCCGATCTTATGAGTTATTTTCAAGAGCACTATGAATCAGATGTTAGGAATGGGTATCAAGTTTAATGATGAGATTTTGCAACTATTGTTATCTTTACTAGAATCTTTCGATACATTTCAGATTTCTATAACGAGTTCACCTCCTAAAGGTGATGTTTCTTTGGAAATTACTAAGGGTTGTGTTCTTAATGAGGAGTTGAAAAGGAAGGCACATCATGAAGAAATCTGAGTTAGTTCTCTTTGAAAATATGGGAGAAGATAAGAGCAGATGCAAGTCCAAGTCTCTGTACAAGAATGTGAAACATCATTATTGTCACAAAGCAAATCACATGTAGAAGAATTTTTTGGGAAAAAAAAAGATAACAAAGGAAAGAAGGGTAAGCAAAATCAAAAGGGTCGTGATGATGATACTAATGATGATTGTCTTATTGCTGCTACTAGTGATTATCTTATTATTCTCTATGACTTTGAGTTAGTTGATCTTGTATAAGATTAAAGCATACGGATAGTTGATAGTGGTACTACATTGCATGTTACATTGAGGAAGGAGTTCTTCACATCTTATACATCACGAACTTTTGGAGAGTTGAAGATGGGTACTGATGATGATGTTTTCTTGCAACCCAACATATGAATGCATCCATTGCTTAAGGGAGTCAAACATGCTCCATATGTCTTCTTTAATTTGATCTTTGTGGATATACTTGATTATTATAGTTATGATAATACTTTTGATTCTTGAAAGTGGAAACTCAACAAAGGCAACTTGGTTGTAGTTAGAGGAGAGAAAATTTCTAAAATGTATTGAACAAAAGATAAAGTTGCTAAAGATAGTGTAAATATCAAGGATATGGAATAACCTTTGTGTCACCGAAATCTTAGTCATAGTAGTGAAAATGGTTAATTTGTTTAGCCAGAAAAGATGTGCTTACAGGAATGAAGAATGCAAATTTCAAAAAATGTTCTCATTTAATGGTTGGTAAACAGACTAGAGTATCCTTCAAAAGACAACTTCTCTCAAGGATGTCAAAGCTACTTTAATTTTTGCATTTTGACATTTATGGCTCTTTAGAGGTAAATACTTTAGTGGTGCACCTTATTTTGTTACTTTTATTGATAATTGTTCTAGGAAACTATGGGTTTATGCTTAAAAGACAAAAGACCAAGTTATGGATAAGTTCAAACAGTTTCAAGCTTTGGTTGAGAGGTAGTTAGGCAAGAAGCTGAAATATGTTCATACTAACAATGATGGTGAGTATTGCACGTGGAAATACTCCCTCTAAAACTCATTAATTGAATAGTTTAGAAGGGAAGATGAATTGAATAGTGATAGAGAGAGTGAGGTGTATGCTCCTAAAGATACGTTTCCCACACATTACTTGCGTGAGGCATCATACACGGTTGTGCATATTATTAACCTTAGTCCTTTTGTTGCTTTGAACAGTGAAGTTCCAAAACATGCTTGGTTTGGAAAGAATGTCAAGTATGATAATTTGAGTGTCTTTGATGGTAAGGCTTTTTGAATGTTTCAAAGGATGAAAGATTCAAGTTGGATGCAAAGTCAAAGCAATGTATCTTAATCGGTTATGGTCAGGGTAAAATTGGCTAAGGGTTGTATGATCTTGAAGGCAATGGCGGATCTTGGCAACTTTTATTGAAGGGACCAAGATAAAATAAATAATATATAAAATAGTTTCAAACAAGGTTTACAAAAGTCTCCATTACCACCAAACCACTCTACAATCTAACATTGTTAGCGAGACATTGGTTATATATACCATATATTATAGACAAATATTATTATATGTATACCTATTTTTATCGAGGAATAAAATTTTGGGGTGATTGTGGCCTCCCTCTGTCATAACTAAGCTTTGTCCCTACCTGCAGGAAAAAGCTTATTAGATGTCGTGATGTGGTGTTCATGAAAGACTAAACTATTGACTATATTGATAGGTGGAGAAGACTACATCCAAGAAAGATAAAACTTGTCAAATGTTGATCCAATTTGGTTTCTTGTTTATAATATGGATACAATTGATTGTAATCTTCAAAATGGTGAGTCGCATGATTATGTTGATGAGTTAAATATTCTACCAAAATAATGATGATAAGGAGCATAACATGTTATGTATGAGAATCTTAGTGATTCCCCTAAGTCATCGCAAGTCCAACTCATGAAGTGTAATAGACAAAGACAATCATCTACAAGGTATGATTATGTAAGTATGTAACTTTGACTACTAAAGGAGAACTTAAGTGTTATCGAAAGGTTGTGGGGAGTGAATAAAATCAAAAGTGGTTGGATGCAATGCATGATGAGATTAAATTATTCCATGATAATCACACTTATGATTTGGTAAAGTTGCCGAAAGGCTGAAACTCTTGGGAAAACAGATGGATTTATAGAGCGAAACAAAAGAGTAACTCTAAGCCTCCAAGGTATAACGTCAAATTAGTGGTGAAATGTTTCCATCAAGTAAAGGATGTTAATTTTAATAAGACCTAGAAGTAGAGAAAATGGACATGAAAATGAATTTTCTTCATGGTGATTTAGAGGAAGATATTTACATGAAGTAGGCTCCAAACAATAGCACAAGAAGTTTAAGTTTATTATTTGTGATCAAGAATACAAGAAGACTACTTCTAACCATTGTGTCTTTGTTAGAAAGTTTTTCTGATCATGAATTTATCATGGTTATTGTTGGAAAAAATATTTCCAAGATTGACAAATTCAAGAAGTTGTTGAGATAGTCTTTTTCCATATAAATGAAAAGAAACCTTGAATCATATTCTTGGAATAAGTACCGTATGTGGCCAAAAAGAGAAGAAAATTTGAATGTCATAAGAATATTGTGCTGAAAGAGTGTTGTAAAGGTTTCAGATGTAAGGATCTAAGGTGGTAAGCATTCTTCTTGTTACTCAATTTAATCTAAGTTCTAAACAATGTCCTTCTAGTAAATATGATAAAATAGATATGGAACGGGTTACTTATGCATCTATTGTGAGTAGTTTGATGTATGCAATGGTGTGTACAAGTCCAAATATAGAACATGTTGTTGGTAAAATCAGTAGATTTTTGTGAAATCCATGTATATAGTACTGAAATGTTGTAACATGAATTATAAGGTATATTTCTTGTACAACATGTATCTAACTTTGTTTTGGAGGTGACAAACCCACTTTGGTTTGGCACTCTATCTCACATATGATTGGAGACATTGATTTCAAGAAGTATACTTCATACTACATAATTAAATTTGGGCAAAAGAGTTTTGACTTGACAGACTAGTTTGTTGAAATGTGTAGCATTATCTACTATTAAGTAATAGTTCATTGTTATTAGCGAAGCATAAAAAGAGTTGATGTGATTGAATAAATTATTACATGAGCTTGATGTCATTCAGGACAAATATATGTTCTTTGTTGATAGTCAAATTGTTATTAACCTTGGTAAAAATTTGAATTTTCATAGTAGTTCCAAACACATTGATGAAAGGTATCTCTGGATACACGATGTTTCAGCTATAATGTTATTGGAGTTGACCAAAGTTCGTGTTGATGATAATGATTCTAATATGATTATTAAAGAACTACCTAGAGGGAAGTTTTAAACTTGTTATGATTATTTAAGTGGATATAGTTGAATTAAGGTTAAGCATAAGAGTATATCGAACTGGAGTGCAACCACCAAAAGAGAGTAGAGAATAGTGATAGCAATTTCTGATTTTCTCAAACCTATACCGTAACATAGCTTATGTGAAGTCGTTCACCAGTTTATCCAAATATAACTTTGTTGTTGTGTTTATGTGTTAATGTTCCATCAACATGAACCTTTGTCCTTTGTAGGTGGATCTTTCTAAACAATAGGTGCATATGTTTGGCTGTTATAAACAAAGAACATCAAGATCGCAATAGTAATCAATCTCGGTTATGCTTTAGTTTAAACATAATTACTCTTGACATATATCATATAAAAAACAATGCTTCAAAACATGGTCTATTAATTTTATAATTTATTTATTATTAAAAAAAACTTATAGAACATTAACCAAACCTACCATATAATTTTAGATGGGAATTATTAAAATTACAATTTTAGTTTAAATGATTATGCGTAAAAATTTTCTTACACTATGCTTCATAATGCAATGTTATGATTTCACAATAAACTTAAATCAATATGAGATTATTTTAGTTAATATACGTTGGTAATGTAAAAAAGGTATACATATTTACTTCATAATGCAACCTTATGATTTCACTATAAATACTTAAATAAGTATGAGGATTTTTAGTTAATATATTGTTGATGTAAAAACAAGGTATACATACATCTAATCGTATTTAACTACAGAGATATTTAAATAGATGATTTAAGACTTTTTTTTAACAAAATTTTAGACTTAATATAACAGTGTCATAATTGTAAATTATGATGGAATGTTTTGCGTAAATTTTTTAAGGGTTACATTTTTTTATAATATTTTTTAAGGGTTAAATTATGCGTAAAATATATATTTGATCTTTGTAATTATTATTTTTTATTATGGTCTCCATAAGTTTTTTTGTTTGGGTCACATCCCTACAAATATAATTTGATTTTAAAATAGTCATTAAATCCAATTTCTTGATCCTCGTAACTCATCAACGGCGACCAAATCATATCTCATCGGCTTTTTTGAGCTCCCTTTAAAAAATGTTTTTGATTTCTAATTTTCTATTTATTTTTTTATTAAAAAAATTATATAAAAAAAATTGCCACCACAACTTAACAATGTTAGAATTTTTGTAATAGAAGTTGAACTGAATAACTATTTTAAAATAAAACTATATTTGCATGAATGTAAACCAAACAAAAAAACTTACAAGTACAAAAATAAAAAATGTCATAATTGCAATAACCAAATACATATTTAAACTATTTTTTACATTAATATTATTAGGGATGAATCAAGCGAGAGAAGTTTTAATATAAGAGGGTAAAATGATTAAATATTAACTATATAACCACACATGAGTGATTCTGATTGAAAGTGTCACATAACCAGTTAAAAAATTTATATAACTTTTTGTTTTAATCTTATTCATTCATAATTTGATCAATTGATAAGATCCATATCTCTCACACTCTCGTTATAAAAGTCTTCTCATTTAATATATTTTTAATATATATATCAATTAAATATTTATTGAAATTCCTCTAATTTATTTTTCACGCATGAGCCTAGGTAAACACAATGATTTTTTATCCCTATACTTATTTGAAGTAGATGATTTCAGTTTAACTTCTCAACCGAAAAAGTCAAAAGCGTATAACTAACCCATGCGGGGTATGAGCAATGGTCCACATAATCAATGGTGATCCTTGCTTCCGTTTTTCATCATAGTGCTTCGTGTACCTTTTGGTACATCGATTGGCGATTATATCGTGGGGACAAAAGTGTAAATTACGTGGAACAGAATTGTTAGCCGCAGGCACACCGGCGTGGGCCTATACCATCATGGGAGTCACCTTGGTTGTTGCATGGGAAGTAGGAACAATATAGTGGGCCATAAAGGTTGATTTTTAAGGGCTCAAAAACGATTAAAATATTAATTAATTATTACTTATATAGTTATATTCGAGTCTTCTGATATTGGTTTTTGTTTTTGTTTTTTTCTTTCAGAAAATAACAGGTATACTGCCCTATTTCTTTTAATTTTGAATATAAATAAATTTTCTTTTGTTCAATAGTCTAAGATATTTACTCTACCATGAAATATTATTCTTCAAATAATTTTTTTAAGATTTTATTAATTTTTTTAAAAAAAATCTCTATTTTTATGACAACAGTTTTAGTAAGGAACATTTTGGATAATTTAATTATTCTTTAATTGCAATAAAAAAATTAAATAAGAATATTTATTACATATTCTTAATTAATTAAGGTTTTTTTCTTATATTCAAAATGAATATGCTCTTTAAGAAAGAAAAAAATATAAAAAAATTGTGCAAGAAATTGATGGATCTCTACCACTTACTAACTCGCGGTTAAGGGAGACAACAATACTTTACATTATGTTTTACGTAAAAAGATTGTAATTCAATTTTTTTGTCAAAGTATAATACATTATTAAAAGGAAATATATACTTTGAAGTGATAGTTATAATAGTAGTAAATTTTTAAATTGATTTAACAATACATATATATTATAGATTTGTAAAAAAGGTACATTTTTTTATTCAATTTTTTTCGAAAAAAGTACATTATTTAGATGAAAAATAACATAATGAAATATATGTAATATAATGCTATACTATAAGTAACTTATTTTTGTGACTCAAGAACAAAAAAAAAAATGAAAAAATTTAAGAAATCGAAATGAAATTGAAAATTTCTTAATTAAAGCATCAAACGTATAACTTAGCCTAATTAAATAACATAATGACATTTACCGATTTCTAATACAATGAACTGTGAACAATTCTCTATTTTTAATTTTTGCATAGTTCTTCGGATTAAATCAGTGTAAATTAGAATATTTATAACTAAATTCAGTAGTCTCCAACAAATGCGAGAGTACTGTACAATGGAGTATAAATACTTATAGTATTCCCGTATCTTATTTTCACCAATAATGCAACGCAAATTAAGGTTGCGAGGGAATAAAAAATGATAAAGTGGAAAAGAAAGAATACATGTGATTATTGATGGTCAATTTATCATTGATTGAGAGAATTTTTTTTAAAATTGAAATCGTTAAAATTTTGTTTATATTATATTTGTCATTAGATATATTAAGACCCAATATTATTACAAATTATTTGAGAGAATTATGGACAAAATTAAAAAAATAATTAGATCCAGTTTTACTTATTTTCTAACTCAATTTCGGAGTACAAATCTCTCTTTATATTGAAAACTAGAGTTAAGAAAAAGGAACATACGCATAGTGAATGGTATATTTTGACTCAACAAGTAATTATGGTCGCGCGCCTGAGGCTGATCAGTAGCTGAAAGGAATACATTAAAGTCTACATGAATTCTAAATTTGTCACTGTATCACATGTGCCATAGATGCATTCACATGTTGCCTGTTATGCTTCTATCCTTCATTTTTCTCATTTTAGTTATGAGGTTGGCAAGTCTTCAGTCTTTGACTGCAAGTTTAATACCCAATTTCGATCTCTTCAAACAAACCCAATCTTCAACAATAAAAAGAAAATATTGAGCAGGGAAATATGGCATTAATTGTGGAATAATTTGGTTTGGTATGAGAATTGAACCTTGTTAAATTTGTTTTTTCTTTTTAAAAACAAAATGAAAAACTCTATTAGTCACATGTGTGTTAGGCAGTAATTAACTATTCATCGTGAGAACGATCAAATTAGATTCCAAAAGATACACTAACATTTACATTCATTCAATAACATTCTACTAGATAAATATTTTTTTAACTCAATCGTTTGATTAAAAGTTATCATCATATGGATCATGTCTACAAAATTTGAGATTAATCTATATTTATTTCCATTGACATCATAATGCATCAAGATTAACAATACATACAATTATATTGCTGATGTTAATTTTGACGCATTTTTTTCATATATAATTTAAGTGTCTATTTGGTAACACTAATAAGTTAATTTATAGCTTATTGAATTAGCTTAAAAGCTAGTTTAATCAAATTAGATGTGTTTGGTTAACATGGGTTTACAGTTTTTTTCATATGTTATTTTAACTAGCGTTTGAGCTTATATCTTTTTTTGAATTTCTTCCATTTAAAATCTTATTATTTTAATTTTATTACTTTTTTATTATTTTTGTAAAATATTATATAATTACCTCGCTCACCACTAACTCGTTATTTGCTACGTTCTTCATTTTCTCAGTAACATTTTTGCAAAAATCCATTTTATTTCAAAAAGATCTTTTACCAAGCAAAACAATTTGATTAAGGTTATCGTCATATTGTTTTCAATTAGATTTTTGGTCCTTTAACCAGCCACGTCGTACAATTATTTGAATCTGAAAATTTGTTTGAGTTTGTAATTGTAATTTCTTTTTACTCAAGTTTTGAACTGTATTTATTACAATGTTATATTATTACTTTTTTCTTCCTTAAAATTCATAAACGGGAAAGATTGAAAGAGTAAAAATTGTGAGGGAGAGAGATCAAACGTGAGAGAGGAAGAGAAAGAAAGGGAATTTTTTTCGAAAATTCAAATTTTATTTTTAAAATGTTTTTAATACATTCAAAATAAAATATATTTAAAATTAAATAATTGTCTTTTTTGTCATTTTATATTTATAAAAGTTAAATTTACCAAACACTTTAATTTCAATCTACTAGTTTTTCAACTATAAGTCATCCATTATCAGCTAACTTATAAATTAATTTTACCAAACAGAGCCTAAGTCAAAAAAATTAGATATGATCTACATGGATAGTAGTTGTTCTCGACTAGCACAAGGCCCAGTTCGCCTTCGCTAACAAAGGCAGTGCTAACTTCTTTCGTCTTAGACTATGATCAATCTCAACCCTAAAATACATGTCAACCCTAATCCCAAAGGCTATAGGGAGACAAGGACGAGAATCGCAACACAATATATGTCGAGTAAAGGCGTTTCCATCTTCAAAAGACCCAAATCTTCACACTATATATAACATTGTTTTGATCTCGTAAAAGGTATGTTTTCTATATCTCAGTACCTCTCACTCACCTCAAATGATTACTAACTTTTATGCATCGGAGTACTTGTAGGTACCACCCTCACCTCAAAATCATGAAGTACTGCACACCAGTCTAATTGGCCATCTGCCTCGGACCAATTCAAATAATTGGCCCCATTTGTGGGAACTAGGTTTGCTTTTGTCAAAACCTTTCTCAAACCACATTTTTCCTTAGTGAGATGGATGCAAACAAGTGTTTCAACGCCAAAAAGACTATTTAGAGCACTTTCCATTATACTATACAACCAAACGGGATGGGGCCACAGCATCCCCATCCCCTACGACCACCATGAACAGTGGCAACCCCAGTGCTAGATTCATTGTCACCTAGAGCGGTTGAGCCACCCTCGAAAATCTCCTAACTTTCGTACGAAAGCAATCGAGATTGATCAAAGAACAAAACCTCTAACTCTAGAAAGTCGAAAACTAAAAACAAGCTATCCTGACCATCATTGCGACAAACTCCACTCAATGGAAAAAAGTTCACCAATGCCATATGTACAATCTATACATCAGATTCATCATGATATGGAAAACCTCCAACACTAGAATACCATCGTCGATCACCAAGGAGAGCCTCAACATGGGTGTGCCAACACCAATAACATCAGCATTTACCTCCCAAAAATGTCTATTCATGACATCAGCGGAAAAGGTCACGACCTCGTTCACATTCCCTTTTATCTTCACATGTGATACATATTTGGAAGTACAAGGACCTTGTTAAGACAAACTCTCATTTCTAAAGTTTTGATGAAAATAAACAAAGGTTAATTAAAGATTGTTAATTATGATTCTAAATGTATTGTTAATTTAACCCGTGCTTTTGAGTGTGTTAATTCAAAGATAGGTTTCAAAAGAATCAAAGAAAACAGCATAAACGAAGGCAGAGAACATTCTTCACAATTTCTGGAAAACGGAGAATGTTCGTCAGGCCGTGACAGCATAAAGACCAAACTTTCTCCATCACTTAATTGAAGTTATTGCCTATGGAATTTACATCAATATTGAGAGTACATGACAAGGAACAGATGTGATCAATTACAATCAAAAGAAACCATTCGAATCACAAAGAAAAAAGGCCATGAATCAGGCTGCCCAAGCAGAAACTGAACACTCTCCAGTTCTGCTATCAAGACTGATAAACAATCTTGACAATGTACAATGCATCAAGACAGCTTCCAGTATGTTCAGAAATCAGTCCAGATTGATTATCAATCTTCAGGAAATCCAAAAGCTAAAACTCCAGATTGATCATCAATCTCCAGCAACTACACTACAGTTTTCTGCAACAACATTCTGTGATCATTTTCAATCTGTTTTAAATGATCCAAAGCTTCAGTTCAAGCAAGCAATATTATCACTTATCAGAAGCATTAAAGGATCATTAATTACTCAATAAAATTTGATCCAAAACGCAACAACACAGCCCAATCTGAACAGAAAAGAAAAATAGTCAAAAGATTGGATTATTTTTATTCAGAAATAATGCCTCTGGTCAAGCCTGACAAGGGCACTACCAACAGCTCTATTGACCTCCATTTAATGCTCTCAAGCCTATAAAAGGAAGGCCACAGCTCAAGGAAAATGCATAAGTTCAAGTGCTAACAAGTCTCTCAAAATCATTCACATTTACATACTTGAAATTCTCCAAATCACTTACAAGAATCAGTTTGATTAAATTCATTTTACTCTGATACATTATATTGATTTCTTTGTAAAGAATCGAATCTCAAACAAGAGTTGAGACATCTCAGTTTCTAACAAAACAATATCTTCATTATTGTAAAACTCAAACTATAAGAGTTAAGTATAGTTTGAGGTAGATTGTAAGAAATCCTATCAAGGTTGGTAGGTGATTTGATTAATCTCTTTCTGGGTGGAATTAGATTAAGTTCTGTAAACAAAGATCAAGGTTGATCTAGGCTAGGTGTTGTAAAACCAAGAAGGTTCTTCTTTTAAACATTTAGTGGAAAATCTCACAACTGTGAGGACTGAACTTTGCCCAAGTTGGCTTAACCAAGATACATCTGTGTATGGTATTTCTTATCCTTAATCTCTTTATTAAGTTTGATTGTTTTTCAAAGATTAAAATACAAAACAGTTTTTCTGTTTTACACACTAATCTAAACGTTCTCCGTTTTCTGAAAAAACCAAGAACGTTCTCCGTTTTTCTGCTTCCTTAACCAAGAACTTTCTTGAGTTCAAAACTGAAGTTTTTCAGGAAATTTTAAAAAGGGAGATTTAAAATTCAAACCCCCTTCCTTGTAAATCAATTTTGCTACTTCAATTGGCATCAAAGCAAGGTCTCTAAAAAGAACACCTAACAAGTGTTAGAGAAAAAGATCCAAAAAAAGATCTAGAAAAATGTCTCCAAAGCAAAATACATTGTTGAAGGAGGATCCTCAAACAGACCACCATTCTTTGATGGTATTGATTATTACTTTTGGAACAGCAAAATGCAATTGTTTCTCAAATCACAGGACACAGGCATGTGGAACATCATAATAAATGGAAATCATGTTCCAAGAATAAATCAAGAAGATTCAACTTCAGCAGAAAAGAAAGAAGCAGACTGGACTCCTGATGATAAATCTAAGGTACTCCTAAACTCTAAAGCTCATTTATTTTTATCGTGTGCTTTGAGCAGAGAAGAAAGTGAAAGAGTAGACGAATGTGAAACTGCTAAAGAAGTATGGGACACATTGCAAACTCACCATGAAGGCACAAGCCATGTCAAAGAAACAAAAATAGACATTAGTATAAGAAATTTTGAATTATTTGAGATGCAAGAAGGAGAAACCATTGATGAGATGTACGCAAGATTCACAACAATAGTGAATGAAATGCGTTCCCTTGGCAAAGCCTATTCAATACAAGACAGGGTAAGAAAGATCATGAGGTGTCTTCCAGTTGTATGGAGACCAATGGTAACAGTTATAAGCAAAGCCAAGAATCTTGAAACACTTCCCCTGAGAGAATTGATAGGAACCTTAAGAGCACGTGAAATACTACTACAAGAAGATAAACCTGCCAAGAAAGGCAAAGCAGTGGCTCTGAAGGCATCTCAGGAGAGCATCATATTACAAACTGATGAAGAACCAGAAGAAACTGGACAAGAAGATGCTGATGAAAAAATTGCTCTTCTCACCAGAAAAATACAAAGAATGATAAGAAGGAGAGATCAAATCAAGAAGGGATTTCCAAATAAAAATCCCAAAACAGAAACAGATAAAAGCTAGATTACATGTTTTGGTTGTAATAAATTAGGACATTACAAAGCTGAATGTCCCTTGAAAAAGAAAACACCAAAACGATTTCCTTTTAAAAAGAAATCAATGCTGGCCACATGGGATGACTCAGAAGAATCAGACACAGAAGAAGGAGAAGAAGCCAACATATGCTTGATGGCAGATACAGAGGAAAACAAGGTAACTAATTCTGAATCCTGTTCTTTGTGTGAATTAATGGGAAAAGAATTTGACAACTTGCTAAATGATTCAAGCACTCTTATACAAAAATGTAGTTCTTTAAAAGAACAAGTTTTAAAAGAAAAAGAAAAGGCTCAGGCTATGATTGATATTCTCAAGAATACCATTCAAGAACTGAGAGGATCAAAACAGTAAATTTGTGAAACTCAGAAAGGTCAAGAACGTTCTGCAGATAAAACGGAGAACGTTCACCTTAAATCTGAAAATGAAATTTTGAAAACTGATTTGTTAAATTTTATTAAAGCTACTGAAACTTTTCAAAAAATCATAGGATCACAAATAGGAATATTTGATAAAGCTGGTCTTGGGTTCAATCAAACTCAAAAAACCAAAATGTATGAAAAAAAATTTATTCCGGAAAGCAAGATTGAAAAATGTAAAACCAAATGTTCATACTGTAAAAAACTTGGACATTTGGAATTTGCTTGCTACTTCAAAAAACGGGATGAAAAGATTAAGAGCAGAAGGATGTTTAAAAGAAAAGAAAGTTCTGCAAATAGAGAACAAATTTTGAAAAAACTTCAAAAGGGAGAACGTTCTCTAGACTGTTCTTAAAACGGAGAAAGTTCCAAAATAAAAACTGAACTTTCTCCAGAAAGTTTGAAAAAAGGAGAACGATCTAGAACCTTTACAAAATCAAGATTCAAACCTTCCAAAACTCAGAATTCAAAATCAATACCAAGACCAACAGTTAAATGCTCCTATTGTCTTAAATTTGGTCATCAAGAGTCAACATGTTATTTTAGAAAGAAAGAAATTATTAAGACTAACTCTCAAGGACCCAAGACAAAGTGGGTACCTAAAGTGAATGAAAACTCTTATGCAGGCTGGATTTCAAAGTGCCAAGAGAAAGCCTTGGTTCTTGGACAGTGGCTGTTCAAGACACATGACAGGTGATAAAAACTGTTTCATGTCCTTCATTAAAAAGGATGGAGGATCAGTTACTTTTGGCAACAACAATCAAGCTTAGATCAAAGGTAAAGGAACTATTGGTAAGGAAAACTTTGCTCAAATAACTGATGTTCAATATGTTGAAGGTTTGAAACATAATCTTCTAAGTATAAGTCAGTTATGTGACAATGGTTTTGAAGTTATTTTCAAACCAAGAGTATGCGAAGTAAGAAAAACAGATTCTGGAGAAGTGTTATTTTCTGGAATAGAAAGAAAAATCTATATGTCCTATATCTTGATGAATTACCAGATGAATCCTGTTTTATGTCAATCGATAAAGATAAATGGATATGGCATAAAAGGGCTGGACATATAAGTATGAAAACAATTTCAAAAATCTCTAAACTGGATCTTGTTAGAGGATTGCCCAAACTGAATTTTGACAAAAATAGAATTTGTGAAGCTTGTGCAAAAGGAAAGCAAGTTAAGAGTAGTTTTCATTCAAAAGATTTTATATCTACAAACAGAACTCTTGAATTACTTCACATAGATCTTTTTGGGCCAATTAAAACAACAAGTCTAGGAGGAATGAAATATGGTTTTGTTATTGTTGATGATTTCTCTAGATACACTTGGGTATTGTTTTTAAAAAATAAGGATGATGCATTTGATGAATTTAAAACATTTTGCAAAAAGGTACAGAATGAAAAAGAATCCAGCATCATTTCTGTAAGAAGTGATCATGGAGGAGAGTTCATAAATGCCTCTTTTAAAAACTTCTTTGATGAACTTGGCATTTCTCACAATCTATCTTGTGCAAGAACTCCATAACAGAATGGAGTTGTTGAACGAAAAAATAGAACACTTCAAGAAATGGCAAGAACAATCTTAGAAGAATCAAATGTTGAAAGATACTTTTGGGCAGAAGCCGTTAACACTTCTTGCTACATTTTAAATCGTGTATCTATTAGAAAAATCATTAAAAAAAACTCCTTATGAAATCTGAAGGAATAGAAAACCAAACATTTCATATTTTCACATTTTTGGATGTTATTGTTATATATAAAACAACAAAGATGTCCTTGGAAAGTTTGATGCAAAATCAGATAAAGCAATATTTTTGGGGTATGCAACTGACTCCAAAGGATATCGAGTGTTTAATCTAAGAACCAAAGTGGTTGAAATCAGTATGCACGTGTTATTTGATGAGTTTGATGATTTGGATGTAAGTAAAAGGGATGAGGAAGAGGAGATTCAAACTGGTGTGCAGCAACATAATGTTGTGCAGGAAACCGAGATTGATAAATAATCTCCGTTTCATTCTCCACCAAAAAGCTGGAGAACAATTGAAGGACATCCTCAAACTCAAATAATTGGAGAAACTGCTGATGGAATTCGAACAAGAAGATCATTCAAGAATGACAAATGCAGCATGGCAATGATAGATTGAACCCAAATCCATTAAAGAAGCAATAATAGATCAATCTTGGATAAAAGCCATGAAAGAATTGCTTCAGTTTGAGAAAAATGAAGTCTGGACTTTGGTCCTTGATCCAAAAGATCAAACTGTCATTGGTACAAGATGGGTTTTCAGAAACAAACTCAATGAAGAAGGCAAGGTTATTCGCAACAAAGCAAGGTTGGTCGCGCAAGGATATAATCAACAGGAAGGTATTGATTACGATGAAACGTTTGCCCCTATTGCAAGGTTAGAAGCTATTCGTATACTTCTTGCATATGCATCTCATAAGTGTGTTAAATTATTTCATGGATGTTAAAAGTGCTTTTTTAAATGGATTTTTAAATGAACAAGTTTTTGTGAAACAACCTCCTGGCTTTGAGGATCAATCAAAACCAAACCATGTTTTTAAACTTACCAAAGCTCTCTATGGTCTGAAACAAGCACCAAGAGCTTGGTATGAAAGATTAAGTTCATTCTTAATCAAAAACAGATTTTCCAGAGGAAACATTGACACTACACTTTTCAAGAAAAATGATAAAAATGATTTACTCATAGTTCAAGTGTATGTTGATGATATAATCTTTGGTTCAACCAATGAAAAAATGTGTGATGCCTTTTCAAAACTTATGCAAAGTGAATTTGAAATGAGCATGATGGGGGAGTTGAGATACTTTCTTGGTTTACAAATCAAGCAGCATGATGATGGCATTTTTATTTGTCAAGAAAAGTATACAAAAGACCTTTTAACAAAATACAAAATGAATGAAGCCAAAATCATGACTACTCCCATGCATCCATCTTCTTCATTGGACAAAGATGAAAATGGAAAATCTGTCTCTGAAAAAGAGTATAGAGGAATGATAGGTTCTTTGTTATATCTAACTGAGAGTAGGCCGTATATTGTATTCGCAGTAGGATTATGTGCTAGATTTCAATCTACACCCAAAGAATCACATTTAACAGCAGTAAAACACATCTTTAGATATCTTGTTGGTACTACTGATCTTGGCCTTTGGTATAGAAAAGGTTCACATTTTGATCTTGTAGCCTACTGCGATGCTGATTACGCTGGAGATAAAACTGAACGTAAAAGCACAAGTGGAGCATGTCAGTTCCTGGGTGAAGCATTGATAAGCTGGTCTTGCAGGAAACAAAACACAATAGCTTTATCAACCACCGAAGCTGAATATGTTTCAGCATCAAACTGCTGCTCACAAGTAATTTGGATTAAAAAACAACTTGAAGACTTCTCTGTAAGTTACTCAAGTATTCCAATTTATTGTGATAGTACTAGTGCTATTAATTTATCTAAAAATCCCATTCAGCACTCACGATCAAAACACATTGAAATAAAACATCATTTTATCCGTGATCATGTAAGCAAGAAAAACATTGAATTAATCTTTATTGATACCCAAAATCAGCTTGCTGATATATTTACAAAGCCTCTAGTTGAGGATAGTTTTAATTCAATTAAGGAAAGACTGAAAATCATGAGAAATCCATAGAAATCTCATTAAAATTCTACTTCTGCAGAAAACGGAGAACATTTATCAATCTCCATTTTTCAGTCAACTTTCTCCATTTGAGAAACAACTTTCTCCTATGCGTGTCACTTCTTCTTTGCGCAGACAAAAGGAAAAGGGGAGTCTTGGCATTTAATGCTCTTGTCCCCTGTCTCCAAAAAAAAAACGCCCTGACACACTGTCAAAGTGAGGCGTTGCATCTTCTCAATCATCCTTCCCTAGGTTTCTCTCATCATTACTTATTTCCTTCTAAATAAGCAACTTTGCCTCTGGAGTTTCTCACGAACCCTTCAAATCCTTCTCTTCATCTTCCTCTAAACCCTTCTTCCTCTCTGAAAAAACTCTAATGACAAGAACAAAATCCAGTGCTCGTAAAATTGTTCTCGTAAAATCCAAAGAAATCTCATTAAAATTCTGCTTCTGCAGAAAACAGAGAACGTTTATCAATCTCCGTTTTTCAATCAACTTTCTCCATTTGAGAAACAACTTTCTCCTCTGCGTGTCACTTCTTCTCTGCGCAGGCAAAAGGAAAAGGGGAGTCTTGGCATTTAATGCTCTTGTCCCCTGCCTCCAAAAAAAAACGCCCTGACACACTGTCAAAGTGAGGCGTTGCATCTTCTCAATCATCCTTCCCTAGGTTTCTCTCATCATTACTTATTTCCTTCTAAATAAGCAACTTTGCCTCTGCAGTTTCTCACGAACCCTTCAAATCTTTCTCTTCATCTTCCTCTAAACCCTTCTTCCTCTCTGAAAAAACTCTAATGGCAAGAACAAAATCCAGTGCGCATAAAAATGCATATGTTGAATCACCATCAACACCACCTTCTTCTCCATTCCAAAATCGCTCACCTTCTCCACCACCCAGACCTTCTCCCATTAAAATGCCCTTCTCTTCATCAAAATCTTCATCTTCATCATCAAGGGAATCAAGCCCTATCCCTCTCCCTCTTAGACCACTCGCAACGATTTTCCCTTCTTCTCACTCTCAATCTGTACCAAACACTGCTCAAGTTCCACCACACTTGAGAAATACAACAAGACCACCAGAACAAAGGTCTATGAGAGTTCTTGCTGGAATAGGGACATCAAAACCTAAAACTATTGATTCTCCCATGTTCATAATTTCTGACTCTGATGAGGAAGAAATTGATGTTCCTCCATCCAATACCCCTCTAGCAACCTCTCAGCAAAACACACCCCTAACATAGAGGCAAACTATGTCTTCTGAACCTTCATTTACAACTCCTCCTAACCAGAAGAGGAAGAATATAAATGAAATCGTCTCTCCATCAAAACCATCTCAACCCCCTTCAAAAGCCATGAAGAAGAAATCCACCATAACCCTCTCTCAATTTCTTACTAAAAAGAAATTAAAAAACCCTCAGATAAGCAAATCAAGGGCTCCAAAACAGACCAGACATAAGTCTTCTCCTTCTGTTGAAAAAACTCCAGAACGTTCTTGAGAACGTTCTCCAGAACGTTCATCAATACCTGAACGTTCTCCATTTTGGGAATTATCTCCTTCTGCCCCCCAAAATGCTCCTTCTGCCCCCCAAACTTCTCCTTCTGCCCCCCAAAATTCTCTTTTCGCTCCTCCAAACTCTCTACCCCACAACACCAACAACATTCCTCTGATTCCTTCCTCTGCATCTAAACTATTCAAAGAGAAATGGGCTCAACGCCCTATTGGAGTGGGAAGAGTTGTCATGTTTGACAACCTGATTGTTGATGGAAACGCTGTAAAACATCACACTGATGTTTTAGGCTGGACCTCTTTTCTTCAGATATCAAAATGTTATTACCCAGATGTAATCAGGGCTTTCTACTGTCAAGCAAAGACTTTCTCTGATAAATCTCTTATCATCTCCAAGGTCAAGGGGATAGAAATAAGCCTAACCCCAGAATCCCTGGCCTCAATTCTGAACCTTCCTACTGAAGGCCCTGCTATTTATGGAGATAAATGGTATGGAGCTTTAAATCTGAACAAGACAGAGGTGCTCTATGATATTTTCCAAGAATGGTCTACGCGTCAACTCTCAACCTTCTTCAAACCCCTTCCAAAAATCTTTAACAGCATCAGCCACCATACCATACTTCCTCACTGTGGAAGTCATGAGTATGTATATGACAATGATGCCCTAATAATCCATCTTCTCCTAAACTACAAGCGTCTCAACCTTCCCCACATCATCATCCATCACATGATAGCTGCAGCAAATAAGGATTACAGGAAAAACACTGTACCTTATGGGATAATTCTGACCAGAATCTTCAGGCACTTTCAAATCCCTCTCAGTAATGAGAAGAGTCTGATCAAAATCTCCAGGTTTTCTTCAAAGAATATTTCTCACATGAAGAAAACTTCTTCTAAGAGAAGTGCTCCTTCATCTTTTTTTCCACCTTCACTAAACAGGAAGCGCTCCTCAAGGAGAATAGCTGCTGCTCCAGCTCCAACCCAGCCTCACCACAGCCCTCACAAGAACTTCCTGAAGCAGCAGAAACTGCTCAAGAATGTTCAGCTGAAAACCGAAAAAGTTCACTTGCCCAACCAAACCTTCCCAACACTTTCTCCGTTTTTCCCCAACCTTTAACCATGTCCTCCACAGACTTTCTCCATTACCTCCATTCACCCATTGATGACATGTGCACCCTCCTTCCAGATCAGCACGTCTCCTCCATGTCACCACTATTCATTTCCCCCCAGAAAACCAGTCCCTCATTCTTTTGGATAAGTCAATTCTTGACTTTGTCTGATACACTTGGACTCTCCATTAACCAGAAATCCATCTCCAATCCCTCACCTTCTGCCTCCACTCCTCCAACGTCCACTCATCCTGCTTCTGCTATGCCTCCTCCTCTTCCTCCACCAAAGGAACCTACAAATTCTGAGATCATGGCTGCCCTTCAAACCATTATGGCACGCCAGACTCAGCAGGATTTAGAGTCCACCCTCTTGCGCACATGGATGACAGAGCAACTTGCTCCAAAGCTTGGACTTGTAACTCCTCCTGTTCGTCCTTCTCCTTCTCCTCAACCTGTTGTTGATCCTGCCAAATCTTCTTCTTCAGAAGGATCTTCACCATCGTTGGCATCTTAGGATCTTTTTCTCCTACCTTTTTGTTATGACAAGGGGGAGAATTAATTTCAAGATTTTAGATTAAGTTTAAGTTTTTTTTAATTAGATAGAAGTCCTTTTGTATATGGTACTTCTGTATATCTTCTGACTTAATCTCATTATGTAATTATCAATCGATATCATCTAATGAATCTTTATAAATCTATTTGCTATGAATTGATTTATCTCTTGAATTTACATAATTTATCTTCTGTCAAAATTAAATTATTGCACCAATTGAAGGGGAGCTTTCAAGCTCTTTCGAAATCAGAATCAAAATTAAAATCTAAATTAACATGTTTGTCATCATCAAAAAGGGGGAGATTGTTAAGACAAACTCTCATTTTTAAAGTTTTGATGAAAATAAACAAAGGTTAATTAAAGATTGTTAATTATGATTCTAAATGTATTGTTAATTTAACCTGTGCTTTTGAGTGTGTTAATTCAAAGATAGGTTTCAAAAGAATCAAAGAAAACAGCATAAACGAAGGCAGAGAACATTCTTCACAATTTCTGGAAAACAGAGAATGTTCGCCAGGCCGTGACAACATAAAGACCAAACTTTCTCCATCACTTAATTGAAGTTATTGCCTCTGGAATTTACATCAGTATTGAGAGTACACCTGACAAGGAACAGATGTGATCAATTACAATCAAAAGAAACCATTCGAATCACAAAGAAAAAAAGGCCATGAATCAAGCTGCCCAAGCAGAAACTAAACACTCTCCAGTTCTGCTGTCAAGACTGATAAACAATCTTGACAATGTACAATGCATCAAGACAGCTTCCAGTATGTTCAGAAATCATTCCAGATTGATTATCAATCTCCAGGAAATCCAAAAGCTAAAACTCCAGATTGATCATCAATCTCCAGCAACTACACTACAGTTTTCTGCAACAACATTCTGTGATCATTTTCAATCTGTTTTAAATGATCCAAAGCTTCAGTTCAAGCAAGCAATATTATCACTTATCAGAAGCATTAAAGGATCATTAATTACTCAAGAAAATTTGATCCAAAACGCAACAACACAGCCCAGTCTGAACAGAAAATAAAAATAGTCAAAAGATTGGATTATTTTTATTCAGAAATAATGCCTCTGGTCAAGCCTGGCAAGGACACTACCCACAGCTCTATTGACCTCCATTTAATGCTCTCAAGCCTATAAAAGGAAGGCCACAGCTCAAGGAAAACGCGGAAGTTCAAGTGCTAACAAGTCTCTCAAAATCATTCACATTTACATACTTGAAATTTTCCAAATCACTTACAAGAATCAGTTTGATTAAATTCGTTTTACTCTGATACATTATACTGATTTCTTTGTAAAGAATCGAATCTCAAACAAGAGCTGAGACATCTCAGATTCTAACAAAACAATCTCTTCATTATTGTAAAACTCAAACTATAAGAGTTAAGTATAGTTTGGGGTAGATTGTAAGAAATCCTATCAAGGTTGGTAGGTGATTTCATTAATCTATTTCTGGGTGGAATTAGATTAAGTTCTGTAAACAAAGATCAAGGTGGATCTAGGCTAGGTGCTGTAAAACCAAGAAGGTTCTTGTTTTAAACACTTAGTGGAAAATCTCACAACTGTGAGGACTGGACGTAGCCCAAGTTGGGTGAACCAGGATACATCTGTGTGTGGTATTTCTTATCCTTAATCTCTTTATTAAGTTTGATTGTTTTTCAAAGATTAAAATACAAAACCAATTTTCTATTTTACACACTAATTTGAACGTTCTTCGTTTTCTAAAAAAACCAAGAACGTTCTCCGTTTTTCTGCTTCCTTAACCAAGAACTTTCTTGAGTTCAAAACTGAAGTTTTTCAGGAAATTTTAAAAAGGGAGATTTACAATTCAAACCCCCCTTCCTTGTATATCAATTTTGCTACTTCAGACCTTTCAAGCAAAGGTAAGTGATTTCCATATCATGAGGTCACTAGAAAAGACTCCACATATGGAGAGTTATGAAGGAACTAATGACCCATATGAATGAAGTAGCAATGTCAATCACAAGAAAGGGGGTTTGAATTGTGAATCTTTTAAAACTTTCATTCATGTGCTTAATTTAAATTAACTCAAGAACAATGTTGGTTGAAACAAAATGTCCATAATGTTATGGGTATGGTAGAAGTGAATAAAACAAATTCGTTTATAGTGAAATGTGATTTGTGTGTGCAAATAATTAAAGATAAGAGATAGAAAGATCACACACAAAAAGTATAATGGTTCATCCAACTCGCGCTAATTCATTGCTCACAACCGTGAGTTTTCACTATGTGCTTTAGAACCAGAATATTCTCCTTCATGCCTTTTCTCTCGACCACACCTTGATCAATTACAATGTTTACCTTTCAATCTAAGAAAGATTTTTACAATCACCTTTCAACCTTGAAAGAATTTTCACAATCATCTTTCAATCTAGAAAGGATTTTTACAAATGCATTAAATCTAACGTAAAAAATAGACTTGAGTTACGAATGATGTGTTTGATAAAAAATGTTTGGGATCTTGAAACTTCTAAACACTTGTTTAAGATAAATAAACAAAAACTAAGTAATTGAAGATCAACAAATAAAGTGAAGAGATGGAGTTTGCTCGAAGAGTTTTTGACTTGTTCTTACTTGAAAAAATGTTGGTAGATTTGTAAATTGAACTTTTTCCTTAATCTCCCAATTGATTTTGTTTTTTTAGATGATAAGAGGCTTCAAATATTCAGTTTAAACTTAATATAGCCATTAGACACATCAACCAAGTGTCAAATATGTTTAAAAATAAATAAACATGTGTTTATATTGGTGTCCAACACATTCTTGACAAAACCATAATGTTCTTGTTTTTAGGTCTGATGAAAAACGTGAATTAGTGAGTGAATGGGCTGTGAAATGTCATTCTTTTAGCTTAGAAGCATGCAGAGCTTTCGGAAAAAAGGATGCAGAAACAATTTACCCATGTCTTTGATCGTAACTCATCAATCTGGAGATTGATTTAGTCATCAATCTGGAGGTTATTTTCCTCCTTTGGGCCTTCAGCTCCAGTTCTACACTTGACCACTGATTTGAGCACTCTTGATACTATTTAACTTGTGGTTTAAGCTATGGAAAATGACATGTCTTGACTTTGTCTTTAATAGGTAATAACAAGAATATTCTTCTTATCAATATGTTATAAATCAAGATATCGATCTACGAATCATTCTCTAGATCAATCTACAGAACATTTTGCATGTTTGTTTTTGCATGAAGGCCTTTGAATCATGACTTCTAATTGCTCATTAAATGTTGGAAAAGCTCATATGCGAAATGCCAACGGATTTACTGCATGTTGCTCTTCTAAAACAATCCTTATTGTCAATTTTTCTTTAATAGAACAACCAGAACATTCTGGTGAATGTTCTGTTGGAACCAAGTTTGTTCTAATTACTTAGGATTTTGATGTTTACAAAAGCACTCCATGTAATCTTATTTTGTACCTTGAATTATTACATTAAATACCACCAGAAGATGAAGTTTCCAGAGGCAGAAGATGAAGACACCAGATAATGCATCCAGAAGGTACCAGAGGATGCATCCTGAAATCACCGGAGGATATCTTTGTTGGCCCAAATCAGAAGGAAGCAAAGTCAGAAGGAGACATGGACCAGACCAGAAGGAAGCCTGCCAGAGGGAGACTTGATCCATATTAGAATGAATCATTAGTCAGACTTAGACCAAAAGTTATTCTGACCAGAAGATGGCCTGGCAGTGAAATGATAAACAGTCCAGACTTGATCCAGACTTAATCAGAGGATAAATTAATGGGTCCATACAAGAGATTCAATCCAGATTTGACCCAGACCAGAAGATAGCATGGTTCAGGGTATGAAACTAAGTCCAGCCCAGAAGAAATGATTTCCAGATATGATCTAGACCTGATCCAAATCAGAAGGTAAAATGTCTAGACTTAAATATTATTTGTCCAGATTTTTTTCAGTTTAATCCAGACCAAGTCCAGAATTGGTATAGATCAGAGGGAAGATATTCAGATCAATGGTCCAGATTTAAGTATATGGCCCAGTGTTGGCCGAGATCAGAAGATCAGACCATGGCCCAATGTTGGCCGAAATCAGAAGGGTAGAATGTGTGGTCCAGCATTGGCCGAGATTAGAGGATCACAACAGATCAGTTTGCAATTCCAGGTTGCCTGAGATCAGAAGATCAGAAAGTGTGGTCCAGGGTTGGCCGAAATCAGAGGATCACAACAGATCACTTAGTATGGTCCAGATGTGGATGAGAGCAGAAGATCAAACGGTCCAGGATTAACGGTGGAGATTTAATTAAATTTGATCAAAGTATTAAAAGGATTTGTTACAAAAATAAAGTGAAGTCGTATGGGAGTTCAGAAACTAAAGACAGGATTGGCCAGTTATTTTTGAAAGCAAATCTGAAGCTTAAAAAGATATGTTTTTTATTTAAGTGAAGCCCGATTGGTCAAGATATTTTTGCAAGAGAATCCAGCAAGATACAGCTCCAATTTAAACTTGGAAGAGACCCTAATCTGCATCTATAAAAGGAGGCTCAAGGCAGAATACTTAGCATCAAAAATCACAAAAGAGTCATACACTTTCAAAAGCAAACACTCAAGTTTTCAGTGAGGTTAATTGTGAGTTCCAGCTTTCCAGAAGCAAGCACTCGTGTTATTTTCTTTCCCTTGTGTTAGATCTAAGTTGTTGAAGTAGAGTCTACAATCTGAGGGAGTCAGAAGGGGTAGCAGATTAATTGGCAATTAGATTCAAGGCATTGTAATTCTTTCTACAATCTGGGGTTGTCAGATTGGTAAGAGAAGACTTGACTTAAGAAGTCAAGGTGCTGCATTCCTCAAAAGTCTAGGATTGTTAGACTATTTGAGAAGACTGACTTGGAGGGTCAGTGGTATTGTTGTAATTCAAGGTTTGAATTAGTGAAATCCTTCAAGGTGAAGAGACTGGACGTAGCCTCGTTAACGGTGAACCAATATAAAATTATGTGTTTTTATTTTTACTTTATATCCGCTGCTAACTCTGTTTTATTCATACATCAAGTTTTGTTTTAAAACTGCAAAAACAGAAAAAGTGTTCAAGTTAGTTAAACACAATTCAACCCCCCTTCTCGTGTTTGCACATTCATGTTCGTCCATCATTCTTCGAACACATGACTCAATCTTGAAATGATTTCTTCTTCAAAGTTGATTCTTGTAATTTTGTTGAACTAATATGAATATTTATGAGTGCAGTGAACTTGTTCATCATGAGAGCATTATTTCATAAAAATTGAGAATTTTGTTTTCTATATGAGAGGAGAAATATTTTGTTGAAGCAACATTTCCTACAATTTCTCTTGGTATTACACATGTTGTGTCTTGACCATCAAGTATCCCTAAGATACTTTAGTATAAGTATAAATGTATTGGACACTTTCTTCATGAAGATGTTATCTTGAAGATGCAATAATCATTCTCTTGAATAACTTATGCACTTGTTGATGTGAATAGCTTCTTGCTTGTCCACTTATGCAGTTCATGTTCCTTAAATAAAACTCAAGTGCAATCATTATTAGATCACCATTCATAAAACTTAATCATTTATTTCATAAGGTTTGTTGTCATTAAAACATATATCAAAAAGGTTTTTACCTAAAAAATGAACACCTCAAGAACAATAAAGACGTGCTCGATTACCATGGAGCTCAAGGACTAGTCAAGTGAAGACTATTCACGCTAACCATGAAGAAATGCGCAATAACTTGGTTTAAACCCTCCAAAGAAATTTCGTCAACTAATGGAAAGAACTTTGCATACACTTCATAAAATCCCAAAAATAGCCTAAAATCATAGCCACGTTGTCAAAAATAGTACAAGGCAAAGACTAACCTCTAAAAAATTATATTGACTACTTCAACAAAAAAGTTGTACTTGTCAAAGAAGTTTATGGTAAAATAGAGATAACTTTTTATGAAAGATGGACTCTTAAAAGGATGTTAGAATTCTTGAAGAATTCAATGACTGTACTTATGGTTGCTTAATAAAGCATTATTATTCAAGGTCCCTTGAGAGGCAAATAAATAGTACTTTGCTTGGATATACTTAGAGAATACTCAAAGCCTAATGAGGCTGGATTAAGAATACTCTAGTGGATTATGTCTTTGACTGTACTAGGGAAACATTTCTCTGTAAGGAGATGACTAGATGTAACAAAAGTTGTTGCAAACAAGTATACAAATACTTGTGTGTTTTTCTTCTCCCTTATCACTTTACTTTCTTTTTTCGGATTATTTATGTCTTATCTTCTATATTATGTTTTTTTGCTAAAAATAAGATTTTGATAAACAATCTATTTTGAACAACTAAGAAGATTTTTAAAATGGTCAACACAATTCAAACCACTTTTTATTGTGTTTTCATTCACAATTTACCTTGGTGAAATATCCTCAAACAAATAGCTAAACATAAGTTGTTTACTGTGTCGTCCTTATAAAACTCAAACCAAAGCTGGATGAGACCAAAGAGTAATAGGACGAGGAATTCTATACCTTCCTATAGGAGTACTAAACTGCTCCCCGTTTGATTACAAGAGAAACACCACTCTAACTTGCATACAAAATTGAGGTTGTCGTTCCGTTAAATATTGGAGAACTAAGTTGGAAGACAACCTATCCTTTAAATCAAGAAGAGAACTTTGATCAAATTGCATATGCCATCAACTTCCTTGAAGAGAATTGAAGCACCACCACTTTGAGATAGCTCACTATAAAATAAGAAAATGTATCTGAAGTATAATAAAAGTCATAAAAAGAGAATTCCAATAGGGCAACTTCGTCCTTAGAAACGAACTCAAAAACATTGATCGAAAAAAACCTATCACCCAATTGAGATGGACCATAGAGATTTGTCTTCAAAATAGGAAGAAAAAAAAAGCATACATTTTAGAAATTATACTCAGAGACGTTATTTTGAGAACATGGAATGCAACTAAACTTAAAATGTATTATAGTTAGGAGAATATCACTCCTCGACAAGAATTTTTAAGTATTTCACATAAATAAATAAACCCTTAAGATTCGCATATTTCTTTACGTACACAACTACTTGACACTAGAACAACTTCTTTCACAACAAACAAATAGGCATATTCTGTTCATAATCTTCTCGGGCAAATAAACCTAAATGGTTGAGTTTTTTCACAGAAGAAGGGTCTATACGATTGAACAATATTCTCGAGCTAGTAAAATTCAAACAATTAGGTTTCGCCACTAAAGAAAAAGTCTATACTGTCGAGCAGTCTCCTCAAGCCAATAAACTCAAACAATTGAGTTTCACCACTAAGGGAAGCCAACACGGCACAAATGTCTTCTCGGGTCAGAAAACTCAAACAACCAAGTTATAAAAAAGAAGCCTATATGATGAAACGATCTCCTCGGGTCAGTAACCTCAAAAAGTCGTGTTTCACCACTAAGGAGAAGCCAACACGACCAATTGTCTTCTCAAGTAAGAAAACTCAAACAAACGAGTTTTGCCATGGATAACAATACTCTTTCAGTCTTATTGAACTTACTCAATGCGCATAAATTGTTTTATTGAATTGTATTTAGAAAATTAAATGGTAAATGTTTATCGAATTGGGCATCCAAAAATAGAACAATGCAAAACATGAAAATATCATTGCTTCAAAATACATTATTCATTACACGGGCATCATGGAAAAACAACAAAAGAAATCAAAATACAATAAATTTAAATACTTGGAGAAACATAAAGTCCTAGTTGACTCCTATGCAGCTTGAGACTTCAGCTTCACCAACTTGTCGTCTTCAACCACGAGCAACCAATTAATGCCCTTTGTATTATGCTCTACCATAAGGTTGAGAAGTCGAATTCGATCCACCACATTATCAAAAGATTGAGCCTCGGCATTGATGATGTCATCTTTAAGGATATTGATCAATTTCTTTTCAGTGGCAGCAAACTTCTTTAAATCCTCGAACTCTACCTTGGACATACATTGGTTCTTTTCTTTTGGCTCCTCAACTAGCTCCCTATTCTTATTCATAAAATGTTTCGGAATAAGAGCCAAAACTCCCTGCTCCGTATTCATCTCCATGACAACAACATTAACTCTAACTTCTCAGTAGTTATATCTACGATGTTCTCAAACTTACCCTCAAGGTTAGTGATATGAGTCTTATACTCGATCTTCTTGACCTTGAATTCTTGCATCAAAGCCAAAATTTTCTCGACCTCTTTCAAATAGTTGTTCTCATTATTCACGAGGTTATGAGCCAAAGAAAGAAAAGAGCCAAGATTGTTGATTTGAACCACATTGACTAGTGACACTGCTAGGTTGGTAGCTTTAAGGGTAATTCTCTATTGGCCAAACTCACAAAAAGAAAAGTTGGCAACAAGCCAAAATTGGGTGCAGCTCCACCATTACCAAAATCTAATGTTGTTTGATGAAGACCTTCATCAAGAAATAACCATTTATGCATCTTCCTCCTAATGAGTTCGGAATCAGCAAGACGATTGTTTGCTCTACCCCACACTATAATGACATCGTTGTCCCAAAAAGAGTATGATTAAGGATTGAAATAGGAATAATCAAAATAGGAGCAGCCAAGGAAGATCCCCTAAATTTCTTTTTCTTCTTCTCTTGCATCTCAATCATCCTTTGCAAGCTCGACATATTCCCTCCAAAAATAAAGCAATACAACCTAAGAAAACCAATACAAATAGACACTTAAAGAAAAAACATGAGAAAAGAAAAAGACTCATTGAGGACTACATTGGCCTCCTTTTAAGACCGACATATGACATGATCCTCAGTCTCAATGAACATATCTACTTTTTATAGAGTGTCATCTTTCTTGGTGCTTTGGCACTTTGTAAATCCATCAACAAACCTTTTGATGGCCTTCTTATCAAATGCTTTGGAAACATACAATATGGATACCTTGAAATTTAACTCCTCTAATCCCTTAAATAGTGGGGATTCGACCCAAAAAAGGGAATGAAGAATTATATTTTCCACAACCTCACCATCATCGTCAATTGTTAAACTACTATTAGAATCTAAGACTTCGTTCCTTGTTGCTACGCTCATCATTGGCACATTTGTTTGAGGTCAAAGAATGTAATACTTATCCTCAAATAGAATCGATAAAAGAAGCAAAAAAAGCTTTTAGTTGCTTAAAGGCCACCGTATTTTGTCAATTGGAATCATAATTCCAAGTGAGTCCGGATATAGAAAAGAACAAAAGTATTGTAGGGGTTGCAATAAAAAACCAGCACACCATTTGAAAGGCCTTCATGTAGGCCAACGAGTTTGAATGAATTTAACATGAACATGTGTCGAGGTGTTGGAAGATGTCTTTGTCAAAATAAAAAAAGGCATACGGAACCAAGTGTCCTTCAAGACAACCTCATACATGGGAATAAACACCATAGGATACTCTAAGAAGACTCTACAATTTTCCCCCTGGGACAACCATTTCCCAACCCATCGAGTCCTCATTAATGTCCACATAACATGTCGGCTCCCCAAATGTGAAGACGAACACTATTCTCAATGGCTTCTCAGCAACCCATGTAAATTGGCTTCATTTGAAGCAAAAACTATGACTAGTTGAAACTTCCTTCATGTGCTGACTTAGGTAGAGGAAGAAAGTAAATTTGAGTTCGTCAAGTACACCTTTCCACCATCATTCAAGAAGTAAAAGGGCAAAGAATCACCAACCACTGCACCCAAAAATGGTACAATGGTGGGACATAATCTTCACAGGCCACCACCGTGTATAACCTACTCATTTCATTTATGTATATTTAGTTATATAGGTTTCATTTATGTATATTTAGTTATATAGGTCGGTCTGGTAGGTTTACAAAATTTGATGGTCTATAGCTTGATTATTTGTAGTTAAATATGTTTCTAATAAAGTTTTAATCTTATTTATTTAAAAAATAGTCTCACACGATTTTAACCTAGTGTAGACTAAGCCATATAATTTTGTCTAAAGGTGTCAAAATAAACTATTCGGATAGTAGGTTTTTTCAGATCGAGCTAGAAAGGCCGAATAGATTACAATCTACAAATTGATACCCGAGTCCGACTTATACAAGCTATCGGGTTGGCCCGTGTATTCTATTTATAATTAAAAAATTTACTTCAAACATAAAAAAGGTTAAATAAATAATTTTATATCATTTAAATTTTAATTAATTAAATTTATATCAAAACAAAAATAAATTGAACCTAAGTACGTGTTTATATTCATGGAATTAAGTTTAAAATTGTAATTCGACGTAGAAGTGTAAATAAAAAATAAGACCTATAAATAAAAAAAAATACTGTTTAATATTTAATATTTATATTTGTTTAAAAAAATATTTAGTATGTGCAAATATTTAGAGCTATATAAAAAATGAAATTCAATAAATAATTAATTGTTAGTAGCGAAATAAATCTCAATATATAAAAATGAAATACAAAATTAATTGTTAGTATATATAATTTTTACGTAGAGGATATAAGGTTGGTACAACGGATCGAATGTAGAGTTAAAGATTAAAAGTATTAAGGAGGTTGTTAGTTAAATCTTCATCCTACACATTATTAACGATACAAACAATATTAATTATTAATATTGACTATTAGAAAAAAAATTACATTATTTTTTTTTGATAATATTTGTTTCACGGGAGATAAATTAACTTTTACGTTAGTTGTTTTTGGTTAATATTATTTGTTAATTAGAAAAAGACAAAATATAATGTGTTTTTATTCTCTTTCACTAAATAGTTAATACTGTTGAAATTTAAATTTAAATATTATACTCTATTAAAACGGGCTACTGTCACGGGATCGAGCTTATATGGACCGAGCTAAAAAAAATCTATGCTAATTAAACCTCAAAATTTAATGTCAGCCTATACTTTTCGGGTTTTTTGAGTCATTCTTTGTGTTTGTCAATTTTAACTTCATTTTAGGGGTTTGCAATACGATTTGGATTGGTTATGAGGCAAAACGACATCCGATCTCAAGATTAAATTGTTTGTGGTAATTTAATTTGATTTAAATTAATACAATTTAAATTAGATCGTTTTTTAATTTATTTAAATTATAATTGATAAAAAAAATTTTATTTATAATATTTTGTTTCATATTTCTTACTTTAACGTAATTTTATAAAATTACGTTAAAGTAAGAAATATGAAACAAAATATTATAAATAAAATATACTAAAAATAAACATTATAAAATAATATTGATCGATTATATTTAAAACATGAAATAGTAATAAAAATATATTAAATTAGACATATAAGTATTATTTAAAAATCATTAAAACCAACAAATAATAATTTAATAAAATATATGATACTACTAAAATAATAAATATGTATTAAAATATATATTTTCGATTTAGTTCGATTTTTGAAATTTAATTTCAAATTTGATCTGATCAAAGCGAATTTTACAAAAGAAAATCTAAACAGTGGCGAAGTTAGAAATTAATATTCAAGGGACTTTAACAAAAATTTCAATATTTATATTAAAATAAAATGTTATTTTTTAAAAATAAATTATTTAATAATTAACTTATCAGAAAAAAAATATAATATTTGATTATATAAAATTTAAACAAACCTATAAAATTTAAGGAGACGACTTGCCGTACCCCTTCCTTCCACCGCCATTCAAATACATCCAACGATATTAGGTTTTGTGTAATTTTTAACTTTTTTCTTACATATGTTTGCCATTTTTTTTATCGATTGGGGTTATGAACGCTATCAGTTTGGCTTATTTCAAGACTACTTCTGGGGTGTGCTAGTTTTGTTTGGCCCATTAAAAAATTGATGTTAGTTGAGTAGGTAACATTAAAATAAACAAATTGTAACTTTTTATGGTAAGAGTAGAAATGTTGAATTAGAGATAATAGTGATGGAAAGGAATAATATTCGTCAAACTCATTAAACTTCAAAAGAAAGGGATGAGGCCGTGATTAGCGCGCATCTTGGGGACGTACGTTTCCGCGGAATCAAACTCAATAATAATCAACCAACCAAACAAAAAATATTATTAACTCGATTTTTCTTTTATCTTTTTTGATTTGTTTCATTTATTTTCTTTTTATTCGTTCCATTTTAAAAATTAAAATAATTGTTATTGGATGTTGTCTTTATTCTTACGCGTTGTTTGTGGCAATGCCTTACCGTGAAATCAGCAGTAAACTGTGACAATTGTGTTTTCTCTGTTTATCCAAATTTGTACGGTCCCAACACCCCGGGATCTCTTCTTTCTCTGTCCCACCACCTCCTCCTCACGTGGTCCCCTTATTTACCCACCACTTTAATATTTATCTACTATTATTCTCTGTTCTGTTGTATGTGTTTATGCTATATAGAATATAATATTGAAGTTAATCCCTTGCTTTTTATTTTATTTTATTTTATTAAAATAGCTTTTTATTTTTATTGTATTGCATGTGATTTTATTATACTCTAATGAGACACTTTTATGGTTTCTTATAAGAATCAATCATATGATGTACAGTTTTAGTTCAACCATAGTTTTTGGGTAATGTGCTGTCGTTATATTATCTGTATTTATTTATTTATTATTTATGTTTATAGAAATATTATCTACATGTAATGAATTGTATTTAAGGTAATTCATTCAAACATAAAATTACAAATATGTTTTAAATTATTATTTTTTTTAAAAGAAAAAATGGTAAAGAAACTCAAATAAAAATGCAAAATTCAAAGTTCGAATCCAAATATAATATTTAATATAAAAATATTGACATTTATCAGTTAAGTTAGTCTTATAAATAAATATATTTTAATTATTTAATGAACGAGAATAAATAAAATGCATTATAAAATTGTTTTACTTTGTCAATCTATTATAACTTGCCACAACAACAATTAATTAAATAATTGTCATTAATTTAAAAACTTTCAATATAATAGGGTAGATTTGATGGTTATGATAATTTAAAAACAAAAAATTGATTTAAATTATCAACGTATTGTTTTTAAATCCTTAATGAATTGATATAACTATATACTGATGAAAGTGTTTTACCAATCTACTTTCAAATTCCTTAGGATTCAATTATAGTATAGCAAAAGGGTTGTATCGTATCCACATGAAATTGGAAATACAATGTCGTTCTTTAATGAATCACTCAAGCAATAAGTTTTCAAGTATTTGGATGATTGTTTTGGTAACCAGATTGAAATGTAAAATAAGCAATAATAAAAAAAAATTAAAACACTATGAGAAAACTGTTGGAATTGGATTTCATCTATTAACTCTTCAGTATCCTATTGATTCAACATACAAATCATGTTCTATGCTTAATTTCATCACATCAGTTCTTATCTATCTCATTAATCTCTTACATGAGAAGATTAACAATCCCTAATCTAATTACCGATCTCTCGCATAATTAAAAAGGATAACCGTAACGAGTTCAGATGTAAATTGACAAACGGACTTAATTCTATTTCTAACAATCAAACTTGTTAGATGAGATAATCTAAGTCCAACTTAACATGTAGTTCTGACCCACATATCAAATCTAAATTCATGCCTTAGGTGATCAAGCTAAAACATGTATGAAGAATAAAATTAAATCTTTGAAATCATAGCATAGAAACAGATATCTGTATATAGAAATCAAATTAGATACATCCAAGTTAAAGAGTTACATCCAATCCCAACAAAAGAAAATTAGCAATCCATAGTCATGGATGCTTTCAAGCTCAAAGCGAAGATCTCAGAAGAAATGACGACTTTGTGATGTCTTGGGAACAATTCCAGCTCTTCGGTTGATCCCTAATCAAGCAACCAGTTCTTTTCTTTGTCTTCTCTCTTGATTCCTCTTTTTTAACTCAGTAACTGCCCTTTTTGAAGTCTATCTGTGCCTTTTTAAAGGAAATGAGTTGATGGTCTCGCTTAAGCCAGACCAATCTGGCTTAAGCCAACAGGTTTCTTCATGCTTAGGAAAGGTTGTCCGCTTAAGCCAACTGGGTTCTTCAAAATACATGTCTCTGCCTTATTTTCACTTAAGTCAGCTAAGCTTTGGCTTAAGCGATCCTTCTGGTTTTGCTTTCAGCATCCTTCTAGCTTAAGCCAACCTGTTTTGGCTTAAGCTAAGTTCTTCAACTTTGACTTTTTGTTTTTCCTTTGCTTGAACCACTTTGATATTTCTCCTACAATGAAACATAAAGTAATTAATACTTATAATTAACATATTTATCATAATATTTATATAGAAACTAACTACTTGCTAAAATAATCTATTGAGGGATAATTTGACATATATCTTAAACATTTCAACGTATAAGTGCTCAAAAGATGATAGAAAATTAGATAAATTTGGCACTTATCATATACTAATACTTCTGACACGTTAAGGAGTTAAAAGTATAATATTTGACTCTACATTTAAAAAAAAATCAATTACGAAGTGAGAATTTAATTTGCGTGACCAACAAACACAGGGTTCCAATTTCATTAATTTCTTCATCATTCATCCAATTATAAATTTATCTAATATATTTCATGTACATGCAATAAAAATATTAACGCATTGAACTCAATCTACTAATTTAAAAATATAGATGAATCTAATTCACCCATCTTTTATTCAAAATCCAAGGGATCAAACATATAGATGGATTCAATCCATCGATCCTTTTTTATATTATTTTCAAAAACCGATTTATAATATTATTTTAAAATAAGTATTTCTAAAAATAATTTTATTTTTTATTTGTAAAAAACATTTTATTTCATTATTTTTCTATTACTTTATTTCAATTAAGTTTATTTTTAAATAAAAATAATTATTTGAATATTTTAAATTGTTAATTAGATAATAAAAGTTGGTTGGTGGGGTTGGATCGCCATAGCTAGGGGTGAACAACGGGCCGGGTAGGGCGGGTTCGGATCCAAAAATCCTAACCGGCCCAAACTGCAGTTGGAAACACCATATCCATTTCCGTCTAATAAAAAATTCGGGTAAGACGGATCACAGTTTAGTGGGCGGTTTCCTACAAATTTATTCTTTTGAACATAAGTTTTGTGGCCCAATAACATTTTTTTTTGCCAATTTGTGTTTCTTGTCTATTCATTTTCAGGTCATTTTTTGATTACAAAGTCATTTTATCTGTTTTCATTTTTTTTCAAAAATTTCTATTTATTTAACTATTCTAATTTTTTGTTTAAAATTGAGCAATTTTTTTCCCAATTTCCTTTAATAATGAGCATTCTAGAGCTCTAATTTGTAGATGTTATAGATAAAAATAATTAGTGAAGCAACATTGATACATACTTAACCAATTTTCAAGCATGTTTATAAATCTCAACATTGATATATACTCAATCAATTTATAATTGAGATGCAAACATATTTATAATTCTAAATATCCTTTGAAATGTAACTTATTATATATATATATATATATTGTCCATTCATGTCATAAAATCTAACGATCTTAAACTAAATGCTCAATGTCTTTATAAAAAATCAATACAAATAACACAAATAACATCAATGTCCACACTTGTCATCTTTGCAGTCCAGTCTGAAAAATTGAATTAAAATTAATTAGTAATCACCAATTAGAGTACAAAATAACTATGCAACAAACTTAATATAGTTATCTTACTCTTCTCTTTCAAGTTCAATGGATGACTATAAAACAACATCAGACCAACCCCAACAAAACATCAAAGCAATAGCTAGAAATCATAACTACTAATTATCTTTACAAATGCAAAAACTTAAATTTGTCTTTGTGGATGACGCACCATTAGACAGCAAAAACTTAAATAGCTATACGTTTCCATATAAGTTTGCCTTTGTGGATGACACACCATTAGACAGCAACAACCAAATTACAGCAGCATGGCCACCTCTTGCAGCATGATGAAGAGGCTGGTAAGATGGTCACATGTTATGGAGAACAAATCATGAGAAATTATGTAAACAAAGTCGAAATAGGATTAGATTGACTTTGGCATCTTGAATAGGAATTAGGAACTCAAATTTTAAGAAAGGTAAGTAAATACTCACAATATCACCCTCAGAATCAACTGCATCTAACATCTTTTTTATATGCTCAGTGTCATTAGCTCTGTTGAGTAGAAGTTGGGCTATCTCCACAAATCCTGATATGACTTTACAAAGCAAAATAACATTACAAATATTAACCAAAATTTTTTTTTTATCATTTAGAACATAACTACCTCCTGCACAAGCATCATGTAAAGGAATTTCCCCATCTTCATCATTAACCTCCAAATTAGCTGCTCTTTCTAGTAGCAGCTGCAATTCATAAAAACAAGACCGATAATTCACGACATGATTCACAATACAAGCATAAAAAATAATGAATGAACAATGATAATTCATAACAAACCTGGGCACATTCGAAATAGCCATATAAACATGTCAAATGAAGAGCTGTATCCCCATCCTCCACTGGTTCATTAATAATGCCAGTCAAGTTATCTGCAAAAGTGAAACCCAATAATAACCAGTATTCTAGTTAGAATGTGTTTTAGCTTCACATATCAAACAAATCAAAAGTTATTGTAGATAATTATAAAGTTTTTGCCGTAATGTCATGTGTTGTCACTATTATAGTATTTGAATGTATCAAAATTACAAAAACATCTTGCAATGTGTTTTTTGCTACACATTTATGGACCAAAACTACTTTTCACTCAATTTAAAAGTATCATAAACAAATGCCATAAAATTAAAGTAAAACAGTTTATCTAATAGATTCTAACACAATAAAATTCATACAGCTACGTTACAGCCCCCTTTTTTCATCATTTGTTATTTTCTTACAGATTATTGACAATTTGCCAGCAATGTCAAACACAAATTGCATCAAAGAAAATACAATCATCAGTAACTATCAACATAACAAGAAATGAAATTAGGGTTTTAGATTGAAATTTTTTGAAGGAGCTATAAGGTTTAACAGATAAAGGTAATATTTCAATAAATAGAGACTAAGGAATTATGCAATCAGAGAGAGAGAGAAAGAATTGATATGAGGTACCGACCGAGACCTAGGCGGAGGGAAGGGAGGTCGCCAAACTGAGCGACATGAGAGAGGTCACGAAGATGAGGAGGATCCTCTGGTATTCTCTAGAGGTATCTTCTAGTATCCTCTGAAGGTATCCTCTATTGATATCTTCTGGTGACATCCTCTAGTATCCTTTGGATGTATCCTATGGTGATATCTTCTGGCCGTATCTTCTGGCGACGTCATCCTCTGATGACATCTTCTGCTGACGTTGATATCTTCTGGTTGTATCTTTTGATTTGTATCTTCTAGAGGTACCTTCTGGTAACGTCTGAAGGTGCAAACACGAGAAGGGGGGTTGAATTGTGTTTGACTAACTTGATTACTTTTTCTGTTTTTTGCAGTTTTATAACAAAACCTGATGTATGAATCAAACAGAGTTAGCAGCAGATATAAAGTAAAAATAAAAACACAGAATTTTATACTGGTTCACCGTTAATGAGGCTACGTCCAGTCCCTTCACTTTGAAGGATTTCACTAATTTAAAACCTTGAATTACAACAATACCATTGACCCTCCAAGCCAGTCTTCTCAAACAGTCTAACAATCTTAGACTTTTGAGGAATACAACACCTTGACTTCTCAAGTCAAGTCTTCTCCTACCAATCTGACAACCCCATATTGTAGAAGGAATTACAACGCCTTGAATTTAATTGCTAATTAATCTGCTACCCCTTCTGACTCCCTCAGATTGTAGACTCTACTTTAACAACTTAGATTTAACACAAGGGAAAGAAAAACACGAGTACTTGCTTCTGGAAAGATGAAACTCACAATTAACCTCACTGAAAACTTGAGTGTTTGCTTTTGGAAGTGTATGACTCTTTTGTATTTTCGATACTAAGTATTCTGCCTTTAGCCTCCTTTTATAGATGAAGAATTAGGGTCTCTTCCAAGCTTAAATTCGAGCTGTATCTTGCTAGATTCTGTTACAAAAATAACTTGTCCAATTGGGTTTCACTCAAATAAAAAACATATCTTTTTAGCTCCAGATTTGCCTTCAAAAATAACTTTGACCAATCCTGTGTTTAATTAATTCTGGATCAAATCTTTCTTCCAGCCAATAGCTTCTTAATTCCACAAGACTACACTTTATTTTTGTATCAAATCTTTTTAATACTTTGATTAAATCTTGACAGTTTGATCTTCTGCTCTCGACCACATCTGGACCATACAAACTGATCTGGTGTGATCCTTTGATTTCGGCCTATACTGGACCACACGTTCTGATCTTCTGATCTTGGCCAACACTGGGCCATATGGTCTGATCTTCTTATCTCGGCCGACACTGGGCCATATGCTTAAATCTGGACCATTGATCTGAATATCTTCCATCTGATCTGGACCAATTCTAGACTTGGCCTGGATTGAACTGAAATTAACTCTGGACAAAGGATATTTAATTATGGACATTTACCTCTTGATATGGATCAGGTCTGAATTAAATCTGGATATCATTTCTTCTGGTCTGGACTTAGTTTCATACTCTGAACCATGCTATCTTCTGGTATGGGCCAAATCTGGACCAAGTCACTCGTTCTGGACCAATTATATGAAGCTCTGATTAAGTCTGGATCAAGTCTGGACTTATTATCATTTCACTGCCAAGCTATCTTCTTGACAAAATAAATTCTGGACAAGTTTGACTTATGAATCCTTTTGGTATCGAACAAGTCTCCCTTTGGCAGGCTTCCTTCTGGTCTGGTCCAAGTCTCCTTCTGGACTCTGCTTCCTTCTGATCGTGGCCAGGAAAGATATCCTCTGATGGTGTTTTGACATCCTAGTGTATCTTATGGTGCTTTCAGGATGCATCCTCTGGTACCTTCTACATGCATTATCTGGTGTCTTCTGGAGGTGTATCCTCTGGTCTGATTTTATCCTCTGGTAATTCATCTTCTGCCTCTGGTGACTTTATCTTCTGCCTCTGGTGACTTCATCTTCTGGTGGCATTTAATATAATAATTCAAGGTACAAAATAAGATTACAAGGAGTGCTTTTGTTAACATCAAAATCCTAAGTACTTAGAACCAACTTGGTTCCAACAACGTCATCCTTTGATCACATCCTCTAGTGACGTCATCCTCTGGTTATTCTCTAGTGACGTGATCCTCAGATTTTTCACTTCCTCAGATTTTCATTCTTCTTCTAAGTCAAAATGTGATTTTCATAAAATACTTTGTTAACATCAAAACATTAATTAAAAGAACCAACTTGGTTCCAACAAACAGCGCCTGACCCTCCAAGCCAGTCTTTTCAAATTGCCTGACAGCCCTAGACTTTTGAGGAACAACAACACCTTGACCCTACAAGCCAAGTCTTTTCCTACCAATCTCACAACCCCAGATTGAAGAAGGAACATACACCACCTTGACCCTACAAGCCAAGTCTTCTCCTAACAATCTGACAACCCCAGATTGAAGAAGGAACTTACACCACTATCGGGTTTAATACAAGGGTTTGGAGCTTTGAGTAGTTGCTTCTAGAAAGCTGGTTATTACAATGACTCTTACACTCGAAAAAACATTTAGACAATATTTCTATTTCACACAAGTGTTTGTGTCTTTTGAACTCTCGGATGAATTTCAACTTTAAGCTTGAGTTCTTGTGTTTTTTTATGATTTCTTCTAATGCCTGAAGCCTCTATTTATAGTTGAGATATGGGCTTCCACTTGATCCAAGCTTAATTTCGAATTGTATCTTGCTCAGATTTCTTTTGAAAATTCTTCAACCCGATTCTGTTTCTTTTTAATTTTGAACCAAATCTTCTTCAAATTGAAATTAAATCTTCTTCAGACTTTGATCAGATCTCCTTCAAATTTCCATCAAGTCTTCTTCGAATTTTGAATCAAATCTTCTACGAATCTGAATCAAGTCTTCTATGAATCTGGACTGTGTCTTCTTCTGATCTGAACCATGTCTTCTTCTAATCTGGACCATGTTTCCTTCTGATCTAGACCATGTCTTCTTCTGATTTGGACCATGTTTCCTTTTGATCTAGACCATGTTTCCTTATGATGTTTGCCTCATATGGTATCCTCTTATAATGTCATTTGATTCTTGCCTATGATGATATCCTTTGATATTTGCTTCTGATGATATCCTCTGATATTTGCTTCTAATGATATCCTTTGATATCCTCTAGTGACATATTCTGGCTGTATCTTCTGGAGGTATCCTCTGGTGATATCTTCTGGTGATATCTGAAGTAGCAATATCGATTTACAAGGAAGGGGGGTTTGAATTGTAAATCCGCCCTTTTAAAATTTCTGTTAAAAACTTAAGAAAATAACTCAAGATTGATCTTGGTTGTGAAAACAGAAAACATAGAACGTTCTTGGTTTTCACCAGAAAACAGAGAACGTTCTTGGTTAGTTGAAATCAACAGTTCAGTTTATCTATCTAACTTGATAATTAATAGACTGAAAGTAAATAGGGGTAAGGGAAGAGATAACACACACAGATATATACTGGTTCACCCAACCTGGGCTACGTCCAGTCCTCACCACTGTGAGATTTTCCACTAAGTGTTTAAAACAAGAACCTTCTTGGTTTTACAGCACCTAGCCTAGATCAACCTTGATCTTTGTTTACAGAACTTAATCTAATTCCACCCAGAAAGAGATTAATCAAATCACCTATCTGTCTTGATAGAATTTCTTACAATCTACCTCAAACTATATTAAACTCTTATAGTTTGAGTTTTACAATAATAATGAGATTGTTTTGTTAGAATCTGAGATGTCTCAACTCTTGTTTGAGATTCGATTCTTTACAAAGAATTCAGTATAAATGTATCAGAGTAAGAAGAATTTAACTACAACTGATTCTGTAAATGATTTGCAAAATTTCAAGTATGTGAATGTGAATGATTTGGAGAAACTTGTTAGCACTTGAACTTCTTTGATTTTTGGACAGAATCTGAGTATGCTCAACTCATGTTTGAGATTAGATTCTTGACAAAAGAATTCAGTAGATGATTCTGATATGAAGAAGAAAAACAGAACTGAATCTTTTGTTTATGATTGAGAAGCTTTCAAGTATGAAGATGTATGTGAGTGATGTTTTTCTCTGTACTTGAAGCTGTGTTTCTTCCTGAAATTTTGCCTTCCTTTTATAGGCGTGAGAGCATTTAAAAAATAGAGCCGTTGGAGTGCTCTTGTCAGGCTTGACCAAAAGCATTATTTATGAATAAAAATAATCAAACTTTTGACTATTTTTATTTTCTGTTCATACTGGGTTGTGTGTTGCGTATTGGATCAAATTTTCTTCAGTGATTACTGATCCTTTAATACTTCTGATAAGTGATAATATTGTAGGCTTGAACTGGAGCTTTTGAATCACTCAAAACAGATTAAAAACGATCACAAAGCTTGTTGCAGAAAAACTGTAGTTACTGGATATTGATGATCAATCTGGAGCTTTAGCTTTTGGGTTTCCTGGAGATTGATAATCAATCTGGACTGATTTCTGAACATACTGGAAGCTGTCTTGATGCATTGTATATTGTTAAGATTGTTTATCAATCTTGATAGTAGAACTGGAGTTTTGATTATGTCAAAACAGCTTGGAGAATGATGATGAACTTCTGCAGAATGTTAATGAAAATTCTGGAGATTGATAATCAATCTGGAGTCCTAGTATTTGAACTTTCTGGAGATTGATAATCAATCTGGAGGTTCAGTTTTGATCATTCTGGATGTCTTCCTAATCTTTTCTGGAGATATCCTCTGATATCGTTTTCTAGATGAAGTAAAATTTGACTGTCATGCTATGTTCTGGTCAGATTATCTTCGGTAATACTTATTACATTTGATTACTTCTGAGCTGGAACAACTCTCCTCATGGCAGTCTTCATCCTGGTATGGTCCAGGTTTTCATCTGATATTTTTTCCTTTTGATCTGGGCCAGCAAACATATCCTCTAATCCATTCTAGATCAAGTCTGGACAGTTTTGATATTTCACTGCCAGGCTATGTTCTGATCAGCATAACTTGCTTGCTTCTGATATTTGAATTTTTATGGTATGAAGCAATTGTCCTTATGGCAGGCTTCCCTTTGGTGTATTTCAGATGTTCTTCTGATATTGTTTCCGTTTGATCTGGGCCTCCAAAGTTATCCTCTGATGATGTTTTTTGACTTCCTGGTTTTTTCCAGAATTTATCCTCTGGGAAATTCAGGACGTATCCTCTGTTAATTTCCAGAATGTATCCTCTGGTAATTTCCAGAATGTATCTTCTGGTAATTGACTTCATGAGGTATCTTCTGGAGTCTAATAATTACTGTTTCCAGAACTGTCTGGACAGGCTTGTTTGAGATTCTTTATCTTTCTCAATTCGAATGTCCTCTTGATTTGAATTGATCCTATGTGTTCTCTGCCATGTAGTGATCATATCCATGTAACTTCCAGAGCCAACAACTTCGATTAAGTGATGGAGAAAGTTAGGTTTTTCGGCTGTCATGGACTGGCGAACATTCTCCATTTTCCAGAATATGTGGAGAATGTTTTCTGCTGCTGCTTTCTTTGATTCTTGCTTTGTTCACTTATGCATTTATGTTCCTTAAACAAACTTAAGTGAAATCATTAGTAGACCACCATTCATAAAACTTAATCATTTAATTTAAAAGGTTTGTTGTCATTAAAACATATATCAAAAAGGTTTTTTCCTCAACAATATCCTCTGGTGACATCTTCTGGCTATATCTTCTGGAGGTATCCTCTGGTGATATTTTCTGGTGACTTCATCCTCTGGTGACGCAATCCTCTGATTTTTGCATTCTTCTACGAAGTCAAATATATTCTTCTCATAAAATACTTTTGTTAACATCAAAACTTTGAGTGTAAGAACCAACTTGGTTCTAACAATCTCTCCCTTTTTGATGATGACAAAACTTTTATTTTTGATAACCATTTTTCTATCTATTTCTTTGACTCCCCGTAAGACTAAGCTCCACTTTATATCTTTCTCCCCTAAGTCTAAGCTCCAGTTTGTCTTCTCTTTATCAAATATCTTTCTCCCCCTTTTGTCATTTGACAAAAAGGAATGAAAGTGAAACTTGCTCTTTTTTGTTTTTTTTTTTATTTTATTTAAAAAACATGAATATAACGAATTACAAGAAAATATAAAAACTAATTTAAAACTAAACTACTTGGAAGTGATTACAATGTCAGTCAGATATGAATATAAGATTTAGGTTTTTCTTGATGAAGTCAAACATATCTTCAAGTAGTGGTTTGATGAATATGTCATCCCATTGGAGTTCAGTGTCTATAAACAGAATGTTGAGTACCCCTTTTTGAACAAAGTCTCTAATGAAGTGATGTTTGATCTCTATGTGTTTAGCTCTGGAATGAAGTATAGGGTTTTTGGTTAGATTGGTGGCAGAAGTGTTGTCATAATAGATTAGAATGTTGGTTTCTAGGATTTTGTAGTCTTCCAGCTGATGTTTCATCCAAATGAGTTGAGAATTGCATCCGGCTGCTGAAATGTATTCAGCATCTGTTGTTGACATGGAAATTGTGCTTCGTCTCTTACTTGACTAGGATATTTAGTTTTCACCTATTGTTGACATGGAAATTCAGCATCTGTTGTTGACATGGAAATTGTGCATTGCAAGAATCCATCCATTTTCTGCCAATGCTTCATCAACAGAAGTAGGCTCAATAGATGAGAGTAGGCCAAACAAACCGGTGTCTTTAAGTGATGATCTGGTCCTTAAAGGATCACTTGCACTTCCAATGATTAGAGTTTCAAGATGAGATGACTTGTACTTCCATCCACATCTTTCTTATGACTTATCTTCAGATTCATCCTTTGAAGATTTGTTGTGTTCTTCTGATTCGCTTGCATCCTCTACTTTTTCAAGTTCTTCTAGTTTGTCTACATCAGCTTCCTTTGGTTCTGGTAAACCTTCACTATCGTTATCTTGATTTGACTTTTCAAGGTCAAGCTATTTGTCATATAACATAATAAAAATCATATAATTTAAGAATGAAATCAATACAGCCAAAACATCAAGTTTGTTTCTAGTAGTTTCTGCTTGTTTTTGAAACTACTGGTATGTTATTCATGCTGAAGTGCTCAAATTATGTGGATCACCTGGTTCTTCTAAATTTTTGAGAACCTGCAAAATACTTATCTAGCTTTGATTTTTAAGATCAAGCATCTTGTTATCACAGTAAACATAATATCAAAAAAATAATAATATTTCAAGAAAGATATAACCTATATGTCAACAATTTCAGTTTCACTATGAAAACCCTCTTATTTCTTCTTTTCTAGTTTTCAGATTATGAATTTGCATATTCTATGATTAGAGGGGCTGGATGAAGGGATTTGAATTCCCTTCTAGGTTTCTAGTCTTGATGAATTTGATTGGAGTGTTCAAAGAAGTCTCCTGATTCTGATTGTTGATCTGACACTTCTCTTTCTACTGATATATCAAGTTCCTCTGAGAGTTCTGGAACTGATGGTAATTATGATTCTTCTGGTAGTTCCAGTTTAGTTGATATGCGTGATTTCTCTGCCTGTTTTGATTTGGTTGATATATGTGATTTCTCTTATATTTCTGATTCATCATATGGTTTCTGGTTCTGATCTGTATTGTGTTGACCAGTACTTCTTCCACCAGAGCCAATTAGTTTCTGTTTGGTAGGTGTTGGAACATAGACCTTTTCTCTTTCATATATTGCAAGCATCCATTGACCAAGCACAATGACTGGTGTTTCAATTTGGTTGCTTAGAACATCTGCAACACAAACAATTTTATCTTTTGGTACCCAAATCTGGTTGGGTCCTGGTTTGTTAGTCTTGAAAGGTTTCTTGTCTATCCTTGTATTAATCATGGGACAAGATAATTTGGAGTGACCTTTCTTAGTGCAAACAGTACACAAAACATCAGAGGAAATCGGTTTAGTTTCAGTTACAGATTCTTCAAATCCTATACCTCTTTTACCATTGTTACTAACTCCACAAATCATAGAAGCATATTTGCTTCTTTCCATACCATTAGCAAGAAAGTCTTATAATACTTGTTCATGCATATCATAATTGCATGTAGTATTTGAACAATGATTACTTTTTAGAGTTAGATTTTCAGCCTTAAGTTCAGCAATATCAGTTTTAAGAGCTATATTTTCTGTTTTACATTCTGCACTTTGATTCTTTAAAACAGTAACTTCTTTGGTTAGAATTTTATTTTCTTTCCTAAGTGTTTTCAGTTTTAAAGATAATTTCTTATTAACATTTAAAATATAATTCATTGCATTAATTAAATCAGATCGGGTGAACTCAGAAAATACCTCTTTTTCTTCATCTTCTGATTCACTTCCAAAGTCAGAATATGTGTTGGATCCAGAGGCAGAGTTGGTGTGAGCCATCATAGCCAATTCTGCTTCTTTATCATCAAAATCATCCTATGTAGCCATCAAGTTCATCTTCTTGGGTCTGGAATCTTTCTTCTGGTGTTTCCCTTTCGCCATGTTTGTACATTCTGACTTGATATGTCCAGGTTCATTGCATCCATAGAAGATGATACTTTTCTTATCATATTCATCCTTTCCTCTGTTAGACTGCTTGGAATATCTTTGGGGAAATTTCTTCTTTCTGTTGTGCCACATCTTTAGAACCTTTCTGGTTATGAAAGCAATCTCCTCTTCCTCTGGTTTCAGATTCTGATCATCTGAATCACTATCTTCTTATTCTGCTGTTGCTTTTAGAACCTTCTTCTGCTTGGATTTCAAGGCTAGGGTTTTGTTCTTCTTCTTAGGCCCATCTTCTTCTAGCTCAATTTCATGTGATTTGAGGGAGCTAAATAATTCTTCCAGCTTTAGAGTATTCAGATCTTTTGTTTCCTGAATGGCAGTGATCTTTGGTCTCCACTTCGTTGGCAGGCTCCTAAGAATTTTCTTCGCGTGATCAGTAGTAGTGTAACTCTTCTTGAGTACCTTTAATCCTAAGACCAGAGTTTGGAATCTGGAAAATATGGTTTCAAAGTCTTCATCTTCTTCCATCTTAAACAACTCATACTTTTTGACTAGGATGTTGGCCTTTGCTCTTTGAACTTGCTTGCTTCCTTCATATGTCAGAGTCAGACTATCATAGATACTCTTTGATGTCTCTTTGTTGGTGCACTTGTCAAATTCCTTGAAGGTGATTGCATTTATCATAAACGTTCTGGATTTATGATGCATCTTGTACATCTTCTTCTGATCAGCATTCATGTCCTTTCTTGGAATTTCAACACCATCAGTATCCTCTGGAGTAGTATAACCGTCTTCCACCAAGTCCCAAAGTTCATGATCTTGTGAAATAAAAAAACTTCTCAGGCTGTCTTTCCAATACTCAAAACGTTCTTCATCAAACAAAGGTGGTCTGTTGATGTTTCCTCCGGCAGCTTCTTCACTGAATCCAGACATGTTGAACCCTTGGATCTTTTCTCAAACACTGTAAAGTGCTCAACCTTGAGACCGAGCTCTGATGCCAATTGAAGGTGCAAACACGAGAAGGGGGGTTGAATTGTGTTTGCCAAAGTTGAATTCTTTTTGCTGATTTGTTGAAAGTTGATATAAATTATTTGGGGGAAGAAACAGTCAGACTCAGCAGCAGCGAATAATAACAACATAAGTGAAGGTGCAAACACGAGAAGGGGGGGTTGAATTCTGTTTGACTAACTTGAATACTTTTTAAGTTTTAAAACAAAACTTGTTATGTATGAATTAAAACAGAGTTAGCAGCGGATATAAAGTAAATAAAAACTCAGAATTTTATACTGGTTCACCGTTAACTAGGCTACGTCCAGTCCCTTCCTCTAGAAGGCATTTTCACTAATTCAAACCCTTTTGAATTACAATACCACTGACCCTACAAGCCAATCTTCTCAAACAGCCTGACAACCCCAGACTTTTGAGGAACAACAACACCTTGACTATACCAGCCAAGTCTTCTCAAACAGTCTAACAACCCCAGACTTTTGAGGAAAAGAACCTTGAATCTAATTGCTAAGTAATCTGCTACTCCTTCTGACTCCCTCAGATTGTAGACTCTACTTCAACAACTTAGACCTAACATAAGGGAAAGAAAAACATACAGTACTTGCTTCTTGAAAGCGGATAGTCACAATTGACCTCACTGAAAACTCAAGTATTTTGCTTTTGGAAGTGTATGACTCTCAAGTATTTTCGATACAAAGTCTTCTGCCTTGAGCCTCCTTTTATAGATGAACTTTAGGACTTCACTAATGCTTCACTTCTAGAATGTATTTCGATTAATCTGTTTTGAGAATATTCTGGAGTAGTTTGCTCAGATTCTATTTTGGGTCTTTTGCTCATTGATGCTTTACTTCTGGAGTGTATTTAGATTAATCTGTTTTGAGCATTTTGCTCCGCTTCTATTTTGAGCATGCTTTTACCTAGATTCTCTTTCTCGAGTCTTTTGCTCCAATTCTGTTTTGAGCATTTTTCTCAGATTTTGTTTTAAGCATATTTTTCGCAAGATTCTGTTTCTCGAGTCTTTTGCTCCAATTCTGTTTTGAGCATTTTTCTCTAACATATAACTCTAACAGATTCCTCTATTGAATCATCCTCTAGTGACGTCATCTTCTGGTGACATCATCCTCTGATTTATGCTTCTAGTGACGTCATCCTCTGATTTTTGCTTCTGGTGACGTCATCTTTTGGTGACATCATCTTCTGATTATGCTTCTAGTGACATCCTCTGGTGACATCATCCTCTGATTTCTGCTTCTCGTATCATCATCCTCTGATCTATTCTTCTTTGATGATATCCTCTGATATTCTCTGAAGGTGTATCCTCTGGTGCCTTCAGGATGCATCCTCTGGTACCTTCTGGATGCATTATCTGGCCTAACCTTCTGGTGACATTTCTATCCTCTGGTTCCTTCCTCTATATGTATCTTCTGGTGGTGTTTTATATAATAATTCCAAGTACAAAATAAGATTACATGGAGTTCTTTCGTAAACATCAAAATCCTAAGTACTTAGAACCAACTTGGTTCCAACAATAAGTATTTGAACACAAAGATTTATCCTGGTTCACCATTAACTTGGCTATATCCAGTCCCTTCATTCAGAAGGCTTTAATCAACTAATTCAAATACTTTGAATTACACAGCACCTGACCTTCCAAGCCAGACTTCTCAAACAGCCTGACAGCCTCAGACTATTGAGGAACAACAACACCTAGACCCTACAAGCCAAGTCTTCTCCTACCAATCTGACAACGCCAAATTGAAGAAGGAACTTACACCACCTTGACCCTACAAGCCATGTCTTCTCCTAACAATCTGACAACCCCATATTGAAGAAGAAACTTACACCACCTTGACCCTACAAGCCAAGTCTTCTCCTAACAATCTGACAACCCCATATTGAAGAAGAAACTTACACCACCTTGACCCTACAAGCCAAGTCTTCTCCTAACAATCTGACAACCCCAAATTGAAGAAGAAACTTACACCACTATCGGGTTTAATACAAGGGTTTGGAGCTTTGAGTAGTTGCTTCTGGAAAGCTGATCATTACAATGACTCTCACACTCGAAAAAACACTTAGACAATATTTCTCTTTCACACAAGTGTTTGTCTCTTTTGAACCCTCGGATGACTTTGAACTTTAATCTTGAGTTCTTGTGTTTTTCGATGATTTCTTCTACTGCTTGAAGCCTTTATTTATAGTTGAGATATGGGCTTCTACTTGATCCAAGCTTAATTTCGAATTGTATCTTGCTCAGATTTCTTTTGAAAATTCTTCAACACGATTCTGTTTCTTTTTAATTTTGAACCAAATCTTCTTCAAATTGAAATTAAATCTTCTTCAGACTTTGATCAGATCTCCTTCAAATTTCCATCAAGTCTTCTTCGAATTTTGAATCAAATCTTCTACGAATCTGAATCAAGTCTTCTATGAATCTGGACCAATGTCTTCTTCGAATCTGGACCATGTCTTCTTTTGATTTGGACCATGTCTTCTTCTGATCTGGACCATGTTTCCTTCTGATCTGGACCATGTCTTCTTCTGATCTGGACCATGTTTCCTTCTGATGTTTGCCTCGGATGGTATCCTTTGATAATGTCATCTAATTCTGGCCTCTGATGATATCCTCTGATTTTTGCTTCTAATGATATCCTCTAATATCCTCTGATGACATATTATGGCTATATCTTTTGGAGGTATCCTCTGGTGATATCTTCTGGTGACTTCATCCTCTGGTGACGCCATCCTCTGACTTTTGCATTCTACTTCGAAGTCAAATATATTCTTCTCATAAAAGACTTTTGTTAACATCAAAACTTTGAGTGTAAGAACCAACTTTTTGTTTGGCCCAAATACAACCTTTGAAAGTGTGATCCATAGTTTTAATAACCTTTCCAGGTCTAGGGCATAAAGGAAAATTGTGAATACCTTTTTTTTTGTCAAATTATCTTTTGTAGGAAGAGTATTATTGTAAATTTTACAAAGATGGTACAATTGTTTTGGTGGAGTTTTTATTTTCCATAGTTTTCTCCATAATGACTCTAATCTAGTGTTGATTGAACAATCTTTGTCATTCAAATTCTATTCCACTATTGTTTTGGTACCCAAATTTGACATTGTATTCGTCGATTACCTCATTTTTTCAACAATAGGTGTGACTGGCATTATCTAGTTCTAGAATAGGAAATTTGGATATCTAGTTCGTTTCAAACATAACAAAAATCGCACGAACCAAGTATGTATTTCACTTCTTAGTATTACAATTTATGAGATCATTAACTATCTCTATCAAGTTGTTAATTGGTTTAACCTTGATGTTATCCCCATTTCCAATAGACCCATTTCCACCCTTATTTAGAACCCAAGTAGCATCCATAATACTTCTCCATGTGTAATTAGGGTAGTATCGAGGCTTTAAACATTGACTAAGTAGAGAGGAAGGATTAGTGAGCGATATTCATCCTTGTTTAGCTAGAAGAACATAATTGAACCATATGTTATTTCGAAAGCCAAGACCACCCTCTTTCATATTCGTGCAATTTTTTTTCCAATTCATCCAATGAATCTTCTTCTTTCCATTATACCATTCATGCCAAAAGTCACTCATTAAGCTATTTAACTTTCCACAAACACTTTTTGGTAATTGAAACATCCCATCACGTAGGTAGGAATTTCTTGAACCACCGCTTTAACCAAGACAATTTAGCCCCCACTTGAAAGTTATCTTTCCTTCTGCCCTTTAAGCTTTTTTCTCACCCTATCTATTAAGTCAAACATCTCCTTCTTTGAATGGGTTGCTAAATTTGGGAGCCATATATTTTTTTATCTTAAGAACTATTTGAATCTTCATTTGTTGTTGTATGGGTCGCCTTAAACATATATCTTTAAGCCAATCATGCCTTTCTTACCTTTCATGCTATTCATTTTATGGAAACTTTCATACGCAAGAATCACATTATCAATAATAATTTTATTAGAAACAAAAGCACTTTAATAAGGACCCACTATGTGGGGGAGTATACCTTTGAGTCTGTTAGCAAAAGTCTTAGAGATAATCTTGTAAAGAACATTGCATTATGCAATGGGTCTGTACTCACCAAGATCCTTAGGTCTCTAAACCTTAGGAATAAGACAAATATAGGTTTGGCTAATGAAGCTTATTCCCCTTTATCATTTAGAATTTGTAGAGCTATATTTATCACATCCTTTTTAACGATATCTCAGTGGTGTTTATAAAAGTATGTTGAAAGGCCATTAAGGCCATGAGCAGAATTTGATTTCAAGCTCATAACAATCTATGTTATCTCCTCAATAGTGTAATCTACATCAAGAGCATGTTCATACTCGTGGTCACGCTATTCTTAACCACCTTTATTGCTTCAACCATATTTGTGGGATTGATTGTTTGAAACACTTGCTGAAAATGCTTCGTTAGGATATCACTAATTTTTGTTTTGTCATTAGTAACTTGCCCATTAGAGAATTAGTAAAGTTGTTCATGGTATTCCTTTTTTTTCGTTGGTTGGCTTTATGGTGAAACAAACGGGTATTCTTATCTCCATGTTGAAGTCACACCGCTTTTTCCTTTTAACTCATACACAATTCTTTCTTTTCAAAAGTTTTATTGAGTTCTACCTCTAACCCTCTTCAATTATCAATAGTGGCAGTGGTCTGACTTTTAGTTTGAATCACGCATAACTAATCTTGGAGCTTCTTAATCTTCTTTGGTACATTTTCATACTTTTGTTGCCCCTAATTGTACATTTGTTCCGAATAATATCTAGCTTTTTCCTTAGCATTACAATTTTTGGTATTCAAAGAGTCTTTGACCTTCTCCCATCAATTGTCATCCTTTTTGTGTGTGATTTACTTATCTAGCTCAACCTTTTTTGTTTGATGAAAAAAGGTGAAGTATATGTTTTTGATATGTTTTGAGAACAATTTTTTATCTTTCAACAATCCTTGTCAGAATATCGTACCGTACTCCACTATTTCTTTTGAAAACCTGCTCATATTAAAGGGAAGCTTTACTACTTTAATTTGAATAGCTTTGCATATATCATATTATTAAAAAGAAAAATTGTTAACAAAAATAGATGTTTGTCATCATCAAAAAGGGGAAATTGTTAGAACCAATATGGGTTGAAGAATAAGGACCTTTAATTTATTTTGATGATAACAAAAGTTATTTTGTGGGAACAATTTATAGCACTAATAAATTTAATAAAGTGTTCAGTTTCCTGGGCATCAACCTTAAAAGACCTTACCATGCATCCTTTGATGATATGGAGAAGATATACAAGAAAAACAAGGCAACACTCTAGATGATCTGTTAAAATTGTGACTAACTCTGATAAATGTGTTTTTAATGCGTCTCTAACAAATCTGTTAATACAAGCTCGCTTTGACAATTCAACGTCTGATGAATTTGGTAAATAATTGACTGTTTGGTGAAAGTGTTAAGTCAACAATTTGTCAAAGTCAACACCATGATAAAAAAAAAGTCAACTTTGAAGAAGTCTACATCCCTACATCCTTTGATTGTTAAGTTGGACTTTTCATCTGTTTAGAGAAATACATGACATCCTCTAAATATGTCATCTTATGGTCTTCCTACCATTTATATCAAGGCGCTGAATCAATTATAAAGACAAATTTGGACAAGTTTTTAATGTTGATTCAAGATCTTTGAAGATTTGATACGAGTCATATTTCACATGTTGATTTCATGCAATCAATGCAATTATCAGAAACACTAATGGACTCAAAGGCTCTCTTTAAAAGGAATCATGATCCTTACTACAAGATATATACAAGAGAAAAGCCTATTGATGTCACATATTATAACTCGTTAAAACTCTTGTATTAGCTTTAAATGTTGAGAAACATAAAATAATTTATGAGAGCATACCTTGTAAACAATTTCTTGTGAAAGTTAGTCATAAAATAATCTTAAACACTATTGATAACTTAGCCTAGTAGTGGTTGCTATCGCAACAAATTGATTGTACTAAGCTAGAAATTTGAGAAGACTTGAACACATTTAACTTGACTAGTAGGTGTTTAGTGGAAATGTGTTATTGTAGTTGATTAATGGATTAAATCCTTTAGTGTGAAGAGATTTAAATGTAGTTACCGTGCTGGTGATGAACCAGGATAAGTTGGCTTGTGCTTCTCTCCTTATTTATTCCTGCTTTTAACATCGCCAATTTATAATTCGTTTTGAATTAAGTTTTTGAAAACATAACACAATCCCCCATTTTATTGTGTTTTTCCCTCTACAAGTTTGGCATAGAGAAATTTGATGGAAGAATCATATTTGGCTAATGGAAAATTAAGTCAACGTTGTGTTGATACTGTCATGATTATCATAGAAGAATTGGTTGGCATTTACGCAATGTCTTTTGTGAGATTATGTCAATTCCCAAAGAATTTCCCGATAAAGCCAATATGGAAGTTGCACCATAAATTTTCACTTTGATTTCTGACATATAGAAGAAATTCTTGGAGAAGTTTAGCTTCAAGTGTAAATTAGTTTAGTTTCAAGTGAAATATACTTTTTATGATGGTGATGATAGTTCTTCTGAACTATCATTGTCGGTGTAGACAATGAAAAATTGAAGATGCACTAATTTCAATCAAGGTGGATGTTGATGAGTTTGGTTGAAATTAAAGAATCTTGAAAGAGTCTCACATTACTTAGAATTGTAAAGGAAGAAGGAGACAAATGTTATATATATGACTCTAGTTCTTCATTATAATATGTAACATTCAGAAACAGTTTAAGCTTGTATCTGTTTTTGTCCTTTCTCTTATACTTTTGTGTTAAAGTGTTGTGAGAAGCAGTTCAAATATGTGGATGTACTAGGGGCAATGAAGATTATGAGATAAGTCTATGTGTTGTAACAATTTTCACATAGTGTTGTTCTTTAACTATCATTTGACTACAGTGGTGATTTTTTCTTTGGTTTCAAAGTTTATGTGTTATATTCTTGTGTATGATTGTGTTATTTAAATTTCTCTAGTTCATTTTTTCTCAACAACCTTTTGACACCCTAAACCCCAAACTCAATTTTCAAAACATGATTTGGTTACTATCATTATTTAAAGTAGCGGAAATTGAAAATCTATCTATTGCTTTTCACATATAAGGATAAAAGGCATCATGTTCTCCAATTCAATTGATTATAATAGAATTAAAATATAAATCTAGCATAGAGCTCAATCGTAAAAATATAAATTCTCATGTGTGTGAAAAAATAGAAATAGATTAGTTTAGTTGTTTTGATGTTACCTATCAGAGTTCAATTCATAAGTATGAACGTCACATAATGTTAAATACATAAGTGACTTAAATATTCTAAAAAAGTAATAAAAAACTTAGATAACAATTTCTTCCAACACAGAACAACAACATATAACAATTACTCTTCACCTACAACCTATTGACCGCATATGCGCTCAACAATGCCAAACACAAACAACAAAAGTCAACAATTGAATCATGTTAAAGTGTAAGGCATGAAACCAAAACTTGAACAAATACATTCACATAATCATAAATAGTAATTACAATTATAAAACATATTAACCTCCACATCAGGACTATGTTGCATCACACAAAGAGCAGTGGGCTGGCACTGTGAGCTCAAATAGAGAAGTTGGGTGTTGGATAGAATCAGCTTGCATAGTGAGCTTATCGCTTCGCACGGAGAAGAAAAAGGAAGTATCTGGTCATAGTAAGTGTCTATAAATGTCAAGTAGGAAACTCGATACAAAAATTTCATATTCACCAGTAATTTAATATAGAAGATCGGCCAAACTTGACTTTGGGTCGAACACAAAAGTTATAGATAATTGAATTATCTTTCATAGAGAACAATAATTAAATTTATTGGATGTGTAAAACTTGAAATATGATCTAAATATCATAGAGAGATCACTAAAAGTTTTAAATAATGGAAAACATATCTAAGGGTACAAATCAAGATTGCCTATATTCAGTTACACATTAACACTAAAGTCGAACTATTAATACTTCCATAGTCAAAACCAAATATCAAAATCGCTTTGTGTGGTATGAAAGAATGGTTTATTTCTAGTGCGCTCAAGGTTACTCTTAGACAAGAACGATATAAATAAGCAGTGATTCATGGTTATGACTTTGAAATTGAAATGCAGGAAGTGAAGGTTGTTTTCTCCAAATTTTCATAAGGAGTGGGGGGAGGAGAAGTGGTGAGAAATCTGATGAAAAACTTTAAATATCAGTTAGGAAAACACTACTTCCCACTGCGATGCAAGCACCATGTTAACAAAATTAAACTAGCTAGCGATGTGAGACGTACACATCGCACTGCAAGACCAAACAAAGATGTTAATGTTTTGGAAAAATGGGTCTCTTATAGAGACACTTCCCCTTTGCACTAGGAGGCAAAACATGTCTTCACACTAGGAGATTGATCTTTCACATTACGATACGAGTCAATGTTCAGACTGTGAGAATGATGTCGCATTGCGAGACAATATTCTTGTCTTATGAAACATCACGGTTTTCAAATCTTCATAAGTTCAAATGGATTTCAATCTTTCTCAGTACTCCTAAAATTTTTTCTACCATTCACAAATAATCTTAAACACATAAACATCAATTTAATTACTAAAAGTCTTGTTTGATTAAGTAAATAGGTTATTATAAAATTTTGAATGTTACAAATAAGGGTTGAAGTTTGGGACGACACAATCCTCACAATGGAAAGACTCTTCTTTGCAAGACAAGACACACCAAGTTTGTAAAATATTCTAGGCTAAATAGCACTCGTGGTCCCTTAACTTAATTTCAATTAACGTTTTAGTCCTTTATCTTATTTTTTTTTCCGATTTGGTCCTTTATTTTAATTTTAAGTGACAATTTGATCTTTTATGTTTTAAAATTTCAACAATATTATCTTTTTTTTTTACAAAAATTCAAAAAACTCATCAAAATTTTCAACCAAAACCCATAAAATTAATTATATTCTTTAATAATACAAATTTCATCAAATTCGTAACTCAAATCTTCAAATAAACTCATACAAAAATTTCATCAAATTTCATTCTTTATTTGATGTTGTTAAAAATGGAAATATGAGTTTATTTGAATATTTGAATTTCGAATTTGATGAAATTTGTATTATATTGAAGAATATAAATAATTTTATGGATTTTAGTTGAAAATTTTGATGAATTTTTTAAATTTTTGTAAAAAAAAAAGGATAACATTGTTGACATTTTAAAACATAAAAGATCAAATTATCACTTAAAATTAAAATAAAGGACCAAATCGGAAAAAAAAAAAGATAAAAGACTAAAACGTTAACTGAAATTAAGTTAAGAGATCATGAGTGCTATTTAGCCAATATTCTATTATTCTAATTCTCTATTATTATACATTCACAACCTAAGCCCCCAAACCCTCAATACTCAAGCATACTAAAAATATCATCAACATCATAATCACAATCATTAATAATATGGCAATCGTAAAATGAGGTCATTACACTCCTCGAACCCATTGTCTGTTTTACCTATGATACCCGATAGTACAATTCTTTTCATCCCTAACATAAACTAAATTTTCATATAGTTATTGTTTTTCAATTTTTTTTATCCATTTAACCTATTTTAATTATAATTTTTTCATTATTTATTCAATAAAATAATATTTTTTAATCTTCTATACCTATATATAGGAAAAGTGGATACAAATATTTTTATGGAGTCATTTTTCTTCCGATTTATTTTTCATTTAAATTAATTTATTTATAATTTTGTACTTATTTAACTAAATAAATAACTCAATATTTAAAATAGAAACCAAATGATCATCAATCAAGCCTCTGATCTAAGCAGAATTCATTGCAAATTATCCTTAATAACAAGGAGTGCATATTTGATTTCATTTCAAATAGAATAAGAGACACGATAAACTATAATCCTATTTTTTTTGTCAAGACTCTTGCTCTCAAAATTTCAGCCCATTGTTTAAAAAATACTGTGTTGTCAATATCTCTTATATATCGAATGCCAACGTTGTCTTCATTGATAGGTGCACAACATTTATTCCAAGCTACATAAACAAGTTTTCTATGATTGATATACCATATAAAATTTGTAATCCACTTGTTTATGTCTTTAAGAAGATAAATAGGCCAAGAGTATATGTGAAAACTATAAACAAGCATGCCATGAATCACACTTTCCATGCAACTAATTTAGGTTTGATTCAAGAATGAGACTTTTAAAGGATTTGGTGGTACAAATTTAACCCAAAGAGATTACAACACAAATTTAAAAGAAAAATGTAAATTTTAACGCAAAGTCATTTAATAAAAATCTGTCATCTTTTAACAAAGTTGTTGAATCAAAAACAACCTTCTACTTAATTTTAAAAGTAGAGCATTCTAATATTTTGTTTTTAAAATAGAATATATAATTTTTTTTTTAAAATGGGTTTTTTTAAAAATCCAATGTTTTAGTAGATATGGAAGAAATAACCAAATTAAAATTAAGAAGTTTAAATGGAAAACTAACACCACTGCAATAAAGTTATTTTTGTGACAAGCACTATAATAAAATAAAATAAAAAAAAAGACAAAATAACACCATCATAAGAGACAATAAACCTTTTGTAGGTAAAGTTTAAATGACAATATGTCCAAAAAAAAAACACCAAAATAAAGTAAAATGAGAAAACGGGGATATTACGATGAGTAAAAACAATAGTTACATTACTAGAAACATCTTGTTTTGGAAAAGAATTACTGAGTCAAAACAAAAAAAAGAAAGGAACATTACTACAATAAATTTTGTACACAAAATAAAAACCGTTTTAGTTAGTTGGAGAAGGGCAATAACTGGTGGATAAAGGAAAAAAATTAAAAAGTAAAAATGAGAAAAAGTTTTGTTAGAGTGTATGGGTGAACCCTCTCAGATCTAATCTAATAGTAGTAGGAACTAGACCGTGGTATGGCACGTGACAATCACTGTACCCACGTGCATGAGAGAGTGAAGAAGCGGTTAGTGTATGTATGAAAAAGTGAAAGTTTAGGGTTAAGAGGTTAAAAAAACGAAGTAGTTAAGGAAAAAAAAAGGGTAGTATTGCTAGTTAACGGCGTTAAATGGTGAGAGAGGAACGAAACAAGAAAAACGATTAGTTAATTAACGGCGTGAATGATTCGACGTTATTGCTCCGAGGCTATATAATGACCGTTACGTTGGAACATGTTTTCTCGAGTCCACTCAACGATTTATCTTTCTCTCTCTACCGACCCTTTTTTTTTCTTCCTTTCTCTCTCTTAACTTCCACATTCTATAGCAAAGAAGAACTACTGAAAGAAAGAGAGAGAAAAAGAGATTTTCGAGTTTTTGCAATGGAGGTTTCTTCTGCAAAATGGGTCCTCAATGTTTGTTTCTTGTTGTTGCTTTTTGTTCTTCTTGTTGAAGAAAAAGCTATGGCTTCACCACAGATCTCTCAGTCTCAGCTCAGGTTGTTCTATGTTGACTGTGTTGTTGAATTTCATTCTCTTTCTTTCTTTGTTCTTTCTCTGTTTTTGTGTTTGAAGCCGAGTTACTCTGTTTTTTTGTTGAGTTTTTTTATAGCTACATTGCGTGGATTTTTTAAACAAAATGAAAAAAAAAAGTTAGTTGGAAATTTGTGCTCCGATTTTTTCAGTTTGGGATTTCAAATTCAAATCCCATTTTTCATTCTCATTTTCACCAAAACTCTAATTAAAACTATTTTTTAAGCGAAATAAATTTGTTTCATTTAAGAATTCAAAAATGAAATTAAGATCTTACTTTAACCCATTTTGATGTTCACACATTGTAAATTAGTGATTTGTCTGGTTCTATTTTTCATTCTGTAAAACCCATTTTGGATAGCTATGAATTAATTAATTAATTTTTCTTTATGTTGTATTGTGTATTCATTATTGATTTAATATTCCAAAGAAAACAACAAAGATCTTGTTCTGACACATTTTCATAATTTTTTCTTTTGTTGTTATTATAGCAATGTTGAAGTTGAGACACACAGGTTACAAAGCTTTAACGATTCATCAATGGCGGCAAGGTTAGTATTGTGTTGTGTTTTTTCCCTCACAATTTTCTTTTCCATTTTCCCTCTTCCAACGTTAAAGCGAAATTCGTTAATCTTCACCGTTGGTTTCAACTTTTATATAATCATCATCAGCTGTTAGATCGAGTATCTTTAACTAATGATCACGATCGTTGAGTATTTGTTGTTTCTCTCGATCTGGATCGTTAATTTCGTTTTGTTCGTTCTTCGGATTCCTTTGATTTGCTTCTGATGTGTACTGTGTTGTCTCAGTGTGATACGCAAAAACCAATATAACTCCTCACTGGTAAAATTGTTAACCGTCAACAAACTTTTTCATTTTCCATAATTACCCACCTAAAAGCAATATAACTCCTCACACCAGTGGCATCTTAGTCATTTAATTCAATTGGATAAATACTTTGCTTCTCTCTCTTCAAAACTCTCTTAACGGTTTTTGTGTTTATTTTATCGTACCCATACCTCTGTAGTAGTATTACACCTTACCGACACGTGTCTTTATTAAATATTTCGATTTATTTCACTTTCCATTATTATTATTATTTTTTTATCTCATTTCTATTTTTGTCAAATATTTTACATTTTTCTCGTGATACACGTTACACGATGTGTATTTTTAAATTTATTAAACATTTAATGTAATAAAATATTTAGTTCCCGAAAAAAGATTTAATGTAATAATGCCGTAAAAAATAAAGAGAATCAAGTAATGGGTTGCCCCTGCTCTCTTATGTGCGTGTGTCTAGTGGAAATTTTAATGTAACGGTTTCTAAGTACTAACATTAATGACAATTTTATTGTAAGAAAGTTTGATTTATTCTATTTAGTTTAATTTAATGATGTCTAATTGCAGAAAACTTAGGAAATAATAAAAGCATTGAATTCCATGTTAGTTTATTTAATTACTTATTTATGACATCATGATTATGATATTAATTTATAAGTTTAAATGTGTTATTTTAGGGCAAAAGAGGTCGAAAAATTGAATGAGCGCGCTGCGGTAGCTGATCCAGACGAGGTGGCTTCTATGGTTGAAATGTGGGTCACTCTCTTTACCTAATTACATTCTCACTATTAATTTAAATTTTTTACCACCGTTGCATTTTAAGTATAGACAATTCTTATTCTAATGTTCATTGATAGTAAGCAATGAAATTAAAGAAAAAGTGGAAAACTACACGCACCTATAATGATTTTTCTTTCATACACGTTCACATGGTTTAGGGACTAGATGTGTGATATTGTAGGGTATAGTGGTGTGCCCTCATTAAATATCCTTTGTGAGATGAACCTAACACCCTACCATAATTCACTCATTTCTTCTCTGCCACGTCATTTTCCTTGTTTTGACAAAGTTTAATGGATATGTATCTATCATGACTTAACCAATTTTTTGTTTTGCCCTTTTGGGATTTCAAATTGGAAACTTTACCTTGTTACATTCTTGGTTACTCTCGTTTTCATGTTTTCAAGTCACATGGTCTTTCTCTTTTTTATTTCCTTCCGTTTTTTACGCCTTTAATTCTTTTGTAACTTCATGTATTTTTAGCCTAATCCATTGCCTATAAGTTAAATGTTTCGCTACAAATGTTTTTGTACTTTCGGGTACAACTCTTTTTTTACCGTATTTTATCATTAAAACAATGTTAATTATTATCTCTATTAATTCTGCATCTTGATCAAATTTTTTTACCATGTGATTGATTCTTTACAAAGTGATGATTGTAGCGTATTAGGGTCAAGATCCATATAATAATAATGACAAAAGAGCATATTCACCGTATATTTTGTGTTCCATATAATATTAGCCGTTACATTTCAGAGAAAATTCCCGCTGCTTTCACTTATATGTGGATAAATTATTGACATAGTTTAGTACAGAATTCAACGATTTATTAATATTATATCGAAATTATTTAATTCATGTAGATATTTCATATTTCTATCACATGTAATAAGGCTTAATTGTTAGGTGTTTAATTCTTTGTTTGTTAGCTGTACAAGCCAGTTCTTTTTAGCTGTATTTTCATTTTGCCAGCTGATGTATGCAATCTGTAACAATGGTATTAGTGTCTTTCGATAAAAGTGATTTTAAATGTAATTGATTACGTCATGATGTTACAATTGAGCTTGAAGTAATTTGATTTATATTTAGATGATTAGATGGTTTTAACACTCTAAGCAAGTTTAATGTAAAACTTAGCGTAAATTTTTCAACTCAACGGTTAAACTACCATTTATCTATTTGAATCAAACAAAGGATTGGAGAGAAATTCGAGTCAATTTTCCCAAACAATATCCAAACACCTTAAGTTTCACTAAATGTTTTAATCATTATTCTACACTGTGAAACCAAATACACTCTTAACTTAACTGTCACAAACAAAAACTTTTGTGTAATACTATTGAAGTTGTATGCTGACAAATATGGTTGATATTATAGGCACATACAGAACAACACCCAAAGAAGGAACCTTGGATTTTTCTCTTGCGGAACAGGTAACCCAATCGATGATTGCTGGCGTTGCGACCCGAATTGGCAACGCAACAGAAAGCGTCTTGCAGACTGTGGTATTGGTTTCGGTAGAAACGCCATTGGTGGTCGAGATGGAAAGTTCTATGTTGTAACCGACCCAAGTGACAACGATGCTGTGAACCCAAGACCAGGAACTTTGCGCCATGCCGTGATCCAAGATAGGCCACTTTGGATTGTGTTCAAAAGAGACATGGTTATTCAGTTGAAACAAGAGCTTATTGTGAACAGTTTCAAGACCATTGATGGAAGAGGATCCAATGTTCACATTGCTAATGGAGGGTGCATTACAATTCAGTATGTTACTAATGTTATCGTACATGGTCTTCACATTCATGATTGTAAACCAACTGGAAATGCTATGGTCAGAAGCTCTGAAACACATTTTGGTTGGAGGACTATGGCTGATGGTGATGCTGTCTCTATATTTGGAGCAAGTCACATTTGGGTTGATCATAATTCTCTGTCTCATTGCGCTGATGGTCTTGTTGATGCTGTCATGGGATCAACAGCTATAACAATTTCTAATAACCATTTCACCCATCACAATGAGGTACTTCCTTTTTACTGCATTTCTTGTCTATCGGGCGTTGTTACTGTAGTCTTGAAATATACCAAAATTACAAAAACATACTTGAATGTGTATGTAGTTAGTCACTTTGATCCTCAAATTTATCTTTTATTAGTTAGTTTGATATTTGAAAATGTTTTATATTTGTCAATTTAATTGATAAAATTACTAAGAGATGACATAGTCAGATAAATTTTTGAATTTTTGATATATTCATGAATTATAATAACGCTGCAGCTGACATTTAAAGACTAAAATCACTGTTTATTTTTTTTTCTAGTTTCATTGTGTATCTCATTTTGCATTTTGGTTATTTATGTGTTTTGCAAATTCAGGTGATTCTGTTGGGACATAGTGACTCCTACACAAGAGACAAGCAAATGCAAGTGACCATAGCTTATAACCATTTTGGAGAGGGACTTATCCAAAGAATGCCACGGTAATATTTAATGTCACTTTAAATTTGATACCCCTGTTTTTTCCTCTTCTCTCTTTGTATGCTTTAAATGCTTTAAATGTTATACCATAAGACAGGTTCGGTTTGTTGCCAGCAACAACCTTTTTTGGTGCATTAATTTTTAAGTTTTCTCTAGTTCAAAAAAATCACAAACTTTGTATGTACATGTATTGTAAGAATTAAGAGGATGGGACCATATGGTGTGTGTGTATTCATTATCAACAACTGAATATGACATTATACCCGTACTCCTCCAATTGAATATTTTTAAAGTCATTTATATAAAAAAATAAATTGTATCTAACAAGATATTGATCATAAAAAATGCAGGTGTAGACATGGATATTTCCATGTGGTGAACAATGACTATACTCACTGGGAGATGTATGCTATTGGTGGAAGTGCTAACCCCACAATCAACAGCCAGGGGAACAGATATAATGCTCCTACTAACCCTTTTGCGAAAGAGGTACATTAATTGTACAATTAATCCATGTGCTGTTAGTTAAGACTTAAAGTGCATGTCTAAAGTCACACTGAATTTAATGAAATCACTGTGGCACTGTGATGTTGTTGAAATTTCAAAGTGCAATATATTGTTTGGAGTCAGAGTGTGTAACGAAATCTTCGTGCCTCTTGTTTTGTCAAAGAGTAATGTGCTATTAGGAACTAAGTGCATGTTTGGAGTCACAATGAGTCTAACGAAAACACTTGTTGAAGTTTCAAAGTGTAGTTGGTCATAATCACGATCACGCACTATGATTATAATAAACTCATTGTTAATCTAAACATACATTTAATTTAATTTTGCTAACTAATTAAGAAAAATTGGTATGTGTCAGGTGACTAAGAGAGTAGAAACAGCTGAAAGCCAGTGGAAAGGTTGGAATTGGAGGTCAGAGGGAGATTTATATCTAAATGGTGCTTACTTCACAGCATCTGGAGCTGGAGCTTCAGCTAGTTATGCAAGAGCGTCAAGCTTAGGAGCAAAATCATCAGCTATGGTTGGTACCATAACTTCCAATGCTGGTGCACTAGGTTGCAAAAGAGGCCGTCAGTGCTAGCATCATCATCATCGTCATATCAACCAATTCAAGGAAACAAAACAACCATTTTTCTGTGTTTGATGATTTTTCATTTTTTTCCTTTTTTTTTTTTTACCATATGATAGTATCATATCCATTGCTTTTTCCCTCATCATCATACATTCTTGACAAGTGTACATTAATTACACATTGTCATTATGTTATCTTTTACTACATTGTGTTAATTGTTTGTCAACCTTAGCTGCTCAACTTGCTCCAAGCTGAAACAAACAATGCAAAAGCAGGTGCAGAAGCGCTTCTCATTTCAACAACCTTACCCACCTCCAATTCATATGCATATTTTTCCAAATGTCAAATCATGTCTCCTTACACACTGTTCAGTCCTTATTCAGTTTTATTTTATAGGATTTGAATCTGAAGAAGAAGCCAAGATATATATAAATATATTTTTATTTTTACTTTTACTACTTTCTCTTTTGCTATTTTCTTTTTTACCCTTTGTTTTGTTTGAGATAATTATATACAAGAAAAAAAAAAGAATGATTGTCAAAGTTGAGTCATGGAAACGCTTTATCTATTATGGTGATTATTAAATAGAAATAGTAGTGGTGTTTGTTCCCTTTTTAACTTTCTCTCACTTTGTTTTAGCCTTTTTTTTCTTTCATTGTCAATGGAAGTAATCTTTACTTTTTTGTTATGCAATTATGGTTGTATGTCATTAAACAGATCAGCCAGTGTTGCATTTATCTACCAAACATGTGTGATTCCTTCATGTGCAGCACATGACAGATTGATACTCTCTTATTATCTTTCTAATTAACATGATGACCCTTTTTACCTACATTGTCCCCCATAAAAAATTAAAAATAAATAACATAATGGTAACTAGCTATTACTGTGAGATTTCCTTGGCTTTTATTCCTCTCATCATGGATTAAAGTTATGAACAAGACACAATGATTTGAAAGCATGCTTGTTTAACAATTAAAGTCTCAAAAGGCCTTCGAAAAATTAGTAGTAGTATTAATTGAAGTAACCTAAAGCTACCCTAAAAAAAGTTACAAATGCAACAAGAGATATGATGTGTACTTTTGACTTAAACAGGTAAAGTTTTATTTAACTACAAATGTAAGGATGTTTTAACAAAAAATGCAAAGTCAAATAAATTATGAGTTAACCAAAATTAGATTGTTAAAATGTCTCTATTTTGTCTTAATCCTTCACAAGTATTGTGAGGGAGAGGCATATAGTAAATGCCTGCGGAGAAAGCAATGGACAGTGCTAAAAAGAGAGACAGTGATAAGTGGTCTGAAAGCACATGGTTAGATTGTAATGAAGAGTGCATGTGAGATAGGGCCCATATGGCATGTGGGAAGTTCTTTGGCTAATATCGTGTTACAGATCATATGGGGTTTGAGTTAGGAGACTTGTCCATTCGCTTGGTAATACTGCTCTTTTCCCTTGGAAATATTCCACATACTACTTACATCACATTGCATTTTCATTTTCATACAATTAAGATTATGGTTAAATAAACATCTTAATTAAATATTTCAATAAGTGACCTTGTAAGTTGAATGGACTAAGGTTAATATTTGTAAAATAGTTATTAGTGCTATTTAATACTATTTTGTAATGAAATATAAATAAAAAAGATAATTAAAAATTTGATGTATCTGATTTTAGTTTTTAATTAGATATATTAAATTTTCAACTACAATTTTTGCTAATATTTAATTCTGAAGGAGTATAAGTTTTCATTTCCCCATTTTTTTTATTATAAAAAATACCATTACATAAATTTTCAAAAAAACATTAAGAATATAATGAAAGTTAATGCGAAGAGCAAAAAAGATAAACACCGCTAAAATATGAGTGTTATTTTTAATTTATCGCCTAGTAAAAATAACTTGAAAGTTGTTATAATCCGTTCAAAGAGTTCTACAATTATCAATTATAAAACCATACTTAAATCTATTAAATTTGGCTACGATCACATCATCTCCTTGTTTGCAATCTATTTCAAAAATTACATTAAAAAATAATTTTCATAGCTTGAAAGTTATTTTCATTAGTGATCTGAAGAGTTTATTGAAGTAAGTCCAAAAATGTGATAAAACATTTTGTAACCTATTTGAAGAAGATCTTTCAAACACTCCTATAAATGTTTATGGTTGTAGATAAATCAAGTAACATATTCATAAACCAAATAAAGTGAAGCCTAATTACATTCATACTGTTTTATGATGATCAAACTTAAATTTATCGGTTTTTTTTTTCAATACCCCTTATTTCAAAATAAAAAAAAAACTAAATTACTCCATTTTGAAAACTATTTATTAAAATACATTTTTTTATTAGTTATAAGTCGTCTTTCCAAATGAGTTGTCTGTAACTGTAAGACCCTTAATTTTAAATATTAATTTTTGGAATTATTGTCAAGGGTATTTTGGGAATTTTTGTAAATATTTAATATATGTATGTTTTGAGAAAATATATATATATAAATATTTATTTGAAGTAAGAATTAAAATTATTGGATGAAGAATTAAATTAATTTAATTTCAAGTAATTAAATTAATTGGACCATTAATTAAGGATTAGTGGATAATTAAAGGATTAAGTATTGAAATGATACAGCATTATTTTATTAGTATTTTAAGAACGAATGCACTCAAGTAGTTCTATGAGTACACGGCAGGGGGACTGAGCAAAGACCAGAACACCATCCCTCCTTTCCTTGCTGCCATACTGCATGTAATAGTAACTCATTTTTCCCTCCCATTCTGCCCCTGTTTCTGTCTTCCCATTTCCAGTCACGGTTATAAAAGAGGAAGAGAGGGAACTCTTCAAAGTATCACTACTGAAACATCCAAGCACTGAAACACCAAAACCTCAGTACAAAAGTTAACCCCCACCCTATTACGGAGCTAAAGAACCCAGTTTCGTAGCAGCAAACTCAGGCAGCAGTTTCACCGGATTTTGGCGCAGAAACGAGAACGAAAACAGAGACTTGAGCAGAAGCAGAACACGCAACAAGGGTAAGGGCACCTTCCATTTTTAGCTGCATTAGGGCCATGAATGAATGTTATTTCAGTTCTGTTTTTAAAAGAAAAACTGTTTTCGAAAAATGACATTTTGAAAGAAAATGCATTCTTGCTGATATGTGATTATCCTGATGGTTGTTGCTGGCTGTTTTTCTAATAAAACATGCTGTTTTACTTATGGGTGAAAACTAGAAAATGTTTACATGTTATTTTAATGATGATTAAAATGCATGTCATAAAACTGTTTTGGAAAATAGTCTTAAAATGCAAAAAATGCATTCTGTTGAGGTTTGTTGTTATGTGATGTTTGCTTGTTATTCTGTCGTGTTTCGAGAAAACTGAATGCATGCATGTTTGTTCTGGTGTTTTTGGAAAACTGAATGCATGCATGTTTGTTTTGTTGAGTGAGAACACTAAAATGTTGCATGATGTTCTGATGATTGATCATCTGTCCTTGTTTTGGATAAACTGGTGTAATAGTTCTGATTCTGTTTTATGTTGTGGGATTCTGGTGATGAAAATGACTCTGATCCTGGTTATTTTGTGTGGTTTTGGTGATGTTGATGATTCTGATTCTGGTTGTTTTGTGTGGTTCTGGTGATGTTGATGATTCTGATTCTGGTTGTTTTGTGTGGTTCTGGTGATGTTGATGATTCTGATTCTGGTTGTTTTGTGTGGTTCTGGTGATGTTGATGATTCTGAGTCTGGTTGTTTTGTGTGATTCTGGTGGTGTTGACGATTTTAAAGGAAAAAGGGATTTTAAATGAGGAAAAGCTTTTTGAAAAGTGCAGTATCTGTTTGATATTTGGTTGTCTTTTATTAAAGAAAACAGTTGAAAAGGGTTAAACTTTCACTGGTTTTTCGAAGGTGTATTCGAATACAACATGAGTGTATTCGAATACAACCTGTCAAGTTCTGTTTTGCCTAAGTTTTCAAAACCTGTATTCGACTACGAGCCCTTGTAGTCGAATATAGAAGAAGGATTTTTGCTTCTAACTAAACCAATGTATTCGACTACGACCATGTCGTATTCGAATACAGAAGTGAAATTTTAACACTGTATTCGCATCTGTAGTCGACTACAGGCATGCTGTATTCGACTACAGATTCGAGTTTTTCCAGAAACTCAAATTTTAGCTTCTGTATTCGAATACAAGGAAGCTGTATTCGAATACAGATTCGTGTTTTCCAGAAAATCAAATTTTAATCATTGTCATGTGAGTTTTTGAAGTGTTGAGAAACTCTGAGAAAGTTTAAATGATTTGAAAAGAAGTCTGTGAAATGGTTTTAAAGAGGAGAGAAAGATGTTTAAAAACCTTTAAGTAACATGGGAGAAAAGGCTGTATTTTTCAAAGGTTGAACTCCTGTATTCGATTACAGTCATGCTGTATTCGAATACAGAATGTTAAAACTGCAGTTCATGCTTTTGTATTCGAATACAGAATGTTAAAACTGCAGTTCATGCTTCTGTATTCGAATACAGGGGGTCTGTATTCGAATACATATTCGAATTTCCAGAATTTCCAAGTTTTTAAGAGTGTTTTGTAAACCCTGAGTGTTTGGGAAATGTTGGGATTGTTGTGGGGAATTCAAATGAAATTTTGGTGACATTTTGAAGTTGTGGTGATGAAGTTTTTGAAACTCTACTGATGTAGTGAGAGATGTTGTTTTTGTACACTTAGACTGCCCCTGTATTCGAATACCAGAGGGCTGTATTCGAATACAGGGTGTGAATCTGCACTGTTTTTGGCTTCTGTATTCGAATACAGAAGAGCTGTATTCGAATACAGATTCGTAAAAATTCCAGAAATCCTCAGTTTTAAACTCTGTAATTGAATTTTAAGAGTCTGGGAAAACTTTTCAAAATGTTAATGATTAATGGACTGTGTAATCATGACTATGACGTTGTTATTTATGACTGTGCTGAAATACTTAAACATGATAAAGAGCATGAATTGTCTGATTTTGCATTTTGTTTCTAGAGAAGTGAAACACTGCATATTCATGCATTGCATAGTCAAGTGGTACCCGCGATGGGCCACAGAGTAATGCGCAACCACGTGCTGATCTATTGAGCGATTGCACGAGTGCTGGACTGTTGAGCGTCTGCACTAAGTACTGATCTGTTGAGCGATTGTACTTTGGTATATAAGTGCTGGACTGTTGAGCGTCTGCACTGGTACTGGACTGTTGAGCGTCTGTACCCTGAAATGCGCAACCCCGTGCTGATCTGTTGAGTGATTGCACGAGTGCTGGACTGTTGAGCGTCTGCACTAGGTACTGATCTGTTGAGCGATTGTACCTCGGGTTATGTCAAACGTATTGGTCTGTTGAGCGACTGCACGATGTGCTGGACTGTTGAGCGTCTGCACTGGTGCTGATTTGTTGAGCGATTGCACCCTGGTCATGAGGGCCGTTAAATTGTGCTGGTCTGTGAGCGACTGCACCTTGGTGATTCCAAGAAAATTATGCATGAGCATATATGCATTACATTGAGGGATTTGACCGGCATGTCGCGATTGTTATATGATGAATGTTGGAAATTAATGTGTGTGAATGCTGTCCAGAATCTGAAATTCTGAATTAATGATTGTGTTTTGTTGACGTGTGTTTGTACTTACCGCATACTTCATAATCATTGACTGCTGTTTTGAAAAGGCATGAAAGTCATAAATTTCCAAATAAGCATTATTATTTCCTCATCATCATATGTTATACCATGATTATACATGTTGTTGTGCAATATATGCTATGTGATTATCTGTTATTTTCGGTCGGTGACCCCTTGCTATTATATTGTAGACTTTGGGCTTTGCTCTCAGATGCCTCCCAAACCCACGCCGCCCGTGGGTACCCGAACGACGGAAACGTCGTTGAATTTCCTTGATCGCTACTCGCGCACTGCTTGGGCTTTTGACCCCCTCTCAAGCAGAGCGACTTATACAGGGTGGCTGGAGCGGACAAGTAGGACTGACGGTGTGGAGGACTTCGTAGAGCGTACTCATGCGAGCATAGAGTTTCCCGTGCCTTCTCGCCTGGTGCTAGAGGCGCACGACGTTTTCGACGACGCTGAGGAGTTTGCTGAGAGGGTTGAGACGGAGGCCACTGTAGGGGTGGTGACTCCCAACCCTGTGATTGGAGGAGAGATACATGAGTCTGATGCGGTAGAGAAGCATGAAAAGTTGAGACCAGTAGCGACTGAGATTCCGGATCCATCTAGGATTTCCGATGATTGCTACGAGATTCCGGCACTGCCGAAGCGGCCACGAATGTGTATTGACTTGACTTATGAGGAGACTGATCCCTCTATGTACGAGGAGGAGGAGGAGGTTACGTCGAAACGAGCTGCAGAGTCAGAAGAGACTTGCGTGGGATGCGGAGGGAATCCGTGCCACTGCAGCTTCAGCGCATGATCAGTTAGACTTAATGTATTAGGTTTTGGGTTGATTGTAATTTGTCTTATTTTGGGAATACTGTACTATTTTCCGCTGAACCATGTACTCTGATATTTGCTGTTAATGTATTATGACCATGATATTTTGGGGTGTATTAATGTTTAAAAAATTAATTTCCAAGATAAGTACTTAGTGATAATCCTGATGAAGTATTGAGTTTACGTTCATCGATTTATCTATAACGTACTATTTTACGAAGAACTTATTTTAATTATTAATTTCAAAAAAAAAAAAAAATACACCCGCGCTGTGTTTTAAACTCGGGGTGTTACAGTAACAACATGGAACTATGACGTGTGAATAAGACACGTGTATAGCCTGAAATTTTCCATAATCACACCATTTTCTTTGAAGGTTGACTTCGAAATGACCAATTGGTCGCACCTCTCTTGGATTTACTGTTTCATGCACCATGAAAGAATAACAATTTCAGCCGAATTGCCTGACTTGGTGAGTATTAGACTTACCAATTTCATATTTATTATTGTCCATGCAATTGTCTGTGTATACTGGACCAAAAGCTAATGATGTCTAATGTTGTTGTCCCTTTTCTGCATATAAAACTCTCAATCTATAGTAAGTTGATTGAACCAAAACAATGATTGGGAGATTGCGTGTACCCTTGAGCACTACGTTGATTGACTTGACAATGTTTGCTGTCATGTGTTCCCATTGTCGACCTTGAGAATATGTCATAGTCCATTGTTCTAGGGGATATTATTGACCCATCTTAAAGCCTCTAAATTTTCTATCCTGATTTCATTGCGGTAATATTTGAATGATGACTCACTTAATGCATATCCTGTTATAAATGATGTAAAAATAATCAAGTATTATAAAGTGATAAATGGAAAATATACTAAGAAGAATTAGATCATTACCCATACAAACATGTTTTTTTTTAAGTTCCTTGTCCTTGAACTCTCTCATGAAATTGTGTGCAATGTGTCAGATGTAGTACACATGTGTTGACGGAGGATCATGTCAACCATTATTTGGATTATTAAAAGCACTTTTAATGGATTCATGTCTATCTGAAATCAAACTAACATTGACTTGAGGTGTGACGTACCTTCTTAGATTTTTCAAAAAAAAAACTCCAAGCACCCCATGTCTCACCTTCCACGAGTGCATAAGTAATGGAAATTGTATTTTTGTTCCATCTTGTGCAATGGCTATCAATAGAATCCCTTTGTACTTTCCATACAACTAAGTTCCATCCACTGAGACAAATGGTTTACAAATTTGACGTAATAGAAAGCCCATAATAGTGGTTTGAAAATTTTTGAACCCCGTAACAGAGTACTATCAAAATATACAGGTGATACTTCCATCTCCACAATAGTTCCTAGAATAAATTTTAGCATAGCCAACAACCACCCTGGAAGGTCATTATAAGACTTTTCCCAATTCCCATAAATCGTTTTGATAGCTTTTTTCTTTGTCATCCATGCCTTTTTATAGGTAATTTTGTAGTTGTACCGTTCCCAAAAATGTGCAATGATCACCTTCACTTTAATTGGTGGGTTAGCTTTCAAAAGCGAGTTTATGCTTTCACATATGATGTTAGAGTCAAGCTTGGTATGATCCTGTGACATAGAGGAATTTGCACAATTGTGGGGCCCTTTCAAACGACCAATCACCCATTGCTTACTTTTTTGACTTAGCGACGCCCTACATATGAACAAGCATTGTGGATTCACACTTTTAATTACATACTTGTATTGATCAGATTGCACTACATGATAATTGAGTGAGTGCTTTATGTGGTAGCGCTTAATTGCAAGTTGACAATCTGGTTTGCTACTAAACTTCATTCCAATTTCAAGAGATGCACCTAATGGAGGTGGTTCATTAGAAGGCATATCAAATTCAAATGATTGGTCAACATAATCTAAGTTTAGGTCACACATATGGAATGGTGGATCGTATGTTGTTGCAATTACTTGGGGTTCTTGCTCTAGGTAGTTGCCATCATCGCCGTCCTCCTCCTCCTCCTTGTCAAAGTATGTTTCTTCTTCACTCTCCTCACTTATTTCTTCTTGGTCAAAATCGCCCACATCACCTAGTGGAATATGCGGTTCAAGTTGAGATGGTTCAGGTTCAGATGTTTCGACTTGGTCAAAGTATGGTTCGGGTTGGTAAGCTTCATAATTTTGAAAACAATTAGTGTTTTGTGTTTGAAAATTGTATTCAGGGTGAGGTGTGGTTGAGGATGATGGTTGACCAACATCTGATAATGGATGGCCATCCTCAAACGTGACATATAACTCGATAGAGCCGAGTTGCGGCCACTGTTTATGAACATCAAACATGAGCTCAACGTCTTCGTCGTCTTCAACATTTAACAATTCATAATGAACTAGACCTTAGCCAAATGAGACATGGTGTCGAAAAATTATGTTAGACACCCTCTTAATATTCTCTACCTTCAACTTTTCTTCAATTTTTTTTCTTTAAGTATGTAAGGTTGCATCCAGAATGAATTCGAATACCTTTTTTTTCCTCACTTTTGAAATATTTACCAATATCTTGTATTTCACATATTTCGCCATTGTAGTAAATCAGGAAAACTACATTTTTTGGTGTCATTAATATGATTTAACAAATTCAGATGAAATGTAAAGAAAATAATATAAGATACTTATACACATCCAACAAGCTCCACAAGCACACACTTCATTTTCTAGAAGCTTTGGCAAATCGACATTCCAAAAGGCGACCTTGTGATAGGTTCTCTGGAAGTCGCCATTCTAAAAGGCGACCTTGACACTCAATCGCCTACTCATACTTATTCCCACATACCACATCAATCTTATGAGTTTACGCCAGGGGAACAATTTAATTTTGATAGCTAATAACCACAACAAGAAGACAATCATCAACTATCCTTTGCATCAAGCGAAGAGGAATTATTGTATAACACGTCCAATACTCGTTATAATACAACTGAGTCTGCTACCCAGTTACTTAATAATATGTGTCAACAAAGCTTTCAGATTCTAAGCTTTGGAAATGCATTTACTCTGTTAAATCAAATATCTAACTGGACTCAAGGTGGAAGTAGTTCTTCTGGAGCACTTCCCCGTTGACATCCTCAAGAGCAAGAAGATGAAGATCAATCAGAAGAAGAACAAACTCGTGATGTACCAAGGCGTCGTCAAAATGACGTATGTGTGAGAAAACCTCAGCAATGTGGTACTGGATGCCACCTTCGACATTAATTTTATCGTAATTTTTGTAAAATTTGTGATGTTTTTTATGAATGAATTATATTAATTATATATATATATATATATTGTTAAGAAAATGAAAAAATTGAAAGAAAAAAAATTCTCGTAAGGAAGTCGCCTTTACAAAATTAAACTTTCTTAAAGAAGTCGTAATTTGCAAAGGCGACTTATAATTAAAAAAATAAAATAAAATTTTAATATACAGTTTTCAAAAAGGAGTAGTTTAATATTTTTCTCTTTTTAAAATTGGGTTATTGAAAAAAAATCTTAAATTTATGGTTGTGGTGCTAATTGTGACTAAACATTTAATTTAATTAATATAATAACATAACACTAAAAATATTTTAGGACCACTAGCGACATTGGTATTGGTAAAGCTAATAAAAGCCTTTCTTCAAAATGTCCCTGCAAAAGTAGTTACCTGCATTTAGGTCGACCATCCATCGTTTTCTAGATGGTTTCTCCAAAGATTGCTACAAATAGTTTCATGATACATTGGCATTTGTGTTAAGGGAAGAAGAAGCTCCTATTGTAAAGAAGGAAGAACAGGATGTCTCAATATTTTAATTAAGATTGATTTTGACATTCCAAAAAGATATAAAAACATACGATCTACATTGTCTTGGAGTAAATCATAGATACTTTTTTGGCAAAATTTGAGAACTGTGTTTTAATGTTCTAGTCCAATAGTAATTGAAGCCAAAGTCATGAAAGATAATAATGAGAATTATAAGTGGCCAAATACATAAATATATTTTACTTTTTGCACCGACAATGGTCTTTGGGTAGTCATAGTCGCAGTCCTTTTGGTCCCTATAGAGGAAAAAGCTTCAATCAGCACATCACATACCTTCAAAAGGTCAAGTCAGTCACATACCCCCATAATTACTATTGCAAATTTGCTAGTTACACCTTTCATCATTCTATTGACACCCCCTCATGCCATTTAATTAATAAAATGTCTAAAGTATCTCCAGGGTACTATTTAATTTATGGCTTACTTACTGTTTTTTTTTTCTTAACTTATTTTCTACCTTCGGTTCGGCCTCTATATTCTACAATAGTTTAATTTGATCTATTAACTTATATTTGTTAATATAAATTCATCTTTTCATTCAATATTTTTAGTCAAATTCAAACACGTATATGACGTGACAAATTAGAAATTATTTATATGTATTAAAATTCAATTGGTGCCAACAACAAATAATAATAAGCCAAAAATAAACGGAATTAAAAACCTCAACTACATTGATTCATTTTCAATTATGTCATTCTCTAATTCAAAAATCAGTGAAAAGGACAGTAATATGTTAATGAATATGCTTCGTTTATGAGAGTTGCAGAGAATAAAGGATTTATCAAATCAAAACCATAAATTTTAGAAAGAAAAAAAAATGAAGTTGGAGAAGAAGATGCAACTATTATTTTATAAAAAAAATATATCAAATGTCATATTACTAATTGCTAACACAGGGATCAAATTAAACTTGAAAAATAAATTAAATGACCAAAAAAGTAATTAAACTTTAATATTTCAACCTAGTTAATAAATTTCTTTAGGTTGTGATTGGTTTAAGAGAAGTACCGAATAGAGAGTGAGGTGAAAGAGAAGGAGAGAAGAGAAAGTACATTTTTCTCTATTGGTTTTAGAGAAAAAAAACAAGTGAGTCTCATCACTTTTTACATTCTCTCTAAAATAGAAAAAAAAGACAAGAAATGAATTTTTGTTACTCATTTTTCATTTAAATAATTATTTTTTCTTAATTAAACGCTACTTAAGGACTTTTTCTTACAATATTTCTCTTTTCTCTATTTTTCTTATACTAAATAATATTTTAAATATTTTTTATTTCTCATATCTTTCTCTCTTTTCATACTCTATCTTACATATTTTTCTATTAATATTTTCTCTTCACACCTTTAAGACACATGTTTACAATTTTGAAACGTCTAAATAATGGAACATACCAATTTTAAGAAAATATTATTATATTTGGTTTGTTAACATGTGTTCTTAGACACTTATTAACATTTTTTTTTTATTTTTTAAAACATTCTTCTCCACACTCTCTCAATTTAAATATATTTATGTAAATTCGATTAATAGATGTTTACACTAACCTGATTTACATACCGTCTATAAATTTTAAATTTATAGAATTTATACAAACTTAATTCAAGTATGTTTACATAAATTCATATCAAATACATTTACGTAAACTAAATTTACATATATCATTTCCACGCAGAAAAAAAAATACAACAAACTAGAAGCTTCAATTGATAGCACCAATTCTATTGAGTTAATAATCCCTATTTTAATTCCTATTAAATACTTCGTTTTGTTTTATAATAAGTAGGGTAAATTCTTATTTTCATCATAGTAATATGGCTGACCTCAGTTTTACTCTCCGTAAAAAAACTTAAATTTCACCCTTATTAAACTTCAATTTTGATCTTTTAAATATGCTGATGTAACATAATGACTTGACTTTTTTAATATTTTCTAAATTAAATTAATTAAAATAGTATTTAAAAATGAAGGAAAAAAATTAAAACCCTTATTTATCATCTTCAAACAAAAGTTCACGCTAAAAATCATCAAAGACAAACTCAATTTTTTTTCTCACATATCCACTTCTCTCATATATGACATCAAAACTCTCTTTATTCTATGTTAAACCTTCATCGTCGCTCATCTTTCTCGATCTCGATTTTTATATTTTTAGTCTTTAATTAGTTTCTATTTTTTTATTTTTGCATCTATTTGCCTTTGATTTACTGATTTTTTTGTCCACTTATTTAAGATTTGTGATTTTTCACATCTTCATGACTCCGATTCGCCCAAACAAAGTTTTCGGGATTTTTTGTTTTAATGATTTGGAAGATTTGTTTTATGGTTTTGAGTTTCTTTGAATATGTTGGATTTGCATAACATGTTCTTGTTGTTTTTTCTAAGGAATGTTGTTGTTAGATCTACTAGATAAATATGCTTGAATATAAAGATGGTGGAAAAATATGGTGTTTCTGGGTTAATCATAATATTACGGGGCATAATAAGCATTATTCCTAATAAGTATTACATCAGAAGAAAAACATTATTGAAAAAAGAAAGACATTTTCAAGTATTTTAGGTAAGAGGTTAGAACTCGAAACATAATCTCTAACTTAATAATATTAATATTTTTCAGTTGAATTATAATTTAAAAAAATATTATAGGTAACTTTAAATGTACCATTTATAAATCATTTTTAAGGTATTATTCTCTAATAGTTAATAAGGTAATATTAGTAAAAAATTTATAAACTTCTTTAAAATGATCTAATATAACTAATTATTGTAGGAGGCCTATGAGAGGAATTTGGTAGTGAAAATTTTAGATACGGTTAAGAGTAATTAGCAAGATTTTATTTTGTTTTTTGTAATAAATAATAAAAACCCAGTGGGGATTAAATGTAATATCCAATATCTCCGTTTGATGTGTATGATAGAATAAAGATAAGATATGATATAAAATTAGATAAGTATATGATAAGACAATAATATCATAAACATTATCATATCCTGTGTTTCTTACACACATAATAACAACATTTTATTTTGTTATGTGTTTGGTACACATCTCATTATAACATGATATAATATATATTATATTTAAATAACAAAATTACCATTGTGAATAATTACATATCAGTTTTTCTTAAATTAACTTATTATATTTTAAATATTATAAATTAGCAAAAAATAATAAAAACTTAAATAAGTAATGAAATAATTTTATATTTAAAACTATCCAACACTACTAAATAACAAATTTATTTTTTTTTAAATCTTGAGTAATCAAATAATTCATTTTATTTCTTAGAATGTAAATAAAGATATGATATATATTATATGTAAATGGAAAAAAAAAATACCCTTGTAAACAGATTATATTTATTTTAAAATTTTGATTAATTTTCATAATTTTATAATTTTGAATACTAATTTATTAAATTATATTTTAGTTTTAAGTTTAATATCAAAGTCTATTAATTATTTTTATATTTATATTTAATTAATTTAGATTTTTATTTTTTAGATTATATTTTATAAATTATTTTTATTTTTATATTTTATTTTTTATATTTTAATTTTATATTTTACATTATATTTTAAAGGTTAATTGAGTAAATTAATGTTCAGGATTGAAATTTCAACTAGAGACAAGATATGATTGAGTTTTGGGTTAACTTATCATATCATTTGGTTAATCAAACACTGGATTCGAACACGATGTAATAATTTATTCCTATTCAGTCTCTTATCATGTCCATCAAATGGGCCCTAAAGGTAATCCTAGTCTCTCTGCTATTGGAGCTATTTTTAGGGATTATAGTGGCACTATTGGTAGTTGTTTCTCATATTATTAGTGTTTATACATCTTTTCATGTTGAATTTTCTGTTGTTAAGTATGCTATTGAGATTGCCTATTCTAAACATTGGTTTCTCATATTATTAGTGTGACTCCTTATTGGTCGTCTAACATTTTATTAATTTAAATCTTGTACCGTGAAAATTGAAGATTAGATGGTTGAATTGCATTTTCTTTATAAGACAAATGCATTTCCATATTTTTTCTCTCCATATTTATAGAGAATATAACACATGCATTAATAAATTTGCTGATAGAATTTGCGGCCACCCTGTATTTGGAATGACTTTTATTTTAAAGAAATAGTGTTGTTTATATTTGTTTCTTTGGATTTTGGCCCAATTCTCAAAATTTTACTTTTTACATTTTTTATTTAATAAACTTATTAAAAGTGCTGGAAATGATAAATTTTAGTTTTGAAGTGTCAATATAATTGAGATTTTGAACTTTAATTTCTACTTTTAAAAAAATAAAAATCAGCATTTTGCAAATGATAACTAATCATCATTGTAATAATTCGGAGACATGAGGTTTGGATCTGATGATGTGAAACATACAATTGTAGGGGTTGGTCTCGCAGTCGCAAAAGAATAATTGCAACAATCTTATGCTTGTTAATTTGGATATCAAACAATGATTCTAATGAAATAATATTAATTGTTTCCAACTGTTTGATTTTAGCTTATAAAGTAAAACTTTTTGATTTTAATATATGCTTTACTCTCATGTCTCATGTAAAAGAGCGTAATTGTATGCACGTCTTAATCATATCATGACGGACTTGGATCTTCTAATAAGTAACCAGATAACCAAATTCATATAATCAATCTATTTTGGTTCAATGTTTCATGACATAAGATAATTACAATCTGATTTACAGTGATATCGTTTTTGTGGGTCATATTTTCAACGTCATATCTAAAGTGCATCATATTTTTTTGGTCGACAAAGGGTGCATATTATTATTATTATTATTATTATTATTATTATTATTATTATTATTATTATTATTATTATTTTATAGAAATAGCTAGTTTATTAATTAGAAAAAGAAAAGATAATTAACTCTTTATAATCAATAGACAAAATGTTATTAAGTAAAATAAAAAATTTAGTAAAAAAATATACATTTCGAGAGACATACAAAGCTTCTTTTACTAGAAAATATAGAAAATATGCACTACGATTAGCTTCACAGAAGATGTGACGAAAAGAAGTACTCGATCAGGAAGAGGGAGGAATAAGTACATCTCTTTCAAGATAGATTGGAGATTTAAATGAGTAGTTGCCTTTGACCATGTTAATCAAATGTTTAGAATCGCTTTTAAATATGAGTCTTTTTAAGCCCATATTAAGAGCCCAAGATTTAGCAAAGAGAACATTTTCAATGCCTAGATTGCCATAGTAACCACAACTGCCATTCTCATCTAGATAGGGGTGTTTCATAAGAAGTCTCAATACTAGTGTTCTTGTGTTCCCAAAACTTGAAGAGTTTACTAGTCTCTTTAACAACCAGATGAACATGATGTTGGGTTTTAATTCAAAAATCCATGTACAAGTTAGAGGAGTTTGAAAACACAAGTTCATTTCTATCCTTCCAAAGCCTCCAAACGATGACTCCAAAGCAGGTATGCCACACTAAGGAGAACAACCAATATTATCATTAGAGAAATTCCACTTCAATGAATCATGCATACCCACAGAGTATATGCATTATGGATTTAGGACTAGAATTGCCACAAGGACACATATCATCTCATGTTGCGTCTCTTCCACTTCATATTAGTCAAGATTTTTCCATGAGTTAGTTTCCAAATGAAAGACCTGATGTTATTAGAATCAAGCCACTCCCAAACTTTAAGGAACATAGAATCATGTTTGTTCTCACTATTCTCCACTAGGTTAGCTAATATGTCATGCCGACTTAAGAGATAATTGGTTGTCAGGAGTAGGAATGCAATTCAGGAAGTCTGTGAAGGTGCAAACACGAGAATGAGAGTTGAATTGTGTTTAACTAAGTTGGATTCTTTTTGATAATTTATTTAAAACTGGTTCGGGGTTTGGTGACTTACTTAGAATAAAAGTAGTAGCAATCGGGTTAAGTGATTAGAGGCAGAAGTAAAACAAGAATTGCAGATTTAAAGTGACACAAGAATTTATCTTGATCCACCACCAACTTGGTAGCTACGTCTAGTAGCCTCACTGAGAAGTCTTTAATCCACTAATTCAAAACTTGAATTACACAACACCTGAACCTACAAGCCAATCTTCTCAAAAAAAATTTACACCTATAAACTTTTTAAGGAACACAAACACCTTGACTCTATAAGCCAAGTCTTCTCAACACAACATGTAAACCTACAAATTGGTTGAGGAACATGAAAGCCACTATAAGGCTGGGTTACAGGAGTTTCAAACAAATTGGTTTGCTTCTAACAAGATGATTTTAACAATGACTCTCACACTAGAAAACACTTAGAAAATATTTCTTTTGAGCAAGTGTTTTTCTAGACCTTAAACTTATGAACTCTAATGACTTAGGAAATTTTGTGCTTGTGAGTTCTCTTCTTTTCTTCTTCAGCCTTGAGTATCTATTTTTAGAATAGGTTAGGGTTTCTCCTTTGTGAAGGTGTAAATACGAGAAGGGGTTGAATTGTGTTTGCCAAAGTTGATAACTTTTTGATAATTTATAAATAAATTAAAAACTAGTTTGGTTTTTGGTGACTTGGAGTAGAAGCAATCGAATTCAGAGGCAGCAAGCAATGAAAGCATAATTAATTTGACACATAGATTTATCCTGGTTCACCACTAACTTGGCTACATCCAGTCCGTCATTTAGAAGGCTTTAATCCACTAATTCAAATACCTTGAATTACAAAGCACCTGACCCTCCAAGCTAGTCTTCCCAAACAGCCTGACAACCCCAGACTTTTAAGGAACAACATCACCTTGACCCTACAAGCCAAATCTTCTCCTAACAACCTGACAACCCCAGATTTAAGAAGGAACTAAACCATTATTGGGTAGGATACAAGAGATTGGAACTTTTGTAGTTGCTTCTGAAAAGCTGATAATAATAATAACTCTCACACTCTAAGAAAAGAATACTCATAAAATATTTCTAACTTGAAACAAGTATTTCTCTCTTTGAACTCTAAGACTATTCTTTTCTGCTTTTCGATGCTTTTCTTCTTCTTCAGCCTTGAGTATCTATTTATAGTTAAAATTTGGACTTCAATTTGGTCCTTTTTTAATTCTGAATTGTATTTTGTTCAGACCGCGTTTGTAAATTCTTCAAATTGATTATGTTCCTTTTTTGTTTAGATTGAGATTATAAATTCTTCAGATTGATTATGTTCGTAATTTGTTGTAGATAAATCTTGATCAAATCTTCTACAAATCATGACCATATCTTCTTTCATACTCTTTGGAGTCAAATATATTGTTCTCATAAAATACTTTTGTTAACATCAAAACTCTAAATGTAAAACCAACTTGGTTCCAATAATCTCCCCCTTTTTGATGATGACAAAACTTGTATTTTTGATAACAACTTTTCTTTGTATTTCTTTGACTCCCCCTAAGTCTAAGATTTTCTCCCCACTTTATCAAATATCTTTCTCCCCCTTTTGTCATCAGAAAAAAAGACATGAAAGCGATAATTTTTTTTGCTTTTTTTTTCATTTTTTTTTTTGCTTTTTTTTTT
>JBBPBO010000001.1:57452292-57586608 GCA_037974295.1 Cicer cuneatum
TTTTTTTTTTTGTGAATAACATGAATTTAACATATTACAAGAAAATATAAAAACTAATTTAAAACTAAACTACTTAGAAGTGATTATAATATCAGTCAGATATGAAGGTAAGGTTTAGATTTTTCTTGATGAAGTCAAACCTATCTTCAGGTAGTGGTTTGGTGAATATGTTAGCCCATTGGAGTTCAGTGTCTACAAACTGAATGTTTAGTACCCCTTTTTGAACAAAGTCCCTAATGAAGTGGTGTTTGATCTATATGTGTTTAGCTCTAGAATGTAGTATAGGGTTTTTGGTTAGAAAAATGACAGAAGTGTTATCACAATAGATGTGAATGTTGGTTTCTAGAATTTTGTAGTCTTCTAGTTGATGTTTCATCCAAAGTAGTTGAGAACTGCATCAAACTGCTGAAATTTACTCAGCCTCTACAGTTGACATTGCAATAGTGTTTTGTCTCTTACTTGACCAGGATATTAAGTTGTCACCTAAAAAGGTGCAATTTCCAATAGTGCTATTTCTCTTAAGTTTATCTTCAACATAATCAGAATCACAATATCCACTAAGTTTGTACTTAGGAGATTTCTTGTAGAACAAGGTAAGGTTGGTAGTGCCTTTTAGGTATCTAAGGATTCTCTTAACAACAATTAAATGTGATTCCCTAGGGTCAGCTTGAAATGTTGCACATACACTAAACATGATGTCAGGTCTAGAAACGGTAAGGTAAAGTAGGGATCCTATCATTCCTCTATAGGTTTTTTGGTCAACTTTTTGGCCAGAATCATCTTTTTCAAGTGAACAAGTAGGGTGCATTGGTGTAGCCATAAGTTTGCAATCACTCATCTTAAACTTCTTGAGAAGCTCTTTTTTATAATTAGTTTGATGAATGTATATACCTTTTTGACTTTGCTGAATTGTATGCCTAAGAAGAACTTAAGGTCTCCCATCATACTCATTTGATATTCATGCTGCATTAATTTAGAAATTTTTTGGCAAAGAGTGCCATTGGTAGATCCAAAAATAATGTCATCAATATAAATTTGAATAATAAGAATGTCATCTTCTATTGATTATCTAAAAAGTGTGTTGTCTACTTGTCCTCTTTCAAAGTTAGTTTTAAGCAAGAAGTTACTAAGTTTATCATACCACACCCTAGGTGCTTGTTTTAGACCATACAAAGATTTTCTAAGTTTAAAAACATGATTTGGAAATTCAGAACTTTCAATACCTGGGGGTTGTTTAACGTAGACATCTTCACTTATATAAACATTTAGAAAAGCACTTTTAACGTCCACTTGAAATAATGTAATGTTATTATTTGCAGCAAAAGAAAGTAGGATACGAATAACTTCTAACCTGGACACTGGAGCAAATGTCTCATTGTAATCAATGAAGGTGCAAACACGAGAAAGGGGGGTTGAATTTTGTTTGACTAACTTGAATACTTTTTCTGTTTTTGTAGTTTTAAAACAAAACTTGATGTATGAATAAAACAGAGTTAGCACCAGATATAAAGTAAAAATAAAAACACAGAATTTTATACTGGTTCACCGTTAACGAGGCTACGTCCAGTCCCTTCACCTTGAAGGATTTCACTAATTCAAAACCTTGAATTACAACAATACCACTGACCCTCCATGTCAGTTTTCTCAAACAGTCTAACAATCCTAGACTTTTGAGGAATACAGCACCTTGACTTCTTAAGTCAAGTCTTCTCCTACCAATCTAACAACCCCAGATTGTAGAAGGAATTACAACGCCTTGAATCTAATTGCCAAGTAATCTGGTACCCCTTCTGACTCCCTCAGATTGTAGACTCTACTTCAACAATATAGATCTAACACAAGGGAAAGAAAATAACACGAGTGCTTGCTTCTGGAAAGCTGGAACTCACAATTAACCTCACTGAAAACTTGAGTGTTTTCTTTGGAAGTGTATGACTCTTTTGTGATTTTCGATAACAAGTATTCTGCCTTGAGCCTCCTTTTATAGATGCAGATTAGGGTCTATTCCAAGTTTAAATTCGAGTTGTATCTTGCCAGATACTCTTGCAAAAATACTTTGACCAATCGGGCTTCATTTAAATAAAAAACATATCTTTTTATGCTCCAGATTGCCTTCAAAAATAACTAGCCAATCCTATCTTTAATTAATTCTGGAACAAATCTTTCTTCTCGCCAATAGCTTATGAACTCCCATACGACTTCAACTTAATTTTGAATCAAATCCTTTTAATACTTTGATCAAATTTAATTAAATCTCCACCGTTAATCATCATGATTAAATCTGGACCATTTGATCTTCTGCGCTAGTCCACATCTGGACCATACTAAGTGATCTGCTGTGATCCTTTTATTTCAGCCAGCCCTAGACCACACTTTCTGACCATAATAGTATCACAGTAAACATAAATATCAAACAATAATAGTATTTACAGCAAGATGTAGCCTCTATGTCAACAGTTTCAGTTTTCTCTAAAAATCATCTTGCTTCTGATTTTTAGATTTCGAATCTGTATGTTCTGTGATTACATGGTTTGGATTAAGGTATTTGAATTCCCTTCCAGGTTTGTAGTCTTGATGAATTTCACCGGAGTGTTTGAAGAACTCTCTTGATTCTGATTCTTCTCTTTCTACTTTGGCTGATACACCATGTTCCTCTGGTGATTCTGGAACTTATGGTGATTCTGGTAATTATGCTGGTTCTGGTTCGGGTTCTGGTATTGATTCTGATTCTGGTTCCAGTGTTGATTCTGGTTCATGTTCCTGTACCTCTGATACTGGTTCCAGTTCCTATTTTGATTTTGGTTCCAGCGTTGGTTCTGGTTCCAGTTCCTGTACCTCTGATACTGGTTCCAGCTCTGATTCTGGTTCCAGTTCCTGTTCTGATTCATGTGATTTCTTTGATATTTCCTATTCCTCCTATGATTCTGGTTCTGGTTCTGATGGGTATTGTGTTGACCAGACCTTCTTCCATCAGACTCAGATTGCCTTTGTCTTGTTGTAGCAGGAACATAAACCTTCTTCTGCTTGTGCATTGCCAACATCCATTGTCTAGGCACCATTGTTGGTGTCTCCTTCTGGTTGCTCAGAATATCTGCAACATAGACAATTTGATCTTTTGGTACCCACTACTGATTGGGTCCAAGTTTGTTAGTCTTAACAGCTCTCTGATCTTGTTCAGATTTTACCATTGGACAAGATAGTTCAGAGTGACCTTTCTTAGCATAAACAATGCATAAAACATCAGAATGAACAACTTTACTTTCAACAATTGTTTATGTAAAACCAAGACCTCTCTTTCCAGTGTTACTGTTTCCATAAATCATAGATGCATATTTACTTCTTTCCATTCCATTGGAAATAAAGTTTTGAAAAAATTGCTCATGCATATCAGATTCACAAACAGTTTTGGAAGTGGAACACATATTACTTTTGAGAGTTTGGTTTTCAGATTTGAGTCTTGCAACTTCAGTTTTAAAATCCTTGTTTTCAGTTGCATACTCAGAATTTTGATTCTTTAAAACTTGGACTTCTTTGGTTAGATTTTTCTTATCTTCCCTAAGAGATTTCAGTTTTAAAGACATCTTATTGTTTGCATTTAAAAAGTCTTTTAAAGCCTCAATTAATTCAGATCTAGTGAGATTAGAAAATACCTCACTGTCTTCATCTTCTGATTCTGTTCCAGAGCCTGAGCCGTATCTAGAGCTTGAGTTGGTATGAGCCATCAGAGCCAGAATTGCTCCCTCTGATGTGCTTCTAGACTTGCTTGAATGACTGCTTCGATCATTCTTCCTTTTGACTGCTTTCCTTCCTGAAATCGTGCCTTTATGAAGTCCAGAGGCAGACCTGATGTGTGCCATCTTTGCTGTTTCTGCCTCTTCTTCCTCCGGCGATTCTTCCTCTGATTCTGATGTATCCCAGGCTGCCATCAGACCCTTCTTTCTGGATTTGGAACTCTTCTTGTGCTTTTGCCTTTTTCCAAATTTGGACATTCTGACTTGATATCTCCAGGTTCATTGCATCCATAACAAACAATACTCTTCTTGTCAGATTCTTCCTTTGCTTTGGTGTTATGTTTCTTCTTGAAGCTTCTCCTCTTCCTATTTTCCCAGATCTTAACCATCTGTTTGGTTAAGTAAGCCATATCATCACAGTCACTGTCGCTATCCTCCGATTCTGATGCTGTCCTTGCAGCTTTCTTCTGTTTCGACTTCAGGGCCAGATTCTTCTTCTTCTTTGGTTCATCTGCTTCTAGTTCTATTTCATGAGACCTGAGTGAGCTGATCAGATCTTCAAGTTTTAAGTTGTTCAGATCTTTGGCTTGCTGAACTGCAATAACCATTGGTCTCCACTTGGTTGGTAAGCTTCTTAGAATCTTCTTGACATGATCTGCTGTTGTGTAGCTTTTCTTCAAGACCTTCAGTCCAGATATCAGAGTCTGGAATCTGCAGAACATTCCATCAATGTCTTCATCATCTTCCATCTTGAACATCTCATACTGTTTGACCAGTATGTTAGCCCTTGCTTCTTGAAGCTGCTGGCTTCCTTCATATGTTAGAACCAGACTGTGGAATATGCTCTTTGCTGTTTCTTTATCTGTGCATCTGTCAAATTCCTTGAATGTGATGGCACTGATCATGATGTTTCTGGATTTGTGATGTAGTTTGAATAAGTTGCTATGGTCTGGTTTCATATCATCCATGTCCAGTTCTTTAGTTGGATCTCCTGGAATAGTAGGTGCAGTGTATCTTTTGACTACCATCTTCCATAATTCAGGATCTTGAGATATAAGGAATGTTCTCATTCTGTCCTTCCAATACTCAAATCTTTCTCCATCAAATAGTGGTGGTCTGTTGATGTTGCCTCCCAAATCATCTTTGGATTCTGCCATGTTGAACCCCTTGGACCTTTCCTCAAACACTGTTAAGTGCTCAGCCTTGAGACCGAGCTCTGATGCCAATTGAAGGTGCAAACACGAGAGAGGGGGTTGAATTGTGTTTGACTAACTTGAATACTTTTTCTGTTTTTGTAGTTTTAAAACAAAACTTGATGTATGAATAAAACAGAGTTAACAGCGGATATAAAGTAAAAATAAAAACATAGAATTTTATACTGGTTCACCGTTAACGAGGCTACGTCCAGTCCCTTCACCTTGAAGTATTTCTCTAATTCAAAACCTTGAATTACAACAATACCACTGACCCTCCAAGTCAGTCTTCTCAAACAGTCTAACAATCCTACACTTTTGAGGAATACAACACCTTGACTTCTTAAGTCAAGTCTTTTCTTACCAATCTGACAACCCCAGATTGTAGAAGGAACTACAACGCCTTGAATCTAATTGCCAAGTAATCTGCTACCCCTTCTGACTCCCTCAGATTGTAGACTCTACTTCAACAACTTAGATCTAACACAAAGTAAAGAAAATAACATGAGTGCTTGCTTCTGGAAAGCTGGAACTCACAATTAACCTCACTGAAAACTTGAGTGTTTGCTTTGGAAGTGTATGACTCTTTTGTGATTTTCGATACTAAGTATTCTGCCTTGAGCCTCCTTTTATAGATGCAGATTAGGGTCTCTTCCAAGTTTAAATTCGAGCTGTATCTATCCAGATACTCTTGCAAAAATACTTTGACCAATCAGACTTCTCTTAAATAAAAAACATATCTTTTTATGCTCCAGATTGCCTTCAAAAATAACTGGCCAATCTTGTCTTTAATTAATTCTAGAACAAATCTTTCTTCCCTCCAATAGCTTCTGAACTCCCATACGACTTCAACTTAATTTTGAATCAAATCCTTTTAATACTTTGATCAAATTTAATTAAATCTCCACCGTTAATCATCATGATTAAATCTGGACCATTTGATCTTCTGCGCTAGTCCACATCTGGACCATACTAAGTGATCTGCTGTGATCCTCAAATTTCGGCCAGCCCTGGACCACACTTTCGGATCTTCTGATCTCGGCCAACCTGGACATGCAAACTGATCTGCTGTGATCCTTTGATCTCGGCCAATGCTGGACCACACATTCTGACCTTCTGATTTCGGCCAACACTGGGCCATGGTCTGTTCTTCTGATCTCGGCCAACACTGGGCCATATGCTTAAATCTTGACCATTGATCTGAGCCTTTTCCCCCCTGATCTGGACCAAGTCTGAACTGGGCCTGGATTGAACTGAAATTAAATCTGGACAAGTCTCCCTCTGGTCTGGATCAAGTCTCCCTCTAGCAGGCTTCCTTTTGGTCTGGTCCAGGTCTCCTTCTGACTTTGCTTCCTTTTGATCTGGGCCAGTAAAGATATCCTCTGGTAATTCCAGGATGCATCCTCTGGTACCTTCTGGATGCATTATCTGGTGTCTTCATCTTCTGCCTCTGCAAACTTCATCTTCTGGTGGTATTTAATGTAATAATTCGAGGTACAAAATAAGATTACATGGAGTGCTTTTGTAAACATCAAAATCTTAAGTACTTAAACCAACTTGGTTCCAACAATCAATGCCCTCTTGCTGACTGTAACCTTGTGCGACAAGTCTTGTGTTTTTTCTGACCACTTCACCTTTTTATTTAGCTTGTTTCTGAAAACCCACTTGGTTCCAATAATGTTCTTCTCTTGTCTAGGTACTATTTCCCAAACATCATTCCTCTCAAATTCATTTAACTCTTCTTGCATTGCAAGAACCCATCCATCATCTGTTAATGCTTCATCAATAGATGTAGGCTCAATTGAAGAGAGTAAGCCAAACAAAAGATGTAGGCTCAATTGTTTGTATCTGGTTCCTTTGGTTCCAGTAAACCTGCATTATCATCATCTTGCTTTGACTTTTCAAGGTCAAGCTGTTTGTAATCAAATTTAACACGTATGAGTTCTTTCCACAATATGAGTTTCCCTATTAAACACTCTATAAGCCTTGGATCTTTCAGAGTATCCAATGAAGGTACACTTTTGAGATCGAGAATCAAGTTTACTCAAAAAATATTTCTAAAATTGAAATAAGTATTTTGATGCTTTTCTTCTTCAGCCTTTAGTATCTATTTATAGTTAAAATTTGGGCTTCAATTTGGTCCTTGTTTAATTCTGAATTGTATTTTGTTCAGATTGTGTTTGTAAATTTTCAAATTGTTTATGTTCCTTTTTGTTTAGATTGAGATTATAAATTCTTCAGATTGATTATGTTCGTAACTTGTTGTAGATAAATCTTGGTTAAATCTTCTTCAAATCTTCTACAAATCTTGACCATATCTTCTTTGATATTCTTTGAAGTCAAATATATTGTTCTCATAAATCTTGATAAAATATACTTGTAAATAATTCATATCTTTTTGTAGATGAATCTTGATAAAATCTTCTTGTAAATAATTCATATCTTCTTCTGATAAATCTTGATCAAATCTTCATGTAAATAATTCATATCTTCTTAAAGATAAATCTTGATCAAATCTTCTTGTAAATAATTCATATCTTGTGATAAATCTTGATCAAATCTTCTTGTAAATAATTCATATCTTCTTGTTGATAAGTTCTTGATCATATCTTCTTTCCAACTTGGTCAAATAGTTTCTTCAATTATAATTCTCAATCAAAACTCATTTTAGATTGTATTCAAAAAAATGAATCTTCTTTCGTACTCTTGCTTGATTTGGGCTGGAATGGATTCGGGTTGTTCTTGGATCTTCACAAGTTTTTGATTCTGGTAAGTCTTCTTTTCGTACTTAATTCTTTCAATTTCAGTTGTTGACTTCCCATTAGAGGCATTGACTTTCTTGTTGGAGTGAGATATTGTGTTTCTTGAGTAAATGATAGTAAGAGGAAGAAATGCATGACTTAGAATTAGTGGTATTGGGCGAATCACCTTGTTGAAACTTCAGAATCAGTGCAAAATTAGAGCCTGCATATCAGAGGCAACATTTGGAGTATGTTGCACCAATTTGATTAACGAATTGTGAGCTTTGAATTGATGATTTGAACAATCTCTTTAGAATTAATTATACCTTTATACGAACTTTTCAAAGGCATGTTTAGTTTGTGCACATTAGAGGCATGCAAAGGCTTCAAAGGCATGTTTCAAATTTTGTCTTTAGAGGTAGTCTTCAGACTTAGTTTTAGAGCCATTCTCTAGAGGCAATTTTCAGACCCAATATTCAGATTTAAACATCAAACTCAAACATTTGAGGCAATCTTCGTAACCTTCAGAGGCACGTTACTTTCAGAGGAATATGTTCAAAGGCAGACGTGTATACTTTGTGTTCCTTTGATCTCATCCTCTAGTCACTTCCTATAGTGACTTTCTTCTGGTTGCTTCGTCTGGTACCTTCCTCTGATTTTCTTCTTTTAATTTTTTGCATACTTAGTGAATCCATTAACCCAATTTTACAAAACTATAAGTGGAAAACCAACTTGGTTCCAACAATCTTCCCCTTTTTGATGATGACAAAACTGTATTTTTTATAACAATTTTTCTTTTATTACTTGACTTCCCCAGACTTAAGGCTCCCCCTAAGTCCTAGTAATTTTTATATTATTTCCTCACATTATTGTTCTAAAATATCATTCTCCCCTTTTTGTCATTAGAAAAAAATACTTGATAGTGAAACTTTTTTTTTGTTTATGTATTTGCCCTTCTTTTTAATTGAATGACCAAAACATATAACATAACTTAGTATGAACATAACATAAAACTTATCCTAGTGAGAATTTAAATTACTTTAAGCTTGGTACAACATCATTCAGGTATAAAGGTAAGGTTTAGCTAGTAGTTTGGTGAATATGTCAACCTAATGATGTTCAGTGTCAACATACTGGATATTTAGTACTCAATTTTGAACAAAGTCCCTATTGAAGTGATGTTTGATTTCTACGTGTTTGGCTCTAGAATGTAGGATTGGGTTCTTGGTTAGGCAAATGGTAGAAGTGTTGTCACAAAATATGGGAATGTTACTCTCAAGAATCTTGTAATCTGTCAGTTGATATTTCATCGATAGCAATTGAGAACTGCAGCCATCTACTGAAAATGTATTCAACTTCTGCTATTGACATCACAATTGTGCTTTGTCTCTTACTTTACCATGAGATTATGTTTTCACCAAGAAATGTGTAGTTTCCACTTGTGATTTTTATCTCAAGTTTGTCTTCAGCATAATCAACATCAGAATAGCCACTTAATTTGTAGTAGATTTCTTGCTACTTGTCCTCTTTCAAAATTGTTTTTAATAAAAAAGTAACTTAGTCTATCATACCATGCCCCTTGTGCTTGTTTTTGACCATACAGAGATTTCCTAAGTTTAAACACATGGTCTGGAAATTCCAAACTTTCAAAACCTGGGGGTTTTTTAATATAAGCTTCTTCACTTATATACCCATTTATAATTGCACTTTTAACATCCATTTGAAATAATGTAATGTTATTACAAGTAGCAAAAGAGAGTATGATACAAATAGTTTCTAACTTGGCCACCTGAGCAAATTTTTCAGTGTAATCAATGTCTTCTTGCTGATTATAGCCTTGTGCAACAAGTCTTGCCTTGTTTCTGACCACTTCTCCTTTTTCATTTAGCTTGTTTCTGAAGACCCACTTGGTTCCAATAATGTTTTTCTTTGGTCTAGGTACTAGATCCCAAACATCATTCCCTTTAAATTCATATTACTCTTCTTACATTGCAATGATCCATCCATCATTTGCCAGTGCTTCATCAACATATGTAGGTTCAATTGATGATAGTAGACCAAACAAAGTTGTGTCTTCCAATGTTGATCTGGTCTTCAAAGTACCATTTGCATTTCCAATTATTAGTGTTTCAAGATGGGATGACTTGTACTTCCATCTAGATTTCCCATTTGACTTATCTTGACTACTTCTAACTTGGATAGATTTATCCTCTAATGATTTGTTATCTTCTTCTTATTTACTTGTATCCTTTTATTTTTTAAGTTCTTCTAGTTTGTCTGCATTTGCTTCTTTTGCTTTCAGTAAACCTGCACTATCATCAAGTTGCTATGAATTTTTAAGGTAAATCTATTTGTCATCAAATTTAACATGTATCAACTCTTCCACAATCTCAGTTTCCCTATTAAACACTCTATAAGTTTTTAGATCTTTCAGAGTATCCAATGAAGGTGCACTTTTGTGATATGGAATCAAACTTGCCAAGGTTGTCTTTAGTGTATAATATATAACAAGTACAACCAAATTGTTTAAAGTAGGAGATGTTAGGATTTTTACCCGTCCATAATTCACATGGTGTTTTATTCAATATCGACCTAATTAAGATTCTACTTTGAATATAGCATGTAGTGTTAATAGCCTTTGCCCAATTTTTTTTTTGCAATATCCATCTCATTGAGCATGATTATGGCTATTTCTCGAAGGGATCTATTCTTTTTTTCTACAACTCCATTTTGTTGTGGTGTTCTAGGAGAGGATAAATTTTGAGAGATTCCATTCTCATTACATAACTTTCAAAGAACTTGTTTTTAAATTCTCCTCCATGATTACTACTAAGTGTTACAGTCTTAAGACCCTTTTCATTCATTACCACTAAGTGTAATCATCTACTATCACAAAGCCATACTCCTTTCCATTTAGTGAGGCTATTTTCACTGGCCCAAAGAGATCTATATATAAGAGCTCAAGGAGTTTTGAGGTAAAGATTGAGTTTTTAGGGGTAAATGAGTTATTTGTGTGTTTTTTCATTTTGACAAGCTTCACACATAATTTCAGTTTTGTAGCTAAGTTTATGTAGACCTTTAACTAGTTGAAGTTTATTCAATTTTGAGATTTATATAAGGTTTGCATGACCTAACCTTTGTGCCAAATTAATTTCTCTTCATTTACTGACATTAGACACTTAACATCTTGTTTCTCTAGACTAAACATATTTATCTTATATATGTTATTTTGCATGACCTATAAAGAATACAAATTCATCCTTTTGACTAATTATCTTGCATGTTTTTTGGTTAAATATAATACCATAATTATTATCAAATAGTTGACTAATACTTAATAAATTATGTTTAAGACATTTTAAAAACAAAACGTATTTATTAGAAGGAGATGTGCCTCATTTGATCAATGGTAGGTCTTGGAACACAGTCTTTTCTCCCGTCATATTTCGTGAGCATCCACTGTCCAAGTACTATGATTGGTGTTTTAACTTGGTTGCTGAGGACATCTACAACATAGATACTTTTGTTCTTAGGTACCCAAATTTGCTTGGGTCCTGGTTTGTTAGTATTGAAAGGTTTCTTGCATTTCCTTGTATTTAACATGGGACAAGATAATTTAAAGGTGACCTTTCTTAGAGAAAAAAATTCACAAAATATCAAAGGGAATAAGTTTAGGTTCAGTTACTGTTTCTTCAAATCCTAGACCTCTTTTACCATTTTATTAACTCTATAAATCATAGAAGCATACTTGCTTCTTTCCAAATTGTTAGCTAGAAAGTCTTGGAACACTTCTTCATATTTATTAGAATTACATGTGACATTTTCTAAAGGTTTTGATGTAAGAGTATCTTTCAAGTTTTTATTTTCATATTTAACCTCAACAATTTCAGTTTTTAAGGCATTGGTCTTTTTAGTTAAGTTCGTTTTTTCTTTCCTAAGTGCTTTCAGTTTTAGAGACAACTTGTGGTTTTTATTTAAGAAATTATTTATGAAATTAATTAAACAAATCAAGTTATGTTAGAAAATACGTCAATTTCTTCATCATCTAATTCACTTCCATAGTCAGAATCAATGTTGGATGCAAAGGCAAAGTTGGTGTGAGCCATCAGAGTCAAATCTTCTTGTTCTTTATCATAAGAGGATTCATCATAATCATCCCATTTAGCTATTAGAACCTTCTTCTCAGGTCTAGAATCTTTCCTCTGATGTTTCCCTTTTTCAAGATTTGGACATTCAGACTTGACATGTCCAAGTTCATTGCATCCATAACATATGATGCTTTACTTGTCAGATTTTTCATCCCTTCGTCTGCTGGACTACCTGGAATATCATTGAGGAAATTGCTTCTTTATGTTGTGTCACATCTTCTGAATTTTCCTAGATATGAAAGCCAAGTCCTCATCCTCTGAGTTCAGATTCTAATCATCTGAATTATTGTCCTTTAATTCTGCTGTTGTTGTCGGAACCTTTTTCTGCTTGGATTCCAAGGCCAAAGTTGGCTGCTTCTTGTTTGACTCATCCTCAGCATGTTCAATTTCATTTGACCTCAAGGAGCTAATTAATGAAGGTGCAAACACGAGAAGAGGTTGAATTGTGCTTGACTAAGTTGATAACTTTTTCATTATTTAATTAAAAGGATTCAGACTTGATGATTTACTTAGAGTAGAAGTAATAACAAAATGAAGGAGTGTAGGAATAAAGTGACACAAGTAATATATTCTGGTTCACCACTATGTTGGCTACATCCAGTCCCTTCACCCAAAAGGATTTAATCAACTAATTCAACAACTTGAATTACAAAGCACCTGAACCTCCAATTCAGTCTTCTTAGATAGCCTGACAACCCTAGACATTTGAGGAACACACACACACACCTTGACTCTACCAACCAATTCTTCTCCACACAATTTGAAAACCCTAGATTGTTGAAGGTACAATAACACCAGTATAAGGTTTGAATACGAATATTTGGAATTTGAGTAGTTGCTTCTAACAAGCTGATTTTTGAGCATGAGTTCTTCTTCTCTTTTATGATTTTTTAATAATTTTTTTAAGCCTTGGGTATCTATTTATAGATAAAATTAGGACTTCAGTTTAGTTGTTGTTTAATTTTGAATTGTATCTTCATTCCTAGCTTGGTCAACAATGATCTTATTCAAAAATTATTCCGAACAAGATGCTTTTTGATAATATGTTCTTTAGCCAATTCTTTATTTTTGAATCCAATATCAACAGTTCTTCGTGATTGATTCTGCTCGTATTTTGTTCAGATTGAGTTTTTGAATTCTGCAAATTTTATTCTGTTCGTATTTTGTTCAGATTGAGTTTGTAAAATTCTTCAGATTTATTATATTCGTATTTTTTTCAGATTGAGTTTGTGAATTATTCAAATTGATTTTGTTCGTATTTTTTTCAAATTGAGTTTGTAAATTCTCTAGATTGATATTGTTCATATTTTGTGGTAGATAAATCTTGATCAAATCTTCTTGTAAATAAATCAAATCTTCTTGTGATAAATATTGATCCAATATTCTATAGATCTTAACCATATCTTCTTTTGATCTTGGTCAAATATTTTCTTCAATCATAAATCTGAATCAAATAGTATTTTAGATTTTTTTCGAAAACATTTGACCATAATCTGATCTCGACCAACTCTGGACCATGTAATCTGATCTGTAACATTTTATGATCCTCTGATCTCGACCAATTCTGGGCCATGTGATCTGATTTGTACCATTCTGGACCCTCTGATCTGAACCATTGATCTTCTAATCTGGACCATTGATATTTTGATCTGGACCATTGATCTTTTAATCTTGACCATTGATCTTTTAATCTGGACATTTATCCTCTGATCTGGACCAAGTCTGGACTAATTGTGGACCAAGTTTGGACTAAGTCTGGATTAAATCTGGACTAAGTCTTATGTTCTAGAAAATTATATCTTCTGATCTGGACCAAGTCTAGATCAAGTTTTATGTTCTGGACCAAGCTATCTTCTGGTCTGGATCAAGTCTGGACCAAGTCTTTTATTCTGGACTAGTTATCTTCTGGTATGGACCAAGTCTGGATTAAATCTGGATTAAGTTTGGACCAAGTCTGGACTGAGTCTTATATTCACGACCATGCTATCTTCTGGTCTGGAATAAGTTTGGACCAAGTCTGACTTATGTTTCCTTCTAGTCTGGAACAAGTCTCCCTCTGACAAGCTTCCTTCTGGTCTGGACCAAATCTTCTTCTGGACTCTGCTTCCTTCTGATCTGGGCCAAGAAAGATATCCTCTGATGATGTTATTTTTCCTTCCCTTTGATGATATCCTCTGATTGATGCTATCATCTAATGTTTGCCTTTGATGACATCCTCTGGTATCCTCTGGAGGTATCTTCTGGTATCCTATGGTGACGTCCTCTGGATGTATCCTATGGTATCCTCTTGATGTTTCCTATGATATCCTTTGGATGTTTCCTCTGGTGACATTTTTATCTTTTGGTGATGTCATCCTCGGGTGTATCATCTGGTGGCATCATCCTCTAATTTTGCACAGCCTCTGATTTTTCCTTCTAAGTCAAAATACAATTTTCATAAAATACATTTGTTAACATCAAAACTTTAAATACAAGAACAACTTGGTTCCAACAATCCTTTCATTCCTCTATAGGTTTTCTAGCCAACTTTTTGCCCTGGATTATCTTTTTCAAGTGAACAGGCAGGGTGCGTTGTGGTTGCCATATGTTTGCAATCACTTATCTTAGACTTGCTGAGAAGCTCTTTTGTATATTTAGTTTAATGAATGTATATACCTTTTTTACTTTCCTGAATTTGTATTGCTAAGAAGAACTTAAGTTCTCCCGTCATACTCATTCGAAATTCAAGCTATGCCAATTTAGAAAATTCTTGGCAAAGAGCGCCATTAGTTGATGCAATAATAATGTCATCAACACAAATTTGAATAATAAGAATGCAATCTCCTATTGATTTTCTAAAAAGTGTATTATCTACTTGTCATCTTTCAAAGTTATTTTTAAGCCAGAAGTTACTAAGTCTATCAAACCATGCCCTAGGTGCTTGTTTTAGACCATACAGAGATTTCCTATGTTTAAAAACATGATTTGGAAATTTAGAACTTTCAAAACTTGGGGGTTGTTTAACTTAGACTTCTTCAATTATATAACCATTAAAATCACTTTTAACATCCATTTGAAATAATGTAATGTTATTATTTGTAGCAAAAGAAAGTAGGATACAAATAGTTTCTTACCTGACCACTAGAGTAAATGTGTTAGTGTAATCAATGCCCTCTTGCTGACTATAGCCTTGTGCGACAAGTATTGCCTTGTTTATGATCACTTCAGCTTTTTCATTTAGCTTGGTTCTGAAAACACACTTGGTTACAACAATGTTCTTATTGGGTCTAAATACTAGATCCCATACATCAGTCCTTTTATATTCATTTAACTCTTCTTTCATTAAAAGAATCCACCCATCATCTATCAATGCTTTATCAACATAGGTAGGCACAATGGATGAGAGTAAGCCAAACAAAGTGCTATCTTTTAGTGATAATCTGGTCCTCAAAGGATCACTTGTACTTCTAATGAGTAATGTTTCAGGATGAGATAACTTGTTCTTCCATCCAGATATTCCTTTTGGCTGTTTTTTACTTGATCAGATTCATCCTCTAAAGATTTATCATCTTCTTCTAGTTTGTCTGCATATTCTTACTCTAGTTCGGTAAACCTGCACTATCATCATCTTGCGTTACCTTTTCAAGGTCAAGTTAGTTTTTTCATCAAATTTAACATGTGTGGATTTTTCCATAATTTGAGTTTCCCTATTAAACACTCTATAAGCCTTAGATCTTTATGAGTATCTAATGAAGGTACACTTTTGAGATCTAGAATCAAATTTACCAAGGTTATCTTTAGTGTTCAACATATAACAAGTACAACCAAATTTTTCACCTTCCACAATTCATATGGTGTTTTATTCAATATAGACCTAATTAAGACTCTATTTTGAATATAATACGTTGTGTTAATTACTTCAGCCCAAAAATGTTTCGCAACATTCATCTCATTTAACATGGTTCTGGCCATTTCTTGGAGTGATCTATTCTTTCTTTCTATAGTTCCATTTAGTTGGAGTGTTCTAGGAGAGGAAAAGTTGTGAAAGATTCTAATCTCATCACAAAAACTTCCGAAGAACTTGTTTTTAAACTCTTCTCCATGATCACTTCTAATTGTTACAATCATAAGACCCTTTTCATTCATTATTTGTTTGCAAAATGTGATAAACACTTTCTGGGATTCATCCTTACTTCATAAGAATTCTACCCATGTCCACCTAGTGTAATCATCCACTATAACAAAGCCATATTTCTTTCCACTTAGAGAGGTTGTTTCCACTGGCCCAAAGTGATATATATGTAAAAGCTCAAGGGGCATTGAGGTAGATACTGAGTTCTCAGAGGTAAAAGAGTTATTTGTTTGTTTTCACTTTTGACAAGCTTCACACATAATTTTAGTTTTGTAACTAAGCTTAGGTAGACCTCTAACTAGTTGAACTTTATTCAGTTTTGAAATTAATCTAAGGTTTGCATAACCTAATCTTTTGTGTCAAATTAGTTTATCCTTATTTACCGACCTAAGACACTTAACCTCTTGTTTCTCTAAACTGAATAAATTTATTTTATAAATGTTGTTTTTCCTCTGACCTGTAAAGAGTACATTTCCATCCTTCTAACTAATTGCCTTGCATGTTTTTTGATTTAATATAATATCATAAATAATATAACTTAACTGACTAATACTTAATAACCTATGCTTAAAACCTTTAACAAAAAAGACATCTTTAACAGAAGGGGAAGTACCAAAGTCAATGATCTGGCCTTTTGGCTTTCCTCCAAAGTCAATGTGCTGCCTTTTTTCAATGTTAGTTCTTGGAACATAGAATTTTCTCTCGTCATATGTTGGGAGCATTCACTATCTAGGTACCAGGATTGGTGTTTTAACTTAATTGATGAGGACATCTGCAACATAGGAAATTTTGTTCTTACGTACCCAAATTTAGTTGGGTCCTGGTTTGTTAGTCTTTAATGGTTTCTTGTCTTTCCCTGTATTTAACGTGGGACAAGATAATTTGAACTTACCTTTCTTAGAGCAAGCAGTACACAAGATATCATAAGGAATATGTATAGGTTCAGTTATAGTTTCTTCAAATCCTAGACCTTTTTTACATTTCTACTAACTTCATAAATCATAGAAACATACTTGCTTATTTCCATACAATTAGCAAGAAAATCTTGGAATACTTCTTCATGCTTATCAAAGTTACATGTGGTATTTTCAATTGACGTTGAATTATGATTACTTTTCAGAGTTAGATTTTTCAGCCTAAAGCTCAGCAATATCAGTTTTCAGAGTTGTATTTTCTATTTTAACTTCAGCACTTTGATTCTTTAAAACATTAATTTCTTCAGTTAGGTTTGCATTTTCTTTCCTAAGTGTTTTTAGTTTTAAATAAAATTTGTGATTCTTGTTCAAGAAGTCATTAATAGCAGGAATTAAATCAGATGGAGTTAAGTCAAAAAATACCTCGATTTCTTCATCTACTGATTCAATTCCTGAGTCAGAATCTGTGTTGGATCCAAAGGCAGAGTTGGTATGAGCCATTAGAGCCAAATTTGCTTCCTCTTCATCTTTAAACGATTATCAAAATTATCCCATGTAACCATCAAACTCTTCTTCTTGGGTGTGGAATCTTTCATGTGATGTTTCCCTATCTACAGATTTGGACATTCTGACTAGATATGTCTAGGATCATTGCATCCATAGTAGATGATGCTTTTCTCGTCAAATTTATCATTGTTTCTTTTACTAGACTACTTGGAATATATTTGGAAAAATTTCTTCTTTCTGTTATGCCATATCTTAGTATTTTTCTGGATATTAAAGGCAATTCCTCTTCCTTTGAGTCTCCATTCTGATGGTCTGAATCATCATCCTTTGATTCATCATCCTCTGATTCTGTTGTAGCTTTCAGAACATTCTTCTGCTTGGATTTCAAAGCCAAGGTTGGCTGCTTCTTCATGGGCTCATCCTCTGCAAGTTCAATTTCCTCTAATCTAAGAGAGCCGATTAATTCTTCTTGCTTAAGAGTATTTATATCCTTTGCTTCCTGAATGACAATGATCTTAGCTCTCCACTTTCTTGGTATACTTTTGAGTATTTTCTTCAGATGATCAGCAGTAGTATAATTCCTCTCAAGTATCTTTAATCCTGAGACTAGAGTCTGGAATCTGGAAATCATTATTTCAATGTCTTCATTAGCTTCCATCTTGAACAGCTTATACTTTTTTACTAGCAAGTTGGCCTTCTTCTTGAACTTTCTTGTTTCCTTCATAGGCCAGAATTAGACTATCATAATACTCTTTGATGTCTCCTTGTTGGTGAACTTGTAAAACTCCTTGAAAATGATTGTATTTATGATGAATGTTTGGGACCTGTGATGCATCTTGTATATCTTCTTCTAATCAACATCCATATGTTTCCTTGGAATCTCAATACCATCAATATTCTTTGAAGTAGTATAATCATTTTCCACCAAGTCCCAAAGTTCAGGATCTTGTGAAATAAAGAAACTTCTCAGTCTGTCCTTCCAAGTCCCAATATTCTTAGAGGTGGTTTGTTGATGTTTCCTCCAAAAGCTTCTTCACTCAATCCAAACATGTTGAACCCTTGGATCTTTCCTCAAACACTATAAACTGCTCAGCCTTGAGACCGAGCTCTGATGACAATTGAAGATGCAAACACGAGAAGAGGTTGAATTGTGTTAGACTAAGTTGATAACTTGGCCAGTAGAGTCAAGGTGTGTGTGCGTTGGAATCAAGTTGGTTCTTTCAATTAAAGTTTTGATGTTAACAAAAGTATTTTATGAAAATCATATTTTGACTTAGAAGAAGTATGAAAAATCAGAGGATGACATCACCAGAGGATGTGACGTCAGCAGAAGATACCTCAAGAAGATACAAATTAGAAACAGAAGATGTCATTAGAGAATGACGTCACCAGAAGATAAAAATGCCACCAGAAGATACGCTCAGAAGATATCACCAGAGGATACATCCAGAGGATGCATCAGAGGATACCAGAGGATCCCATCAGAAGCAAGAATCAGAGGATGTCATCAAAGGCAAATATCAGAGGATATCATCAATTAGAGGATATCATTAGAAGGAAGAAACAATGACATCATCAGAGGATATTATTCTTGGCCCAGACCAGAAGGAAGCATGTCCAGAAGGAGACTTGGTCTAGACTAGACGGAAACATTATCCAAAAGGAAACTTGGTCCATACTAGAAGAAAACATAAGTCAGACTTGGTCCAGACCAGAAGATAGCATGGTCCAAAATAGATGACTTGGTCCAGATCAGAAGATCACACTGTCCAAATCATGAGATAGAATGGTACATATCAGAAGATCAATGGTCCAAATCAGAAGATCACACAGTGCAGATCATGAGAATGGTACAGATCAGATCACATGGTCCAGACTTTGTCCAGATCAGCAGATCATACGGTCCAGAATTTAAATCATAATGCAGATCAGTGAAGACTTGATTTAAAATTTGAAGAAGACTTGATTGAATTTTGCTAGAAATTTGATCAAAGTATTGAGGGGATTTGATTCAAAAAATCACTGAAGACTTGAACGAAATTTGAATGAAATTTGAAGCTAAAAGATACGATCTGAAATTAAGAGAAACAAGATTGGTCAACAGAATTTTCAAATGAAATCTGAAGCTAAAAGATACGCTTTGAAATTAAGAGAAATAGGATTGACCAACAAAATTTTCAAAGGAAATTTGAGCAGGATTTAACTCGAATTTAAGCTTGGACAAAGCCCTAATTGTAGCTACAAAAGGAGGCTTCAGGCAGCAGCATTAGGCATCTAAAAACAAAAGAACTCAAGCTTCAATTCAAAGTCATCCGAGAGTTCAAAAGAGAGAAACAGTTGAGTGCAAAAGAAATACTCTAACTGATTTTTCGAGAGTGAAATTAAGTGCAGCAATCAGCTTTCCAGAAGCAACAAAAGAGTGTGAAAGTCATTGCAACAATCAGCTTTCCAAAAGCAACTTTGCAAAGTTCCAAAACCTTGTAATCAAACCCGTTATAGGTGTAGATCCCTTCTTCAATCTGGGGTTGTCAGATTGGTAGGAGAAGACTTGACTTGTAGGGTCAAGGTGTTGTTATCGTTCCACAAAAGTCTGGGGTTGTCAGACTGTTTGGGAAGACTGACTTGGAGGGTCAGGTGTTGTAATTCAAAGTGTTTTGAATTAGTGGATTAAAGCCTTCAGAGTGAAGGGACTGGATGTAGCCAAGTTAATGGTGAACCAAGATAAATCGTTGTGTTCTTATGTTGTTATTATCCGCTGCTAAGTGTGATTATTTATTCATCAAATAATTCGCATCAACATTCAACAAAACAACAAAAGAATTCTAGTTTGACAAAGACAGTTCAACCCCCCTTCTCATGTTTGCATCTTCAGTGTGTTCTCTATAGTATGGAGTCAAGGCATGCTTCAAATAGTCTTCAAAGGCAGTCCTCAGAGCCATTCTTCAGAGGTAGTCTTCTGACCCAAACGTCAGATCCAGACATCAAAGGCAACCTTCATAACCTTCAGACTCAGACCATAATGATAGGAACAACTTGCAATGAACCAATCAGTTTCCATGTTGTTAAAAGCTTCTCACTTAAAATAGTCAACATAATTGGTGTATCACCTTTAAACATAGTGACTCTACCATGAAGTTTGTTCTAGAAACTCGCCACATCTAATTGATATTCATATTATTCGATTTCAATAGCAAGCATCGGTCCTTTGATACAGGGTTTTGGTAACTGACTTAAAGGAATATTGTATGAATTCTTGAGAGCTTGTGCAAATGATCTAAATAGGGGTTGTTGAGTGCTAATCAACACAGTTGCATTTGTTGGAGGAACGAATTTTGCAGGTGTTGAATCACAATGAATGGACCATGGATGCGGTATGCACAAGACCACCATTTCTTACAAACTAACGAGTGGAATTATTTTCTACTTCCACTGATAAGGATGAGCAAGGGAATCACTAATCACACACTTAGATTATGCCTATTTAGAATTTATGTGCGGGGATTCCTTTGAATCCTATTCTAACTAGACAACAAGTGAAATTTTTCTATATATTCAATTACCTCCTCTAGTAATTATGGATCTGAAATTGTATGCTCCTCATTAATTTCCAACCCATCATGCTTCAACTAACAAGATACAATGCAATCCCATGATTAACAACAATGTTAGTACTTGTTGAGTTCTCATATCTGTTGCAACCAAGTTGGTTTTCGACTTATAGTTTTGATGTTAACAAATGTAATTATGAGAACAATAAATTTGGATTACTGGCTTCTATGAATGCAAGAAATGGAAGAAGAAAATTAGACGAAGGTATCAGAGGAAGCAACTAGAGGAAGTGTCTAGAGAATGAGATTAGAGGAACACAAAATATACACGTCTACCTCTGAACATATGCCTATGAAAGTAACGTGCCTCTGAAGGTTACGAAGATAGCTTCTGATGTCTAGGTCTGATGCTTGGGTTTGAAGACTGGGTCTGAAGATTGCCTCTATAGAATGGCTCTAAAACTGAATCTGAAGACTGAATTTGAAGCATGCCTCTGAAGCCCTTGCATGAGAATGATGTGCCAAACTCAGCATGCCTATGAAGAGTTCATATCAAGGTATAATTAACTATGAAGAGATTGTTAAAATCATAAATTCAAAGCTCACAATATGCTAATCAAAATAGTGCAACACTCCAAATGGTGCTTATGATAGGAAGCCTCTAATGTTGCACTAACTCTAAATTTTTAACAAGGTGACTTGCCTAATGCCACTAATTCTAAGTCACACAATTTTGCCTATGACTATCATTATATAAGAAACACAACATCTCACTCCAAAAAGAAAATCATTGTATTAGATGGAAAGTCAACGGCTGAAATTGAAAGAATTAAGTATGAAAAGAAGACTTAGCCGAATAAAAAGCTTGTGAAGATCCCAGAACAACCCGTATCGATTCCAACTTAAACTAAGCAAGAGTGTGAAAGAAGATTCGTGTTTTGGAAGACAATCTAAAATAAGATTTGATTCAGATTTATAATTGAAGAAAATCTTTTACCAAATTGAAAAAAAGATATGATCAAGATTTGAAGAAGATATGATCAAGATGTTATCAACAAGAAGATATGAATTATTTACAAGAAGATTTGATCAAGATTTATCACAAGAAGATATGATTTATTTACAAGAAGATTTGATCAATATTTATCTACAAGAAGATATGAATTATTTACAAGAAGATTTGATCAAGATTTATCACAAGAAGATATGAATTCTTTACAAGAAGATTTTATCAAGATTTAACTACAAGAAGATATTAATTATTTACAAGAAGATTCAGTCAAAATTTATCACAAGAAGATATGAATTATTTACAAAAAGATTTGATGAAAATATATCACAAGAAGATATGAATTATTTACTAGAAGATTTGATCAAGATTTATCACAAGAAGATATGAATTATGTAAAAGAGTTGATCAGAATCTATAAGAAGATATGAATTATTTACAAGAAGATATGTTCAAGAATTGTTTACAAGAAGATACATTTATTATTTGCAAAGATATGATTCAGATTTTGCAAAGACAAAGGATAAACCCTAACCTATTCTCTAAATAGATACTCAAGGGTGAAAAAGAAAATAAGAGAACTCACAAGCACCAAATTTCCTAAGTCATTAGAGTTCATAAGGGTAAGGTCTAGAGAAACACTTGCTCAAAAGAAATATTTTCCAAGTGTTTCCTATTGTGAGAGTCATTGTTAGAATCAGCTTGTTAGAAGCAAACCAATTTGTTTCAAACTCTTGTAACCCATACCGATAGTGGCTTTTGTGTTCCTCAAGCAATATATAGGTTTTCAGGTAGTGTTGAGAAGAGTTGAATTGTAGATTCAAGGTGTTGTAGGCCTTCAACAATATGTTGTTTTCAGGATGTGTTGAGAAGATTTGGCTTGTAGAGTCAAGGTGTTTGTTGTGTTCCTCAAAAACTTTGTAGCTGTTAGCTTGTTTTGAGAAGACTGACTTGTAGGGATAGGTGTTGTGTAATTCAAGTTTCTAATTAGTGGATTTAATCCTTCTGAGTGAGTGGAGTGAACGTAGCTACTAAGTTGGTGGTGAACCAGGATAAATTCTTGTGTCACTTTAATTCTGCAATTCTTGTTTTAATTCGTCCTCTGATCACTTCATTCGATTGCTACTACTTTTATTCTAAGCAAGTCACCAAACCCGAAGCAGTTTTAAATAAATTAATAAAAAGAATCCCACTTAGCCAAACACAATTCAACCCTCCTTCTCGTGTTTGCACCTTTAATGTCAGCATCCTTCTAAAAACCTACCCTCCATTTTATAATTCCTTACACCTTTCTTCTTCTTCTTCTTCTTTTTCTTCTTCTTCTTCATCTATCAGAGATAGTGGTTAAGGGCAATTTTTTTTTACTCAAAGTTGTTCCCCAAACTTAAGTTTTTCTTCCATTTTATCTAAATAAGTGGTTTTTTTACATAGATTTAGTTTTTCTTTCATGTTTTGTCGTTGTATTGGTGTGACTTGTTTGGCTTTTTGTGTTGTTGCGGTGTTTGTTTGATTCAGATTGATAATTTTGTTTCAATTAATTACAAATTCAATCAATAACATTGGGTATTCTAGACATTTTAGTTTGTCACATTTGTAGGTATTTTTCCGTTTGATATGCCATTAACCTTGATATTGTGAATTTGTTCACAAATTCATTCTTTTTTATTTTAATGACTTTAAATTTGTGTTTCTCAATCAATGTATTCTACCAATATAAATGAATTTAATTTTTTAAGTAAAAAGCTATTGAATCGCAAAATAAAATTACTTTTAATACTTCTTCTTAAGTCTATCTACCCTAATCCCTTGTCCTAATTGATATTACCTACTAAGTATATTTTTCCCGCCTAATTCATATAAGACTGCGTACGACTCATTGGAATTTAACACAACAACATTATGAGGGACACATTAGTGTTGGAAATATGATGAAAATTTAATTACTCAAGTATGGTATTTGAGGGAGACTATTCATCTTGGGAAAATGATGAGACATTAAATGCAATTGCTTCCTCCAATATGTGACTCAAATTTAATGACAAAAATTTTGTCTACTTCTTGATGGATAGTAGTGCATGCTTATAAATGTAGGCGATTAGGAATTTATTTTTGGACAAATTTCATAGAGAGATATCAATGCACAAAACATTATTTTTTCTGCCAAATTCATGATGTAAGACTCTACTTAAAATTAAAGCACACATGACTCTGCTTAATAAAAGGATGCACGAAACTTTACTTAATATCAATACCGACACGACTACTTAATGTCCACTTCACACTACGCCAAAAATTGTCTTTTACAGCGCTTTTTTTAAGCCCTTTACAACGCTTTTAAGCGCTCTAGTATCTAGTGCTATAAAAGGATACATCAGCGCTATTGAAAATACAAAAAAGCGCTGTAAATCCAATATAAGAAGCGCACTTCTTATATTGGATTTACAACGCTTTTTTAAAAAAGCTCTGTAATAGGTCAATATAAGAAGCGCGCTTCTTATATTGGATTTACAGCGCTTTTTCAAACAAGCGCTGTAATAGGTCCATATGTAAACGCTTCTTATATTGGATTTAGAGCGCTTTAATAGGTCCATATGTAAACGCTTCTTATATTGGATTTACAGCGCTTTTTCTAAAAAAGCGCTGTAAAAGGCTTTATAAAGGGCGCTGTAGAACGTTTTAAAAAGCTCTGTAAATGAATTTTTTATGGCATTTTTTAAAGAAGCGCTGTCTTTTTTATTATATATTATGAACATCAAATATCACTGTAAGACCCTTAATTTTTAATTAAAATTATGGAATTAATTTTTATTGTATTTTTGGGGATATTTGTAAAATATTTAATATATGTATGTTTGAGTAAATATATATATATATATATATAAATATTTATTTTGGAGGATGAATAAAAATTATTGGATGAAGATTAAATTAATTTAATTACGGGTAATTAAATTAATCGGGCAGTTAATTGAGGATTAGTTGCTAATTGCAAAACAATTAAGTGCTGGAAGACTCAGCATTATTTTAACATTATTTTTGGGTGAGGTGGCACCACAAAAGCCTATAAATAGGAGTGAGAAGGATGGTGAAATCAGAACACCATCCCTCCTTCCTCACTGCCCATACTGCATGTAACAGTACCCCATTTTCCCTCCCATTCTGTTTATGTTTTCTGTCCCAGCTCACGATTTCAATGTGAAAAAGAGGGAGTTCCTCAAAAACACCATTACTTGAAAATCCAAGCATCAAACTAGAAAACCCCCAGTATTAAAGTTAATCCCCACATCATTACGGAGCTAGAGAACTCAGTTTTGTAGTAGCAAACGCACACAGGAGTTTTGCCGTTTTGACGCATACACTTTAGCAGAAGCAGAACACGCAACAAGGGTAAGGGCACCTTCCACTTTCTAGTTGCATTAGGGTTGTAAGTGCATAACTTTCATGGCATCACTAGTGTTTTCATTACTGTTTTGAAACTGGTTTGCCTGATGCTTGAAAGAAATGAAAAATGCATTTTTTGATGTTTTAAAAGCATTGTGATGATTGCTGTTTGGGCTGAATGCACTAAAGTTGTGTTGTTTATGTGGGAAAGTGGAAAATGTCTTGAAGGTTATTTCAAACTTGATTTAAAAATGAATGTTCATAAAACTGTTTTGAAAATGGTTTTGAAATGCAAAAATGCATTATGTTTGTGTTTTGCTGCTCTGTGATGCTGCATGTTATTCTGATGTGTTGTGAAAGCTGAAATGCTTGCATATTATTCTGGTGTGTTGTGAAAGCTGAAATGCTTGCATGTTATTTTGATGTGTTGTGATAGCTGAAATGCTTGCATGTTATTCTGATGTGTTGTGAAAGCTGAAATGCTGTATGATGTTCTGATGGTTTGAAAGTCTGGATTATTTGTTGTTGATGATCCTAATTCTGTTTCTGTATTGAGTGATTCTGATGATGTTGATGATTTAAAAAGAAAAGCGATTTTTAATGAGGAAAGTATTGTCTGGAAAAATGCTGAATCTGTTTTAATGTTGGTTGTTTGTTTTTAAAAGAAAACAGTTTGAAAAGGGTTGAAATCTCAGGAAAAGTTCACTGGTTTTCGAAGGTGTATTCGAATACAACATGTGTGTATTCGACTACAACCTGTCAAGTTTCTGTTTTACTTAAGTTTTCAAACTTGTATTCGAATACGAGCCCCTGTATTCGAATACAGAGGAAGGATTTTTGCTTCTGACTTAGCATCTGTATTCGACTACGACCATGTCGTATTCGAATACAGAAGTGGGATTTTAACACTGTATTCGCATCTGTATTCGACTACAGGCATGCTGTATTCGAATACAGAATGCAGATTTTCACTAGTTTCAGCTTCTGTATTCGAATATAATGGGTCTGTATTCGAATACATATTCGTGTTTTTTTCCAGAAGTACTGTTTTTAGCTTCTGTATTCGAATACAAGGAAGCTGTATTCGAATACAGATTCGTGTTTTCCAGAAAATCAAGTTTTAAACACTGTGATATGCATTTTAAAGTATTGAGAAACCTTGAGAAGGGTTAAAGTGATTTTAAATGGAGTTCTTGAAATATTTTGAAGAGGAGAGGATGAAGTATTGAAAACCTTTAATGATTTGGGAGAAAATGTTGAATTTTTCAAGGTTTTGTCTTCTGTATTCGACTACAGGCATGCTGTATTCGAATACAGATTGTTAAAATTGCAGTTTCATGCTTCTGTATTCGAATACAACGGGTCTGTATTCGAATAAAGATTCGAGGTCCCAGAAATTCCAAGTTTTTAAGAGTGTTTTGTAAATCCTGAGTGTTTGGGGAATGTTGGGATTGTTGTGGTGAATTAAAAGGGAACTTTTGGTGATATTTTGAAGTTGTGGTGATGATGTTTTTAAGACTTTACTGATGTAATGAAAGATATTGTTTTGTGTGCACTGAGACTGCCTCTGTATTCGAATACCAGAGGGCTGTATTCGAATACAGAGTGTAATTCTGCACTGTTTTTGGCTTCTGTATTCGAATACAGAGAAGTTGTATTCGAATACAGATTCGTAAAATTCCAGAAAATCCCAATTTTAAACACTGTGTTTGAATTTTAAGAGTTTGGGAAAACATTTCAAAATGTTAATAAATACTTGGCTGTTTAGTCATGTTTGTAATGATGGTAATTCTGACTGTGCTGAGATATTTTAAACATGGTGGAAAGGCATGAATTTTCTGTTTTGCATACTTTTTCTAGAGAATTGAAACACTGCATATTCATGCATTGCATAGTCAAGTGGTACCCGCGATGGGCCACAGAGTAATGCGGAACCACGTGCTGATCTGTTGAGCGATTGCACGAGTGTTGTTCTGTTGAGCGACTGCACTAAGTACTGATCTGTTGAGCAATTGTACTTTGGTATATAGGTGTTGGTCTGTTGAGTGACTGCACTGGTACTGGACTGTTGAGCGTCTGTACCCTAAAATGCGCAACCATGTGCTGATCTGTTGAGCGATTGCACGAGTGCTAGTCTGTTGAGTGACTGCACTCGGTACTGATCTGTTGAGCGATTGTACCTTGGTATATGTCAGACGTGCTGGTATGTTGAGCGACTGCACAAGTGCTGGTCTGTTGAGCGACTGCACTAGGTGCTGATCTGTTGAGCGATTGCACCTTGGTCTTGAGGGCCGTTAAAGTCAAACATATTGTGCTGGTCTGTTGAGCGACTGCACCTTGGTGATTCCAAGAAAATTGTATACATGAGCATATACATATTGCATTGAGGGATTGACCGGAGTGTCACGATTGGATTATAATGATGAGTGAAAATTGAATGTGTGTGAGTACTGTTCAGAATCTGAATTTCTGATTTAATGATTGTGATTTGCGGAGGTGTTGTTTGTACTTACCACATATTTCATATTAATTGGTTGCTGTTTTTGAAAAGGCATATATGTCATTAAATTTCAAATGAGCATTATTATTTTCCTCATCATCATATGCTATATCATGGATATATTTGTTGTTGTTAAATATATGCTATGTGATTATCTGTTAATTTCGGTGGGTGACCCTTGCTATTATATTGTGGGAATTGGGCTTTGCCCTCAGATGCCCCCCAAACCCATGCCACCCGTGGGAACCCGAACGACGGAAATGTCGTTAGACTTCCTTGATCGCTATTCGCGCACTGCTTGGGTATTCGACCCCATCTCAAGCAGGGCGAATTACACGGGGTGGTTGGAGAGGACGAGTAGGACAGACGGCGTAGCGGATTTCGTGGAGCGTACACATACGAGTATAGATTTTCCCGTGCCTTCCCGTCTGGTATTGGAGGCGCACAGAATTTTCGACGATGTTGAGGAGTCCGCTAGAGGGGTTGAGACGGAGGCCACCGTAGGTGTGGTGACTCCCAACCCGGTGGTTGGAGGTGATATACATGAGTCTGAGGCAGAAGGGAAGAATGATGAGCCGAAGCCAGTAGCAGCTGAGATTCTGGGTTCGTCCAGGATCTCCGATGATTGTTATGAGATTCCAGCGGTGCTGAAGCGACCGAGACTTTGTATTGATCTGACTTCTGAGGAGGCCGACCCCTCTCTATATGATGAGGAGGAGGTCACGTCGAGGCGAGCGGCAGATCCGGAGGAGACTTGCTTGGGATGCGGAGGAAATTCGTGCTACTGTAGCTTTAGCGCATGATCAGTTAGACTTGATGTATAGGGTTTGAGCTGGAAATGTATTTTTTTTTATTTTGAAAAACAATTGTTGTACTACTTATCCGCACTCTGATATTGACTTTTGGGAATGTTATGACATTATTATCTTTCAAAAATGTCTTATTGGTTATTATTAAATTTCTAGAATTAAGTATTTATTGAGATTACGATGAATTTATTTTGTTACGTTCATCGATTAATCCACGGCGTACTATTTTACGAAAAACTTTATTTTAATTAAATCTAGAAAATTATTTTATTATTGATAAAAAAAATAAAAAAATAAAAAAATGCACCCGCGCTGTGTTTTAAACTCGGGGTGTTACAATTGTGGTATCAGAGCATTTGGTTAAAGTTTTGGGAAAGCTCTGATTTAAGTATCTGTTTTAAGTCTTTAGCTGATCATGCATAGGAGCAAGTAGTTAAAGTGTCAAGTCTTGTGTAAGTTGTGGTGTGACTGAAGTGATGATGATTTTGTAGGAAACAATGCCTCCACGAAGAGACGACACCGCAAGACCCAAGGTCAGCCGGGAAGATAGGATGGCTGAAGCAATGAACAACATGGCTGCGTCTGTTGCTGCCCAGACGGCTGCCAAGACTCAACGCGATCTGGAAAAGAGAGAAAGAGAGATTCGCGCTGCTGAATCTAGAGGACTAGAGGATTTTCGTCGCCATAATCCTCCCAAGTTCAAGGGTGATGAGGGTCCAGAAAGAACAGACCAGTGGATCCAAGAGATGGATAAAATCTTTGAGATGATTAACTGTCGGGCAGCGGTGAAAGTCAATTATGCCACGTACTTGCTGATAGGGGATGCAGAGTATTGGTGGAGGAGTACGAGATTACTGATGGGGTCAACTCAAGAGGAAGTGACCTGGGAGTCATTCAAAAAGAAGTTTCTAGACAAGTACTTCCCGATGAGCACTAGGACCAAGTTGGGGGATGACTTTCTGAAATTGTACCAGGGGAATATGACAATAGGAGAATACGCAGCTAAGTTCGAATCGCTGTCCAGACATTTCAGATTCTTCTGGGAAGAAGTTGATGAACAGTTTATGTGTCATCGCTTTCAGAATGGACTGAAGTATGAGATCCAAGATTCGGTCCTACCCTTGGGAATTCAACGTTTCCAAGTGCTAGTGGCAAAGTGTAGAGAGGTTGAAGAGATGAAGAACAGGAGGGCCAACAGAGGAGGGAACTTTAACTCTGGAGGGCCTAGTCGGATATATAATAAGAACAATAAAGGGAATCAAGTTGCCAAGCCGTATAACCGGCCACAAATCAACAAGAGAGGCCAGAATCGGTCGGGAAATCAGACTTTTGGACGACAATTGGGACAAGGGGTCCGGTGTTATCAATGTGGGAAGGAAGGACATATTGCAACTGCTTGTACTGCGAGGGATTTGATGTGCTTCAACTGCCACAAGCCAAGACACGTGGCGAGGGATTGTCGGGTTCCAACTGTGAATGCAACTAGGGCTACTCGTCCTACTTCTAGATGCCGCGTTTATCACATGGGTGCTGAAGCTGGAAGACAAGCCCAAAATTTAATCCAGCAAGATTGTGAGATCGCAGGTAACACATTAACTGCACTTTTTGATTCAGGGGCAACCCATTCTTTCATTGCTATGGATTGTGTGCATCGTTTGAAGTTGTCTATGTCTGCTTTGCCTTTTGATTTGGTTGTTTCTACACCTTCTAAGACTTTGACTGTAAACTCTGCATGTTTACACTATACCATAACGATACAGAATAGAGATTTCTTGGTCAATTTAATCTGTTTACCCCTACAATCACTCGAGATCATTCTCAGTATGGATTGGATGACGTATAACTACGTAGTTTTGGATTGCGCTCGAAAATTGGTTCTTTTCCCCGAACCTGGAGTCGCTCGGTATTTGGCTGCTAACCAACTCGGAGTATCACTGAGAGAAGGAACTCAGGAATTTTTATCATTGGCTAACGTGGAGACCAAGATGGATGTGAACATAGAAGATATGATGTTAGTCAAAGAGTATTCGGACGTATTTCCGACGGAAATTCCAGGATTACCCCCAGTAAGAGAGGTGGAGTTCTTCATTGACTTACACCCAGGAACTGGACCTATTTCAATTGCGCCGTACCGGATGTCGCCATTGGAATTAAGCGAGCTTAAGGGTCAAATTGAAGGATTATTGGAGAAAGGATTTATCAGACCAAGTGTGTCGCCCTGGGGAGCTCCGGTGTTGTTGGTTAAGAAGAAGGATGGAAGTTCACGTTTATGTGTGGATTATCGACAACTTAACAAGGTAACTATCAAGAATCGTTATCCATTACCACGCATCAATGATTTGATGGACCAATTGAGGGGAGCAACAATGTTTTCAAGATTGATTTGAAATCGGGATACCATCAGATTCGAGTAAGAGAAGGAGATATTCAAAAGACTGCTTTCAGGACTCGTTACGGACACTATGAATATCTCGTTATGCCTTTTGGAGTTACGAATGCACCAGCAATTTTCATGGACTATATGAATAGGATTTTCAGCCCGTTTCTGGATAAATTCGTGGTGGTATTCATCGATGATATTTTGATTTATTCAAAGGATGAAGAAGAACATGAAGAACACTTACGCCAAGTTCTTGAAGTCTTACGCGAAAAGCAGCTGTATGCCAATTTGTCGAAGTGCGAGTTTTGGCTAAAGGAAGTGAATTTCTTGGGACATGTGATAACGAAAGAAGGAATCGCTGTCGATCCGGCAAAGATTGAGACAATTCTTGCCTGGAAACAACCACAGACTGTCATGGACATAAGAAGTGTTGTTGGACTAGCAGGATACTACAGAAGATTTATTGAAGGATTTGCTAAGATTGTAGCTCCTTTGACACAACTCACCAGGAAGAATCAGCCGTTTGCATGGACGGAGAAGTGTGAGGAAAGTTTTTAGTTGTTGAAGGAAAAGTTGACAACCTCACCAGTATTGGTGTTGCCACAGCCGGAGGAACCATATGAAGTTTACTGTGATGCATCTCACCAAGGTTTGGGATGTGTTTTGATGCAACACAAGAAAGCTGTAGCCTACGCCTCAAGACAGTTGAAAACTCACGAACGGAACTACCCCACTCATGATTTGGAGCTGGCTGCAGTAGTATTTGCATTAAAGGTTTGGAGACACTACTTATATGGATGCACATTCACGGTGTTCAGCGACCATAAAAGTTTGAAGTACCTGTTCGATCAGAAGGAATTGAACATGCGTCAGAGAAGATGGATGGAGACTCTCAAGGATTTTGACTTTTGATTGCAGTACCACCCTGGAAAGGCCAATGTGGTGGCTAATGCATTGAGTCGGAAGAGTGTGTCAGTATCTTCAATGATAATGGCCAGACAACAGGAGTTGTGGGAAGCATTTAGAGATCTACATTTGGACGTAAAGTTTGCACCAGGAATGTTAAAGTGTGGAATGATAACAATTTCGAGTGGATTACTGGAGGAGATTGCAAACTTGCAAGATGACGCATTGATCCAAGAAAAGAGGAATATGATAGCGCAAGGACAGACAACTGAGTTCAGCGTCGGCACATATGATATTCTGAGATGTAATGGAAGAATTTGTGTACCGGAAGTTGTAGAGATGAGAAGAGCGATTTTGGAAGAAGCTCATAAGAGTAAGTTGAGTATTCATCCTGGAGCGACCAAGATGTACCAGGACTTAAGACAGAATTTCTGGTGGCCAGGAATGAATAGGGATGTGGCAGAATATGTATCATCTTGTTTGACTTGTCAAAAAGCGAAAGTGGAACATCAACGACCTGCTGGAATGTTGCAGCCCTTGGATATACCAGAGTGGAAGTGGGACAACATTTCCATGGATTTCATAACAGGACTGCCCAAGACAAGGAAAAAGAATGATTTAATTTAGGTAATAGTGGATCGTTTGACAAAGTCCGCTCATTTCTTGCCGATAAGGACCCCTTATAAAGTAGATAAGCTGACAGAGATCTACATCGCTGAGATTGTGAGGTTACATGGAGTGCCATCGAGTATAGTATCGGACCGTGACCCAAAGTTCACATCTCATATTTGGGGAGCACTGCATGAAGCTTTGGGAACGAAACTGAAATTGAGTTCAACCTACCATCCACATACAGACGGACAGACTGAGAGAACAAATCAGTACTTGGAAGATCTATTGAGAGCTTGTGTGTTGGATGAAAGAGGAAACTGGGATGAGGTGCTGCCATTGATTGAGTTCACTTAAAACAATAGTTTTCACGCAAGTATTGGAATGACACCCTACGAGACTTTATATGGACGCAAGTGTCAGACGCCTTTATGCTGGTATAAGGACGGAGAGAGTATGATTGTTGGACCTGAAATGGTGGAGCAAACTACGGAGAAAATCAAGAGGATACAAGAGAAAATGAAGATTTCACAAAATCGCCAGAAGAGTTATGTGGACAAGCTTCGCAGACCTTTGGAATTTGAGCAGGGTGATCATGTATTTCTAAGGGTTACGCCTACAACTGGTGTTGGCAAAGCTATTAAGTCAAGAAAGTTAACTCCGAAATTTATTGGACCATACCAGATTAGTGCATGTATTGGACCATTAGCCTATCGGATTGCTTTACATCCAATACTGTCCAATATTCACGACGTATTTCATGTGTCGCAGTTAAGGAAATACATTGCAGACCCGTCACATGTAATCGAGCCAGATACAATTCAGCTGAGGGACAACCTGTCTTTTGAAGTATTGCCTGTAAGGATTGAAGACAGGAAGATTAAACAGTTGAGGAACAAGGAAGTCCCACTAGTCAAAGTGATTTGGAATCCGACTACGGGAGACGCGACTTGGGAACTAGAGAGTAAGATGAGGGAGAAATATCCTCAGTTGTTTAGGGACATGTAGTTTCGAGGACGAAACTAATTTAAGGGAGAGAGTAATGTAAGACCCTTAATTTTTAATTAAAATTATGGAATTAATTTTAATTGTATTTTTGGGGGTATTTGTAAAATATTTAATATATGTATGTTTGAGTAAATATATATATATATATATATATATATATATATATAAATATTTATTTTGGAGGATGAATAAAAATTATTGGATGAAGATTAAATTAATTTAATTACGGGTAATTAAATTAATCGGGCAGTTAATTGAGGATTAGTGGCTAATTGCAAAACAATTAAGTGCTGGAAGACTCAGCATTATTTTAACATTATTTTTGGGTGAGGTGGCACCACAAAAGCCTATAAATAGGAGTGAGAAGGATGGTGAAATCAGAACACCATCCCTCCTTCCTCACTGCCCATACTGCATGTAACAGTACCCCATTTTCCCTCCCATTCTGTTTCTGTTTTCTTTCCCAGCTCACAATTTCAAAGTGAAAAAGAGGGAGTTCCTCAAAAACACCATTACTTGAAAATCCAAGCATCAAACCAGAAAACCCCCAGTATTAAAGTTAATCCCCACATCATTACGGAGCTAGAGAACTCAGTTTTGTAGCAGCAAACGCAGGCGGGAGTTTCGCCGTTTTGACGCATACACTTTAGCAGAAGCAGAACACACAACAAGGGTAAGGGCACCTTCCATTTTCTAGTTGCATTAGGGCTGTAAGTGCATAACTTTCATGGCATCACTAGTGTTTTCATTACTATTTTGAAACTGGTTTGCCTGATGCTTGAAAGAAATGAAAAATGCATTTTTTGATGTTTTAAAAGCTCTGTGATGATTGCTGTTTGGGCTGAATTCACTAAAGTTGTGTTGTTTATGTGGGAAAGTGGAAAATGTCTTGAAGGTTATTTCAAACATGATTTAAAAATGCATGTTCATAAAAATGTTTAAAAATGGTTTTGAAATGCAAAAATACATTATGTTTGTATTTTGCTGCTCTGTGATGCTGCATGTTATTCTAATGTGTTGTGAAAGCTGAAATGCTTGCATATTATTCTGGTGTGTTGTGAAAGCTGAAATGCTTGCATGTTATTTTGATGTGTTGTGAAAGCTGAGATGCTTGCATGTTATTTGATGTGTTGTGAAAGCTGAAATGCTAAATGATGTTCTGATGGTTTGAAAGTCTAGATGATTTGTTGTTGATGATCTTGATTATGTTTCTGTTTTGAGTGATTCTGATGATGTTGATGATTTAAAAAGAAAAGGGATTTTTAATGAGGAAAATATTGTCTGGAAAAATGCTGAATCTATTTTAATGTTGGTTGTTTGTTTTTAAAAGAAAACAGTTTGAAAATGGTTGAAATCTCAGGAAAAGTTCACTGGTTTTCGAAGGTGTATTCGAATACAACATGTGTGTATTCAACTACAACCTGTCAAGTTTCTGTTTTACTTAAGTTTTCAAACTTGTATTCGAATACGAGCCCCTGTATTCGAATACAGAGGAAGGATTTTTGCTTCTAACTTAGCATCTGTATCCGACTACGACCATGTCGTATTCGAATACAGAAGTGGGATTTTAACACTGTATTCGCATCTGTATTCGACTACAGGCATGCTGTATTCGAATACATAATGCAGATTTTCACTAGTTTCAGCTTCTGTATTCGAATACAATGGGTATGTATTCGAATACAAATTCGTGTTTTTTCCAGAAGCACTGTTTTTTGCTTCTATATTCGAATACAAGGAAGCTGTATTCGAATACAGATTCGTGTTTTCCAGAAAATCAAGTTTTAAACACTGTGATATGCATTTTAAAGTATTGAGAAACCTTGAGAAGGGTTAAAGTGATTTTAAATGGAGTTCTTGAAATATTTTGAAGAGGAGAGGATGAAGTATTGAAAACCTTTAATGATCTAGGAGAAAATGTTGAATTTTTCAAGGTTTTGTCTTTTGTATTCGACTATAGGCATGTTGTATTTGAATACAGAATGTTAAAATTGCAGTTTCATGCTTCTATATTCGAATACAAGGGGTCTGTATTCGAATACAAATTCGAGTTCCTAGAAATTCCAAGTTTTTAAGAGTGTTTTGTAAACCCTGAGTGTTTGGGGAATGTTGGGATTGTTGTGGTGAATTAAAAGGGATCTTTTGGAGATATTTTGAAGTTGTCGTGATGAAGTTTTTAAGACTTTACTGATGTAATGAAAGATGTTGTTTTGTGTGCACTGAGACTGCCTCTGTATTCGAATACCAGAGGGCTGTATTCGAATACAGAGAAGCTGTATTCGAATACAGATTCATAAAATTCCAGAAAATCTCAATTTTAAACACTGTGTTTGAATTTTAAGAGTTTGGGAAAACATTTCAAAATGTTAATAAATACTTGGCTGTTTAGTCATGTTTGTAATGATGGTAATTCTGATTATGCTGAGATATTTTAAACATGGTGGAAAGGCATGAATTTTCTGTTTTGCATACTTTTTCCAGAGAATTGAAACACTGCATATTCATGCATTGCATAGTCAAGTGGTACCCTTGCTATTATATTGTGGAAATTGGGCTTTGCCCTCAGATGCCCCCCAAACCCATGCCACCTGTGGGAACCCGAACGACGGAAACGTCGTTAGACTTCCTTGATCGCTATTCGTGCACTGCTTGGGTATTTGACCCCATCTCAAGCAGGGCGACTTACACGAGGTGGTTGGAGAGGACGAGTAGGACAGAAGGCGTAGCAGATTTCGTGGAGCGTACACATACGAGTATAGATTTTCCTGTGCCTTCCCGTCTGGTATTGGAGGCGCACGGAATTTTCGACGATGCTGAGGAGTCTGCTAGAGGGGTTGAGACGGAGGCCACCGTAGTTGTGGTGACTCCCAACCCGGTGGTTGGAGGTGATATACATGAGTCTGAGGCAGAAGGGAAGAATGATGAGCCGAAGCCAGTAGCAGCTGAGATTCCAGGTCCGTCTAGGATCTCCGATGATTGTTATGAGATTCCGGCGCCGCCGAAGCGACCGAGACTTTGTATTGATCTGACTTCTGAGGAGGCTGACCCCTCTCTGTATGATGAGGAGGAGGAGGAGGTCACGTCGAGGCGAGCGGCAGATTCGGAGGAGACTTGCTTGGGATGCGGAGGAAATCCGTGCTACTGTAGCTTTAGCGCATGATCAGTTAGACTTGATCTATAGGGTTTGAGCTGGAAATGTATTTTGTTTTTATTTTGAAAAACAATTGTTGTACTACTTATTCCGCACTCTGATATTGACTTTTGGGAATGTTATGACATTATTATCTTTCAAAAATGTCTTATTGGTTATTATTAAATTTCTAGAATTAAGTATTTATGAGATTACGATGAATTTATTTTGTTACGTTCATCGATTAATCCACGGCGTACTATTTTACGAAAAACTTTATTTTAATTAAATCTGGAAAATTATTTTATTATTGATAAAAAAAAAATGCACCCGCGCTGTGTTTTAAACTCGTGGTTTTACAATCACATTCAGATTCTTCTTTTCAACATTAAAATTCACATCGCAGCAAAAAATTCATATTCACATTCAACAATATCAATTACAAGTGTTTCACAGCAACAAATTACAATAAACTACAGTATGAATTACATATATTATCAGAACAAATTACATTCAATATATTCACAGTATGAATTACATATTCATAGAACAAATTACATCATGACAGTATATCAACAAATTAATTACAAATTATATAATGTTCATTTCAAGGACAAACTGGCACCATACTGAAGCAAAATAAGTTAGAATCAAATATATATACATATATATATAGTTTATATATGAAAATCAAAATATAATGAAAATAACGTACCGTTTCTGGAATTATATGTTGATTCAGATCAACAATCTCCTTCATGAACCTCATTATATAGTATCCGCAATCTATGTTGTTAGTTTGACGCGGACACTATAAAATAAAACATGTACGCCAATAAATATTTATGCATTAAGATTGTAAATGAAAATTTAAAGGCATATAATTAAGTTCTATAACCTTTACTGGAAGCCATGTGATGTTGTTTGACTTATTCTTCGACACTAAAGCACCCCTTTGAGCGCGGAAAACTTGCAGAACACTATCAAATAAAGTGATTATTATTCAATGACCAAATGTAAGACCCTTAAATTTAAAATTAAATTATGGATTTAATCTTAAGTGTATTGTGGGAATATTTGTAAAATATTTAATATATGTATATTTTTATATATATATATATATATTTATTTTGGAGGTTGGATTAAAATTATTGGATGAAGGATAAATTAATTTAATTACGAGTAATTAAATATCGGGCAGTTAATTAAGATGTTATCTGTTAATTACGACGAGAGTGGTTAAGTAATTGATGGTTCAGATCAATGGTTCAGATTTAATTATTTGGCCCAGTGTTGGCCGAGATCAGAAGATTAGACCATGGCCCAGTGTTAGCCGAAATCAGAAGGTCAGAATGAGTGGACCAGCAGAGGCCGAGATCAGAGGATCACAGCAGATCAGTTTGCTGGACCAGGATGGCCGAGATCAGAAGATCAGAAGGTTAGGAAGTGTGGTCCAGGGATGGCTGAAATCAGAGGATCACAGCATATCAATTAGTATGGTCCATATGTGGACTAGCGCAGAAGATCAAATGGTCCAGAATTAATCATGAGGATTAACGGTGGAGATTTTAATTTATTTTGATCAAAGTATTAAAAAGATTTGTTACAAAAATAAAGTGAAGTATTGTGGAACTCAGGAGCTGTTGGCGGGACGGAACTAAAGACTTGATTGGCTAGTTATTTTGAAAGAAATTCTGAAGCTTAATAAAACATGTTTTTTATTTAAATAAAGCCCAATTGGTCAAGTTATTTTTGCAAGAGAATCCAGCAAGAGTCAGCTCGAAATTAAGTTTGGAAGAGGCCCAAATCTGCATCTATAAAAGGAGGCTCAAGGCAAAATACTTTGCATCGAAAATCACAAAATAGTCATACACTTCCAAAGCAAACACTCAAATTTTCAGAGAGGTCAATTGTGAGTTCCAGCTTTCAAGAAGCAAGTACTCGTGTTATTTTCCTTCCATTGTGTCAAATCTAAGTTGTTGAAGTAGAGTCTACAATCTGAGGGAGTCAGAAGGGGTAGCAGGTTACTTGGCAATTAGATTCATAGTGTTGAAATTTCTTCTACAATCTCGGATTGTCAGATTGGCTAAAGACAGGTGCTATATTCCTCAAGAGTCTAGGATTGTTAGATTGTTTGAGAAGACTGACTTGGAGGGTCAGTAGAACGGTTGTAATTCAAGGTTTGAATTAGTGAAATCCTTCAAGGTGAAGGGACTGGACGTAGCCTCGTTAACGGTGAACCAATATAAAAATTCTGTGTTTTATTTTTACTCTATATCCGCTGTTAACTTTGTTTTTATTCATACATCAAGTTTTGTTTTAAAACTGTAAAAACAGGAAAAGTATTCAAGTTAGTCAAACACAATTCAACCCCCCTTCTCGTGTTTGCACCTTCAATTGGCATCAGAGCTCGGTCTCAAGGCTGAGCACTTAACAGTGTTTGAGGAAAGGTCCAAGGGATCAACATGGCAAAATCCAGAGAAGAATTGGGAGGCAACATCAACAGACCACCACTGTTTGATGGAGAAAGGTTTGAGTATTGTAAGGACAGAATGAGAAGTTTTGTCATATCTCAAGATCCTGAACTATGGAAGATGATAGTCAAAGGATACACTGCACCTACTAATCCAGAAGATCCAACAAAAAAATTAGACATGGATGATATGAAACCAGATCAGAGCAGATTAGACAAACTTCATCACAAGTCCAGAAACATTATGATCAGTGCCATCACATTCAAGGAATTTGACAAATGCACAGATAAAGAAACAGCAAAGAGCATATTCGACAATCTGGTTCTGACCTATGAAGGAACCTAGCAGGTTCAAGAAGCAAGGGCTAACATACTGGTCAAACAGTATGAGATGTTCAAGATGGAAGATGATGAAAACATTGATGGAATGTTCTACAGATTCCAGACTCTGATATTTGGACTGAAGGTCTTGAAGAAAAGCTACACAAGAATGGAAAGAAGTAAATATGCATCTATGATTTATGGAAACAGTAACACTGGAAAGAGAGGTCTTGGTTTTACATAAACGATTAATGAAAGTAAAGCTGTTCATTCTGATGTTTTATGCATTGTTTGTGCTAAGAAAGGCCACTCTGAACTATCTTGTGCAATGGTAAAATCTGAACAAGATCAGAGAGCTGTTAAGACTAACAAACCTGGACCCAATCAGTTCTCGGTACCAAAAGATCAAATTGTCTATGTTGCAGATATTCTAAGCAACCAGAAGAAGACACCAACAATGGTGCCTGGACAATGGATGTTGGCAATGGATGTTGGCAACCAGAAGAAGGTTTATGTTCCAACATCTACCAAACAGAAGCCAAGTGACACTGGTAGAAGAAGAACTGGTCAACACAATACCTATGAGAACCAGAACCAGAATCATAGGAGGAACCGGAAATATCAAAGAAATCACACATATCACAGGAATCAGAACAGGAACTGGAACCAGAATTAGAACTGGAACCAGTATCAGAGGCACAGGAACTGGAACCAGAATCAGTACCAGAACCAGAACCTAAACAGGTATCAGTATCAAAGGTTGAGGTATGATCATCAGAATAACTTTAATTATCAAAATCAGTATGATTACCAGAATCACCATAAGTTCCAGAATCACTAGAGGAACATGGTGTATCAGCCAAAGCAGAAAGAAAGGAATCAGAATCAGGAGAGTTCTTCAAACACTCCAGTGAGATTCATCAAGACTACAAACCTGGAAGGGAATTCAAATCCCCTCATCCAAACCATGTAATCATAGAACATACAGATTGGGAATCTGAAAATCAGAAGCAAGAGGATTTTCAGAGTAAAACTGAAACTGTTGACATAGAGGTTACATCTTGCTGTAAATACTATTATTATTTGATATTTATGTTTACTGTGATAACAAGAAGCTTGATCTTAACAAATCAAAGCTAGATAAGTATTCTGCAGGTTTTCAAACTGTCAAAGGAACCAGGTGATTCACACGAATTGAACACTTCAGCAGAAACACCATTCCAGTGGGTTCAAAAACCAGCATAAATCACCAGAAGCAGAATTAATGGTTCATCAAAACCAAAGGGAGCAGAAGCAGAAGAAACAGAAGTACCTGGAAAGGTAGAGGATACAAGCAAGTCAACAACACATGACAAATCTTCAAAAGATAAATCTGAAGAGAAATCTGGATATTTACCATAACCAGAAACTGATTTATTAGAATGAGAAGCTGTTACAGATTTACCAAAACCAGAAGCTGATTTATCAGAATCAGAAGCTGTTACAGATTTACCAGAACCTGAAGTTGATTTATTAGAATCAGAAGCTGTTACAGATCTTCCAAAAATAGAAGTTGATGCAGACCAACCAATGTTGATGAAGATTTGGCAGAAGAAGGTTGGATACTTGCAATGCAAGAAGAGCTGAATGAATTCAAAAGAAATGATGTTTGGGATCTGGTACCCAGACCAAACAAAAACATTATTGGAACCAAGTGGGTGTTCAGAAATAAACTAAATGAAAAATGTGAAGTGGTAAGGAACAAAGCCAGACTTGTAGCTCAAGGATACAATCAACAGGAAGATATAGACTACACTGAGACTTTTGCTCCAGTGGCCAGGTTAGAAGCAATTAGAATTCTTTAATCATTTGCTGCTAATCATGATATAATGCTGTATCAAATGGATGTTAAAATGCATTCTTAAATGGCTATATAAGTGAGGAAGTCTATGTCAAACAGCCCCCTGGATTTGAAAATTCTAATTTTCCAGACCATGTTTTCAAACTTAAAAAATTGTTATATGGTTTTAAAACAAGCACCAAGGGCATGGTATGACAGACTTAGCAACTTTCTGCTTAAGAATGAATTTAATAGAGGCCAGATTGATAATACACTATTTAGGAAATCCATTAAAAATGACATTCTGATTATCCAAGTCTATATTGATGATATCATATTTGGATCCACTAATGGCACATTGTGAAAGAGTTATCTGACCTAATGCAGAAAGAGTTCCAAATGAGCATGATGGGAGAACTTAAGTTCTTCCTGGGAATTCAGATTCATCAAGGTAAATCAGGTATACTCATTCACCAATCTAAATACACCAAAGAACTTCTTAAAAAGTTCAAGATGTGACTGTAAGCCTATGGCCACCCCCATGCACCCAACCTGCTCACTTGAGAAAGATGAAACCAGCCAAAAGGCAGACCAGAAAACATACAGAGCTGGAAAGGAAAAGTATAAGTGGCAACTGCACTTTGTTCTGTGATAACACTTCAGCCATAAACCTAACCAATAACCCTATCTTACACTCTAGAGCTAAACACATTGAAATAAAACACCATTTCATTAGGGACCATGTTCAAAAAGGGACTTTGAGCATCCAGTTTGTGGACACATCAATGGGCTGATATCTTCACCAAGGCATTACCAGAAGATAGGTTCAAGTTCATCAAGAAGCATCTCAGCATGCTCCATATCTGACTAGCTCAAGTAGTCATCTTAGGAGTTTTTAAATTTCATGTTATTTTATTTTGTCTTTTATTTTCTGTTTTTATTTATGTACTTTGTAAAGAAAAACAAAAAAAAAATACAAAAATAGTAGGACCACTTTTTGGCTGATGACAAAAAGGGGGAGAAAGAGAGAGAGAGAGAGAGAAAAAGAAGAAATAAGTAGAAAAGGAGAGACAACAAGAAAGGAGAGAGAAAAAGAAAGAGTGAAAAAGAGAAGGAGTTGAAAAGGAGAGGAATTAGGGAGAGAGAAAAAGAAAGAGTGAAATCAGAAGGAGTTGAAAAGGAGAGGAATCAGGGAGAGAGAAAAAGAAAGAGTGAAATCAGAAGGAGTTGAAAAGGAGAGGAAGCATGAAGAGAGAAAAAGAAAGAGAAAATAAAGAAGGAGTTGAAAAGGAGAGGAGAAGAGAAGAAAAGAAAGAGTGGAAAGAAGGAGTTGAAAAGGAGAGTATTAGACATAGGGGGAGAGATTGGTCTAAGGGGGAGTAATTCAAAGTCTTCGAGTCATAAGTTAGCAAAATAAGGGGGAGATTGTTGGAACCAAGTTGGTTCTAACTACTTAGGATTTTGATGCTTACAAATGTACTCTATGTAAACTTATTTTGTACTTTGAATTATTAAGTTAAATGCCCCAGAAACTGAAGGAATCATAAGCAGTGATCAAAGGATTCCAGAAAAATGAATTCTGGAATGACCAGAAGATACTCCAGGAATGTCAAAACATGACCAGAAGATATCTTTGATGGCCTAGATCAGAAGGAATAAAAATCAGAATGAAACATGGATCATACCATTGGAAAGCCTGCCAGAAGGAGAGTTGTTCCAGACAAACAGGAATCAAATATCAATTTTATTCCAGAAGTTATTCTGACCAGAAGATGGCCTGGCAGTGAAAAATTACACAGTCCAGACTTGTTCCAGACTTGACCAGAAGGTATGTTTATGAGTTCAGAACAAGAGGATCAATCCAGATTTGGCCCAGACCATAAGATAGCATGATTCATGGCATGGAACTAAGTCCAGAACAAAAGAAATGAGTTCCAGAATCAATCCAGACCTGGTCCAAAATCAAAGGTAAAATGTCCAGACTGAAATATTTTTTATTCAAGTTAATTTCAGTTTGTTCCAGACCAAAATCAAGAATCTGTCCAGATCAGAGTAAAAACTTCCAGATCAATGGTTCAGAAATAATTTTTTGAGTCTAGTGATGGTCCAGATCAGAAAATCAGACCATGGCCTAGTGGTGGCCGAAACCAGAGGGACAGGATATGCAAGTCCAGAAAAGGCCGAGTCCAGAAGAATTCAGCATATCAGGCGCGCATCCAGGCTGGCCGAAATCAGAAGATCAGAGGGTTAGGGAGTGTGGTCTAGGAATGGCCGAAATCAGAGGATTACAGAATATCAAAAAGGCTGGTCCAGATGTGGACTATCGCATGAAGATCCAATGGTGCAGATTTGATCATGGGAATTAATGGTGAAGATCTCATGATATTTTTATCAAAGTATTATAAAAGATTTGTTATAAATTAAATTGGAGTAGCATGGAAGTCAGAAGCTGTGGCGGGAAGCAATGCACAGATTTGATTGGCTAGTTATTTTTTGAAAGAAATATGAAGCTTAAAAAAAGATATGTTTTTGATTTAAATGAAGCCCAATTGGTCAAGTTATTTTTGCCAGAGGCCTTAATCATTGGAAGAGGCCTTAATCAGCATCTATAAAAGGAGGCTCAAGGCAGATTACTCAGAATCGAAAATCACAAAAGAGTCATACACTTCCAAAGAAACCACTCTCAAATTTTCATATAAGTCAATTGTGAGTTTCAGCTTTCAAGAAGCAAGTACTCGGTTATTTTCTTTCCACTGTGGCAAATCTAAGTTGTTGAAGTAGAGTCTACAATCTGAGGGAGTCAATAGAGGTAGCAGGTTACTTGGCAATTAGATAGGGTTGTATCTAAGTTGTTGAAGTAGAGTCTACAAACTGAGGGATTCAGAAAGGGTAGCAAGGTACTTAGCAATTAGATTCATAGTGTTGTGAATTCTTTTACAATTTGGGGTGTCAGATTGGCTGAAGAACATGAGTTGTTTTTCCTCAAAGAAGTCTAGGATTGTTAGACTATTTGAGAAGACTGACTTGGAGGGTCAGTAGCAAGGTTGTAATTCAAGGTTGAATTAGTGAAATCCTTCAAGGCGAAGGGACTGGACGTAGCCTCGTTAACGGTGAACCAGTATAAAATCTGTGAGTTTTTATTTTTATTTTTATCCGCTGCTAACTCTGTTTTAATTATACATCAAGTTTTGTTTTGAAAGTATTAAAATAGGAAAAGTATTCAAGTTAAGTCAAACACAATTCAACCCCCCGTTCTCGTGTTTGGACCTTCAAAAAGGACTTTAAGCATCCAATTTGTGGACACTGATCATCAATGGGCTGACATCTTCACCAAAGCATTACCAGAAGATAGGTTCGAGTTCATCAAGAAGCATCTCAGCATTACCTCTATATCGGACTAGCTCAAGTAGTCATCTTAGGAGTTTTTAAATTTCTTGTAATTCTGTTTTACTTTCTGTAATTTGTAAAGAGAAACGCAAAAAATACAAAAATAGTAGGACCTCTTTTTGGCTGATGAAAAAAAGGGGGAGAGAGAGAAAAAGGAGAAATAAGTAGAAAAGGAGAGATAACAAGAAAGGAGAAGTGGAAAAGAAAGAGATGAAAAAAGAAGGAGTTGAAAAGGAGAAGAATCAGGGAGAGAGAAAAAGAAAGAGTGAAAAAGAGAAAAAGTTGAAAAGAAGAGGAAACAGGGAGAGAGAAAAATAAAGAGAGAAAAAGAAAAAGTGAAAAAAGAAGGAGTTGAAAAGGAGAGGCTATGTGAAGGGAGAAAAGAAAGAAAGAATAAAGAAGGAGTTGAAAAGGAGAGGAGAAGAGAAGAAAAGAAAGAGTGAAAAGAGAAGGATTTCAAAACGAGAAGAAAACTTCAGTATCAGACTTAGGGGGAGAGATTGGTCTGAGGGGGAGTAATTCAAGTCTTCGAGTTACAAGCTAGCAAAATAAGTTAAGGTTTTGTCATCATCAAAAAGGGGGAGATTGTTGGAACCAAGTTGGTTCTAAATACTTAGGATTTTGATGTTTACAAAAGCACTCCATGTAATCTTATTTTGTACCTTGAATTATTACATTAAATACCACCAGAAATTGAAGATTGCAGAAGCAGAAAATGCATCCAGAATGCATTCTGGAATTACCAGAGGATACACCAAGATGTCAAAACACTACCAGAGGATATCTTTGCTGGCCAAGATCAGAAGGAAGCAAAGTCAGAAGGAGACTTGGACCAGACCAGAAGGAAGCCTGCCATCGGGAGAGTTGTTCCAGATCAGAAGATGTGAAATGTCAGATTTATTCCAGAAGTTATTCTGACCAGAGGATGGCCTGGCAGTGAAATGATAAACAGCCCAGACTTGATCCAGACTTAATCAAAGGGTAAATTAATGGGTCCAGAACAAAGGAATTAATCCAGATTTGACCCAGACCAGAAGATAGCATGGTTCAGGGTATGAAACTAAGTCCAGATCAGAAGAAATGATTTCCAAAATTGATCCAGACTTGATCCAAAATCAAAGGTAAAATGTCCAGACTGAAATATTACTTGTCCAGATTTAATTTTAGTTTAATCCAGACCAAGTCCAAAATTGGTCCAGATCAGAGGGAAGATTTTCAGATCAATGGTTCAGATTTAATTATTTGGCCCAGTGTTGGCCGAGATCAGAAGATCAGACCACGGCTCAGTGTTAGCCGAAATCAGAAGGTCAGAATGAGTGGACCAGCAGTGGCCGAGATCAGAGGATCACATCAGATCAATTTGTTGGACTAGAATGGCCGAGATCAGAAGATCAGAAGGTTAGGAAGTGTGGTCTAGGGATGGCCGAAATCAGAGGATCACATCATATCAATTAGTATGGTCCAGATGTGGACTAGCGTAGAAGATCAAATGGTCCAGAATTAATCATGAGAATTAACGGTGGAGATTTTAATTTATTTTGATCAAAGTATTAAAAAGATTTGTTACAAAAATAAAGTGAAGTATTGTGGAACTCAGGAGCTGTTGGCGGGAAGGAACTAAAGACTTGATTGGCCAGTTATTTTGAAAGAAAATCTGAACCTTAATAAAAGATATGTTTTTTATTTAAATAAACCCAATTGGTCAAGTTATTTTTGCAAGAGAATCCAGCAAGATTCAGCTCGAAATTAAGCTTGGAAGAGGCCCAAATCTGCATCTATAAAAGGAGGCTCAAGGAAGAATACTTTGCATCGAAAATCACAAAAGAGTCATACACTTCCAAAGCAAACACTCAAATTTTTAGAGAGGTCAATTGTGAGTTCCAGCTTTCAAGAAGCAAGTACTCGAGTCATTTTCCTTCCATTGTGTCAAATCTAAGTTGTTGAAGTAGAGTCTACAATCTGAGGGAGTCAGAAGGGGTAGCAGGTTACTTGGCAATTAGAATCATAGTGTTGAAATTTCTTCTACAATCTGGGATTGTCAGATTGGCTGAAGACAAGTGCTATATTCCTCAAGAGTCTAGGATTGTTAGACTGTTTGAGAAGACTGACTTGGAGGGTCAGTAGAATGGTTGTAATTCAAGGTTTGAATTAGTGAAATCCTTCAAGGTGAAGGGACTGGACGTAGCCTCGTTAACAGTGAACCAATATAAAAGCGATTTCACTAATTCAATACCTTGAATTACAACAACTCCACTGACCCTCCAAGTCAGTCTTCTCAAACAGTCTAACAATCCTAGACTTTTGAGAAATGCAGTACCTTGACTTCTCAAGTCAAGTCTTCTCCTAACAATCTAACAACCCCAGATTGTAGAAGGAATTACAACACCTTGAATCTAATTGCCAAGTAATCTGCTACCCCTTCTGACTCCCTCAGATTGTAGACTCTACTTCAACAACTTAGATCTATCACAAGGGAAAGAAAATAACACAAGTGCTTGCTTCTGGAAAGTTGGAACTCACAATTAACCTCACTGAAAACTTGAGTGTTTGCTTTGGAAGTGTATGACTCTTTTGTGATTTTCGATGCTAAGTATTCTGCCTTGAGCCTTATTTTATAGATGTAGATTAGGGCCTCTTCCAAGCTTAATTTCAAGTTGTATCTTACTTGATTCTCTTGCAAAAATATCTTGACCAATCGGGCTTCACTTAAATAAAAAACATATCTTTTTAAGCTTCAGATTTGCTTTAAAAAATAACTAGCCAATCCTGTCTTTAGTTTCTTCCGGCCAACAACTTCTGAACTCCGATACGACTTCACTTTATTTTTGTAACTAATCATTTTAATACTTTGATCAAATTTAATTAAATCTCCACCGTTCATCCTCATGATTAAATCTGGACAGTTTGATCTTCTGCTCTCATCCACATCTGGACCTTACTAAGTGATCTGCTGTGATCCTCTGATTTCGGCCAACCCTAGACCACACTTTCTGATCTTCTAATCTCGGCCAATGCTGGTCTAGCAAACTGATCTGCTGTGATCCTCTGATCTTAGCCAATGATGGACCATACATTCTGACCTTCTGATTTTGGCCAACATTGGGCCATGGTCTAATCTTCTGATCTCGGCCAACACTGGGCCATATACTTAAATCTAGACCATTGATCTAAATATCTTCCCTCTGATCTGGACCAATTCTGGACTTGGTCTGGATTAAACTGAAATTAAATTTGGACAAATAATAATTCAGTATGGACATTTTACCTTCTGTTTTGGATCAGTTCTGGATCAAATCTGGAGATCATTTCTATTGGTCTGGACTTAGTTTCATACCCTGAACCATGCTATCTTCTGGTCTGGGTCAAATCTGGATTGATTCTCTTGTTATGGACCCTTTAACTTATCCTCTAATTAAGTCTGGATCAAGTTTGGGTTATTTATCATTTCACTGCCAGGCCATCTTCTGGTCAGAATAACTTCTGGATTAAGTCTGACTTATGATTCCTACTGGTCTGGATCAATTCTCCTTTTGGCAGGCTTCCTTCTGGTCTGGTCCAAGTCTTCTTCTGACTTTGCTTCCTTCTGATCTGGGCCAACAAAGATATCCTCTGGTAATTCCAGAATTCATCCTCTGGTACCTTATGGATGCATTATCTGGTGTCTTCATCTTCTGGTGGTATTTAATGTAATAATTCAAGGTTCAAAATAAGATTACATGGAGTGCTTTTGTAAACATCAAAATCCTAAGTACTTAGAACCAACTTGGTTCCAACACTGTTGTATCCTCCGTTATTTTTAAAATATTATACAACAGCGCTTTTAGTTATTAAGTGCTTTAAAATGTGCGCTGTAAAAGGCCATTTTTGACGTAGTGTCACGATTAAGTAGTCATGCATATTCATAAATTCACGCCTCCTAAGGAGTTATTGTTGGGAAGATTTTACGATGTAATGCCAATGCAAAGAGCATTAATTTTCTACCCACTTAACAATAACATACTTAATACCAAGGCACAAATGACTCTGTTTAATTAATCCATGTGCAAGACTTTGCTTAATTAATGCACACATTTTAAAATTTTCTCCCACTTCACGATTGATAGTCATGCATGCTCATAAATGTAAGGAGACTAGACATATATTGTTGAGCGGATTTTAGGTGTGATACTAATTTTTTCTATCCACTTCACGGTGCAAGACTCCACTTTATACAAAGGCAACATTACTTTTCTTAATAAATTCATATGCAAGACTTTGTTTATTACCAAGACAAATATGACTTAACTTACTACCAATGTACACAACGTTAAATTTTTGTCCACTTCACGATTAGATAGTTGTGCATGCTCTTAAATTCAAGAGGACTAGGGATTTATTGTTGGGTAGATTCATGGTGGTAATACCAATGCACAAAGCATTATTTTTCCCATGTCACAATGCAAGACTCTACTTAATACCAAGGCACACACAACTCTACTTAATAAATGCATATGTAAGATTATGCTTTATTCCAAGATAGGTGTGACTTAGCTTGATACCAATGCTCATGACAATGAATATCCCTCCACTTATCGATGCAAGACTCTGCTTAATACTGAGAGACACGAGACTCTACTTAATAAATGCATGCACAAGACTCCACTTAATACCAAGATAGACATGACTCTGTTTAATATTAATACACACAATATTAAATTTCTGCTTACTTTATAATTCATGTGTGTTTGAAATACTCTTGCAAACTCTATTATTCTAAAAGATCTCTATATCCCCTTCTTTCTTATCTGTACTAAATCTTTATCTTCCATCCATGGATGGACATCCTTACACCTTTCCTTAGAATCTACAAGTATTGTCACTCTACTTCTCAAAATAGGGTATGAGAAGACCTCCATTTCGAGATTGACATCTTCCTTTATCTTTATTTTTCCACTATTAACCTTCAGTGCATTTCAATATCATAATCTCTTTTCTATAGTACATTTGTTTCCCTCATAAAGAGAGTCTTCTTTTTCCATGAATATCCAATTGCTTTTAGGCTTTAGTCAACTACAATTTTAGAAGCCATTAGAAGTATTTGAGGACGCTTTGTTTGACATCATTGAAACATGTAAAGGTATTTGAGGGTTTGGTTAAGCATTTAAAGTTATTTGATTATGTTTAGAAATAGGCATTTCCTTTTTTCGGTTTCGAATAGCTGTAGTGTGTTCATAATTTTGGATCTACTTTTCACGTGTTTTTGTTTTACCTTCATATCTAATTGCTTCTTCGTTTTCCATTTTTTCTTGATTTGTGATGTATTGTTCCCTTATATCCATTTTTTCAAACATTAATGGGACTTCATTTATCTCCTCATCAAATCATCGATGAAACTAATTATGTGTTTTGATGGGTTGTTTTTCTATTGACTTTAGATAGATGACTAAGACATGGTTGAAATCGTAAGGTATCTCCCTAGTTGTTTTGTTTTAGACCTAGTGTTTGGAGTGATGTCAACTTGCTTATTCTAGATGGTGCTTTGAGTGTGTGCTTTGTTGATTCTCATTCTCTAGCTTTTACATAGACCACTTTATCAAGAGAGATTGCATAAGAAAGATGTCTTTATCATGCATAAGCTTATTTACATGTGATTTAGCATGCATTAAGTTTGAAGCATTATCATATTGCATTGGTAGTTATTGAAACTCATTTCAAATCATTTTCTAAATGATTTTGACTTTGTAAGTCGACTTCAAGAGCTCAGTTCTTGAAGTTCCATGGTTGGGAATCGACTCCCACAAAGTGTGAGTCGACTCATCAACAAAGCAGGGAGTTATTTGAGTTAACTCACAACTATGTGAATCAACTTAGACAATTTCATACTTCTTTTCTATTTTTTTCAATCAGTGTGAATCGACCCACATGTCATATGAATCGATTCACATAACCTGCACACTTAAAATTTGACAGATTTAAGGTTGTTACTGCAGTTACATAGTGGTTATTTTTCTTAGAACTCGTTTTTCATTGTGTTACCTCTTTAATGAATCATATAAAAGGTTTTCTCATCATTTCTAAATGCAAGAATAGTTTCACACATTCCTTATGCTCAAGTATTGAAGATCACATCATAGGTTGAAAACACTTTCTTGATCATGTCGGGTCTGCATTCTAGTAGTGAAGCGATAAGCAACAATGATTGGATATAATTCGTCGGAGTGTATTCTAGATACGAATCTATGAGAGGATATCGTCAGATTCCATATCAAGGGCTAGAGAAAGTGTTCTTCATAATAGTTTTAGAAGGGTTTCTAGGTCTTTATCTTGCAAGAGTGAAGTTTGAGCTTCATCTTGAAGATAGGCTTGTGTTCAAAATTTGGAGGGTGTTCCAAGATTTTGTGTAGAAGATTGTTTAAGAGATAACGGGTTTTGTGAACAAGTCTCGTAACTTCCGCTGAAAGATTCTGTAAACATTCACAATAGTAATAAAGGAATAAAACAATCATTCATTTGAACGGGAACATGATGTACTTTGTTCTTGATTAAATTGACATGTGAATCTTTCTATCACTAACTATTTAATTTTTGCATTTTTACTTTGTTCTTAATTTTCTATTTTATATTTTTGTTTTGAAATCTTGTCCTGGTTTTGAATTTTTAATAAAATTATGTTTTGAACATTGCAATTCAACATCTTATACTTGATTCAATTTGAAGAAAATCTGATATAATAGTGTTTCTATTAATTAAGATCCATTGAGTCCTTATTTGATGAGCTTTTTCATATTTGGTTGAAGTGATAAAATTTGTTTTCTAAAACTACGTCAACCAATTTTTTGTTTTCTTACATAAGTCGCTATGGAATTTTCTTATAACGGCTTTAAGAGAAGCACAAAATGACTAACAACATATTTCCAAATCAAAAGGGCGAGTATGGTATAACTCAAATTCTAAAAGGAGAATATATGTATTTGAAAGAAAATATTAAAATTCATATAATTGCTTATGATATAGATGTTTGGGAAATTCATATAATTTGGAAGTGGGATAGCATTTCCATGGATTTTATAACTGGATTGCCCAAGACAAGGAAAAAGAATGATTCGATTTGGGTAATAGTGGATCGATTGACAAAATCCGCACATTCTTACCGGTAAGGACCACTTATAAAGTAGATAAGTTGACGGAAATCTACATTGCTGAGATTGTGAGATCACACGGAGTTCCATCGAGTATTGTATCAGACCGTGATCCAAAGTTCACATCTCACTTTTGGGGAGCACTGCATGAAGCGTTGGGAACGAAACTGAAATTGAGTTCAACTTACCATCCACAAACAGATGGACAAACCAAGAGAACAAATCAGTCCTTGGAAGATCTATTGAGAGCATGTGTGTTGGATGATAGAGGAAACTTGGATGAGGTATTGCCATTGGTTGAGTTTACTTACAACAATAGTTTTCACGCAAGTATTGGAATGGCACCCTGTGAGGCTTTGTATGGGCGCAAGTGTTAGACGCCTTTATGCTGGTATAAGGACGAAGAAAGTATGATTGTTGGACCTGAGATGGTGCAACAGACTACAAAGAAGATCAAGAGGATACAAAGAGAAAATGAAAATTTCACAAGATCGCCAGAAGAGTTATGCAGACAAGCGTCGCAGACCTTTAGAATTCGAGTAGGGTGATCATGTATTTCTAAGGATCACGCCTACAACTGGAGTTGGCCGAGCTATTAAATCAAGAAAGTTGACTCCGAAATTTATTGGACCATACCATATTACTGCTCGAATTGGACCAGTGGCTTATCGAATTGCTTTACCTCCAATGCTGTCCAATATCCACGATGTATTTCACATGTCGCAGTTAAGAAAATACATTTCGGATCCGTCACATGTGATCGAACCAGACACAATTCAACTGAAGGATAACCTGTCATTTGAAGTATTTCCTGTAAGAATTGAAGATGTGAAGATTAAACAGTTGAGGAACAAGGAAGTCCCACTAGTCAAAGTGATTTGGAATCCGACTACTGGAGACGCAACTTGGGAACTGGAGAGTAAGATGAGGGAACAACATCCTCAGTTGTTTATCGACATGTAGTTTCGAGGATGAAACTAATTTAAGGGGGGTAGTAATGTAAGACCGTTAAATTTAAAATTTAATTATGGATTTAATATTAAGTGTATTTGGGAATATTGGTAAAATATTTAATATATGTGTATTTTGTGTAAATATATATATATATATAAATATTTATTTTTGGAGGTTGAATTAAAATTATTGGATGGAGGATAAATTAATTTAATTACGAGTAATTAAATCGGGCAGTTAATTAACATGTTATCTGTTAATTACGACGAGAGTGGTTAAGTACCTGATGGTCAAGCAATATTATAATATTAATGTGTTGGGTGAGGTGGCACATTTAGGCCTATATATATGAGTGAGGAGAAAGGAAAGAAGGCAGAAACATTTCCCTCTTTCCTCACTGCATGCGTTAGTTTCATTTCTTTCTTCCCCATTCTGTTTTTCTTGTGTTGGTGGTAAGAAGAGTTGCTCAAAAGTAAAATTACTTGGAAATCCAAGCCCCGAACCAGCAAGTGTCCAGAACAAAAGTTGTTCCACTCATCGTTACGGAGCTAGGGAACTAACTTTTGTAGCGACGAACGCGAATGGGAATTTCGCCGACTTTTGAAAATGCATGCTATTGATGTTTTGATGATCTGTGATGTTTGCTGTTTTGGCTGAATACATCAATGATGTTTTGTTTGTGTGGGAATACTAGAAAATGCTTTGCATGTTGTTTTGAGGATGATCAAAATGCAAGTGTTTGAAAATGGTTGTTCTGTTTTCTGGTTTTGTTTAAGTGTAAGGTTTTTGCTGGTGTGGTTGACTTTCTGTTTTGGTGATTAAAGAAAATTGTGAGGTTATTCTGGTGTTGGTGATTTTGTTTTCTGTTATGTTAATAATAATCTGGTGTTGATGGTGGTTTTCAAAAGAAAAGGATATAAAATGGTGGAAGTGTTTTTCTGGAAATCGTAATTGGTGAAAAATGTTATGAGTTTGTATTTCAAAGAAATGGTGATTATGTTTTGGTGTTGTGTTGGTTTTTCAAAGAAAAGAATTTGAAAACGTGTTGAAGTTTCTGGAAAATATCACTGCATTCGAAGGTGTATTCGAATACAGCATTGGTGTATTCGAATATATGCCTGTAAAGTTTCTGTTTTTATTCAAAGTTTTGAACTTGTATTCGAATACAAATGAGTGATTTTTGCTTATGACTTAGCCTCTGTATTCGGCTACGACCCTATCATATTTGAATACAGGATTGCAATTTTTGCCACTGACTTTGCATATGTATTCGACTACGACAGCTCGTATTCGAATATAGAATGCTGATTTTTCACTGTTTTAGTTGCTGTATTCGAATACAAGGGAGCTGTATTCGAATATAGATTGTTTTTTTTCAAAATTCCAGTTTAAAATATTGTTTTATGAACTTAAAGAGTTGGGGAAACATTGGGAAGGTTTGTGATGAATTAAAATGGAGTTTTTGAGATGTTTTGAGGTGGTGATGATGAGGCTTTTGAATTCTTTATTGATGTGGTGAAAAATGTCGATTTTGCACTGTTTTAGCTTTTGTATTCGAATACAAGGAAGCTGTATTCGAATACATAGTGTTGATTTTGCACTGTTTAAGCTTCTGTATACGAATACAAGGAAGCTGTATTCGAATACAGATTGGGTTTTTTCTAAAATTCCAATTTTAAACATTTGTTTTTGAACTTTAAGAGTTTGGGAAACATTGGAAAGGCTTGTGATGAATTAAAATGGAATTTTTGAGATGTTTTGAGGTGGTGATGATGAGGCTTTGGAATTCTTTATTGATGTGGTGAAAAATGTCGATTTTGCACTGTTTTAGCTTTTGTATTCGAATACAAGGAAGCTGTATTCGAATACAGAGTGTTGATTTTGCAGTGTTTAAGCTTCTGTATACGAATACAAGGAAACTGTATTCGAATACAGATTGGGTTTTTTTTAAAATTCCAGTTTTAAACATTTGTTTTTGAACTTTAAGAGTAGGGGAAACATTGGAAAGGCTTGTGATGAATTAAAATGGAATTTTTGAGATGTTTTGAGGTGGTGATGATGAGATTCTTGAATTTATTTGTTGATGTGGTGATAATGAAATTGTGGAGATGGTTTGAGATGGTTTCATGTGGTGATGGAGTGGCTGGATTTTTAACTGGTAATTGCATATTGTTTCAGTGAAGAGAAAACTTTGCATGTCCATGCATTGCATAGTCAGGTGGTGACCGCGATGGGCCACAGAGTTGATGCGGTGACAGTGATGGGCCGCGAAGTTAAGAAGTAACCATGGGTTATAGAATGGTTCCGCAAATATTAGACGGACTGTTCTATCCGGGGTCAGAGTAGTTCCGCATGTATTAGACGGTCTATTCTACTCGGGCCACAGAATGGTTCCGCGTGTATTAGACAGTCCATTCTATCCGTGAAAGGATTTAACTTCTGTTTATTTGGCCTGTGAGAGGCTAATACACTGTAGTAACCGTGAAGGGTTGTAGAATATTCCGCGTGTATTAGACGGTCTATTTTATCCGGGTTCAGAGCAGTTCTGCGTGTACTAGACGGTCTATTTTATCCAGGCTACGAAAATGGTTCCGCGTGTATTAGACGGTCCATTCCCCTTGTGAAATCGTGCTAGTCCGTGAGAGACTACGCGTGTGCTGGTCCGTGAGAGACTGCACTCTGATAATGTTTGGCCTGTGAGAGGCTAACATGGGTAAATCGTGCTGGTCAGTGAGAGACTGCACGTGTGCTAGTCTGTGAGCGACTGCACCTTGGTAATTCCAAGAAGTTGTGTACATTGGCATATACATATTGCATGCGGTGGTTGACTGCGAGTCACATTTCAATCTGAGTTGATGAGTGCGATTCCAGGTGTGTAAGTACCTTACGAGATCTGAATTTCTAATGAATTGTTGTGATTGTTGCATTGCTATTTGTACTTACAACATGATTTTATATTAAATTGGGTTCTGTTTTGCAAAGGTATAAATGTCATGTATTTTCAAAATGAGCATCCTTATTTATCATCTTTCTTATATAACATGCCATGAATATGCTTATTATTGTTGACATAAATGCTATGTGGTATTTGTTAATTTCGGTCGGTGACCCTTTACTATTATTGTGGAAAATTGGGTTTTGCCCTCAGATGATACCCAAACCCGTCCCACCGACAGTTACACTAACGACGAAGACGTTGTTAGTTTCCCCTGATCTTCACGTACGGAGTATTCGTGGACAACGTAAAGGGACGGACAACTGGGGTGAATACGAGACTTGTGGAGGAGGCGATGGACATCACTTGCTACTGAAGCTTAGTGCATGATCAGACTAGACTTTTTGGTATAGGGCCTAGTGTTGAGGGTTGTATTTACTTATTTTGGGATTATTGTATATTTTCTTTCCGCAACTTTGATAATATTTTGGTTTGGGATAATTGTTTATTTTCCGCACTCTGATAAATATTTTGGTGGGTCTAGGATACAGTTTTTGATGTATTTTTATTTTGGTATATTTTGAAGATTAAATTCCCAAAAATATCTTACTTGATTAATCGTGATGTAATTAATTAATAACTTTTCTATTTTGGATTACAATGTCGAACGATATTTAATTTGAATTGATTTTAATCATTCTGAATTAAATTGAAAAAAATTCTTTTATTTATTTTGGTTGAAAAAAAAATACACTCGCGCTGTGTTTTAAACTCGGGGTGTTACAATTGTGGTATCAGAGCATTTCGTTAAAGTTTTGGGTTGAAGCTCTGGTTAGATTATTGGTTTTGAGTCGTTATCTGATCATGCATAGGAGCAAGTAGTTAGAGTGTCAAGTCTTGTATAGGTTGTGGTGTGCTGAAGTGATGATGTTGTTAAGTTATATTTTGGGATTATTCTAAGTGGTGTGAGATTTCTACTTGATGATGGTTTTGTAGGAAACAATGCCTCCAAGGAGAGACGACACTGCAAGAGCCGATGTCAGCTGGGAGGATAGGATGGTTGAAGCGATGAATAACATGGATGTGTCTGTTGCTGCACAGACGGCGGCGAAAACTCAATGTGATCTAGAGAAAAGAGAAAGAGAGATTTGTGCTGCTGAATCAAGAGGACTAGAGGATTTTCGTCGTCATAATCCTCCAAAGTTCAAGGGCGATGAGGGTCCAGAAAGAGCGGACCAATGGATTCAGGAAATGGAGAAGATTTTTGAAATGATTAATTGCCAGGCAGCGGTAAAGGTCAACTATGCTACATATCTGCTGCTAGGGGATGCAGAGTATTGGTGGAGGAGTACAAGACTACTGATGGGATCAGCTCATGAGGAGGTGAACTGGGAGTCGTTCAAAAAGAAGTTTTTGGACAAATACTTCCCGATGAGTACTAGAACTAAGTTGGGTGATGATTTCCTAAAATTACACCAAGGAAACATGACGGTGGGTGAATATGCAGCTAAGTTTGAATCCTTGTCAAGGCATTTTAGATTTTTCCGGGAAGAAGTTGATGAACAGTTTATGTGCCATCGTTTCCAAAATGGACTAAAGTATGAGATTCAAGACTCGGTCTTACCATTGGGAATTCAACGTTTCCAAGTCTTAGTGGAGAAGTGTAGAGAGGTTGAGGACATGAAGAATATGAGGGCCAACCGAGGAGGTAACTTTAATTTGGGAGGGCCGAGCCGGATGAATTATTAGAATAATAAAGGGAAGCAAGTTGCTAAGCCATATAACCGGCCACAGAACAACAATAGAGACCAGAATCGGCTGGGAAACCAAAATTTTGGGAGACAATTAGGACAAGGGGTTTGGTGTTTCCGATGTGGAAAAAAGGGACATTATGCTACTGCTTGCACCACTATGAGTCCTTCATGCTACAATTACCAGAAACCAGGACATTTTGTTAGGGATTGCAAGGCTCCGAAGGTAGAACCAACAGTGAACGCAACTAGGGCTACTCGTCCTATTGCTAGGGGACGTGTTTATCACATGGGCGCTGAAGCCGGGGGTCAGACTCCTAATTTAATCCAGCAAGATTGCGAGATTGCAGGTAACACACAAACTGCACTTTTTGATTCGAGGGCAACCCATTCTTTCATTGCTATGGAATGTGTGAATCGTTTGAAGCTATCTATGTCTGCTTTGCCTTTTGATTTAGTTGTTTCCACACCTGCTAAGACTTTGACCGTAAATTCTGCATGTTTACGTTGTCCTGTAACTATTCAGAATAGAGATTTCTTGGTTAATTTAATCTGTTTACCCCTACAATCACTCGAGATCATTCTCGGCATGGATGGGATGTCGTATAATTATGTAGTCTTGGATTGTGCTCGCAAATTAGTTCTTTTTCCCGAACCTGGAGTCGTTCGGTATTTGGCTGCTAACAAGCTCGGAGTGTCACTGAGAGAAGGAACTCAGGAATTTTTATCATTGGCTAACGTGGAGACTAAGATGGATGTGAGCATAGAAGATGTGGTGTTAGTCAAAGAGTATCCGGACGTATTTCCAACAGAAATTCCAGGATTACCCCCAGTAAGAGAGGTGGAGTTCTTCATTGATCTACACCCAGGAACATGACCTATTTCAATTGCGCCGTATCAGATGTCGCCGTTGGAATTAAGCGAGCTTAAGGGTCAAATTGAAGGTTTGTTGGAGAAAGGATTTATCAGACCAAGTGTGTCGCCATGGGGAGCTCTGGTGTTGTTGGTTAAGAAGAACGATGGAAGTTCGCGCTTATGTGTGGATCATAGGCAACTTAACAAGGTAACTATTAAGAATCGTTATCCTTTACCACGCATCGATGATTTTTAGGATCAATTGAGAGGAGCCGCGGTGTTTTCAAAGATCGATTTGAAGTCAGGATACCATCAGATTCGGGTAAGAGAAGGAGATATTCAAAAGACTTCTTTCAGGACCCGTTACGGACATTATGAATATCTCGTTATGCCATTTGGAGTTACAAATGCACCAGCGATTTTTATGGATTATATGAATAGAATCTTTAGCCCATTCTTGGATAAATTTGTGGTGGTGTTCATCGATGATATATTGATTTATTCAAGGGATGAAGAAGAATATGGAGAGCATTTACGTCAAGTTCTTGAAGTTTTACGAGAAAAGCAATTGTACGCCAATCTGTCAAAGTGCGAGTTTTGGTTAGAGAAAGTGAATTTCTTGGGACATGTAATAACCAAAGAAGGAATCGTTGTGGATCCAGCAAAAATTGAGACAATTATTGCCTGCAAACAGCCTCAGACTATCACAGACATACGTAGTTTTGTTGGACTGGCAGGATACTACAGGAGATTTATTGAAGGATTTGCTAAGATTGTAGCTCCTTTGACACAACTCACCAGAAAGAATCAGCCGTTTGCATGGACAGAAAAGTGTGAGGAAAGTTTTCAGTTGCTTATGGAAAAGTTGACAACCTCACAAGTATTGGTCTTGCCAAAACCAGAGGAACCTTATGAAGTTTACTGTGATGCATCTCACCAAGGTTTGGGATGTGTTTTGATGCAACACAAGAAAGTTGTAGCCTACGCCTCAAGGCAGTTGAAAACTCACGAACGAAACTATCCTACTCATGATTTAGAGCTTGCTGCAGTAGTGTTTGCATTAAAGGTCTGGAGGCACTACTTATATGGATGCACGTTCACGGTATTCAATGACCATAAAAGTTTGAAGTATCTGTTCGATCAGAAGGAATTGAACATGCGTCAGAGGAGATGGATGGAGACTCTCAAGGATTTTGATTTTTCATTGCAGTACCACCCTGGGAAAGCCAATGTGGTGGCTGATGCATTGAGTAGGAAAAGTGTGTCAGTATCTTCAATGATAATGGCCAGACAACAAGAGTTGTGGGAAGCGTTTAGAGATCTACACTTGGACGTAGAGTTTGCACTAGGAATTTTAAAGTGTGGAATGATAAAAATTTTGAGTGGACTACTTGAGGAAATTGCGAACTTGCAAGATGACGCATTAATCCAAGAAAAGAGGAACCTAATAGTGCAAGGAAAGACAACTGAGTTCAGGATTGGACCAGATAATATTCTGAAATGTAATGGAAGAATTTGTGTACCGGCAGTTGCAAATATGAGAAGAACGATTTTGGAAGAGGCTCATAAGAGCAAATTGAGTATTCATCCTAGAGCGACTAAGATGAACCAGGACTTAAGACATAATTACTGGTGGCCAGGAATGAACAAGGACGTAGAAGAGTATGCATCGGCTTGTTTAACTTGTCAGAAAGCGAAAGTGGAACATCAACGACCTACTGGAATGTTGCAACCTTTGGATATACCGGAATGGAAGTGGGATAGCATTTCCATGGATTTCATAACCGGATTGCCCAAGACAAGGAAAAAGAATGATTCAATTTGGGTAATAGTGGATCGATTGACAAAATCCGCACATTTCTTACCGGTAAGGACCACTTATAAAGTAGATAAGTTGACGGAAATCTACATTGCTGAGATTATGAGATTACACGGAGTTCCATCGAGTATTGCATCAGACCGTGATCCAAAGTTCACATCTCACTTTTGGGGACCACTGCATGAAGCATTAGGAACGAAACTGAAATTGAGTTCAACTTACCATCCACAAACAGATGGACAAACCGAGAGAACAAATCAGTCCTTGGAAGATCTATTGAGAGCATGTGTGTTGGATGATAGAGGAAACTGGGATGAGGTATTGCCATTTGTTGAGTTTACTTACAATAATAGTTTTCACGCAAGTATTGGAATGGCACCCTATGAGGCTTTGTATGGGCGCAAGTGTTAGACGCCTTTATGCTGGGATAAGGACGGAGAAAGTATGATTGTTGGACCTGAGATGGTGCAACAGACTACATAGAAGATCAAGAGGATACAAGAGAAAATGAAAATTTCACAGGATCGCCAGAAGAGTTATGCGGACAAGCGTCGCAGACCTTTAGAATTCGAGCAGGGTGATCATGTATTTTTAAGGATCATGCCTACAACTGGAGTTGGCCGAGCTATTAAATCAAGAAAGTTGACTCCGAAATTTATTGGACCATACCAGATTACTACACGAATTGGACCAGTGGCTTATCGAATTGCTTTACCTCCAATGCTGTCCAATATCCACGACGTATTTCACGTGTCGCAGTTAAGAAAATACATTTCGGATCCGTCACATGTGATCGAACTAGACACAATTCAACTAAAGGATAACCTGTCATTTGAAGTATTTCCTGTAAGAATTGAAGATAGGAAGATTAAATAGTTGAGGAACAAGGAAGTCCCACTAGTCAAAGTGATTTGGAATCCGACTACTGGAGACGCAACTTGGGAATTGAAGAGTAAGATGAGGGAACAACATCCTTAGTTGTTAATCGACATGTAGTTTTGAGGATGAAACTAATTTAAGGGGGTAGTAATGTAAGACCCTTAAATTTAAAATTTAATTATGGATTTAATATTAAGTGTATTTGGGGAATATTGGTAAAATATTTAATATATGTATATTTTGTGTAAATATATATATAAATATTTATTTTTGGAGGTTGAATTAAAATTATTGGATGGAGGATAAATAAATTTAATTACGAGTAATTAAATTCTGGGCAGTTAATTAACATGTTATCTGTTAATTACGACGAGAGTGGTTAAGTACCTGATGGTCAAGCAATATTATAATATTAATGTGTTGGGTGAGGTGGCACATTTAGGCCTATATATATGAGTGAGGAGCAAGGAAAGAAGGAAGAAACATTTCCCTCTTTCCTCACTGCAGGCGTTAGTTTCATTTCTTTCTTCCCCATTCTGTTTTTCTTGTGTTGGTGGTAAGAATAGTTGCTCAAAAGTCAAATTACTTGGAAAATCTATTATTGGTGAAAATTGTTCTGAGTTTGTGGTTTCAAAGAAATGGTGATTATGTTTTGGTGTTGTGTTGGTTTTTCAAAGAAAAGAATTTGAAAACGTGTTGAAGTTTCTGGAAAATATCACTGCATTCGAATGTGTATTCGAATACAGCATTGGTGTATTCGAATAAATGCCTGCAAAGTTTCTGTTTTTATTCAAAGTTTTGAACTTGTATTCGAATACGACCCTCTATATTCGAATACAGATGAGTGATTTTTGCTTCTGACTTAGCCTCTATATTCGGCTACGACCCTGTTGTATTCGAATACAGGATTGCAATTTTTGCAACTGACTTCGCATCTGTATTCGGCTACGATAGCCTCGATTTCGAATACAGAATTATGATTTTCACTATTTTAACTACTGTATTCGAATACAAGGGAGCTGTATTCGAATACAGATTGTTTTTTTTCAAAAATTCCAGTTTTAAATATTGTTTTATGAACTTAAAGAGTTGGGGAAACATTGGGAATGTTTGTGATGAATTAAAATGGAGTTTTTGAGATGTTTTCAGGTGGTGATGATGAGGCTTTTGAATTCTTTATTGATGTGGTGAAAAATGCTGATTTTGCACTGTTTTAGCTTCTGTATTCGAATACAAGGAAGCTGTATTCAAATACAGAGTGTTGATTTTGCACTGTTTTAGCTTCTCTATTCGAATACAAGGAAGCTGTATTCGAATACATATTGGTTTTTTTTTAAAAATCCAGTTTTAAACATTTGTTTTTGAACTTTAAGAGTTGGGGAAACATTGGAAAGGCTTGTGATGAATTAAAATGGAATTTTTGAGATGTTTTGAGGTGGTGATGATGAGATTCTTGAATTTATTTGTTGATGTGGTGATAATGAAAATGTGGAGATGGTTTGAGATGGTTTGATGTAATGATGGAGTGGCTGGATTTTTAACTGGTAATTACATATTGTTTTCAGTGAAGAGAAAACTTTGTATGTCCATGCATTGCATAGTCAGGTGGTGACCGCGATGGGCCACAGAGTTGATGCGGTGACCATGGGTTATAGAATGGTTCTGTGTGTATTAGACGGTCTGTTCTATCCGGGGTCAAAGTAGTTCCGCGTGTATTATACGGTCCATTCTATCCGTGCGAGGATTTAACGTATGTGTATTTCGCCTGTGAGAGGCTAATACACTGTAGTAACCGTGAAGGGTTGTAGAATAGTTCCGCCTGTATTAGATGGTCTATTCTATCCGGGCTACGGAAATGGTTCCGTGTGTAATAGACGGTCCATTCCACTTGTGAAATCGTGTTGGTCCGTGAGAGACTGCGTGTGTGCTGGTCCGTGAGAGACTACACTCTGGTAATGTTTGGCCTGTGAGAGGCTAACATGGGTAAATCGTGCTGGTCTGTGAGAGACTGCACGTGTGCTGGTCTGTGAGCGACTGCACCTTGGTAATTCCAAGAAGTTGTGTACATTGGCATATACATATTGCATGGGGTGGTTGACTGGGAGTCAGATTTTAATCTAACTTGGTGAGTGGGATTCGAGGTGTGTAAGTACCTTATGAGATCTGAATTTCTAATGAATTGTTGTGATTGTTGAATTGCTATTTGTACTTACAACATGATTTTATATTAAATTGGTTGCTGTTTTCCAAAGGTATAAATGTCATGTATTTTCAAAATGAGCATCCTTATTTATCATCGTTGTTATATAACATGCCATGAATATGCTTGTTATTGTTGACATAAATGCTATGTGGTATTTGTTAATTTCGGTCGGTGACCCTTTACTATTATTGTGGAAAATTGGGGTTTGCCCTCAGATGATACCCAAACCCGTCCCGCCGACGGTGACACTAACGACGAAGACGTCGTTAGTTTCCCCTGATCTTCACGTACGGAGTATTCAAGGACAACGTAGAGGGACAGACAACTGGGGTGAACACGAGACTTGTGGAGGAGGCGGTGGAAATCACTTGCTACTGTAGCTTAGTGCATGATCAGACTAGACTTTTTGGTATAGGGCCTACTGTTGATGGCTGTATTTACTTATTTTGGGATTATTGTATATTTTCTTTCCGCAACTCTGATAATATTTTGGTTTGGGATAATTGTATATTTTCCGCACTCTGATAAATATTTTGGTGGGTCTAGGATACAGTTTTTGATGTATTTTTATTTTGGTATATTTTGAAGATTAAATTCCCAAAAATATCTTACTTGATTAATCGTGATGTAATTAATTAATTACTTTTCTATTTTGGATTAAAATGTCAAACGATATTTAATTTGAATTGATTTTAATCATTCTGAATTAAATTGAAAAAAAATTCTTTTATTTATTTTGGTTAAAAAAAAAATACACTCGCGCTGTGTTTTAAACTCGGGGTGTTACTAGAAGCAATAGGATTCAGAGCTATCAAACAGTGAAAGCATAAATAATTGGACACATATATTTATCTTGGTTCACCACTAACTTGGCTACATCCACCCCTCATTCAGAAGGCTTTAATCCACTTATTCAAATACCTTGAATGACAAAACACTTGACCCTCCATGTCAGTCTTCTCAAACAGCCTGACAACCCCAAGCTTTTGAGGAGCTAACCACCTTGACCCTACAAGCCAAGTTTTCTCCTAACAACCTGACAACCCCAGATTGAAGAAGGAACTAAACCACTATTGGGTTCGATACAAAAGATTGGAACTTTAAGGGTTTGTTTCTAACAAAGCTGATAATGATAATAACTCTCACACTCTAAGAAAAAACACTTAGAAAATATTTCTAACTTGAACAAGTGTTTCTCTCTCTGAACTCTAAGATGAATTTGAAATTTGAGCTTATGAGTTGTTCTACTCTTTTCTGATTTTTCGATAATCTTCTTCTTTAGCCTTGAGTATCTATTTATAAATAAAATAAGGGCTACAATTTAGTCCTTGTTTAATTTTGAATTTTATTTTCATTCCTAGCTTGGTCAACAATGATCTTATTCAAAAATAATTCTAAACAATATGCTTTTTGATAATATGTTCTTTAGAAAATTCTTTATTTCTGAATCCAATCTGAGTAGCTCTTCTAGATTAATTCTGATCGTACTTTGTTCAAATTGAGTTTGTAAATTCATAAGATTGATTCTGTTCATATTTTGTTCAGATTGATTTTGTAAATTCTTTATATTGATACTATTCATATTTTGTTGTAGAGAAATCTTGATCAAATCTTCTTCAAATTTTGACCATATGTTCATTTCAACTTGGTCAAAGATTTTCTTCAATTAAAAATATGAATAAAATTTTATTTTAGATTTTCTTCAATTGTAAATCTGAATCATATCTTATTTTAGATTTTCTTCAATTATAAATATGAATAAAATCTTATTTTAGATTTTCTTCAATTATAAATCTGAATCAAATCTTATTTTAGTTTTTCTTCAATTATAAATTTGAATCAAATCTTATTTTAGATTTTCTTGAAAAACACTAATCTTTTTTCATACTCTTTGAAGTCAAATATATTGTTCTCGTAAAATACTTTTGTTATCATCAAAACTCTAAGTATAAAACCAACTTGGTTTCAGTAGGTTCAATTAGATTGAAAAACTAATAACATAATTGTATCCATTGTAGGACAAAATGGTTTTTATAGAGTTTACAATTGTTTGACGGCCCAAGATATGTGGAATGGTTTAAAAACCACATACGAGGGCTTAGGTGAACAAAAGATCTAAAAAATTAACAAGTTGGAAAATTATATTTAAATGCTTAGTATGAGCAATGGTTTAATCGTTAGTAAAATGCTAAAACAATTCAATAGACATGTTAATGAGCTCTACGATCATGGCAAAAAATTTCAAACGAAGATCTAATCAAATTGTTGCATAGAAAAAGATGTAAAATAGTTCAAAAATTGTCGAGTCAAAAGACTTTGAATATATGAATTGGCCTACAATATTTAAAGAGTTGAAGAAGTTTGACCAAGAGTTTAAGAACAATAACACTCAAGAGATTAAAGTGATAAAGAGAAAGAATAAAGCCAACGATGGCTCATCATCCAAATCATGGAAGGATGATGCATCCTCTAGTAGAAAAGTGGATCAAGATTCCTCAAGTGAGGAAAGTCCAAGTACCAAGTCAAGTGGCAAAAGTGAAACAAGTTTTTTGCCTCATGGCCAAATGTCAAAAAAAAAAGGTTAGTGATGATGATATCTTACTTTTACCTTCTTATGAACAATTTAAAGAGGCTTTTGTTGAACTTCATGACGATGCTAAAAACATGACAAAACTTTTAGGTTATAAACGAATAACTATTTTAAATTTGGAAATTCAATGTGATAGACTTGAAAAAGACTTATCCAGAGCATTAAAACTAGCTCATGAAGTTACACAAAAAGCTGTTGGAACCAAGTTGGTTCTTACACTCAAAGTTTTGATGTTAACAAAAGTATTTTATGAGAATAATATATTTGACTTCAAAGAAGAATGCAAAAATCAGAGGATGACGTCACCAGAAGATGATGTCACCATAGGATGTCACTAGAGGATGACGTCACCAGAGGATGAAGTCACCAGAAGATATCACCAGAGGATACCTCCAGAAGATACAACCAGAAGATGTCACCAGAGGATACTAGAGGATATCACCAGAAGATATCACTAGAGGATACCTCGAGAAGATACAGCCAGAAGATGTCACCAGAGGATATCATCAGAAGCAAAAATTAGAGGATATCATCAGAGGCAAGAATTAGATGACATTATCAGAGGATACCATTCGAGGCAAACATCAGAAGAAGACATGGTCCAAATCAGAAGGAAACATGGTCCAGATCAGAAGAAAACATGGTCCAGATCAGAAGGAAACATGGTCCAGATCAGAAGAAAACATGGTCCAGATCAAAAGAAGACATCGTCTAGATTCGAAGAAGACATTGGTCCAGATTCATAAAATACTTGATTAAGATTCGTAGAAGATTTGATTCAAATTTCGAAGAAGACATGATGGAAATTTGAAGTAGATCTTATCAAAGTCTAAAGAAGATTTAATTTCAATTTAAAGAAGATTTGGTTCAAATATAAAAAGGAACAGAATCAAGTTGAAGAATTTTCAAAAGAAATCTGAGCAAGATACAATTCAAAATTAAACATGGACCAAGTGAAAGCCCATATCTCAACTATAAATAAAGGCTTCAGGTCGTAGAAGAAATCATCGAAAGCAGAAGAACTCAAGCTTAAAATTCAAATTCAACTTAGAGTTCAAAGAGAGAAACACTTGTGCGAAAGAGAAAAATTTTCTAAGTGTTCTTTTCTTAGGGTGTGAGAGTCAATGATATAATCAGCTTTTCAGAAGCAACTACTCAAGAGAGTCATTGTTACAATCAACTTTCCAGAAGCAACTACTCAAGAGAATCATTGTTATAATCAGCTTTCTAGAAGCAACTACTCAAGAGAATCATTGTTATAATCAGCTTTCCAGAAGCAACTACTCAAGTTCCAAACCATTGTATCAAACCTGATAGTGGTGTAAGTTCCTTCTTCAATCTAGGATTGTTAGATTGTTAGGAGAAGACTTGGCTTGTAGGGTCAAGGTGTTGTTGTTCCTCAAAAGTCTGTGGTGTTAGGCTATTTGGGAAAACTGGCTTGGAGGGTCAGGTGTTGTGTAATTCAAAGTGTTTGAATTAGTGGATTAAAGCCATCTAAATGAAGGGACTGGAAGTAGCCAAGTTAATGGTGAATCAGGATAAATCTATGTGTCCAAATACTTATGCTTTTATTATTCGTTGCTGCTGAATCTAATTGCATCGTCTCCAAGTAATTTATATCAACGTTCAGCAAATCAGCAAAAAAATTTCTAACTTTGGCAAACACAATTCAACCCACATTCTCATGTTTGCACCTTCAAAAGCACCTTGTTTTTCATAAATGATCACAATGTGAAAAATGTAGTCCATTACAAAATGATAATATAATGTAGCAGAAAAAGTTTCAAAATTTGAAGTTAAATTGAAAATTTTGAAAACTTCAAATCTTAGAAATCAATCTTATAACAACAAGCCCTCTTCCAATAGATATTAACATAAATCTAAGAAATAACATTTATCACATGTTAGTTGTTTCTATTGTGGACAAAAGGGACACACGCCCCTAAATGTTTTGTTAGAAAATTTTTGTTACAAAATGATATGAAGATGTGGACTCCCCAAGGACTATGCCTCACAACTAACATTCTAGGATCCAACCAAAATTGGGTACTGTAAGACCCTTAATTTTTAATTAAAATTATGGAATTAATTTTAAGTGTATTTTGGGGATATTTGAAAAATATTTAATATATGTATGTTTTGAGTGAATATATATATATATATATATAAATATTTATTTTAGAAGATGAATTAAGATTATTGGATTAAGAATAAATTAATTTAATTATGAGTAATTAAATTAACGGACAGTTAATTAAGGGATTAGCGGCTAATTGCGACGAGATTGGTTAAGTGCTGAGGATCAGACAAGTGTCGGGTGAGGTGGCACCACACAAGCCTATAAATAGGAGTGAGAAGGATGGTGAAATCAAAACACCATTCCTCCTCCCTCACTGCCCATACTGCATGTAACAGTACCCTTTCCCTCCCATTCTGTTTTCTAGTTTCCAGCTCACGATTTCAAAGAGAAAAGAGGGAGTTCCTCAAAAGTGCCATTACTTGGAAATCCAAGCACCGAAACACCAAACCCTCAGTACAAAAGTTGTTCCCCACATCATTACGGAGCTAGAGAACCCACTTTCGTAGCAGCGAACGCAAGACGGGAGTTTCGCCGTTTTTGACGCATACACGTGAGCAGTAGCAGAAACGCAACAAGGGTAAGGGCACCTTCCACTTTCTAGTTGCATTAGGGCTGTAAATGCATAACTAGCATAGCATTGCAGATGTTTTCATCACTGTGTTGAAGAAAAACTATTTTGCAATGACATTTTGAAAAAAATGAAGAAAATGCATTATGTGATGTGTAATGAATCTGTGATGTTTGCTGCTCTGGTTGTTACTGCAATGCTGCTTGGGTTGTGTGGGAAAGCTGAAAAATGTTTTGTATGTTATTTTAAAGATGATTAAAATACATGTTCATAAATTGTTTTGAATGTTGTTATAAAATGCAAAAACACATTCTGTTGGTGTTTGCTGCTATGTGATGATTTCTGTTTGACTTAATGTATTAATGTCATTCTGTTTGTGTGAGAAAGCTGGAATATGCTTTGCATGCTGTGTTGGTTGTGTAAGCATACTGGAGAATACCATGCATGTTGTTTTGGAGGTGTATGTTTTGTTTCTGTCTCTGGATGATTCTGATGTTGATCATTCTGTTTCTGTCTCTGGATGATTCTGATGTTGATCATTCTGTTTCTGTTTCTGATGATTTTGGTGTTGATGACTCTGTTTCTGGTAAAATCTTTAGAGAACTAGTACTAGTAATATAAATCCACATTCAACTTTTTTTTTATTGCCGATATATTCTTTTGTTCCAGACTTGTTGATGTTTTCAAAAGAAAATGGATTTTAAAATGATGAAAGTGTTTCCTTCTGGAAAATCTGTATTGATGTAAAAGTCTAAGTTTTGTAGTTTAAAAGAGTGATAAAACTGTTTTGGGGTTAGGCTGATTTTTCAAAAGAAACAGTTTGAAATGTGTTGAAGTCTCAGGAAAATTTCACTGATTTCGAAGGTGTATTCGAATACAACATGAGTGTATTCGAATACAACCTGCCAAGCTTCTGTTTTACTCAAGTTTTCAAACTTGTATTCGAATATAGAGGAAGGATTTTTGCTTCTGACTTAGCATCTGTATTCGACTACGACCATGTCGTATTCGAATACATAAGTGAAATTTTAACACTATATTCGCATCTGTATTCGACTATAGGCATGTTGTATTCGAATACAGAGTGCAGATTTTCACTAGTTTCAGCTTCTGTATTCGAATACAAGGGATCTGTATTCGAATACAGATTCAGGTTTTTCCAGAAACTCAGTTTTTAGCTTTTGTATTCAAATACAAGGAATCTGTATTCGAATACAGATTCGTGTTTTCCAGAAAATCAAGTTTTAAACATTGTCATGTGAATTTTAAAGTGCTGGGAAAAATTGAGAAGGGTTAAAATGATTTACAATGGAGTCTTTGAAATAGTTTTGAAGACGAGAGGATGATGTTTTGGAAACCTTTAATGACCTGGGAGAAAATGCTGAACTTTCAATGTTTTGTCTTCTGTATTTGACTACAGGCAAACTGTATTCGAATACAGAATGTTAAAATTGCAGTTTCATGCTTCTGTATTCGAATACAAGGAATCTGTATTCGAATACAGATTCGGGTTTTCAGAAATTCCAAGTTTTTCAACATTGTTTATGAACCCTAAGTGTTGGGGAGTATTGGGAAGGTTTATGATGAATTAAAATGGAAACTTTGTGATAGTTTGAAGTGGGGGTGATGAAGTTTTTGAGACTTTACTAATGTAGTGGAAAAACACTGGTTTTGCACTGTGACAGCCTCTGTATTCGAATACAAGGAAGTTGTATTCAAATACAAAGTGTAATTCTGCACTGTTTTGGCTTCTATATTCGAATACAGAGAAGCTGTATTCGAATACAGATTCGTATTTTCCAGAAATCTCAGTTTTAAACACTATTTTATGAATTTTAAGAGTTGGGGAAAAGACTTGTGATAAGTAAGAATGGAATTTTGAGATAATGCAAAGTGTTATTGATTACTTGACTGTTAATCATGATTGTGATGATGATGATGATATTGATTATGTTGAGATGTTTTGAAAAATGATGGAAAGGTTGAATTTTCCTGATAATGCATATTGTTTCAGTGAAGAGAAAACACTGCATATTCATACATTGCATAGTCAAGTGGTACCCGCGATGGGCCACAGAGTAATGCGCAACCACGTGCTGATCTGTTGAGCGATTGCACGAGTGCTGGTCTGTTGAGCGACTGCACTAGGTACTAATCTATTGAGCGATTGTACCTTGGTATATAGGTGCTGGTCTGTTGAGCGACTGCACTGGTACTGGACTCTTGAGCGTCTATACCCTGAACTGCACGACCACGTGCTGATCTGTTGAGCGATTGCACGAGTGCTGGTCTGTTGAGCGACTGCACTAGGTACTGATTTGTTGAGCGATTGTAGCTTGGTATATGTCAAACGTGTTGGTCTGTTGAGCGACTGCACGAGTGCTGGTCTGTTGAGCGACTGCACGAGTGCTGGTCTGTTAAGTGACTGCACTGGTGCTGATCTGTTGAACGATTGCACCTTGGTCTTGAGGGCCGTTAAACTCATACATATTTAAATTGTGCTGGTCTGTTGAGCGACTGCACCTTGGTGATTCCAAGAAATTGTATACATCAGCATATACATATTGCATCGAGGGATTGACCGGTGGGTCACGATTTGGATTATATGATGATGATTGGAAATTGATGTGTGTGAGTACTTTACATAATCTGAATTTCTGATTAATTATTGTGTTTATTGAAGTGTTGACTGTACTTACTACATATTTTCCATATGAAACGATTGTCGTTTGAAAAAGCTTATATGTCATGAAAATTCAAATGAGCATCCTTAATTTTCATCATTGTTATATATTATGCCATGAATATATTTGTTGCTGTGAGATATATGCTATGTGATTATTTGTTAATTTCGGTCGGTGACCCTTGCTATTATATTATGGAAATTGGGCTTTGCCCTCAGATGCCCCCCAAACCCATGACACCCGTGGGTCCCGAGACGACGGAAACGTCGCTCGACTTCATTGATCGTGCCGTGCCTACTGCTTAGGTTTACGACCCCACCTCAATTAGGGCTACATACACGGTGAGATTGAAGAGGACTTGTAGGACCAATGGAGTGGTGCACTACGTGGAGCACAGTTATGTGAGGATTGACTTTCCTGTGCCTTCTCGTTTGATATTGGAGGCGCACGGAATTTTTGATGATGCTGAGGAGCCAACTAGAGGGGTTGAGACGGAGGCCACCATAGGAGTGGTGACTCCAAACCCGGTGATTGGAGGAGAGGCACGTGATTCTGAGGCGGAAGAGAAGAACGAAGAGCTGAAGCCAGTAGCAGCTGATATTCCAGGTCCGTCTAGGATCTCCTATGATTGCTATGAGATTCCGGCACCGCCGAAGCGACCGAGACTATGCATTGATCTGACTTCGGAGGAGACTGATCCCTCTCTGTATGATGAGGAGGAGGAGGAGGTCACATCGAGGCGAGCGGCGGAGTCGGATGAGACTTGTTTGGGATGCGGAGGAAATCCGTACTACTGTAGCTTTAGTGCATGATCAGTTAGACTTGATGTATAGGATTTGAGCTGGAAATGTAATTTGTTTATTTTGAAAATTATTGTACTACTCTCCGCTAAACTATGCACTCTGATATTTTCTGTTGGGAAGATTATGACATTGTTATGTTTGAAAATGTATTAATGTTTAGTATTAAATTTCCAGAACTAAGTACTTAGTGATATTACGATGAAGTTATTTAATTACGTTCATTGATTAATCCACGATGTACTATTTTTAAGAAACAGATTAAACGAAACTTTTTATTTCGATTCTTTTGAAGTGATGAAATGGAAAATTATTTTAATTAATTATTTTAAAAATAAAAAAAAAATACACTCGGGGTGTTACAGGTACCTACAACTTCTCATTAATTTCATTACACATATGCATGAGAGCATCAACTAAGCATTGGTTTCTTGATAACGGATGCTCCGAGCACATGACATAAGACAAATCCAAATTTATTCATCTTGATCTTAAGGAAGAGTGATTTGCAACCTATAGTGATAATAACAAGGGAATGATACTTGGGATTGGCAAAATTGGTAATATCTCTTCCACTATTATAGAAAATGTTTTGTATGTCGATGGTCTAAAACATAATTTTCTTAGCATTAGCCAATTATGTGACAAGGAATATAAAATTCCCTCAAATCCTCTTGTTGCAAAATTGTGAGCACAAATGACAAGCAAATTATGTTCGAATGGCATAGGATCAAAAACATCTATACGATAAATCTTGATGAAGTTTCTTCTATGACACCACAATGTATTATCTCAAAAAGGAGGATATGTGGCTTTGGCATATGAGATTATGACATATTCACATAGGCCATTTAAAAAAAATTAGCTTCTAAATATTTATTAATTGGTCTACCTATGCTTAAATTTGAGGACATATTATGGAACACTTGTCAAAAAGAAAACAAACAAAGGTTCCTTTTAAAATAAAAAATTATATTTCTACAGAAAAGGCCTTTCCAACTATTCCATATGGATTTATTTGGTTCTTCTCAAATTAAAAGCATATGTGGAAATTACTATAGTTATGTGATTGTTGATGATTTTTCAAGCTTCACATGGATATTTTTCCTTGCTTTCAAAATTGAAGCCTATAATGCTTTAATCAAATTTGTCAATATTGCTCAAAACTCTTTAAATTTGAAAATTACATCTACTAGAAGTGATCATGAGGGTGAGTTTGTAAATCACTCATTTCAAAAGTTTTGTATAGAAAATAGGATCGATCATAACTTCTCGACACCTCGCACTCCACAACAAAATGGTGAGGTGGAAAGAAATAATGAAGTGCTTGAGAAGTTGGGAAGAACCTTGATCATGAAAATGATCTTCCTAAATATTTTTGGGCTGAAACCGTAAATACCGGTTGTTTTGTTTTGAATAGATTCCCTATAAGGCCTATTCTAAACAAAACACCTTATGAACTTTTGAACGGAAGAAAACCAAGTGTTTTGTTTTAAATAATGACAATGATAATCTTGGCAATTTCGATGCTAAAGTCGATGAAGGCATTTTTCTAGGCTATTCATCTAATAGCAAGTCGTATATAGTTTTCAATAAACATACCTTATTAATAGAAGAATCACTGCATATTACTTTTGAGAAATTTAACACCCAAAAGGAAAAGAAAAGTTCCTTATCTAATGATGTAGGTATCTTGACTCCTGATAAGGAAAGTACAAAGGATAAACAACAAAATTCAAAGAATGATGATGATAAAGGAGAAAAATTTGAAAATGATGAGGCTGAAAACCCACCAATAGAAAAGGAGATTCAAGTTGCAATTTTGTTTTAAATTTAAAAATTACATCTATTAAAAATGATAATGAGGGTTGACAAAAATCATCCTATTGATAATGTCTTGGGGTGAAAATATCGAAGAACGGAAGGAAACTTTTTTCGAGGCGCTTCTGCGTTTTGATTTTCGAATTGGCCATCTCAACTGATTGAATAAGGTATTATTGTGTAAAAGGTGTGGAGAAGAGTTTTCACAAACGGCGCCAATGATCCTGATAAGGCCTTTTAGGATGGCCGAAGATGGTAGTTGATGTCGATTTGCGACACAGAACAGTGGTTCAACTTCTAGAGATTGTGGTATCTACCAGCACTCCAACAACCAAGTTAGTATGAGTTGGAGGAGTGAAAGGGAAGAATGAATGCACACCATGCTTCTAGTGAAGAAGTAGCTTATACAGGAGATCGTTTGACACAGAATAATGGTCGAGGCGATTATGCCATTGCAGCTTATTCGACGGGTTTAACGGATCATCATTGGATGTTGATCATACGATGAGTCGTGCTCTCTAGGACAAAGATTGGCTGGTTTGCGCCTATGAGACCTGGTAGTGGCGGTGATACTTGATTCTTAACAGAATGGGTCGAGGCCCAATGAGGAGCCTTGTTGGGCCATAGTCTATTCTATAACAGGAATAAATAATATTATATATGTATATGAAAATATGATTATATCTTGAAATATTATATTCTCAAGCCACTTTGACATGAATGTATGTGGTAATCTTGAAATAAACACACCGTAAATAATATAATAACATAAAAATTAACGATTTTACAAAATGAATTAGAAACTTATTGATTAAGAATGCATGTTAAAACTAAAATTTGAGATGCATAATTTATAATTGTTAAACTAATTAATAGTAATGTTAATATATTTTAAGTTGTCACAGCGACTTTTAACTAATTTTATGGTCATTTTTTTACTTAGAATCACCACTCTAAATAATTTTTTTTTGTATTTTGTCTGTGATTATGTGGTTTGAGTATGACATAAATTTGATTTTTTGTCTTGTTGCACTATTCGTTTAGTTTAGATTAATAAATTTGTTTCAATCAAATATAGATTCAATCAATGATTTTGACGTCGACAACGTTATAAATTTAGAGACATAGGTATTTCTGACACTTTAGTTTTGTAATATTTGTAGGCATTTTTCCGATTTATGCTATAAATCTGGATGTTGTAAATTTTTTTGAATATTCACTATTTTCAATTTTAACGACTTTAAATTTGCGTTTCTCAATTGATATATTCTACCAATTTGAATGAAAAAAATCATTTTAATAAAAAAAATTATTTAATAACAAAGTAAAATTACTTTTAATAATAGATGACTGAATTGAATTATTGAATTGTCTGTGTCATGTTTTTAATAGAAATAAGTACGAAAACCTATATATTATCGTTTCTAAATGTGTTCCTTTACATAATTCATAATTATTTTAAAAAGTGTTTTTTTATTAGTGAATGAAGAAAATTTCTAGTTTTTTTTTGACAAAATTACTTTACCATTATCTTAATTAAAAAGCTACTTTATCTTAATTTTTTGAAGAGTTAAGCTATCTAATTTCAAAGTAATCAATTCATTTTAGAAGATAAAGTAATTAATATTAATCTTGATAAATAAATTAATGATTGATATTATATGCATATAGATGACTAATTATAAATCAAATAATTAATTTCAAGTCTTTAATGGATTTCAATTAAAAATAAATTATTCAAAGATAATCCAAGTTTGATCCCTAACAATTTATTTTGAATATTACTTTATAAATCAGAATACTTAGAAGAAGAGAAAATAAATTTTATAATTTATAACCTATTAATTTCATTGAAGTTTAGAACTCGAGATTACATAAAGATGATTGAATCTTTCACTCGGATTCTCTATAATTTGTATTCAAGTTCAGAAGTACGCGGTTAGTAAGTTATATATAAATTTAACTGAAAATCTTTACTGAACTAACGAGATTGGTGGTTCTCATTACCGTATATAAGAGTGTGCTAAAAAAGAGTACCGTTTTCGAAGGTGTAATTTAGTACGAACATGAGAAGGCAATTTCGTTAAAAGAAAATGCATTCCATTTTTGTCATTAACCATCTAAAATTCAATGAAAATTCTACTTACTCTTCCAAAAAAAAAGTACCGACAAAGCATGTCTTTTCCATCCTTAATAAGGATTCCAGCAAATTTGGAATTTTATGCATCTGATTCTTCATCGCTTCTCAACCGACACTCTATTGTCCCAACTTCATCACATGCAAGGAAAATAATGTGTTTTTTGTACAACTTCAAAACACATTTTCTATTATTTTATAATATAGGTTTTCTTTTTTCCCCACTAAAACAAAATGAGGCATTATTATTTTAGAATCTGTATTTTTCACATACACATGATATGGCGGTATTTGCTAGTGGTTGTCAATTCCAATTCTAATTTTCTTATTCATGATGAAATTCAGTGTGGGTAAAAGACTTAAACTAAACACTCGTTCAATACATATTTATAATGTTAGCCTTTATGTAAAGCTAATTTGATTGTGATTACACTATTATTAATTTATTATATAAATTGCAATGGATTTTATAAGCTATATTATATTTTGATTATCTATTTTATTTTGTTCAAAATACTCCAATTTCTAGAGAAAGAGACCATCATAATCCACAATTCCGCCAAAAGGTAAATAGTTTGGCCAAGGTTTTTTTTCAAACTAGATTCAATGTCGAATTCTCTCATGATGAAATTATTAGAATAAGCTAAAATCTACTGATAAATATATATATCATAAACTGTTTTTGATAAATTCTACTTTACACTTGCCCATGTTTGTGCCATGAGAAATTTAAGGGTTAAATAAATTTTTAATTTCTTTAAAATTTTACTATCATTTTTTATTCTTTATAAAAAATTTCGTCGAATTTTAGTCTCTTAAAATTTGTATTTTTTTTGGTCCTTGAATTTATATCAACTATTGTGTATCCTTCAAATTTTTTAATGATTTTTTACAATAATGTTTAGGATATTATAAGAAGAGTTAAATAAATTTTTAATCTCTATAAAATCTCACAATTTTGTTTTTAGTTATTATAAAAATTTCATCACCTTTTTGTCCCTTCAAATTTTTCGTTTTCATTTTTAGTCCCTAATTTTAATCTAAATATTGTCTATGCTTTGAATTTTTGAATGGTTTTTTACACTAACATTTCAGACATTATAAGAAATTTCCATTCAAAATTTAGAATTTTTAACAATCAATAAATTAAATATGAATTTTAACAATCAAAAGTTTAAAAATTCATATTGAATTCATCATTTGTTAAAAAAAAATTAAAGTTTTACAAGGTAATTGTTAAAAGTTTCCTAAATATTACTTAAAAAATTCAAAAGTAAGACCAAAAAATTTAATGACTAAAAGTTGATGAAATTTTTTATAACGACAAAATAGTGAAATTTTATATGCACTATAAACTTATCAATATTGCTACCCACACACCCCTTTTTACTACTCACACCCCTCAATTTTTTTTAAAACTTAAATTCCCAATATGCCCTTGCATATTTATTAAATTTTTAACAATAACCCCTCTCAATCTTCATCTTCTACCTCACACTCATATTCATCCCTTTCTCTCACTACCCCTTCTGATTCTTCCTTCATTTTTAAGAACTTCAACATCTTCATTTCATCTCTTCACATTGTGTTTAAAGTGACCCAAGAAGGTATGTATGTTGTTCTGTTTTTGATTTTATATTTTTTCTGAAAATTTGGGGATTTTACGTGAACTCAGTTCATTTACGACGTTGTAACGTTACGTGAACTGAATTCACGTACGTTATAAAATTGTAAAATTCCAGAACACTACGTGAATTAAGTTAACGTATACCTACGTGATTTAACATTGCGTAGAAAATGGATTTTAAACCTCAAACATGGGGTACGTGAACTCAATTCACGTAGGCTGGCGTGAATTGAATTTACGTAAACGTACGTGAATTCAATTTACGTAAACGTACGTGAATTCAATTCATGCAAACCTACGTGAATTGAGTTCATGTAGTTGATACATGTAAGCTTACATGAACTTTGCAAAACTTTCACATTTTAACTGAGGTGCCTGGTATTGAATTCATGTAAGCATATTCCTGAATTTTTATATGTTCCTTTTTGGATGCAGATAAATGGACCAAGGGGGAGACAACAGTGATGAATTGTATGAAGGTTTAGAACCTGATTTTGAGGAAATGCATGATGGTTTGGAACGTGATGTTGACGAAATTGAAGATGCAAACACGAGAACGGGGGTTGAATTGTGTTTGACTAACTTGAATACTTTTTATAATTTTTGCAGTTTTATAACAAAACTTGATGTATGAATCAAACAGAGTTAGCAGCGAATATAAAGTAAAAATAAAACACAAAATTTTATGCTGGTTCACCGTTAATCAGGCTACGTCCAATCCCTTCACTTTGAAGGATTTCACTAATTCAAAACCTTGAATTACAACAATACCACTGGCCCTCCAAGTCAATCTTCTCAAACAGTCTAACAATCCTAGTCTTTTGAGGAATACAGCACCTTGACTTCTCAAGTCAAGTCTTCTCCTACCAATCTGACAACCCCAGATTGTAGAAGGAATTACAACGCCTTGAATCTAATTGCTAAGTAATCTGCTACCCCTTCTGACTCCCTTAGATTGTAGACTCTAGTTCAACAACTTAGATCTAACACAATGGAAAGAAAAAACACGAGTGCTTGCTTTTGGAAAGCTGAAACTCACAATTAACCTCACTGAAAACTCGAGTGTTTGCTTCTGGAAGTGAATGACTCTTTTGTGATTTTTCGATACTAAGTCTTATGTCTTGAGCCTCCTTTTATAGATGTGAATTATGGTCTCTTCCAGCTTAAATTCGAGCTGTATATTGCTAGATACTCTTGCAAAAATACCTTGTCCAATCGGGTTTCACTTAAATAAAAAACATATCTTTTTAGCTCCAGATTTGCTTTCAAAAATAACTTTGGCCAATCCTGTTCCTGATTAATTCAGGATCAAATCTTTCTTCCCGCCAATAGCTTCTGAATTCCACAAGACTTCAATTTATTTTTGTATCAAATCATTTTAATACTTTGATCAAATTTAATCAAGTCTCCACTGATTATCATCATGATTAAATCTGGACCGTTTGATCTTCTGTTGTCGTCCACATCTGGACCATACTAAGTGATATGCTGTGATCCTCTGATTTCGGCCAACACTGGGCCACACTTTCTGATCTGCTGTGATCCTCTGATCTCGACCAATGCTGGACCACACGTTCTGATCTTCTGATCTCGGCCAACACTGGGTCATGGTCTGATCTTCTGATCTCGGCCAACACTGGGCCATATACTTAAATTTGTACCATTGATCTAAACATCTTCCCTCTGATCTGGACCAATTCTGAACTGGGTCTGGATTGAACTGAAATTAAGTCTGGACATATGACATTTTAATCTGGACAGTTATCTTCTGATTTGGATCAATTCAGGATTAAATTTGGATATCATTTCTTCTGGTCTGGACTTAGTTTCATACTCTGAACCATGCTATCTTCTGGTCTGGGCCAAATCTGAATTAAATCTCTTGTTCTAGACCAATTAATTTATGCTCTGATCAAGTCTGGACTGATTATTATTTCACTGACAGGCTATCTTTTAGTCAGAATAAATTCTGAACCAAGTCTGACTTATGAATCCTTCTGGTCTGGAACAAGTCTCCCTCTGGCAGGCTTCCTTCTGGTCCAAGTCTTCTTCTAGACTCTGCTTCCTTCTGATCTGGGCCAGGAAAGATATCCTCTGATGGTGTTTTGACTTCCTGGTGTATCCTCTGGTGCTTTCAGGATGCATCCGCTAGTACCTTCTGGATGCATTATCTGGTGTCTTCTTGAGGTGTATCCTCTGGTCTGATTTTATCTTCTAGTAACTCATCTTCTACCTCTAGTGACTTCATTTTCCGGCTCTGATAACTTCATCTTCTGGTGGCATTTAATATAATAATTCAAAGTACAAAATAAGATTACATAGAGTGCTTTTGTTAACATCAAAATCCTAAGTACTTAGAACCAACTTGGTTCCAACAATCTCCCCCTTTTTGATGATGACAAAACCTTAACTTATTTTGCTAGCTTATAACCCGAAGTACTTGAAATACTCCCCCTCAGACCAATCTCTCCCCCTAAGTCTAATATTGAATTTTTCTTCTCATTTTCAACTCCTTCTTGAATCACTCTTTTTTTTCTTCTCTTCTCTTCTCCTCTCCTTTTCAACTCCTTCTCTTTTCATCTCTTTCTGATTTATTTTTCTCTCTCCCTATTTCTTCTCCTTCTCTTTTCACTCTTTCTTTTTCTCTCTTTATTTTTCTCTCTCCCTGTTTCTTCTCCTTTTCAACTCTTGTTTTTTCATCTCTTTCTTTTTCGCTCCTCCTTTCTTTTTATCTATCCTTTTCTACTTATTTCTCCTTTTTCTTTCTCCCCCTTTTTGTCATCAGTCAAAAAGAGGTCCTACTATTTTTGTATTTTTGTTTTTCTCTTTACAAATTACAGAAAGTAAAAACAAAAAAATAAAAGACATAAATTAAAATTACAAGAAAATTAAAAACTCCTAAGATGACTACTTGAGCTAGTCAGATATGGAGATAATGTTGAGATGCTTCTTGATGAACTCGAACCTGTCTTCTGGTAATGCTTTGGTGAAGATATCAGCCCCTTAATGATCAGGGTCCACAAACTGGATGCTTAAAGTCCCTTTTTGAACATGGTCCCTAATGAAATGGTGTTTTATTTCAATGTGTTTGGCTCTAGAGTGTAAGATCGGGTTCTTGGTTAGGTTTATGGCTGAAGTGTTATCACAGAACAAAGGGATATTGGTTTCAAAGATGTTGTAATCTTCAAGTTGATATTTCATCCAGATTAACTGTGAACTGCATCCTGCTGCTAATATATACTCAGCTTCGGTTGTTGACATAGCAATGGTGCTTTGTCTTTTGCTTGACCAAGAGATCAAATTATCACCTAAGAAAGTGAAGTTGCCACTTGTACTTTTCCTTTCCAGCTTGTCTCCAGCATAGTCAGAATCACAAAAACCTTTTAGTTTGTAGGTTGGGGTTTTCTTGTATAACAAGGTAAGGTTGGTGGTTCCTTTAAGGTATCTCAAAATTCGTTTGACAGCAGTTAAATGAGATTCCCTAGGGTCAGCTTGAAAACGGGTGCAGACACAAACACTAAACCAAATGTCAGGTCTAGAAACAGTTAAATAAAGAAGGGATCCAATCATACCTCTGTATGTTTTCTGGTCTACCTTTTGGCTGGTTTCATCTTTCTCAAGAGAGCAGGTTAGGCTTACATTCACTCATTTTGGACTTTTTAAGAAGTTCTTTAGTGTATTTAGATTTGTGAATGAGTATACCTGATTTACCTTGGTGAATCTGAATTCCCAAGAAGAACTTAAGTTCTCCCATCATGTTCATTTGGAACTCTTTCTGCATTAGTGAAGGTGCAAACACGAGAAGGGGGGGTTGAATTGTGTTTGACTTAACTTGAATCTTTTTTTGTTTTTATACTTTCAAAACAAAACTTCATGTATAATTAAAAACAGAGTTAGCAGCGGATAAAAATAAATATAAAAACTCACAGATTTTATACTGGTTCACCGTTAACGAGGCTACGTCCAGTCCCTTCGCCTTGAAGGATTTCACTAATTCAATCTTGAATTACAACCTTGCTACTGACCCTCCAAGTTAGTCTTCTCAATAGTCTAACAATCCTAGACTTCTTGAGGAAAACAACCTTGTCTTCAGCCAATCTAACAACCCCAGATTGTAGAAGAATTCACAACACTATGAATCTAATTGCTAAGTACCTTGCTACCATTTCTGATTCCCTCAGTTTGTAGACTCTACTTCAACAACTTAGATACAACCCTATCTAATTGCCAAGTACCCTGCTACCTCTACTGACTCCCTCAGATTGTAGATGCTACTTCAACAACTTAGATTTGCCACAGTGGAAAGAAAATAACACGAGTACTTGCTTCTTGAAAGCTAAAACTCACCATTGACTTCTATGAAAATTTGGGTGTTTGTTGCTTTGGAAGTGTATGACTCTTTTGTGATTTTCGATACTTTATTCTTCAACATTAAGTCTCTATTTATAGTTGAACTTTAAGAACTTCACTGATGCTTTACTTCTGCAGTATATTTCGATTAATCTGTTTTGAGAATATTCTGGAGTAGTTTGCTCAGATTCTGTTTTGAGCCTTTTGCTCACTGATCTGTTTTGAACATTTTGCTCCGCTTCTGTTTTGAACATTTTGCTCCGCTTCTGTTTTTAGCATTTTTCTCAGATTTTGTTTTGAGCCTTTTTCTCCAATTCTGTTTTGAGCATTTTTCTCAGATTCTTTAATCCTCATGATCAAATCTGCACCATTGGATCTTCATGCGATAGTCCACATCTGGACCAGCCTATTTGATATTATGTGATCCTCTGATTTCGGCCATTCCTAGACTGCACAGTCTGTCCCTCTGATTTCGGCCACCACTTGGCCATGGTCTGATTTTCTGATCTGGACCATCACTGGACCAAATAATTATTTCTGAACCATTGATCTGGAAATTTTTACTCTGATCTGGACAGATTCTGGACTTTGGTCTAGAACAAACTGAAATTAACTTGAACAAAAAATATTTCAGTCTGGACATTTTACCTTTAATTTTGGACCAGGTCTGGATTGATTCTGGAACTCATTTCTTTTGGTCTGGACTTAGTTCCATGCCCTGAATCATGCTATCTAATGATCTGGGCCAAATCTGAATTGATCCTCTTGTTCTGGACTCATAAACATACCTTCTGGTCAAGTCTGGAACAAGTCTGGACTGTGTAATTTTTCACTACCAGGTCATCTTCTGGTCAGAATAACTTCTGGAATAAAATTGATATTTGACTCCTGTTTGTCTGGAACAACTCTCCTTCTGGCAGGCTTTCCAATGGTATGATCCATGTTTCATTATGATTTTTCTTCCTTCTGTTCTGGGCCACCAAACATATCCTTTAGTGATGTTTTGACATCGTGGAACATCTTCTGGAAATTCCAGAATTCATTTTCCTTTGATCTCTGCTTCTGTTTCCTTCAGTTTTTGGGGCATTTAACTTAATAATTCAAAGTACAAAATAAGTTTACATTGAGTACATTTGTAAGCATCAAAATCCTAAGTACTTAGAACCAACTTGGTTCCAACAATTAGGTCAGAAAACTCCTTGCACAAAGTGTCATTAGTGGATCCAAAGATGATATCATCAACATAAACTTGAATAATCAAAATATCATTTTTGATGGATTTCCTTAATAGAGTATTATCAATCTGGCCTCTATCAAATTCATTCTTAAGTAGAAAGTTACTAAGTCTGTCATACTATGCCCTTGGTGCTTGTTTTAAACCATATAAAGATTTTTTAACAGTGAAGAATGCACCGGTGATGGGAATATGTAGCAGATAGGAGACATCATCTAGAGTAATCGTCATCTCCCCAATTGGAAGATGGAAGCTATTGGTGTCACGATGCCACCTCTGTACGAAGGCAGAAATGATCCCTTTGTCGATCATTTCATAGCTACATTTTAGCAACGAATATAATCCAGAGCTTTTAACCAGATGCTCAACCTCTTCATGTTCAATCACAACTTCTTTTAATTTTTTACCGTTGGAAAACGTCTTTAATTCTCCGCGATCCTGAAATAAATTAAGCAAAAAAAGTATAAGTTAAAACACATTAAAAAAACAGCTATTAAAAATTTGATTTGATTGAGAAAATTACCATGCCATCCCATAGTTTAGTCGCCACATGATCACCAAATGTCCTAAGGATAGACATGTCAACCGGACCACCAAGATATCCATCATACTGTGAAGGTTCATCTTGTGCCTCTTCCTCTTCATGTTGTACCTCTTTCTGTTGGGCATGTTGTGCCCGTTGTGCCTCTTCCATCTGTAATTGTCAATGCTCTCGTTTAGCATGGTGAGCTCGTGCGGAAGCCGTTGGTTTAACACGACGACCTTCCTCGTTAGAAGTACTTTCATTAAGTATAACACGGCCCTCTCTGTCGGTAAACATAGTGCGCACCATTTCTGCAATACCGAATCATAATCAAAATCAAAACAATAAATCTTACGTGAACTTAATTCCAGAATTCCAGAAACATACGTGAATTAAAATCACTAAGTGAACTTAGATAACCTACGTGAAATAAGATCACGTACGTGAACTCAGCCAGTATAGCCTACGTGAATTAAGTTCACGTATGTGAAGTTAGCATACCCTACGTGAATTAAGATCAGGTATGTGAATTCAGAGTCAAAAACCCAGAAACGTACGTGATACGTGAATTAAGGTCACGTACGTGAAGTTAGCATACCCTACGTGAATTAAGATCACGTACGTGAACTGTTCACGCACATCTATGGGTTTTTGACTCTGAGTTCACGTACGTGAACTGAGTACACCTCTTTGGTTTCAAGATCACGTACGTGAACTGGTTTTCAAAAAAACCCAGAATCGTACGTGAACTGAGTACACCTCTTTGCAACCTCTAAAACGCAAACTTGTGATTTCTGGCCTTGTTTGCAAAATGCTAAACAAAAATAACAATAGTGTAGAAAAAGCAACAACAACATTAACATTGAACTTACTTGATTGAAGATTTTTGAAGATGATTGATGATGATTGAAGGTGATTGAAGATAATGAATGAAGATGATGAGGTTTTGGGAATTAGGTTAATAAAGAAGATTGAACATTAGAGGGAAGGGAATTTTGGTTTTAAAAAAAATTTGAAAGGTGTGGGTAGTAAAATAGGGGGTGTGGGTAGCAAAAGTGTAAACTTATTTAACCCGTATAAAAAGTTCCCTACAAAAATTTTGAATTTTGTTAACAGACAAAAATTAAATATGAATTTTTAAGTACAAAAAACTTAAAAATTCATATCTAATTCATTATTTATTGAAAAATTCTAATTTTTGTAAGCAAGTTGTTAAACGTGCACTAAATATTAATATAAAAAATCATTCAGAAATTGAAATAATATACAATAGTTAATTTAAAATCAAGGACTTAAATGAAAACGAAAAATTATAAAAGACTAAAAGAAAAATAATAAAATTTTATAGAGATTAAAAACTTATTTAACCCTAAACTTAAATACACCTCTTTCAAACACAATAATAAAATACACCTTTTCCTAAAATCCAAAATTGAATTACAAACTCAACATTTTTTCTCGATATATTGTTTGATTGAAGGACAAGCCCAAATTCAAAATTAACACCAAGATCTATATGGCAATTGATCTTCAGATCCCAATTTTTATGGAAATGTTTGATCATGGAGTAACTATGCTATGGAGTAGTCGCAGGTTTTACATGAGTAATCTCTACCGAAAAATTTGGCTACCACATTTAATAGAGTCTTACCTCTCAACTACATTTGTTCATTTACAAGACTCGAATTCGAAATTTTACTTAAAAATCTGAGTTCACTTCCACTCAAACCAATATAATGTTGGTTTTTGTGCATGTTTGTTTTGAAGTTGGAAATAGACGTTTAGAACAAAATAAAATTCCCACGATTAAACGGAATTTAACACTATGTATAAGTTTATTGCATGAGCCCATTTGTCAAAACAAGTTTGACTTCAAACTTTACTTTTGCTATCTTGAGAAAGTCACTTACTATTTTTCACTATACTTGTTATACTACGATATAAAACTCATACGATTTTTTGTAGTTATAAATTAAAAAAGTATTACTCTTAATAAGTGTAATCCAAACAAATTACATTTTATCTAGCATACATTTGATAAAAGTACTAAAAAATAAAACACGTTTTTAACCAAACTTAAATTTGCAAAATGAGGTTTGATCAAACTTTAAGTATGCAAACTTTAATCCAACATTCTTTACATTCTAAATTACTATAGAACTTCTGGCTTATAATCTACCACCATGACAACAAAAACCATACCACGTTTAGATCTGAAAAGTATATCCAGCTTCAGCAAAATGTGATTTCACCAGTGAAAGAGATTTGTAGCGATGAGAAATTTTGTTCTTTTCTTCTTTAGACATCTCTGCGTAACTACAATTGTTATAAACGAAATAAATTAGATCTTGCAAATAACTATGAAATTTCTTATATACAGAACATGACATGATATAAGGGATATAATTACGTTTGCTCATAGCCATCAGGTTGAAAAATAGGATCCCATCCAAAATCATTGGGTCCTCTTGGAGGCACAATCTTCCCCTACCATACCAGCACAAAATGAATTAGTCAAGTTAAATATAAGGTGTGAATTGATCAACACTCCTCAACTTTTTCAACCTTGAAAAGTAGTGGATTGTTTACTTTGTGAGAACATTTTCTATTTTTATTTCCTAAAATTTGTATTAATTTTACTCATTAATAAGGTAGGAGACTTTTGGAGAGAACAATTGTCTACATTTCTAGAAACAATGAAAATATTAAAAAGTTGTTTCCATTATTTCCAGAAATGCATATTATTAACTAACATTTGCAGAATTATGTGGTATTTATTTCCATTGTTTCCAGAAATGCATATTATTAACTAACATTTGCAGAATTATGTGGTATTTCTTTTTTTATTATAAAACTGATACAGGGAAGTATATATAGAATGCAAGTAATTGAACATGTGCATTAATCTAGCCTAAAAACTAGGAAAAAATAAATTCCTATAAATGTTGTAACTGCAGCCTCAATCTATTTACATTTAATTTATATAATTGATGGCTACTGCACAGTCAGAATCTGACGAGTCTGATTTAATATGTGCATATCTTCAACACTCCCCCTCAATCTTAGTGGTAGATGTCTATCATACCCAGATTGGATCTAATGCTTTCATACGTATTTCTTGGAAGGGCCTTGGTTAGGATATCTGTTATCTGCCTGCATGATGGGACATGATCAACATTAATAATCTCATTGTCAATTTTTTCTTTAGTAAAGTGTTTATCATTCTCCACATGTTTTGTCCTATCATGATGGACTGGGTTATTTGCAATGCTTATTACAGCATTGTTGTCACATAATATTCTCTTAGTGTGGTTCAAAGGAACTCTGATTTCATTTAGCATCCTCTTTAGCCATATTCCTTCACAAATTTATTGAGTCATTACTCTGAATTCAGCTTCTGCGCTACTCATAGCCACCACAGGAACAGTAGCTTGTAGTTGATTCTCTATCAAACGAGCAACCTGCCCATTCAGAATCTGTATAAACCTCAATGCCCCTGTTTGAGTTTCTCTTGAAGTGAAGGCCTTGGCCTGGTGTGCCCTTGAGATATTGGAGGATTCTGTTAACAACTTTCATGTGGGCCTAAGTTGGATTTAACATGTAACAACTAGCCAAACTTACACCATATCCAATGTTGGGTCTAGTGTGAGTTAGGTAGATTAGTTTTCCAATTAGGCTTTGATATCTATCTTTATCACCTAGAGGACTTTCATCTTCACTTCTTATCGGTTCTATGGGAGTAGTGGCTGCCTTGCAACCAAGCATACCAGTTTCTTGAAGTCCAATGTGTATTTCCTTTGTGATACATAAATACCACTTTTCGTTCGAGCAACTTTCATCCCCAAAAAATACTTGAGTTGTCCCAAGTCTTTGACTTCAAATTTCTTGGCCGAGAGTCCCTTTAGATGCTTGATTTAATCATAATCATTTCTTGTTATAACAATATCATCAACATAAACAATGAACAAGGCTACCTTCCTCTCAAGAATTACGGTAAAAATATATTTTATTAAATTGAACAATATGTCGACAAAACATCAGAGATATATATCTATATATATTAGATTACTATACAACCAAATCCCTATTAGTACTCATATATAACTAAATCCCTACTAGTACTCCTATACAACCGAATCCATCTACTTGAGGGATATTTTTAATAATAAAACAGAAACAGATTTTGACACTTCCCTTCCATGGAGTGTTTGACAAACATTTTGTGATCTGATTGGCATTGGTTGAATCCATCTTCTTTGACAACTCGAGTCAACCTATCAAACCAAGCTCTTGGAGATTGCCTGAGACCATATAAGGACTTCCTGAGCTTGCACACCATGTTTGAGGTACTAGATGATCACCATTCAGGAAGGCATTCTTAATATCTAGTTGATGAGGCGGCCAACCTAAATTTGAAGTTAGAGAAAGTATAACTCAGACTGAATTCATTTTAGCCACCAGTACAAAAGTCTCTTCTGCCAAATTTGTGATCTCCCATGTGCCATTTTTAACCAAGCCATGAACCTCTTCTGTCACAGCTGCTGTCCATTCAGATTGTTGGTGTGCCTCATGAATGTTCCTTGGAATATGTGTGATGTCAAGAGCTGCAACAAAAGCCATGTACCTCTGTGACAATTTTTGATACATATCTTTCGATAGGATGTTGTGTACAAGATCTCACCCCTTTCCTTAAGGCAATAGGAACATCAATACCATAAACAATTTCAGAGTTAGGAGCATGATTACCTGGCAGAATGTCATTTTCTAAAGTTTGGTTGAATTCATAGCTTTGCCTTTTAGATTGCTGGACTCTACTCCCTTCTTTCTTTTTCGGAAATACACTTTCAAGTTGTCTTCTGGTGCAATTTCTACAGCAGATTCTGCTGCAGCATCTACTACAGTTTCTACTTCAATTTCTGCTCCAATTTTCTCTGGTTCAGGTGTAGGCTTTGCTGTTTCTGCAGTTGGAGCAGATTCAGGTAGCTCAAATCCAAAAAGTTGGGATTCTACCACTTCGGTTGGATAGGTTGCCTCTCCTGGAATGCCAACTTTGGGGTAATAGGGTTGGTTCTCAAAAAAGGTCACATCCATGGTGTCAAAATATGTTTCAGTTTTATATCCCTCAAGTATAGGGATTCAGTTAAATAAGAGTACTAATAGGGATTTAGTTATATATGAGTACTTATAGGAATTTAGTTATATATGAGTAGTAATAGGATTTGGTTGTTTAGTAATCTAGTATATATATATTTGATGTATTGCCAAAATAATTCAATTCAATAAATATATTTTTACTATAATTCTTCATATGGTATCAAAGCAGTTTATGATTATGTGACCCGTCTTTGTGCTTCACTACCGCTGCCGGCGGCGGCATTTTCCGTCGGCAGCACCACCTTTCAGTTTTATTTTATTTTTTGTCACATAGAGTCGTTTGTCGCTGTCAACTATGGAGACCATTCTAATAACCAGCCACACCACTACCATTGTACCGCTGACACTGTGTGCCCTTGTTCTCAGATCTTTGAGAGCTCTGCTTCCACATAAACCTTTTTGCCGCCTTCATTGCAGTTCCGCCTTCATTGAGGTTTCTATTTTCCTAAACTTTAGCAACCGTTATTGTGGCCCTTTGTTGCTTTCATTGCAGTCTGTTTGTGATCCATAAAGTCTGTTTGCTACCTCCTTCATTGCCCTTCTTGGTTCTGAAATCAGCTGTCACTGCCGTGAACACAAATTTCAACCTCCCTCACCACTGTTGACTACTATACATTGACTGTATAACACCAACCCCTACTCTAATCAGCCATCCGCCGCTGGTTTTTTCGTAGATTTTAAATTGGAGAAACTTGTTGCATTCTGCTTTTCATCCATGGCGGGTTCCCAACAGTTTGAGAATATAATCATAGTTTCTCTTTTACAACGTGATCATTCCTTTTTCAAACTACTGTCGTGACCCATTCCGACATCAGTTTCATTCGTTTTCCGTTCAGTTCGCTACTACCACTGTCACTGTTTCCGGTGATTTTTCCGGAAAACGACCACTCCATCAGCTTCGCCTCGTCCAGATCGGCACGCGACCTCTTTCATTGAACTTGCCTCGGCCTCCTGGTTTTGAATATGTACTCGTATTACACCTGCTACCTCCAAGATCCGTAGCTTAGTTGATTAGAGCGTTGTGACTATTAACCACAGGGTTGGAGGTTCAACCCTTTTAGTTTTGGAGCTCCAAACACGTCATTGGGTTGTGGAAAGCTTTACAAAACCCTAACCAAGAGCTCTTGCTACTGTCTGCCATCGCTGCTGGAAAAGTTTTACCGCAAGTTTAAAAAAAAAAAAGTTTCAGTTTCTCTGTCGTATCCCTTATCCGTTCCGATCACTGGCGGGTTTATCCTTAGTCTATTTACTGTCGTCACCGCCACTTTGAATCACAGAGTTGGTGATGTGATTTTGCATCCTCTTCCTCTTTAATCTTTTTGACTCTTTTAAATTCATCTATGCCAGACTCAATTGAAAGTGTTTTCCAAATTAGAGTGCAAGACCTGGGGCTTTTGCTTCATTTAATATCAAAGCTTGATTCTCTCCCTGGCACTTATAGCATAGAACATCTTCAAAAGTCTGGTTATGTTAAAATTGCTCAAGTGGCTTTTCTGGAGGCAAGTTTGAAAACGAACTGTGCCAGTGATTTTCTTTAGGAACTAGACTTATCTAAATCTCACCTTTATGTGGACACTTGCTATGATACAACTGCTGCTCTAATTCGTTTGGCTGCTCAACTTCAGAAATTATTTGCCCCTTATGTGGAGGAGTCCATTGTGCATTTGCAGAATAGGTGGGATAGTGTTCAACAGGCATAGCAAAGCGATGAATTTAATAATGAAATTAAGCATCTCAGATGTGATTCGATGGCTTCAACTTCTGAACAGTGCTCCCCAAAAACACTTTCAAAGGATGGATCTAGTATAGCTGGCTTGATGGATGAAATATGTGAAGATGCATTTCAAGTAAATGACAATAATACATGACAATCATATTCTTGTGAATCGGGATTTTACATGCCACTTGATGGAGCTTAATTGAGGTTGGTAAGATGAATTTGGATGAGCATGGAGTTCTTTCTCCTGAATTAATGTCAACCGAGTCAGTGCCTGTAATTGGACCAGAAGGTAGTCACACTACATTTCTGCAAAACGGGTGCTTTCCAGAGATTATAGAAAGCTATTGTTTGTCTAACTTACGTCCTCTCTCAGGGCTATCTATAGATATACACTCTGAAGAGCTTTCTAAAATTAATCTGAGGAATCTGGCTCATAGAGAGATTGAAAGAGGACGTGGTGGATGGTATGGAGGCAAATCTTTAAAAGTATTAGAAAACCACATTTCAGAGGAAAATGAAAAAACTGGACTGATGAAGGCCGAACATCATGACATGCTTCTCTCTAATGATTGCCCATCTCACAGCGAGGCTTGTGGATGTATACTTCTTAAGAAAAATGATATAAGATGGAAAATGTATGGTGGTTCTTACTTTGTTGATTCAGGGAAAAATGGACAACATTGTGGGAGGAACACATCTGTTTGCTTGGAACTTGCATTGTCTGGGATGAAATTTCAGTATGATACATTTCCAGTTGGTGGACTACATGTATCTAAAATATCGATGTCCATTCAAGATCTGCCCTTACTCTTCAATTTTGATCAACAAAAATATGTGCTTTTGTTCAAACAGCCGTTATCTCTCGTGTTTTGGACGCATTTTCTTATTCTGTTGATCGATCATGGCTTCGTTTCGTTAGAGTCGCGCTGCTTCTTCGGTGTTTGTCATACAATTTAGTTATTACTAATAGATTATAATAGTGGCTTATATTCTCACCGACGATCATTCTGGTGGTGTCCCTTTTTCCATATATGAATCATATTAGTGATGACTTCTTCTGTTGGTAGTTATTCTAACGGTGCCTTTTATTTTCGTGACTCACTTTATCTTGGCAATTTGTCCCAAATGCACTGGCATTGCCTTTCTCTCCTTGAAGCACGCCTCTCTCTCCTTGAAGCAGATTAAAGTTTAAATATTTTGAGTCTCGGATATTATTGGTTTGAAGCTTCCAAATGCAATTTTAGAAGAACGGAGCTTGCTTTGTTCAATTGCTTGCCACGAATTTCTCTCAGGCCGATGATCAATCAGGCTATCTGGCTAGACTATATTTATAGCAATTCTCTCCAACTTCACATACATCCCTGAGTTGCCTTTCCATCTTATAGGGATTCAATTAAATAGGAGTACTAGTAGGGATTTAGTTATATATGAGTACTTATAGGGATTTAGTTATATATGAGTAATAATAGGATTTGGTTGTTTAGTAATCTAGTATATATTTATTTGACGTATTGCCAAAATAATTCAATTCAATAAATATATTTTTACTATAATTCTTCATACATGGTATGGTAAAAATTTCTGGTATGGAGTGAATAGCATCTGTATCCTTATTGGTGAGGAGAGTAGTCGAGGAAGATGCATTTTATGGCTTTCAGGTCAAGTTTGTTGAGATGAGGATTTAGGTTGCGTACAAAGGTTGAACATCCAAATATTTTCAAAGGCATATATGTAAGCATACAGCTAGTTGGGAATAAGGTCTGGAGAGTGGAGTGAGGGGTGTTAAAGTTGAGGACCCGTGAAGGCATTCTGTTTATCAGATAGGTTTGCGGAGAGGACAGCTTCTCCCAAATATTGGTTGGGCACATTTGTAGCTATCATGAGGGTTCTTTGTTACTTCTAGGAGATGTCTATTCTTTCTTTCTGCAACCCCATTTTGTTGAGGTGTATCTATACACAAGCTCTGGTGGGTGATTCCATGTTTCTGAGAGTAGGAACTTTGATTTTACATTGAAATTGTGTTTGCACCATGATATGAAAAAACTCAAATATCTTACCAACTTTTGATTTTTCCTTCATTAGATAAACTCAAGTGATATATGTGTGATCATCTATAAAGGTGACAAACCATCTTGATCCGGTAACATTGCTGACTTGTGATGGTCCCCAAACATCACTGTGAATTAGAGAGAATGGTTGGGAAGGTTTATAGGGTTTAGGTGGGTAGAGGCTGCGTGTATGTTTGGATAATTGACAAGTTTCACATTGAAATAACATCTGATTTTTATTGAATAATGTAGCAAACATTTTTTTCAAATACATAAAATTTGAGTGGCCTAGTCTATAGGAACTGTTGCACGAGAGTTGGCTTTGGATTCTGTTTTCGATCCTTCAGTTTGGTGTATATACAGTCCAGCACATTCTTTAGCATTGCCAATCGTCCTTCCCGACTCCAAAATCTGAAATTTGCCCGGGTTAGGGATGAATTTAGTAACACACTTCAAATCTTTTGTTAGTTTGCTGATGGACAGCAAGCTACAGTCAAGTTTAGGCACATAAAGTACGGAATTTAGGGTAATATTTCGTGAAATAATGACTGAACCTTTACCCATGACTTTAGAAAGAGTACCATCAGCTATTCAAACTGTGAAGTTATTTTGACATGGAGAATAATTATTAAACGCAGTTAAATCTCCAGTCATGTGGTGAGTTGCTCCTGAGTCAACAATCCATGAGTTTGGTTTTCCTTGCTAGTGTTTAGAGCATCCAAGAAATTACCTTTTTGTGCCACAGTCGCTGTACCAATTGTTTGCTGCAACATTTTTTGTAAAGCTTCCATTTGCTCCTTGCTGAATAGGGATGAGTCATATTTTACCTCAGCTGTGTTCCCTCTATTGTCCCAGATTCTGGTTTGTTTCGTCTCTGTGGGTCTCCCACGAATTACCCAACAGGTGTCCTTGATGTGACCTGGTTTTCTGCAATGGTCACACCAGGCCTGAGTTTTCTTCTGGAATGGGCAAGACTGATTTCCCTTTGCTGCCATTGCTAAGCCTTTGATGGATGGGGCTGTGATGGATTTTTCAAGCATCACTTTCCTCCTGCTTTCCTCCCTTCACATAATTGCGAGAATGCTTCCCAAATTTTTGGAAGAGGTTTGGTTCCAAGGATTCTACCATGAACTTCATCAAGTTTTGTGTTCGGCCCCAAAAGAAATTTGTAAACTCTATCATTCTCCACTAATTCTTTGTACTTATTCTTATCCTCGGTGCAACTCCATTCAACTTCATCATATACATCAAGTTGTTGCCGGTAATGGCTGAGTTTATTAAAGTATTTTGTGACAAACAGATCGCCTTGTCGCAAATCATGGAGTATGCTCTTGATTTCAAACACTGCAGACTTATTGTCTACATTGGAATATGTTTCCTTCACTACATCCCACATCTCCTTGGCTGTGTCATAGTACATAAAATTTTCCCCAATTTCATTGGTCATGGTGTTGAGCAGCCATGACGTTACTAGGCTGTTTTCCAGCTGCCATTTTTCAAGTTTGGGATCTCCCTTTTTTTGGACTTTTGGAGTCTCCTGTGATATACCCTTCTTTCCCTTTCCTTGAAGGTAGATTCTAATTGACCACACCCATTGATTGTAATTCTGGCCATTCAGTTTGTGACCAGTGATAGGAAGAACATGTCCTTCAGCCCTAATGTGTCCACCAATAGTAATCTTACTCCTAGAATATATGGATGTGCATCGTTTGTCCATATCCATAGTGATAGTAGAGGAAAATTGTGTCATTATCAGGTACTCTTCCATTCAAAAGGCTACAAATGTTATCATTCACCATCCCAAAAATTTTGTCTTCTGAGAAAGGGAAAATACAAGTAAGGAAGATGAGTCTCTTCTACTTCCTGAGTTTACTTTTGAACCAGAAATTGAGACTGAAATTGATTTTGAAAAAGATGGAAATAAAGGAAATGACAAAGTTGAGACTGAAATTGATTCTGAGGAAGATGGAAATGATGACACTAATGTAAGATATGTGAAGAATCTAGTATATACAAGAAGAACAAAGGTCATTCCTGAATCTATTCACATCCATGACTCCAATTCGACCTTACATGAGGTAACTTCCCTTGATGCTTCAAACTCTAGTGATCCAATCTATGAATGTTCCAATGAACAGGAATTAGAATCCAATGCAGGACCAACTTATGATGACCTTCATATCCCAATTGCCCTTAGGAAGAATACTAGGACATGTACCAATAAACCACTTTACCCTTTATCCAACTACTTATGCTTTGAACAATTTTCACCTACCCATAAAGCATTTCTACAAGCCTGAACACTACCACTATACCTACCTCTCTATTTGAAGCATTGTCTGACAGGAAATGAAACAAGCCAATGGAAGCACTGGACAAGAATGGTACCTGGGATTTGGTCCCTTTACCAAATGAAAAGAAACTTGTAGGATGCAAGTGGGTATACACTGTAAGTACAAGGCTGATGAATCTATTAATAGGTACAAGGCAAGGTTGGTAACTAAAGGATTTACTCAAACATATGGAGTGGATTACTTGGAAACATTTGCTCCGGTTGCAAAAATGATTACCGTCAGGGTGATATTATCTCTATCTCTAGCAGTTAATTATAGTTGGAACTTGCACCAATTTGATTTAAAAAATGCCTTCTTCTATGGAGATCTAGAAGAAGAGATTTATACGGACTTACCTCTTGAATACAGTGAACATATTGCTGCCAACACCGTTTGTAAGCTAAAAAAGACTATATAGGCTTAAATAATCGCCATGAGCATGGTTTGGGAGGTTTGCTAGAGTCATAGTGGGTCTAGGCTTCAAACAAAGCCAAGGAGATCATACCCTCTTTATCGAACACTCTGAGTCAAGGGGAGTAACAGTGTTATTAGTATATGTGGACGGCATTATAATGACCAGTGATGATGAAAAGGAGCAACAATTATTAGGACAACACCAAGCCAAAGAATTTGAGATTAAAACCTTAGGAAAATTGAAGTATTTTTTGGGAATTGAAGTAGCTCACTCTAAGAAAGGGATATTCATATCCCAACAAAAATACATCACAGATCTTCTGCAAGAAACGGGCAAGACATCATGCAAGCCAGTGAGTACACCAATCGATCCAAATTTAAAGTTGGGAAATGCAGAAGAAGACATTGCAGTTGACAAGGAAATGTACCAAAGATTAGTTGGAAGCCTCATATATTTGTCATATACCTGATGTTGCCTTCGATGTAAGCCTAGTCAGTCAATGCATGCACCAACCAAAGGAGGTACACTTGCAAGCTGCACTCAGAATCGCGCAATATTTGAAAGGAACTCCAAGAAGAGGAATTTTGTTCAGACGAAATGGAAATGTGGGTCTTGAAGCATATACTGATGCTGACTATGCAGGGTCAATTGTAAATAAAAGGTCAACCACAGGATATTGCAATTTCCTATGTGGAAATCTTGTGACTTGGAAAAGTAAGAAACAAAATGTGATATCTAGATCCAGTGCTAAAGCAGAATTTAGGGCAATGACACAAGGGATATGCGAGTTACTATAGTTGAAGATCGTTTTGGTGGACCTGAAGATAAAGTGGGATGAACCAATGATACTCTGTTGTGATAATAAATCTGCTATTAGCATAGCACATAAGGGCTAAACAGCAGCAACTTTGAAAGAATTGTATCCGAGCAGGGAATGGAGAACACCTATTTAGCAGCTTGAGGGGGAGTGTCAAAATCTGTTTCTATTTTATTATTAAAAATATCCCTCAAGTATACGGATTCGGTTGTATAGGTAATACTAGTAGGGATTTAGTTATATATGAATACTAATAGGAATTTGATTTATATATATATATATATATAACTAATGTATTGTCAACATATTTTTCAATTCAATAAAATACATTTGACCCTAATTCTTGAGACAGCTATTTCAAGTTTAGTTAGGTCAAGAATAACATATTTTTACAAGGAAAAACCACAGTATATTTTTATAGACTCCATCATAAAATTTACTCATTTATAAAACTTAATGTAATAAGGAGTATGATTTAATTTGACTTGCAATCTTAACAGGCAAATCAAAGAAAATATTCACATACATAATTGTGTTTTTGGTAAACGGCACACAAGGATTTAAAATGATACCAGTGTTTTTCCTGAAAATGTGATAGGTTCACTATCTGGACCAATTGCAAACGAAAATACGCATAATGCATGAGCTGATTTATCATCATATGCCATCAACAGATTGTTGAGACCTGCAAAAATATCAGAGGAATGAGTAAATCAAATTCTGTGAGATATCCTGAAACCCAAGAACAAAAAAATTGAAAACTACTCTACAGGTATGCAGTTATGGCACAACCTTCATGACCAATCTTCTGGAGAAACCATTTGCTGCATGATTTAACAAAACAATAAGACATTGATCATTTGTAGTAGACAAAATATTATATTGTATCCTAATACTGAAAAGTGACAACGAATTTAAAATATTTAACTTGCTGATGCTTTAGGAAAAAGTATACTTTTTGACGCCGAGACACACACATTAAAGCTTAAAATAATTCAGATGAATATGCTTTTATATTCAGAATTCAAATATTCAATACCAATAACCAACATTGATTAGAATACTACACATTCATACAAGATATATGTATAAATATAACAGTCACATAAAACGCATCCACCCTCAGAATAACTTAGCATAATCAGTGAGAGAAATATAACTTAACCAAATGCAAAATTATATACATCCTTTATTACCAAAGTGGTGATAAGAGAGGGGAATGAATATACATTGACAACCAAAACAAAAAAGTAGATAGAATATATCACTTCAAGAATTGAACTCCAACTTCCTGTAAAAGATGATACTTATGTGTTTAATTTGGAATAATTTTAGATATTCTGAATATGGTGAAGAAGAATATATTTAGAAATGGATCGAATGTCAAACCTAGGTTTTAAGCCTTTATAGAATTATATCATTGCATAAACAAATAATTGTCATAAATCCTTTCCAGAAAACTATAATTAAAAGAATAAATATCAAAGTACGTTGCAAACTGAAACCTAGGTTTTAAGCCTTTATAGAATTATATCATTGCATAAACAAATAATTGTCATAAATCCTTCCCAGAAAACTATAATTAAAAGAATAAATATCAAAGTACGTTGCAAACTGATTTCACAGAAGTCCAACTCTCAACATCAAAGGTTTAATAACTATACATAGACGGTATAAATAATTTTTACAAAAATGTTTAATCATATTACAGATTCTTACCAAATCACGGTTAAGAAGAATATATTTAGAAATGGATAGAATATCAAACCTAGGTTTTAAGCCTTCATAGAATTATATTATTGCATAAACAAATAATTGTTATAAATCCTTTCCAGAAAACTATAATTAAAAGAATAAATATCAAAGTGCGTTGCAAAATGATTTCACAGAAGTCCAACACTCAACATCAAAGGTTTAATAACTATATATAGACAGTATAAATAATATTTACAAAAATGTTTAATCATATTTCAGATTCTTGCCATATCATTGTGTTACTTCTCAAAACATGTTTATACTGTGACAAAATGGTGAAATATGATCGGACTTTTGTGTAAAGCTTGTTTACACGGTAATGGTATAGTTATAGAAGAAAACTATGAACTAAACTGAAGGGGACAATGAAGGAATTGATGACGTGTTTAGTGGGACACATAGTACACCTAAGGTATGGAGAGTGTAAGTTAAAAAATCCAAGAACGGTGAGTTGGCCCCACCCCGTATATAGGGGAGATGTGGGTAAGGAGGGAAAGGGGAACAAATTCTGTTAGTTGTGAGTGGAGAGAGGATTCTCTCTTATTGGAGTGAGCATAGCTCTGAGGAGTAAAAGGAAGGCTTGTTTCCTTTGCTCAATTTTCCCTTTATCATCAACAAAATACACTATCATATGTTGATTAATCTTTCATTAATTCTTACTGTCGCATTTATAAATTGAGTACCTATCAATTTGGTCCGACCTGTCGGATACATTACAAACCAGTGAGTGTATGAAATTTGGGTGAGTGCCCCCAAAGAAGAAGATGGAAATCAAGGTTCATGCATCGGAGAACCGAATGTCAACTCTTGAGGTTGAAATTGCTGAGATGCGAGCGCAAGCTGCTGCAGACCAAGAAAGGCTCATCTCTCTCATCACTCAAATCACTCAAAGCAAGGACATGGGTGATTCAATAAAACAGAAGAGTGATGGAGACTCGAATCACGCTGACGACGAGCAAATCAAGAATCTGATCCAGAAGATGCAGAGAGAGAAGCTTGATGAATTTCGTCAATCGGTGAAAAAGATGGAACTCCCAATGTTCATCGATGATGATCCCGCCAGTTGGATTGCTCGAGCTGAGGTCTATTTTCAAGTGCAGGATACGAGTCCTGAGATCAAGATTAGTCTGGCTCAACTCTGTATGGAAGGATCTACCATCCATTTTTTCAAAGCGCTGGTTGAAGATGAGACTGATTTGACCTGGTAAGTTTTCAAAGATGCGTTGTTGGAGAGATTCGGCGGTCTCGGTGACCGGAGCGTGTTTGAGCAACTCTCATCGTTGAAGCAGGAAGGCAGTTGGAGGAATACATCAAGGAGTTTGAGAGGTTGGTTGCACAAGTAGGTCGTTTACTAGAAGCTCAATTTGTTGGATATTTCATCCATGGCCTCCGTGATGAGATACGAGGAAGAGTTCGTAGCCTCAAAGCGCTAGGTCCAATCTCACGTGCGAAGTTGATGTATCTAGCACGTGCTGTGGAAGCGGAGGTACAGGAGAAGAGGGTTGGTTGGAATGGGCCTCGTGATTATGGGCCTAAAGGATCCGGGTTAGGTTTTACTTATAGATCTAACCCTAATTCTGGATCTGGGTCAAATCACCCGGGTTGAGCGCGAAACAGCGATTGGGTCGTAGTTAAGGGCTCCAACGACGGCGGAGAGAAAGGGGAAAACGGGTCGAATCTGAAGTTAGAGACCCGTCAAGACTCACGAGGATCTGTTCCCCGTGATCGTGGGATCCGTCATATCTCAGCCCACGAGATTGCAAAAAGGCGGCATAAAAACCTGTGTTTTAAGTGTGGTGGCGCCTATCATCCTCGTCACCAATGCCCAGATCGTCAGCTTCGTGTAATGGTGATGGAGGAAGACGATGACGGCAAGATGCAAGTCTTTGCAGTTGATACAAACGAGGAAGATGGAGAAGGAGTTGAACTCAGCATTATGAGTTTGGCTCAGATTGATAACCCGAGTCCCAGGGAGTTATGGAATGTGCGCACCATCAAGTTAAAAGGTCGAGTGCAAGGAGTACCCTTGTTGGTGTTGGTAGACAGTGGTGCGACGCATAATTTCATCTCACACAAGTTGGTGAGGTCAATGGGATGGCCAATGGAAAGAACTACTCCTCTCAATGTCAAATTGGGGGATGGGTTTAATGTAGTGGCACAAGGAGTTTGTAGGAAATTGGTGCTGGATCTGGGGAACATGACATCTACCATTGATGCTTGGTTGTTCGATTTGGATGGAATTGACATTGTCCTCGGAATGTCTTGGTTAGCTTCCAATGGGGGCATGTGGGTCGATTGGGCACAAAAGGTGTTGCGTTTCCCCATTGACTCTCAATGGGTGGAGCTGCGTGGGGAAGGCAATGAACATAAAAATCAGCTGGCTTTGCAAAGTTTGTTGGGAAGACCGAAGCTATGGTACAGAGGAATGTTTTATCTGCAAGAGCACAAGGGGAACCAAAGGGTCTTGAGTTGAGCAAAACAGTCAATGATTCACATTTGACCCCTACTCATTAGATTCATGAGCTAGTGGCGAAGTACTCAAAGGTGTTTGCAGAGCCCTAGGGGTTACCTCCTAAGAGAAGACAAGAGCATGCTATTCATCTCAGGGAGGGAGCTGGCGCTGTTAATGTTCGTCCCTACAGGTATCCTTACCATCACAAGAATGAAATAGAGAATCAAATCAGAGAGCTGCTGCAGTCCGGAGTCATCCGTCCTAGCCAAAGTGCATTTTCTAGTCCAATGATACTCGTGAAGAAGAAAGACGGGTATGGCGGATGTGTGTAGATTACCGTGCTCTTAAACAAGGTAACTATTCCAGACAAGTTCCCTGTTCCAGTGATTGATGAACTCTTAGATGAGTTATACGGTGCTCATTACTTCTCAAAGTTAGACCTCAAATCGGGATACCATCAAGTGAGAGTTAAGATTGAAGATGTGCACAAAACTGCATTTCGCACTCATGAAGGCCATTACGAATATCTCATAATGTCGTTCGGATTGATGAATGCACCCTCGACGTTTCAAGCCCTAATGAATGACATTTTTAAGACTCTTCTAAGAAAATATGTGCTGGTATGTTTTGATGACATATTAGTGTACAGCCTGAGTTTGGAAGACCATCTCCATCATGTATCCTCTGTATTGAACATTTTGAAGCAGCAAGGTCTGGTGGCTAATAGGAAGAAATGCAGTTTTGCGGAGCCTAGTGTTGAATATTTGGGTCATATCATCTCTAGAGAAGGGGTAGCGATGGACCCCGCTAAGGTGCTGAATGTTTTATAGTGGCCCACTTCGAAGAATGTGAAAGGAGTGCGAGGGTTTTTGGGGCTTGCGGCCTACTACCGTAAATTCATCAAAGACTGGCAAAATGGCGAGGCCATTAACTGAGCTGACTAAGGGACAATTTCAAGTGGGGAGAGAGTGCTGAGCAAGCTTTTCAAGTGTTAAAGCAAAAGATAACATCTGCCCCTGTTTTAGTACTTCCAGACTTTCAAAAAGAATTCTTTATTGAGAGTGATGCTTCTGGGAATGGGTTGGGTGCTATCTTAATTCAAGAAGGAAGGCCAATTGCTTATTTTAGCAAAGCCTTGGGGGAGGGAAATTTGACCAAATCAGCATATGAAAAAGAGCTTATGGCAGTGGCTCTTGCTATCCAACATTGGCGTCCCTACCTCGTAGGCCAAAAATTTACGGTGTGTACCGACCAAAAGTGTCTAAAACAGCTGTTATCACAGAGGATCTGCACCATGAATCAGCAAAATTGGCCAGCAAAGCTTCTTGGATATCATTTCGATATCATTTACAAGCCCGGACTCGAGAATAAAGGTGCAAATGCATTGTCCCGTATGAATGATAGTGGGGAAATGACTTCCTTGATACATGTCCCTGAGTGGTTGGGTAGGGATGACGTGATTGAAGAGGTCCACAAGGATGTTGCTTTATAGAAAGTCATTTCTACGCTCAAGGAGAACAAACCAATTCGGTTTGGATTTTCTTATGTGCGAGGGGTGTTGTTGTATGAGGGGAGGCTGGTGATTTCTGCACAGTCTCCATGGATACCGGTTATCTTGAAAGAGTTTCATTCTACCCCACAAGGGGGCCACTCCGGTTTCCATCGCAAGTTTAGACGAGTAGCGCTGAACGTGTATTGGATTGGCATGAAGAAGACTATCCAACAATTTGTGCAAGAATGTGATACTTGCCAACGTCAAAAATATGTCACTGCTGCCCCTGGGGGTGCAAATGCGATATCATTTACAAGCCCGGACTCGAGAATAAAGGTGCAAATGCATTGTCCCGTATGAATGATAGTGGGGAAATGACTTCCTTGATACATGTCCCTGAGTGGTTGGGTAGGGCTGACGTGATTGAAGAGGTCCACAAGGATGTTGCTTTATAGAAAGTCATTTCTACGCTCAAGGAGAACAAACCAATTCGGTTTGGATTTTCTTATGTGCGAGGGGTGTTGTTGTATGAGGGGAGGCTGGTGATTTCTGCACAGTCTCCATGGATACCGATTATCTTGAAAGAGTTTCATTCTACCCCACAAGGGGGCCACTCCGGTTTCCATCGCAAGTTTAGACGAGTAGCGCTGAACGTGTATTGGATTGGCATGAAGAAGACTATCCAACAATTTGTGCAAGAATGTGATACTTGCCAACGTCAAAAATATGTCACTGCTGCCCCTGGGGGTCTGTTACAGCCGTTGTCAATTCCGGAACAGATTTGGGAAGATGTATCAATGGACTTTATCACCGGTCTTCCTAAATCCAAGGGATTTGACGTGATCTTTGTGGTGGTCGATCGGCTGTCCAAATACAGCCATTTCACTCCTCTCAAGCGTCCTTTTAATGCCCGTGTGTTGGCTGAGGTGTTTACAAAGGAGATAGTGCGACTGCATGGCATTCCCTTTTCCATTGTGAGTGACCGCGACCCTATCTTTGTCAGCAACTTCTGGTGTGAATTGTTTAAATTACAGGGGACCTTGTTGAAAATGAGCACCGCTTACCATCCACAGACGGATGGACAAACAGAGGTCATTAATTGTTGCTTGGAGACATATCTTCGCTGTTTTATAGCTGATCAACCTCGAACGTGGGTAATGTGGCTGCCCTGGGCTGAGTACTGGTACAATACGACGTACCATGTCTCTACGGATTCAACTCCTTTTGAATTGGTTTATGGGAGGCCGCCGCCAACCCTCACGCGGTTCCTTCGAGGGGAGACCAAGGTAGAAGCTGTAACACGGGAACTTGCTGATCGTGACGAGGCTTTGAGACAATTGAAGTACCATCTCGATCGAGCTCGTAAACGCATGAAGGACCAAGCTGACAAGAAAAGAAGAGATGTGAGTTTTAAAATTGGTGAATGGGTTTTTCTCAAATTAAGGCCACATGTGCAGAATTCTGTTGAAGCACGCATCAATCCGAAACTTTCCCCAAGATACTATGGGCCCTTTGAGATAACAGCACGGGTTGGTGCAGTTATCGTCTCCAGCTACCTGCTACAGCTTGCATTCATCCGGTGTTCCATGTTTCATTGCTTAAGAAAGCAATTGGCAATTACCGGGTTGAGCATGAGTTGCCCCCGGGCCTCGACGGTGATCCTACTACACCATGGGAGTCAGCAGCAGTGCTCACTATCACTAAAGAGGGGTCAGATGTAAGACCCTTAAATTTAAAATTTAATTATGGAATTAATATTAAGTGTATTTTGGGGATATTTGTAAAATATTTAATATATGTATGTTTTGAGTGATATACATATATATATATATAAATATTTACTTTGGAAGATGAATTAAGATTATTGGATGAAGAGTAAATTAATTTAATTACGAGTAATTAAATTATCGGACAGTTAATTAAGGGATTATCGGCTAATTGCGACGAGACTGGTTAAGTGCTGAGAATCAAACAAGTGTCGAGTGAGGTGGCACCTATGTGTATCTATATATAGATGGGAGAGGTCAGGACAGAAACAGAGACAAACACCATTCCTCCTCCATACTGCATGAAACAGTAACCACATTCTTTCCCTTCCCATTCTGTTTCCTATTCGTAGTAGAAAAAAAAGGGGGGAGTTCCTCAAAAGTGAGATTACTTGGAAATCCAAGCACCAAACCAGAAAACGTCCAATACAAAAGTTGTTCTCCTCATCATTACGGAGCTAGAGAACCCACTTTCGTAGCGGCGAACGCGAGCGGGAGTTTCGCCGACTTTTGTCGCGAAAAACTGAACGAGAGCAGAAACGAAATAGAGGTAAGGGCACCTTCCACTTTCTAGTTTGCATTAGGGCTGTAAATGCATACTGTTATGGCATTAATGTTGTTTCATTACTGTTTTGAAGAAAAACTGTTTTGCATGTCACTTTGAAGGATGAAAAATGTATTTTGTTAAGATTTTAACAATTTGTGATGTTGCTGTTTAGTGGTTACCTCAATGCTGTTTTGCCTGTGTGGGAAAGCTGAAAAATGTTTTGCATTTATTTTGAAGATGATTAAAATGCATGTTCATAAAATTGTCTTGTACATCGTTATAACATGCGAGAAATGCGTTCTGTTGATGTTTGATGTTATGTGAAGTTTGCTGTTTTGGCTGAATACTTTCAGTGTTGTTCTGTTTGTGTGAGAAAGCTGGAAAATGTTTTGCATGTTGTTTTGATTGTGTAAGAATACTGGAAAATACCTTGCATGTGTTTTGAGAAATGATCCAAATGTAAACATGTAAAAATGTCTGTTTTGGGGGAGTTGATATTCTGTTTTGGGTGATTCTGATGTTTTCACAAGAAAAAGATTTAAAATGATGAAAGTGCTTTTCTGGACAATCTGTTATTGATGAAAAATACCTGAGTTTTGTGGTTCAAAAGAGTGGTGGAACTGTTTTGGGGTTGTGTTGGTTTTTCAAAGGAAAAAGTTTGAAAATGTGTTGAAGTTTCAGGAAAATTTCACTGAATTCGAAGGTGTATTCGAATACGGCATGAGTGTATTCGAATACAACCTGAAAAGCTTTTGTTTTATTCAAATTTTTGAACTTGTATTCGAATACGAGCTTCTGTATTCGAATACAGATGAAGGATTTTTGCTTCTGACTTAGCATTTGTATTCGACTACGACCCTGTCGTATTCGAATACAGAAGTGAAATTTTAACACTGTATTCGCATCTATATTCGAATACAACACCCTCGTATTCTAATACAGGATGCTGATTTTCACTATTTTTGCTTCTGTATTCGAATACAAGGGAACTGTATTCGAATACAGGTTTGAAATGATTTAAAATGGAGTTTTTGAAATAGTTTTGAAGAGGAGATGATGAGGTTCTGGAAACCTTTAATGATGTTGGGAAAATGTTGAATATACACTATTTTGTCTTCTGTATTCGAATACAAGTATGCTGTATTCGAATACAGAGTGTTGAAATTGCAGTTTTAGCTTCTGTATTCGAATACAAGGGACCTGTATTCGAATACAGATTCGTGTTTTTCAGAAAACCAAAGTTTTAAATATTGTTTTACAAACCTTAAGTGTTGGGGAGCATTGGGAAGGTTGGTGATGAATTAAAATGGAGTTTTTGGTGATGGTTTGAAGTGGTAATGATGAAACTTTTGAGATCTCTACTGATGTTGTGAAAAATACTGATTTTTGCACTGTGACAGCTTCTGTATTCGAATACAAGGAAGCTGTATTTGAATAATGAGTGTTGATTCTGCACTGTTTTGATTTCTGTATTCGAATACATGGAAGCTGTATTCGAATACAGATTCGTGTTTGTCAGAAATCTCAGCTTTAAACACTACTTTATGAATTTTAAGAGTTGGGGAAACATTGGGAGGACTTATGACAATAAGAATGGAGTTTTGAGAAAATGTGAAGTGGTAATGATGTGGTGCTTGAATATTTTTGTTGATGTGATGATAATGAAATTATTTGGGTTGAGATGGTTTTGGGGAAGTGATGGAATGGCTGAATTTTTCTGATGTTTGCATACTGTTTTCAGTGAAGAGAAAACATTGCATGTACATGCATTGCATAGTCAGGTGGTGACCGCGATGGGCCACAGAGTTGATGCGGTGACCATGATGGGCCGCGAAGTTAAGTAGTAACCATGGGTTATAGAATAGTTCCGCGTGTATTAGACGGTCTGTTCTATCCGGGGTCAGAGTAGTTCCGCGTGTATTAGACGGTCTATTCTACCCAGGCTACGGAGTGGTTCCGTGTGTATTAGACGGCCCATTCTATCCATGCGAGGATTTAACTTCTGTATATTCTGGCCTGTGAGAGGCTAACATACGTGAAACGTGCTGGTCTGTTGAGCGACTGCACGTGTGCTGGTCTGTTGAGCGACTGCACTGGTACTGGTCTGTGAGCGACTGTACCTTGGTATATGTAAAACGTGCTGGTCTGTTGAGCGACTGCACTGGTGCTGATCTGTGAGCGATTGCACCATGGTCATGTTGGCCATTAAAGTCAAACATATATAAATTGTGCTGGTCTGTGAGCGACTGCACCTTGATAATTCCAAGAAATTGAGTACATGAGCATATACATCTTGCATCGGGGTGGCTGACCGGTGAATTATGATTTGGATATGTGTTGATGATTGGAAATCGATGTGTGTAAGTAACTTATGAAATCTTGAATTTCTGATGAATTGGTGTAATTGCTGAATTGTTATTCATACTTACAACTTGAATTTTGTGTATTAAATGGTTGCTGTTTTGCAAAGGTACAAATGTCATGTATTTTCAAAAATTGAGCATCCTTATTTCTCATCATTGTTATATGATATGCCATGAATATATTTGTTATTGTTAACATAAATGTTATGTGGTATTTGTTAATTTCGGTCGGTGACCCTATACTATTATTGTAGAAAATTGGGCTTTGCCCTCATATGATACCCGAACCCTTCCTACCGACGATTACACTAACGACGGAGACGTCGTTAGTTTTCTTTGATCTTGACGCATGGCGTATTTGTAGACAACGCAGAGGGGCGGACAGCTGGGTGAAGACGAGACTGGCAGAGGATGCGGTGTAAACCGTGCTACTGTAGCTTTAGTGCATGATCAGACTAGACTTTTGTATAGTGTCTTGAGTTTGGAGAATGTAATTAGTTATTTTGGGAATTATTGTATAACTTTTCCGCTAATATTTTTCCGCACTCTGATAATATTTTGGTGGGTCCAGGATACAGCTGTTGGATGTATCTTTATTTTGATATATTTTGAAGAATTAAATTCCCAAAAATAATTTACTTGATTAATCGTGATGTAATTATTTAATTACTTCTCTATTTTGGATTACGATATCGAACGATATTTAATTTGAATTGATTTTAATCATTCTGAAGTAAATTGAAAAAAATTCTTTTATTTATTTTGGTTAAAAAAAAAATACACTCGCGCTGTGTTTTAAACTCGGGGTGTTACATCAGACGTCAAACAATTGCTCGTTCATTGGAAAGGCAAGCCTATTGAAGAAGCCACATGGGAGGACGAGTTTGTAGTGCTGACACAATTCTCAGCCCTCAGACTTGAGGACAAGTCTGTGATTCAAGGGAGGAGTATTGATGGGGACAAAGAAAGAATTGATGACGTGTCTAGTGGGACACATAGTACACCTAAGGTATGGAGAGTGTATGTTAGAAAATCCAAGAAAGGTGAGTTGGCCCCACCCATATATAGGGGAGATGTGGGTAAGGAGGGAAAGGGGAACAAATTGTGTTAGGTGTGAGTGGAGAGGATTCTCTCTTATTGGAGTGAGCATAGCTCTCAGGAGTAAAAGATTATAATGCCTTGAAAGATGTGATAAAATGGCTGATATGCCCTCAAAACTGGTAGACGTAAACCCAAAAAGCAAAAAGGTGGGAGACTATTAAGATGGATTTCAAGTATATGAGATTCCATGAATCTATAATTAAGGATAGAAAATTAGAATCCATGTGCCAATCCCGTTCAGTAAGATAAAGGATTTATTTTTGTATTTATGTTCTAGTGTATATGCTTGCCTTCCACAACTTCCAACAATAACAAAAAAAGTGAAGCAAGGAATTTATTATTAAACACCACTGAAACAAAACTATTGAACACTATTGAACGTATGAGAAAGAATTATTTAGATTCGGAAGGATAAAGAAAGTTGACAACTAAGCTGGAAAGGACAGCAGAATTAAATGAACCATGATGAGTCCAATAAAAAAACACACGCACTGTTCTCCCGTTCAGCCACTTTTGAGTTTGTCATCAAGAGGGAATTATACCCATCTTGAGGACTACAACTTGTTAGGAACACTAAATTGATATGAAGAAATGATGAAACAGGAATCGGTATTTAATAACACTCAATCTTAAGGATTAATTGATCTACGCATTATAGCAAACGGAAAAGTAAACAGAAACAACGATGAAATGGAACAGTTCTCCTTACAGATAATGGATAGAAAATCAAACTAAAAGATAGCACCCTTGCTGGGAGAGAACCAACTCATATGCACAGCCAAAACCACCTAAATTCAGAAGAATTTGTGCTTGCCCATCACAATGCACTTCCTTTATAGCCACTTCACCTCATTTCCTTCTAATGGACCTATCACAACTCCTAGGCCTTCATCACTTCCTCAGCTCCCGACAAAATAAGGAAGATCAAAGTAATCTTAGTGCAGCCAAGCAAAGTCAAACAAGACACTTTCTGCTAGTTATTAAGATTATCTATATGTTCATGATTAAATCAGAATAAATGAGTCATATGGCAACAAAACATATAAAGATATGAACTATACACCAGTCTATGATGTACAAAGATATCTACCATCATAGCAAAACATTGGAATGACCAAGTCACAAATTTTGTAGTATTAAAAAACGTTGGATAAAAGTTCGAAATGAACAGAGCTACATAGCACCAACTATGCCTCATTCCTGATGGAGAAGAAAACCCTATCTAAAAGTTATTAATTGACCTGACCCATTCAGTCCTCTGTTAGAGAAAATCAAGAGTAGTAAAGAACGGCTAATCAAATGTTGTTTGTCTCCTTATATCTATAATATATGTGAAAAAATAAAGTACAAGAAAGATAGGCCCAGATCAATAATTCCTAATAAGCATCAATAAATATTAATAACAATTCTCCAAGAACCTCCATTTCATACCATATTTTAAACCAGCTTTGAGAAATCATATGTTTATTGTTCTTTCCTTTATCATAGTATTACGCTGTGAGAGATATACAGTTTTTACTAGTTTCTAGTTATTTTTCTGTTTCAGAACAATGTACAAGCAGGGCTGCTCAAAGCCTATTTGCAGCACGTACTCTATTATTTTTCTGCCCTTTTCTTTTCTGCTGACACGTCAGCATAACTGCCTCTGCAGTTAGTTATAGATGAGTGTAGGTTAACAACCCACAGGGTGTAGGATAAGACTCGTAAACTATAAAGTCTTGATCACTACTCATTTTTCTGTAACAATTTTCAGACTCACAAATCAATATACAAGATGAGTTCAGTTTTCTCTGTTTTTCTTCAATTTTGACTTGGTAACATAGAGCCTGATTTGAAAATCTATAAGATCTATGTTTTTGATGAAGACAAAAGACTATGAATAAAGATCAAGATGCAAGCTCAAAGTGAAATTAACATTCAAGTCATCTATTAGGAAACTTAGATTTTAAGGTACTTGATAAAAATCAAATACATTTCAAATACAATTATATGAGAACCTTTGTATTTTAGCATATGCATCAAAAGAATTTTCAAAGTGTCAAAAATGCATAAACTATATTTGAAAATCAAGTTTTTGGCTAAAATTAAAGTTGTATTCGACTACATATATGTGTAGCCGAATACAGATGAAGTCAGTAGCAAAAACTGGACATCTGTATTCGGCTACAGCATCTCGTAGCCGAATACAAAATCAAATCAGTGGCATGATTCGTATTCGAATACAAGGTTTCGTATTCGAATACGACGTTGAAATTTTGAATAAAAACTAAACATTACAGAAGTGTATTCGAATACGCATAAGCTGTATTCGAATACAAGTGCGAATCAATGCAATTTTTCAGTTCATATCTCATCTGGATCATTGCATAAGTTCATCAAAACTTCTGGGAACAATTGCCACTAATCTGAAGTGTTGTCTATGGAGTATAAATACCTCATAGCTTCAATTCTAAACTAATCAATCCCACGAACAACTTTGAACAACTTGCTGAAATTTTTTGTGAACTTTTCAAAGTTATATTTTCATACTTCAAGTACATGCTCTACATTTTCATATCATTGAGAAAGGTTCTCTATTGTACTTGAAAGTATATTGGATTGTTATCATTGTACAAACTGTTATATCCTCTTGTTCTTAATTAAGAACATTGTTGTAAAAAATCATTGAAGTTATTGTTTGAAGAAAGTGGTGTATTTTCTTCAAGTGTTGTAAACTAAGATAGTGGTGTGCTATCTTATGCATAGTGTTAGGAATTTGTAACTGAAGTCTTCGTGTTAGACTTGTACATATTCTAACAAATAGTGGAAAATCTCTTGTGGTGTGCAAGAGGATTGGATGTACCCTTGGTTGTAAAGGGAACCAGGATAAATTTCTGCGTACTTTACTTTCTGTCATTTACAAGCTTTCATACACAATCACAATCAGAAAATAATTCACAAAAACTCTAAAAACCAGAAAAGTTTTTAAACACCTAATTCACCCCCCTCTTAGGTGCGCCTCTGTACTTACATGATTCTCCATGGCAGAATCAATTCCTCCTCCTCCACCACCACCCTCACCGGTGTGTGCTACTCCTCATTGATCTCATCCTCCACCATCTAATACTCCGATGATCACCTTTCAGCTTAAAATCTCGGAGAAATTGGATGAAAAGAACTTTGTTCATCTAATACTCCGATGATTAACGCACACAATCTTCATTTGTTCATCGAATTTCCTATTACTCCTTCTCAATTTCTTACAGACACAGATTATAGTTTTGGATCTGAAAATCCTGAATATTGTGCTTGGATTCAACAGGATCAGGGGCTTCTCTCATGGCTTATCAACGCTTTCTTGTTCGATAATGACGAGTGTAAGGATGCATGCATACGTATGAACTTAGAGATCACATTCGTGCACATTTCCAGAAATTGATGTGCGTGTACGACAATTGCGAACTGAATTGCACGTGATGAAACTTGTTTATCGTTCAGTTGAAGAGTGTTTGCTCTGTATCAAGGCTCTCATTTATTCGCTCACCTCTGTCGGTGATTATTGTTTTGGTCATACTGCTTCGATTTGCTATCATGGCTTTAATCAGCCCTACCAAGCCTCTGTTCCTCCAGAAATGCAAGGTAACCAGGGTTATCCAACACCTTAATCTAATTCATTTGCACCAAATGGTTATTCCTATGGCAATCCTAACACCTGGACCTGGCCTAAACCTCAACCACGTCCTACCATTCCACCACCTAATGCCATGCTCACCAATGCCTCTGCTGCTACCTCCCACCACAACCCTAACAACTCCAGGTTCCCAGACTCGGGGGTGCATCCTTCCATGTCACAAATAACTCTCAGAATATTCAACATGGGTACTATTTGAAGGACCTGGCCAGATATTCATAGGGAATGGTCAAGGTGTGCCTCTAGGTAGTTAATCTCATATAGCGGTGCGTCGCAGCCAACAAAAGTGGGATACCGGGATGGGGCGTTCCTGGATAGGCGGGATAATTTCTATTTTTTGGACAAATTACATGAATAATACTATAGAAACCTATATTTAATGCAAAATTAGCAAATGACTCAAACTCGGAAACATTCATAATTAGCAATAAAATTCCACAAGTCTTACTCTTAGTCAAAACATATATTGAAATACAAACAAAAAGTCAAGGAAATAAAGATGCATAATGAAGACTTTAACACATAACGTAATAAAATAACTAAATATTAAAACTCAAATGAATGTTATAGCATAGAAATCAAAGATAAGCATCATCTTCATAAGCATATTCTCCTTCCTCTTCTTCCTGGGTGAGAGTAGAAACAACAAAACTGAGAAGAATGAAATAATAGTGGGATCTCGCTGGGAAACACTAAGATTAACTACGTCAGGATAGCGGGTTCGCCGGGATCTTGCTTCACGTTGTCGCGGACCACACCGTCGCAGTCAAGCACTGCACTGCGCCGAGATTGCGGGGATCTCGTCGGGAAACACTGGGATTAACTACCTCTCTTCCTATCCTTTCCTCTGGTTCTAATCATTTTCCTTCTTCTACTAGTTCTACTATTTCTTTAGTTTTACACAAACTACTTCATGTTCCTTCTATAACAAAGAATCTCATTAGTGTAAGTAAATTTTCTAGGGATAATTCTATTTACTTTGAATTTCACTCTAACTCTAATCATTGTCTTGTCAAATCTCAGGTCACCAACGAGGTGCTACTAAAGGTCTATGTAGGAAGAGATGTCATAAACTTGCAACAATGTAAAATAAATAACACTTTTATAAGGTCTTAAGTTATCATGGTAATAAGAAAGATAAAGACCACCTGAGTACAATGATTCAGGGGGAACGAGAACTTACATATACGGCCCTGCAAAAGTTTGAAATGTAGAATTAAAATCAGTACCAAGCTGTACAACGCCAGCTTTCAATACATGAACAACAAGAAAATTATATCTACCTGGAAGACCCTTCAAGGCATTGAAACAGAGGCATGTGTCTTCAACCAAAACAGGTCCTTTAACCTTGCCATAAATAAAAATAATGAGAAAGCTAATAAGGGATTAAAGGACGAAACCAACCTAAAATCATACTAGTTGTTGTCTCAAATAGGTAGCTCGGTGGATGAGCTAAGCACCAAAAGTGTTTTTAGTAGGTGGTCTAAGGTTCGAATTCCAAAAACTAACATAACCACTAACATTTGCCTATAAAAAAGATACAAACCTAGGTATTTGTTTGGTAGAAAAAATAGTAACTTGAGTACCTGAAGTGCAGCCAAACGAGCCTTCTCTTTGGAGATATCTTCAGGCTCTCCTTGCAACTCAGGCACTACAAAATACAAAAAACAATAACTGTAAGAAGAATGAACAAACAGGAAAAATAACAAGAATTAAAAGTGATAAAAACTATATAAGCCGGTTTTTTAAAAAGACCATGAAGAAATGCATAAAGAGTAAAGATAAACAACTCAAATGATAAATATGTAGGAAGAACCAACAAAAAATGGGAAAAGAATATTGAAAGGAGATGTTGGTATTACAGTCGAGTTTGAGGGATTGGAAAGGAATGGAGTGACCCAAGATGGCACGAACTTCTTCAAGCTTTTTGGCATTTCCAGTAACAAAAGTAACTGGACGTGGCAGTACCAACCCAGAGGCAGCAGATTTTATAGCAGCCATCTCCCAAATATTCTTTGATTTTTCTGGGGTTCCAGGAAGAAAACATAATCACCAACAATGTCAACTGACATGACTTCAATTTTATCACCGGATAAGTGGATATATAATCACCAACAATGTCAACTGACATGACTTCAGTGATATCTCAATTTTTTTCCTATAAATTGTGAACAACACAATGCATTTTGTACATACATACAGATTATCTCTATTCTCAAGTAAATTAACATTCGATCTATGCGAATTTATCTAAGCATATATAAAGAATAACGACAGGCCAAACTATGAAGAGTGTCAAGTGTGATGAGTACGCTATAGTGTTGATACCCTGAGTCAGAACTTTTATCAAACACTTGGTGTACAAACAACAACAACTAAAATGAATCAAATAAATGAACGAATTAACAAAAATGTTGAGACTAGAATTCGCTACTACACAGGTTATTCATGTATTGGAGTAGAAAACAAAGAAGATAATACCAGGGGATGAATGATGGAGAATTTTGGGCTCAAAGCGTTCGCTACACCCAAATAAAGACCCTGAAACTTGTGTTCTGAATTTAACTGAGTGTACATGTAGCTCAGTTTAGTTCGGTTCGGTTCGAGAACTCAAGCACTGATCCATTATTATCATTGGTTTTAACTACTTTCTAACTGACCCAAACCGATTATTTTAGACATCATTTTGGGTCGGTTTAGTTTTAGAAACCGAGCCTTTAACCCTTTGTAGTTTGTACTATTTGTTTTTTTGGTACAAAGTTTATACTACTTTTTAACTGACCTAAAGTTCAAACCAACTATTATATGCATATTTACATCAAAAATAAAATTATCATTTGTTTTTCGGATTGGTTTGACTAGAATGGTACGAATTTTTTCTATATGGCCATTATTAACTGGTTTTAAATTCAAATTACGTTCAATTCAAAACTTTAAATTATGAAAATGAAATATGTTTTATTTATATGTATTTAGTCTCTACAAAATGATAGATTATAATTAAGAATCAAGTGTCGCAAAAACTACAATTAATTTAGAGATTGAATTTTGTCAATCCAAATTTATCAAACAATATAATCGAATAGAAATAGAATCGTCAACGTAAAATTAACATTATAAAATAACCTCAAAGTCTTTATAAAATTCTGAAACAGTGGATTAATGTTAGAATTTAGTGTTCCATGAAAAATCTGAAAAAAGAAAATTATTGTTCTATTGTTAATCAAAAACCGCCTTGAGTATCTAAGTATATATTCCCCAAAAAAAAACATGGCTTACTCTAAAAAGACCAAAATATATAGTACTCGTTTTTTAGCTCTAAAAACTCCAGACCGAAAAACAAGTGACCCAATACTGATTATTATTAATTAAGGCTTTTCATGTCACGTAATCAACAGTTTTGACCAAGCAAAGTTCTGAATTGGACTTTGGACACTACGCCAAAAATTGCTTTTTACAGCACGCATTTTAAAGCGCTTCATAACTAAAAGCGCTGTTGTATAATATTTTAAAATTAATGGAGGATACAACATCACTTTAATGACAAGCGCTTTAGAAAAAGTGATGTTGTAGGGTCATGAAGGGTTTAGGATTTTTAGAAAAGCGCTGTTGTAGAGTCATAGCGATTTCACATAATGTTTACAGCGCTTCGCATAAAAGCGCTGTAAAATATAGCGCTCTCATATAATGTTTACAGCGCTTTTTATAAAAGCGCTGTAAAATATAGCGCTCTTACACTATATTTACAGCGCTTTGTATAAAAGCGCTATAAACTCTGTAAATGCTTTGAAATTTAATTTTTAAAAACCTTTTACAACGCTTATGGACAAAAGCGCTGTAAAATTACAATTTCAGTTCAAGTTATATATACTTTATAAATAAAAACATATTTAATATGTTCTCTCCCTTCGAACCCTATTACGAACTTTCCTCTCCTCTATTGACTGATTGTTGTCTCAAGTACTGTATTTATTAATTTGTTGTTGTATCTAAAACTGATAAATTGTTACTTGATAAATCATATAAAATGTTAGATGATAAATCTGTTATGTTTTAAAATCATACTTGTATGCATGACCTTGGACCTTGGTTTCCATTTTCCAATATTAGACTATATATACTATAGATTGGTATGATGTTATAGATTGATAAATTTGTGTAACACTGCGTTCATATATACTGCATTCATAAATTGTTATATGATATAGATTGATAAATTTGTGTAACACTGCATTCATAAATTCTTACATGATAAATCATATATAAAATCTGTTCGATCTGTTCTGTTATGTTTGAAATTAGACTTGTATGCATATATACTATAGATTGGTATAATGTTATAGATTGATAAATTTGTGTAACATTGTATTCATATAGGTCATATAAAATGGACCGAAAATGGATGTCTGCCAATCGATTTTCAATAGAGTATGAAAATGGAGTGAAGGAGTTTGTTGAATTTGCAGTGAAGAATACAAAAGACCTAAATCAAACCATTTGTCCTTGTTTAAAATGTCATTTTGGAAAACGCGTTAAAGCAGATGAATTGGAAGGACATTTAGTATGACATGGAATTGATCAAAGTTATACATGTTGGACAAGACATGGTGAGAAAAAAAAACGGGAACCCTTATTTTAAGAATGCTGCGACATATGATTCAAATGATTTCGACACAGATACATATGAGCGGATCGAGTTGAGGAGATTGCAAAAGCAGTTGAAGAAGATCTTTAGGATTGTCCTAAAATATTTGAGAGTTTGTTGAGTGATGCAGAGAAACCATTATATAATGGTTGTACTAAACTCACAAGACTTTCGGCGATATTAAAGTTGTACAACTTAAAAGCGAGCAATGGATGGTATGATAAAAGCTTCACATAATTATTAACACTCCCAAAAGATATGTTGTCAGATGATAACGAACTTCCCAATCGAACCTACGAGGCTAAACGAATTTTGTGCTCTATTGGCATGAGTTACGAAATGATTCATGCGTGTCCTAACGATTGCATTTTATTTCAAAACAAGTATGAATTACTAAAGGCATGTCCGAAATGCAATGTCTCTCGATATAAGAAGAAAGAATCTACTCCAGCAAAAGTCGTGTGGTATTTTCCTATAATACCAAGATTTAGGTGCATCTATCGCAGTGAAGAAGATTCAAAACACTTGACATGGCATGCAAATGAAAGAATTAGAGATGAAAAGTTACGACACCCTACAGATTCTCCACAATGGGCAAAAATTGATCACAAGTATCCTGATTTCGGTAGAGAGTCAAGAAATCTACGACTTGTACTTTCTACTCATGGAATGAATCCACATGGTCTTCAAAGCATATCACACAGCACGTGGCCTGTGATTTTGTTGATTTATAACCTACCTCCACGGTTATGTATGAAGCGTAAGTTTATGATGTTATCTCTGTTAATTTCTGGACCCAAACAACCTGGGAATGATATCGACGTATACTTGGCTCCTTTAATTGAAGATTTAAAAAATATGTGGGAGACAGGTGTGGAAGGTTATGATTGGTATAAGAAAGAATGTTTCAATTTGACGGCTATGTTGTTCGGCACAATTAACGACTTTCCAGCATATGGTAATTTATCATGATATAGCATTAAAGGTCAGTGTGCATGTCCTATATGTGAAGAGAGTATAGACTGGATGCGGTTGAAACATTGTAAGAAGAACGTCTTTCTTGGACATCGTAGATTTTTACCTTTTAGTCATCATTATCGTGGGTGGATAAATGTATTCAATGGAAAATCAGAGGAAGGTACTGCTCCAAAAGCACTGACTAGATATCAAATATTGGAAAAAGTACAAGGTTTGACCAATAAATTTGGCAAACCATTTGCGGGAGAGCTTGTCAAAACTAGGTGGAAGAAAAAGTCAATTTCTTTGAATTGCCATATTGAAAGTCATTGTATATAAGACATTTTCTTGATGTGATGCATATTGAAAATAATGTATTTGATAGTGTTATTGGTACGTTACTCAGTGTTCAAGGAAAGTCTAAGGATGGCATCAATGCAAGATTGGATATGGTCGATATGGGAATAAGAAATGAATTGAGCCCAACAGTTCAATGATGGTAAGCTGCATCGGTGCTGTTGTCCGCCAAAATATCCCAATAATAATCAATGACTGGAGAGACAAAGCTTTGAAGGATGCTAAAGACATATTGTGGAGTGATGTACAAGTAACGTTTTTACTCCACTTTTTTGTTACATATAATTTTTTCCATTGAAATATTTTTATTCAAACTCTTCATTTTTTGGGTTTGCATAGCGCTTTTAACATTGAAGATATGCGGAAACGTTACGTCCTTAGAGTTGCTGGTAAAATTCACAGAGGATTTAGATCTCATCTGTCGAATTGTTACTTAAGAGACAAGTGCGGAAATGTGAATGTTGAAGCTCCAAACATTTACAAACACTACATATCAATTGAAGAGTGAACCTCTTTTGTAGCTAAACGTTCAGACCCCGCATTTGTGGTAATATTTATTTTATTAGCATGTGTGTTTTATTCATATTCATATCTTATTTTTTTACACGATCGTTATTTTTTTAATTTATATATAGAATATAAGTACAGCAAATCGGGAGCGAGCAAAGAACCCAATCATCCATACAAAAGATCGCGTATGGGGTATGCACATTTAGAGCAAAAAATTGTAAGTAAACATCACTTTAACACATTGTGGTAGATTATAAACTATAGTTTCTAACTAATATTTTGTTTATGTCTTAACAAACAACTACAAGAGACGAAATCCAATCAACCATTGGGTCGTCATATCTTATGGAAGGAGCCTCACGTTAATAAAGATGGAATAATGGATAACGAAAATGTTCAACAAGTTGTCCAACAATGTGTAAGTATACTATCACTTTAATATTTTTTAATATTGTCTTTTAAAAATTATATTGAACTTATCTTTTTAATACTACATGTATTTTATATAGGAAATTTTGGAACAATGTCTTGAAAATCAAGATGAGAATAAAGAAGTTGCTGTAGGGACATTCTCGGCAAGGTATTCAATGTTCCTGAATATTCTGGCTGTGTGAGGGGTAAGGGATTTGGCGTGACTCCCAAAAGTTATTTTTCACATGAGAAGCGCACAAATCCCTCGAATGATCAAGTATTAGAAGCGCTGAAAACCCTATCGGAGCAAGTTGCATACTTGGTTAAAAAGGATAAGGAAAAGCAACTTCCATGTGAAATGCAAATAGACAGTGAAGATGGAAGTTGTAATGTTGGTCATAAAAGTCTCCCGAAGGTAATTAATTACTTAACGAAATAAGAAATTAATTCAACCTAATTGTTTCACATACTTATGTATTAACCATTGATTTAATTTATGGTGTTTCACGTTACTGCCTATACTTGTCTTCTCCTACCCGTCGCATGGTTGGGAAAGGAACATTGTACAATACGTTGGGAGAAGTATTGCACAACAATCCCGTCCCTGTCGGCCATGTTAAAGTGTCACCTGTGGTAGCTTTAGAACCACTTGCACCGTTGCCTATCCCCGACAACGATAGAGATATGGAATTTTTGGGATAAGCAATAGGTAGCTATGTGGCATGGCCGAAACATCTTGTTGGCACTGAGGAGGTATGTTTTAATTGCCATGTATGTTTAGTTGTATGATTATGATTGATTATGTTTAATTGCTGATTTTTCTGCTTTTAATTTCACATTTATTTAGATTATTGCTAAATGAATGATAAGATCCCTCGCAACGAGTCTGTCACTTCACCAGAAAAGGCAGAAAAGGTTTGACATATACATCAATTCATGTATACGAAATGATTAGCTTACTATAATAACTAACAAACTGATCAACCTCATTTTTTTCAGATTCAACCAAAAAATAAACCTGCTGCACCGCAGGTGCAGGTCCGTTGTAAAAATAAATCTTCCAAAATGCAAAAATTGGATCGAGGAAAATCAGTTGCTGCTCCTAAAGTAAGTTAACCACGCCTTGCTTGATTTGGGTCGTGTCTTGACATAACAACAAAGATGAATATGGAGAGCAACAATGACACACGTATGATAAACATGGAAAAAAGTATATTCGGAGAAGAGTATTTAGAAATACATGGCAAAGAGCAAATATAAGAACTTCTCGATCATAAAGAGCTGAGTGCTACTGTCATCAACATATACATCAGGTAATATAAATACTTTATTTAAGATAAAAATTACCTTTTAATTGCATCACTGCCACATTAATTTATTGATAATTAATCTAATTTTAAATTTTCATTGAAGGTTTTTGTTTGAGAAGTTGGTGTGCACGCGGAAATTGTTAAGTAGATTTTAATTCTTATCTCTGCATAAAATATCCATGTTCAAACTCAATCCGGTTAATGTAAAAAACTACATAGTTGATATACTTATAGAAACTAAAGAGAAGGACAAGTTGTTTCTGGCACCATACAATTGAGGGTACATAATTAGATACTTTATCTATATCTTTTTTAATTTATGATATTATGAGTTGAGTAAACAAATTTGCCAACCAATTTTTTTTTGTAGGCAACATTGGGTGTTGTTTTCCATAATGAGGTTCATGAAGGAGATTGTTGATGTGAATCAACATATAATTCCAGAACCGGTACATTATTTTCATTATATTTTGATTTTCATATATAAACTATATATATATATATATATATATATTTGATTCTAACTTATTTTGCTTCAGTATTTTGACAACTTCAACCCAACATACTCTAAAAGTGATCTAAAAGAAATAAAAGAAGAATGGTGTCAGTTTGTCCTCGAACTGAAAGTTATATAATTTGTAATTAATTTGTTGCTACTTTTATGATGTAATTTGTTATGTGAATATGTAATTCATACTATGAATATGTTGCTACTGTCAGTATGTAATTTGTAATTTGTTACTACTGTCATGACACTACTAGAAAAACAGGATTTAGCGTCGGCCAAAAGCCGACGCTAACGAATTTTTAGCGTCGGAGTCGGGCCTAGGCTAAAACGGTCGAAGCTATTGCATAGCGTCGACCATGTAGCGTCGGATGGTATATACGCGTCGGCCGAGCCGACGCTAAACCGACGCTAGCAAAATAAAAAACCCATCTGACGCTAAAAAAGTCTTTTGCCACGTCATTTTTAAAAAATAGTTATCGTCAGATGGCCGATGCTGAAGTCAACAAAGAAAAAGTCAATAAACTGTTAGCGTCGGTCAGGCCGACGCTATGGTCAAATAAAAGTCAACTTTTTTGTTTTGTAGCGTCGGTGTGGCCGACGCTACAGTTAAACTTGAAAAGTCAAACAATACACTAAATACAGCCACACAATTCAATATTTTTCATACAGTAAAATTCACAATTTTTCTTACAAAATTGTACTCAAGGGGTGAAAAGAGAAGACACGATTTTCCTATGAATTCCAAATATACCTATAGTGTGTTTTTTACGTACAAAAAACACCCGAATCAATTCTCTAACAGGTATTACTAAAGACAAGCTTTTGCTATATAAAATTGACATGACGATCCTTCCACTTGTTGTTACCGCAGTGTACAAGTCCCCAATCCCCTACATTAAACCTGCAAAATTCACCTGAAAGTTCCCCATTCTGGCCAGCAGCGTGGATCTCTTTCACAAAATCAGTCAGCTTGCACATTTCTGATTCAGAAAAAATATCCTCATACAACCTCAATCCTTTCACAGCATTCACTTGCTAATTGCAATAACCCCCATCAATGAACAATATTCAGCTGCTTCTTATTACAAAAATTACTGATATTGGCTCTATGAATCCTAGCTTCTTTAATAAAAACAATGCATTTGAGAAAGAAAAGTAACAGATATATCAGACAGTCTAAAGAAACCAAAAGAATTTATATAGCAGACATAAGGAGAAAGAAAAGAGATAACACGAGAAAATAGAAGTTTTACAAATCTTAGGTGCAACATGTACCTCATATTTACCAACCATGCGGGTAGCGTAGTCATCAAACTCTCGAATAGAAAGTGACTGCAAATCATAAGAATACATTGCACTTATAGTCAAATTTAAAAACTTAGACCAAATCAATAACACGGAACAAGAAACGTCATTAAAGAATGTGGTATCTATTAGCATAAGCCTCATGTCTTAAGGAAAAAAAAACTATATCCAACAGGTAAATGAGTAGCAACTGTGTAGCCTCTATAATCAATCGCATCTTTTAGTCACTTAAATAATGTTCTTGACTAGTAACATTTAAACTTTATGATATATTTATACTAAATAGTAGTAAGAATTATGAAAATTTTAGAGAGTAAAGCAACCTTTTCTATCCCTTCCCAATTAGCAAGGCGAGAGAAGTGAGGCTGGTGTCTACAACGAATATTGGTCAAATTAAGTTAAATATGAACTATAGAAACACTTATAAAATTTGCATGTTTGTCTGCATATGAAGGAATTAATGGATAAAAAGTAAGAGCTTATCAACTAGAAAGATAGAGGCATACAATTTTGCATAATCTTGAAGTCCACTTGCTAGTGCTTTATCATAAAACTTTTGCACACGAGCACAACTTATAAATCTATCCGCTATCTGCAAACATTATATAGATAACATTACTTCCAGTCAAGGACCAATAACCGGCAGATTGGAAAACAATTCAAACTGATGGTGAAATTCAACAAAGCTCCATTGATTATGTCAAACAGACTTTATGAAACAATCTTGAGCCAGAAGCATAAATAGATTGTAATTGTATGCTAAAGGCCGGAAAGTATATGCTAAGAAAGTTCGAGATAATCTCCATTATGTTCACGGGATTCCAAACCAAATGTCTCCAGCCTTTTCAGAAATGTCTGACATTCCTCTCTAACCCTCCCAAAATATTGCAATGTGTACACACTCTGTTCCTAAAGTTTCAAACGTGTTAAAACCTAAATGTTCCATACCAGTAGCATGATTTTTCAATTAATTCTGACAAATTTTTTCGTTTGGATTCACAAACTATTAAATTGATTTAAAATTAAGATAAAACATAGATTGTGGTTACCTTTCACGACATATTACGACATATTAGGCAAAAAATTGAATTTTGAAATCAAAATACTAATTACTAACCAAAAGGTCCCAGATATTTGAGGTAAATTAGCATGGACCAGATATTTGAGGTTGAACTTTTTGATTTTTACCGCATAGTTGTACATTAGTTATTTTTACCAGTGGAAAATAGTGCCTGTAAAAGGTTGAATTTTAATAACTTATAATCTGTTATTCTTGAATTGAGTAGATTATATAATTTCATTACAGACAAGTTTATAGTGCGTCTATAATATTAATTAATAGTTCTACATTAGTTTTACACCAGATTGCTGTTGGGTTTGATTCAATCCAGTTGAGAAGGCAACACTGAGTTTTGTTACTTGGGAAATGTGGACTGAATCAATTTCCATATTATTGAATTCAGTAGATAAATAGAAACTATATATTACTTATCTGCTCCAGGGGGTTTCATGATGATTTATGGTGGGACAGGGTCTCTTGTGAGAACTGTCCTTGTAACACGACATGAATGTTTGAAAAATAAATTGGTTGATTTAAAATCTAAGTGTTTCACCATAAATCACAAGAACTGGGAACACTTGACAAAAAATTGAATTTTGAAATCAAAATACTAATTACTAACCAAAAGGTCCCAAGGAGAGCAAACAGCTACAACTCGAGCTACAGGAGTATTCTCACCATCCTCACCAAGATACTTTACCTGCAAATAATCTTTAAAATCAAAACAGCTTTGTGCCAAGTTATTTGCATTTGTGAGAATATGTTTACACTTGACAGTTGTGAAATTTTCCAGCTTTGCTGTAGTTTGAAAAGCAGGCATAGGATTTACCAATGCCAAAGGTCGTAACATAATCGAGTGGCTTACCTTGATGGTGACGGTTGACAGTGGGTTCGACAAGGTTCACAGTGGGTTCGAGAGCTAGCTAAGGTTCAAATTGGCTAAGCTTCACGACGGCGAGAGGCTAAGCTTCGACGGCGAGGGTTCACAGGGTTCGAGAGCTTCGACGGCGAGGGTTCACTGATCGATTAAACAATACTAGATACCATAATTACAAAATCAATAGAATTTGCACAGTTTCGAAACCATGAAGGATAAGATGAAGAAGAAATTACCAGCAAGAAGAATCAGCACAGTTTCCCTTAACTCTACCAGCAAGAAGAATCAGCACTGTACCGGGAGTAATGCTGGCCCTGAAGACAGAAAAAAAACCCAACACAAAAAATATATATCAAAATTCAAATCATGTAAAGAGATTCAAATAACAACATGATGATAAATAAAATTGATATAAAGAACATGATTTTAGTGAAAATTTAAAAACCTGAAATTTATTTAATTATAATCCATCTACCAATGCATCAGTTATTATCCCAGTAAACTATAACTTATCCCAGATTCTAATTTACTCATAAACACTAGCATACAATTATATTGAAATAAAAAATGAATTACAAAGCTCAACATATAAACCCTAAAAAGCATGAACAAGGAGGTGAGGGAAACGGTGATGCGGCGGCAATGGCTGAGCTTGACAGCGAAGACGAAGTGGGTGACGGGTTTGGGAATTAGGGTTCAGAGTGGGTGACACAAAAAAGTGATGAGGTGAGATTGAGGGATACGGAATCATGAGGGTAGTCGTGAACTAGAGCTTCCTTCGACGGCGAGGGTATCTTTCAGAGTTGAGAGGGTTTTAGTATTTGAGATGGTGAGTATTTTTGAGAAGGTGAGTATTTACTTGAGTGACAGTGAATATGTATTTTGTAATTTGTTTTTTTGACAAATATCCTGGTTATTTCATTTGACAAAGTAATTTATTTTGTATTTACTTTGAGAAGGTGAATATTTTTTTGAGTGATAATGAATTTTTATTACATTATTAAATTTTTTACGATATAAATTGTAGGATTAGGACAAATAATTGGCAGGACAAGCAGTTCTGAATTAGACAGCAACCCCTATGTACCTGATCAAGTTTTAGATTCTAAAATTGGAATCGAATTAGGAAGAATCATCGGTAAGTATTTCTTATCATCATTTATAGTGAGATTTACTCTAGGTCTTATGTTTTTTTTTTGTTCTATTGATATACAAATGTCGAAGAAGACATATTACTTGAGAGTTTGATAGGGTTTGGTGAGTAAAGGTATTTGTGAGATTTTATTTTTTTAATTTTCAGTTCAGAGTTCAACGGTTATTAAAAAATTTAATTTTAAACAATTTATAACTTAGCGTCGGCCCATCCGACGCTAACTATTAAAATAAAAATAATTAAATTAAAAAATAAACTAGCGTCTGCCTTATTTTATTTAGCGTCGGCCTAGACGACGCTAATAATTAAAAAAATCAAAAAAATAATTTTAGTACACTAGCGTCGGTCAAGCCGACGCTAACTAGCGTTGGAGTCGTGGCCAACGCTAAATATGGTAGCTAAAATGGGTTTTTCTAGTAGTGTGATGTAATTTGTTGCTGTGAAAAAGCGTTCTAAACATAGTATAAGAAGCGTGCTTTATATATGGACCTTTTACATTACTTTTTTGAAAAAGCACTGTAAAACTATTAAGAAGCGCGCTTTATATATGGATGGACTATTACAACGCTCTTTTGAAAAAGCGCTGTAAAACTATTATAAGGAGCGCGCTTTATATATGGACCTATTATAACGCATGTTTTATTTTAAATGGGGTTGTTGTATCCTTTTATATCACTAGATACTAGAGCGCTTAAAAGCGTTGTAAAGTGCTTAAAAAAAGCGCTTTAAAATGATCTTTTTGGCGTAGTGGGAGTGAACATAAAATTTGTAACTCTTTTTCTTAGCTTTCAACGCTTGATCGCACGTGTCAATTCAATATTCAAAGCTCAAGTTATGGTTTGCAAAGCAAGCATTGATCAATATGCTAATAATTCCGAGAATAAATAATTATACTAAAATTCAATTGTGGCCCAAAGTTTAGAAACACACTAAAAAATAATATTAAGCTGGAAAAAAAAAAGCTTTCAAAATGTCAAAGTACAAAGTCAGAGAGATGTGCCCAAATGCACTGGTCAAACATAACTTACTATGTATGCATGAACATTCAAATATATACATTCACACCTTCCAATCAACAATGTCTCAAATTTCTTCTATTCCTCTTAAAATCAAGTAAATTTTACTAGGTTAAAACAAAATCCCGAGACATGAACAAGTCTCACCAATTCAGTATACTCTATAAAATCACCCTAAGATTTACTTTCCCTCTAAACTAACTCAACACAAATATTTTATACTTAATTAGAATGAACTTGTTCCAAAACTTAAACAAAAATAACACTTACTTAAACCTTTAAAACAGGAACACTTTGAACGAAATTCTAGAGTCATAAAGCCTTATACAAATAATCCTAGGTTGAAACACCTTTATTAAAACATTTGGATTCTCAAATTCATTTTTTAAAGGCACGATAATTTGATTCAAATTTACAATTTTTATAAACTCAATCTTATTCAATTCACAACCATTAGACTTTGTTTTCTTGACAAACTATTCGCATCATAGAAATAATTCTTTAAGATTTTCCAACCACTAGTTACAAACTTCAAAGGTATAATAAGTTACAAACTTTTCGAAATAAAGTCTTTTTACTTTTAAGTCTTTCGGATCACATTTTCTACTAAATATATACCAAGGCCTTTTTTTCTTTTCAAAACAACATCGTCAAATACATTTCACATTATACACTTTTCTTATGAGTTTTCACATTATGTCTAAACCATAAGTTTAAAATTTGGTCAAGTTTGAAACATTTTGCATAAAAATTGGATCTTTAACATGAAAGATTTAAACTTTTAACTCTAAACATAAAACTACAATTTTTGTCCCTAATTATTGAAACTTTCCTATAAAATAGTAACTTAAACATAAATCTTAAGACATTACTACGTTTTCGAACTTTTCTATAAATCTTGTAACTTTTTCACCACTTTATCTCAAAAATAATTTTTCATCAAGACAAAATAAAACTAACCCTTTCTCCCGAAAATGATCATTTCCAACTTAAATAAAAAATTAAAACTTTGCAAGCCACATAACTAGAATACTTACAACATTTTCTTTTTAGAACCAAAATAATCTTAACAAAAAGAAAATCAATCAAAGACAATAATCAAATGTTTCAAAACTTTGATAAAATCCAAATTTAATTTTCTTTATCTTAAAGAATCAAAAGAAGATTTGTTTTCTTCTAACTTCTTCAAAATTTATAAAATTCCCACAACTCAAAGTTTGTTGAAATAATTCAGCTGTAATCAATTAATTTTCAATATAACATTACTTTGTTTCAAAACTTTTTCTAAAATTTTTTCTCTGACCATTTTGTTTCCTTTTCCCTTTCCTTAATGTTTTTAATGTCAATAATCATAAATATTTTATATTGCGCCCCATTGCCAACTCTCTGTCAACGATATCGATTCATTTTCGAGTCTCAAGGAGCTAATTACTTAAATATAGGATGTTAAACACTTTTTTTCAATATTACATACTTAAACTCAAATGAGTTTTCTTTAAATCAAAAATTTACTTTAAAACTCTTATTTCACAATTTTGAATTTAAAAGGAATTCACCACTTTGTTTTCAAACACATTAATACACAAATTGTGATTTTAGTCCCAAAGTTAACACTTAAAACACAAATACCAAAAAATTTCTTAACTTTACGAATTCAAATCTATTATAGCAAACAAACTCCCTCACTCTATTGCTGCCATCTCATATTAATTCCTTCCACATGTAGAAACATATCTCAGCTCAGCAAAAATATTGATGTGTACGCCCCTATTAGAGAATTCTCTTATGTGGTGTCTTTAATCTCATTTTTCTCCACTCCATTTCTAAATAAATTTTTCCTCTTTTAATCCCTCTAATCCCTAATTTTTTTAAATGCTTTCTCCTTGATCTTAATGTCCTGCCATAGTTTCTTCTTCTTGATTCTAATTTGTTCACTTCGTCGCTCAGATCCTCCAACTATTTCTGCTTCCTCATCCTCCTCAACGTCCCTCCGTGGTCCGCTTTTGCTTCCTCATCCTCGACAGTCTCGCCGATTCACGATTCGCAATCATCCTCGGTCCAAAAAAAGTGGCAACGTCCCTCCCCGGTCTGCTTCTGCTTCTTCATACTCGACCGTCTCGCCGATTCATGATTCAAAATCATCTTCTTCGACGTCATTCTGCGGTAACTCTTCGAAATCGCTGATTTGTAACTCTTTTGAGCCATCTCAATTGAAGGATGGGCTTTAGAGTTGACATGTTTTTTGAATATATTAATTAGGATTAGTATAATGATTGTAGATATCAGATCTTCAGAAGTTGTACTACATAACTTGAGGAACATGTGTGAAAATCGTCCATCTTTAAGTGTTGTTGTTGACTCTGATGTTATTAATAATATTGACTGGGATATTTCAGTGGAAAGTTCACAAATGATTGGGATATTAGAACCGTAAAAGAAGCCGAGGATACTAGTAATGGTTTTGCAGCTCGCAATCGTTTTGTGACACCTCCAGTCGCTGCTCAGTTGCACCTCGCAATTGTGTTTCGTTGTGGCCCAAACATCTCGCAGTCGCGTTTCGTGAATAATCAACTTTGCTCCAAAGATACCCCGAAAGAGGTATAGGTTTGTTTGTTGCAACAAAAAATTACCTTCTCTTTGTCTATTTTTGATTTTGTGAACAACCTACTTCTCATTTTTTGACTAGCATAAATTCAACTATGTACTATGCTCTAGTGTTGTTTCAAAGCATGGGATTTGGAGGAGATGCATCACTCTTGTCAGCTTTAATTGGAGGTGTTCTTGCTTTCTCAACATTCATTTCACTTCTTCTTATCAGACAGATGATCACTTGTCAGGTAAGAAAAAGTGTGACTGAAGTAAATTCTAATCATGTTTAAAAGATATGTGCCATTGAATTGGGAAATAATTAAAATTTAAAAGCTTAAACTAAGTTAAAATATGAACAAAAAAGACAAATCAATCTTAGTATGTCATTTCTTTTTAAAAAATCCCTCTAATTATTGATGATTTCATTCTTGAGTTATATTTATATTATATATGATATATATAATATGGTTGCATCCTATCTTGATTATATCAACTTAAATGCTTTTCAATTTTCAAATATTCTCATTCATTTGTGGATTTTTTTTATCAAACAAAATAAGGGATATTGCTCACTCTAATTTTGAATACAATGATTTTATTAGCATCTTAATTCAGTTGTTACGACCAAAATATCGTGAAACAATCCAACAAAATAAGGGACAATTAATAATAACTTCAACTTAAAATAAAAGGGTGTTGTCAACCCTCCAAGTAAACACTTTGAATATTTGAATTTCTTTTTCTATTCTGTCACACGTCACGTCGTGAATATCTGATGAGAAACAAAATAAGTTTTGTCTTTAATTACGATACCCACAATAAAACTTATAAAAAAAAATAGCTAGGTTAAAGCGAGGAATGAAAACGGTGGTAAGCAGAGGAGGGGTGCAAATTATGTGTCTTCAAGAACTGTTTGACAAACTTATGATTTTAGCTGATCGCTTTCAAATCTTACATTCTCATTTTCACTATGCTAATTTTTTTTGTGCCCTTATACACAATTTGTTTTAAGTAAGAAGCTCAAGAATGACGTATGGGAACATTTGACAAGCTAGATTTCCATTGAAACAATTATCATTCATTTAAGAAGACTCTCCATCACAATAGTAGAAATAGTGGTATTTATTTAGTGTTATGTTATTATGGTTTCAACTTAAAATACTTGATTTTCTGTTTCTTTTGGCAGTTTGATTGCCAATTATATGGTTGTGTGTTGCACAAGGTTTTAATTTCCATCAGTGTATCCTTGGAAAAAATATATGTTTGCCAACTCCGTGGTTATGCGTCAGAAAAAGTATTGATATTCACAGGAGCTATGACACTATTTATTATAAAATATTCATTCCTAGATCACTAGATCAAGATCTCTTCAAATATATTCACAAAAGACAACTTATATTTTATATTAAAAGACATATTTCACTATATCATGACTATAATTTGTGATACAGGTCTCATATCTAACTTTCAATTTTATTTTATCTAACACACATGCGAAGGTGATGTAACATTGTGACAAACTTGATTATTTCACTAGTTGTGCACATATTGGGTAATTTAGCTTCTATGTTGCATTTCATTATTCCTCCCCTAAGCTAGATTTAAGAAATAAGTTTCTTCAGACTTTTTATGTCAGTAATTTTTCTAAATTTATTGTGAAAAGAATGCATTTCATGGTCTATTGTTATTTCCACCATTGACATTTTTTTGCTTAGCATGAACTAACTCAACCTTATATTATTCACATATGAAAGGAAACACTGGGACATAATTGATTATTTAGCTAGCAAAATCTATACTTTTTGGATCTTGGACCGTATATAATATCTTTAACGCCATTCTTTCCATCAGATTCTTGTTTTAATTGAAAGGGCAAATTAGTGAAATGAGAATTTATGAGTGAATGAATAGTTGATAGGCTTTTGAAATGAGATAAATAGATAGATGAATAAATACCATTTTAGAAAGTAGTTCATCTCTATAGGGTCTATCAAAAGCAGGGTCTCAAAGGAAATTAGCATAAAGAGGTTCATCAAGCACTTCTATATTATGTCGCTAAGTTACACAATCCAAAGATGAATTAGGGGAAGTGAAAAAGAATATGACAAAGAGAATTGATGATACCTTAGAAAATAAATACATAAAAGAGGTGCTGAGAGATCTTGGAGTAGACCATGGGTGGATCACCTCCACCTCCATATGCCACTGTGATCATATTTTGAAAAATAGTAACTGCATATGATCATAGAATTACAAAGATAGCCTTATAAAATAAACTCGAAGAAAAATAGAAATGAATAAAAACTTACCATGTACTCTTCCAAGTGAAATTATATGATTCTATTAGTTTAAAAGATTTTTATGCTTTTGACATTTGGAGATAAAAACTTTGTAAGCTTCATATATTAAATAGTAAATTTTATAAACCGTACTCACTTATTACTAAGTTATGAGCTATACACCAACATAATCTCTCCACTAGCATTACTAATAATTATTTACCAACATTTGGCATTAAAAGAAAGAAAGTTTCATGTAATTATGGGGAAGAGCATACCTGCTAAGTTTGTGATGCTATTAAACACTGCCAAAGTTGTAGGAATGCCCTTATTTCGACCTCTAACATCTTCACCAAGTAAGAGCTTTGAAAACTTTTCCTTCATGGCTTCTATATCTAAATAAGAAGGCTTCTCTTTGACATAAAAATGTTGAGGTGGGGTTAATTAATACGAGGTGTATTTCATGAAGCTAGGAAGGATTTCTTAGTTGGAACCTCTTACTTTTTAGTGCAAGCTTGCCTTTTAGATTTTTTTATCTCCTTCTTCTTGTTCATAGTATATTACTACAAGCTACAAGAAAGTTCTTATTTTTACGCATTTGTTTATGTTGTTTATGTTGTTTGGTTATTCATTTTGTCCAAATCTTTTGAAAATTTGACTTACTTAAAAAAGGTGCCAAGATATTTATTGTATATGAATGAAATTATTTACCTCCAAAATATCCTATAATTTGTTCCATTTATGTCTTGTTATAGTCCTCGTTAGACAAGCTTCTCAAGCTAATTTGTCAACATCTACAATTTCCAATGCCACCCATAGACAAACAGGCAACTTCTAAAATATTTTAATCATTATATTAATGATAGATTTTCAACAAGTTTACTGAATCGTTGCAAGTAATAATTAAAACGGTTGTACCGAGTGTCGAACTCAAGGATTGCGTTTTACTATCGAATTATATTTATTTGCTAAAATTGAACAAAAATTTTCTGGATTGATTAGAATAATATTTGAAATAACAAAAGTAATAAAATTAAACTTTTTCAATGAGGAAAATGTCAGGGATGAGTTTCACTATGAGTCCAACCTTGGTTTCTAATTTGATCCTAATTACTGAATTCTTTTATTGAATTATTACCGAATTCTCTTTAGTATTCTTTCCCTAATGTCTTAGTGACAGAACCTTTAATCCCAAAATAACCTCTAGTCATAGCGAGTAAGATTCTAATTTAACAAGAGTGACTCGTAGTCTTGAACTCTATCTTGGACATCAAAACCACACACAACCTTTTCATTGGGTATATTCTTAAAAGTCCGTGCATTTATGGCCCTGCACGTCTATCCCAGTATAGTCAACGCTCTAGGAATTTTTGCCTTGAAATTCCATAGGAAACGACCTCATTTCCACATTCACATAGTTGAGTCTATCAAGAGAACTCCTGTAGCTAGATACTCCCTCCACATAGTGTATAGATCTCATGAAACCTCTCAATAAACTAGAATCATATTCTGTTCCTATATCACTACGAAACCTCTTAATCTTTTTACTAAATTGATTTTCTATTTCAGTTAGAAAGATCTTAAACATGTGAAGCGCATCACTTTAATTTTTCATCAGATATACAAAAGTATAGTCAGAGCAATCGTCAATAAAAGTAATAAAATAACGTTTTCCATTTCGTGTTAATGTCCCATCAAGTTCACATATATCAGAGTGTATTAAATCTAAAGGTTCAGATTCTCTAACAACTGATTTATGTGAACTCTTAGTTATTTTAGCTTGACTGCAAAATTCACATTTTTCAAGTTCATTTAAAGATAACTTTAGAATAAAGCCTAAGTCACTTAAGTTTGCAATCACACGTTTGTTCACATGAAAAAGTCTATCAAGAGAAATTTTTGCCTCGAAATTCCATAGGAAACGACCTCATTTCCACATTCACATAGTTGAGTCTATCAAGAGAACTCCTGTAGCTAGATACTCCCTCCACATAGTGTATAGATCTCATGAAGAGTTTCTATTATCTTAACCTTCCATCGCTTCAGGAATCATGCTTTAAATATAATAACATGTTCATCTCATATCACTATGACTTGTTATTACCCATTGAACCTAATTCTTGGGATCTCCAATCTTTTAGGTCGGGTTCCCATCATGAGTGACTCGTTTATCTATAGGCAATAGTCCCATCCTTTTGGATGTATTTATAACTTTCTCTCTAGCTAATCCTTTAGTCAAAGGATCTGCTAAATTATCATCAGTGCGTACATGATCCACTATTACAGCTCCTTTAGTAAGTAATTCTCTAATTGTGTTGTGCTTACGATGTATTTGTCGTCTCTTACCGTTGTAACAACGATTCTCAATTTTTTCAATAGTCGTGGTACTATCGCAATGGATCAACACAGCTGGCATAGGTTTTTCCCATAAAGGGATCTCAGCTAGCAAACATCTCAACCAGCTCGCTTCTTCACTAGCAGTAGCTAGTTCTATCATTTTAGACTCCATAGTGGACTGAGTCAGTATTGTCTGTTTCTTCGATTTCCAAGATACATCCCCGCCGGCTATATTAAAAATATAGCCACTGGTTGCTTTTGAGTCATCTGATAAGGTATTCCAATCAACATTATTGTATCCTTCAAGTACGATAGGAAATCTTTGATAATGTAATTCTATATTCATGGTCCTTTTTAGATATCTCATGACTCTTTCGATAGCGTGCCAATGCTCCATACTAGGTCTACTGGTAGACCTGCGCAATAGTCCCACGACGTAGGCAATGTCGGGTCTAGTACAATCAGTGGCATACCTTGTGACACCCTAAATCCCAATATTTATTTAATTTTTTTTTCTTTCAGATTTTTATTTAAAAATAATAGAGTATAAATAAATAAATAAATAAATAAATAAAACTTTTGAACGATTTCTTTAAGGCAAAAGTATCACTTAATCATGGACAGGTCATATTAATCCAAAGTTTCCATCAGCTTAACAATTCGATGGTCATAACAGTGATCAAATTAAATTCTTTTTGAAGCACAAGTACATAAGTTACTGATAATTATAAATGTAGTCTCAACCCGATGCCACTATTAGAGCAAAATTTCCCCAAATTACAGATGTTCAAATATGAAATTAACAGAAGGAAGATGATAAAAGTCTTCAAGATGAGATGACTTCCTACACTCTGAGAGTATTAATCTTCACCTGCAGCTTGTAGCTCGTCTGCGTCCATCGCAAACGCCAAACACAAACAACGAGGGGTGAATATCGAAATTATGTAATAGTATAATGTAAACGAGAAGAGCACGTAAGTAATCAAATTAACACAACATGAGAACATTCCAGAACATAATATCAAGGTTAATCTAATTCAATCACAATAAAACAGTCACAGGGGGAAAATGTTATGCATGTCCTATATTTTATACTTCTTCATCACTTGGTACCATTCTACTCTGAAGTACTTGGTTAGGAGGCCTGATACTGTGCCACTACAAGAGTGGACGGACAATTCATGAATGGCCAAGTCCTCATAGATCCCCTCAACTCAACCCGTGACACATATACGCGACGGTCGGGGTACTCTTGTTTTGCACAGTAGCTCTCGGCCTTAGGGAATAACCCACTAATTCACTTAGGAATTCCCAACTAGATGTACCCCCAAGGTCTATCAGTCTTACCTTACGGTTTGACTGTAGCCCTCCACGATCAGACTCATTCAGTTGTACTTCCCCGAATCACTAGGTTTGTCAAACTCTCCCTATATGATGACAAAATAATCCTCAATCCAAAACTACATCATCTATCTCATACGTATTGGATTATCATAACTCAATAATTTTCAGTTGTACTTCATAATATTCATCATTATATATATATATATATATATATATATATATTAGTCAATCACAATAAAACCCCAATATTTGGTCTACACTACTCACAATACACAGTCCAATCACATAATAAGAAATCAAATAGGTGGGACATTCAAGTAATATCATAATTTCAATCAAGTTACAAGAACACTCAAGTACATATCATTCATACAATAACAATCAGCATAAGGTTCATAAAACTAGACAGTATGAAATCTTGATATACATAAATTCACAGCAATTCTATAGGTTACTAAAATATATTTTAGTC